>OY804519.1:10018609-11218609 GCA_963680855.1 Lepeophtheirus nordmannii | reverse complement strand
ACCTAGTGTTCTATTCATGTTTTGAGGTTTGATTTGCAAACTACAAATTACTTCATGTTATGCAGTGAATATTCCAATTAACTATGATATCCATGTATATATAAATAGAGTAAATACGTTGTAGATAAGATTATCTAGCAACTGATTTTATGGTATTTTCAGTCCATTTTTAAGGAAAAAAGTTGATAAATACAATTAAAATCCCTATGGGTGCAACATAGAAAAGAAAAATAACCATTTTACGATTAGCAAAGGAAAAACGGTTGGTATTTTAGTTATTTTTTGAATTTTTGTCCATTCGTTATTGCATCGTTGAAGAGTAAGCACCTCCCCCCCCCCCCTTTAAAAGAAGAGTTAAATAACTATCGTCTACATTTGTTCCAGATTTTGTCAAAAATCCATTGTAAAATTATATGTACTGTATCTATTATTATATTATTCTATCGACACTTTGTGCTATTTATGAATATAATATACACTCACAAAATCATATAACAGGGAGGTGATGAGAACAAGGGTGTTATTTCAATGGTACCATAAACCTCGCTCCCGCCTTTTCCTCGCGCTCTACAAAAGTCGCATCTCTACACATATTATATATTAGTAATTAAATGTTTAGATAAATATACTAAAGAGGAAGTAAAAAGGCGCGTATACTTTAGATACTTGAGTAGATGGGGATGTACTGGGTGTAACAATAGAGCTTGTCAATTGACATTTTTCATATTTTTATCAAAATAACCCTATCTAGGTACAATTTCCTTTGGAAGAGTATTTAGCTAGGCATTTACATTTGAATGCAGCAATAGCTCAAACAGTCCGGGTAATTATTTTCGTTGAATGTTTGAGACCGTCAATTTAGGAACCATAACTAAAAGTAACATTAAAAGGATATTTAAAAAATCCATTTTAAAACTAAACGGAGTATTGCACTTTTATCTTTTTATCTCCTTCTACAGGTGATATAAAATTTCATATTTACTTTATCTCAATGATGTCAAACTGTTAATTTAAATTCCTTCTTTATTTTATTTAATGCCCTAATTTTAATTAATTCACGAAATGTTCATTTTTTTTTTACAATCCAAATAAATATCCAAAAATATTAAAATAAAATAAAATTTAAAAAAAAATAAATCAAGAATCAAAATTAATTTATAACTAAATCGATTAATTTTCTAAATATTACACTCCCCCTATAAATGATCAGACACTACTAGTTACCCTAAGGTAATCGTATAGACTATGGATGTATAACTTTGAAAAATGTAGAAATACACCAAAAAGTACTCCTGCTAAAGGATATTCCAATTACACCCTTTCACTATTTCTTGAGGAAATCAGCATGAAAAGTTTATTTTTAAGAGGATCCATGGATAATTACAATGATCAGTGGTTGAATAATGAAAGTGCTGGTTGCGTAAGGGAAATGGAAAAATATTGCAATGATTAATATTATCAAATTGAAAGGAATATATATTTTTCCAAAAGGAATTTCCTTTAAAATGAGTACCTAAAAGAAATGAACAAAAGTGCATCATACCCCCAAAAAATATACATCATAGACAACCTCAAATATATAATTAATATAATATGTAGATATTCAAAAGCTTTAATTGTGCAGTTTTTAAATAATAACATTTGAAAATGATTTTCAAAAAACATTTCTTCTTTTTTCAATCAACTCATTATTTTTGAGAGTGTCTATCTACCTGTGGAAATAGATATAAAAAATTTTATACCACAAAAAAAAAAGAAGACTTGTGAGAAAAGATATTTGTGATTAGGATAGGTAAAATTGCATTAGAATAGAAATATGTAATAGACATGAAAAGTAATTAAGAAAAAATAAGTAGAATTATAACTGAAAGGTGCATTTTGCAAAAGGGGTTCAAAATTCATTTCAAGGGCTTTGGTTCACGCCATGAAAATATTTTGATTTTCACATCATATGTGCTATGTAGGTTACTAGATAGTTGGACTATTTAAGAATAACTATTTGTATTCAAATGTGAACTCTTTTGTTAGAAGGTTCATATTAATTCAGCATTGTGTAAAGTTAATTTGTAGTTTTCACGAGGGAGTTAAATTTCCAGTATAAGTTTTAGATATAAGACTATTTCGGTCAGAATTATATTTTTTGATTTATTCCATATATTTCAGAGTTTGTCATTCAGGGACTGGACACCATTCTTTATAGGTGGAGTTGCCAGTGACTGGAAAGTAACTTCTTGTGTGGCCCATGGAGATAAAGAAACATATTTTTAGTGCTAATATTAAGCCATTTATAATTTCTTGTAAACTCTAATTAAGTGGGGACCCATATTGAGTGGTCCCTGTCATTTTATGGCCTTTTTTAATAAAATATATAATTTGCATGCAAAAGAAAATAAAGTGACCTTAAAGGACCTTCTCAATACTTAGAATTAAAAAAATTCTCACCGATGTAAAAAACCTTTAATATTGGGAAATGTTATATACATTAGATTAGGGGTTTTAAAAGTGCCCCCCTATTCTGCTGCTATATTCTCCACGTTTCCTTCTTCTTTTGTCTTGTTTGGTGTCCCTAAACTATGAAACAAATAGTAAAATGACTTTTTTTCTTCTGGGACCGCTGAAAGAGCAGTTGGCAACTCTACAACTAACTACAAAACCTCCATGAATTATTACTTCAATTAAAACAAATATAAATTAATATATTGTAAATATTTACATATATAAATTTATGAAGTTGAAAAGTGACATATTGCAGGGGGAAAAAAGTTAACTCGTAGGCAAGGAAATCGCTCCAAGCTAGTACTTTCTTTTACAGCATTGGACGTCCCCCAAGGGACGTGCATTTCAAAAACTTTTGGCTGATATACATTAGATCTATCAAATTAACAGTAAGGGATAGTGACATTTTTAGTGAGAGGTCACTGCCGGCAAGTTTCCGGGCCCAGGGATCTTAAAATTCAAAAATTATAAACTATGAATTGAAATTGATTGAAAAATAGTTCTATTAGATGAAAAAGCATTTTAACAAACAATTTATAAAGGACAATCAATGAAGTAAGTTTGGAATTTGCTATGCATTGTATTTGTCTATACTTTTGGTGAATAAATAGGAAATAATTGTATCAATAGTAATCATGATGCTCTATGTACGACCTTGTAAATTGCATGCTGTTCTAACCATTAGATCATAAACGTAATGTGAATATTTGTTTTTACATATGGTTTGTGATTTTTCTGTATGAGTGTAATTACATAGAATGGTTATTATAAAACCATTCTACCAGCAAAAAGACATGTGTAACTATTTCCTATTTAATCCCAGACTCAAGGCTTTCATCCTTTTTCAAATTATTTAAAGATAAAGTTTCCTCTTCAAGGTACATACTATAATATATGTATATCTATATAAAACAGAAACAATATTATTTGAGTAATGATGTCGTTGTATTTTCATAGATAATCAATTACCTTGAAGATTCATTTATCTACATACATACGTAAGTACAACTTAATCACAAATTACCCAAGGTATAATTAACATTCACATTCCTTGCCAATTACTTATCCTTGGCAATAATAATAATAATAATTTGAATGAATCCCATAGGAGGATTCGAATGTTTCTTTATGGGTACACATATCCATGCAAAATTTCTCTTATGACTCTTTCTTTAATTAGAGACAAAGCTATGAGGGTTTTTTTTTTTTTTCAAAACAACGGGCTCGAGATCAATTTTTGAACAAATTCACAAATTCAAGAGTTGACCTTTTTATTTGTGTGGGTCGCTGAATTACTCAATAATCCACAACGCAACCTCCATGACTACTTCAATTGAAACAAAATAAACTCTATGAAGGTAAAATAAATATAAATAAATATATATAAATGTACTTCAAAAGTGACATCTTGCGGAGACAACACTCGGAAATCTTCCGAGGCTAAACAGGTATGTTTAGAACTGCATATTTTGTTGATGCGTAATAATCTTTATCATTAAGGGTTTACCTACATATTGGGTAATACTAGCAAGGTTGATTCTAACAAAATGTAACGATACTAAAAGTCCTTTTCAGTGTTTTTTCTTCTTCTTTTGTAAATAGTTCCCTTAGTTGTCCGACTAACATACCAATTTACGCTGTATTTTGTTGTCAACTATCATTTTGTCTATTATTTTTTTGTCCTTATCTGTGTTCTGAAGGTTAATTGGTTGAACTCGAATCCGTACTTGTTATGCTGTGAGCAATTACCAACCATTAGATGAATAACGGTCCATAATTGAAAAGGATTGGCTCTCTACCAACTGATCAAGGCAAGTCTTAAGACATACAAGTACTTCCGAACCTGCATCTCTATTCGAAATAAATACATAATTATGCTCATATTATTGAATATCTCATTGTTTCTTATGTTAAGAACTATTGTTCAATACATATATTCATATATGTAAGTATATCTGTCAGTTTTAGGATGCCAAAATTGACTCGCAGTTCATATTTCTAATTGTAAACATCTATTTAATGAAATGTATGCATATATGTATATACAAAGAGATTGTTTTAGAAGAATGAAATAAGTGTTTTTAGATGGGGGGGGGGGGAATTAGCAAAGTATTTACATTCAAATCCATCATGATTCATTATCCACTTAAAAAAATATTTTGAGTGAGTGTTTTTGATAAACTGTTTACATTGGCAAATGACATTTCCATAACAAATAATAAAATAGATATTTTATACATTTCTACATCTGCAGTTCAATCATTTTTCTTTTAAACATTGATGTTTAAAAAGCACTGAGTAGCTTCTATTTAACTTATGTATAAGGCAGATTTGAGCGTTGTACTGCCCTTTGGTTGGCTCTGACCAGCCCGCGTAGGGTTAATTGGAAATTAAAAAAATAAACATGTTTTCTCATTTCACCTCATGCATGGACTGCAATACTCTTACTTTGAAATTGTTTTTATTTACATACGTAATGACACATACATAAATCAAAATGATACAAGCTACCTATATGATATTAATAGAATGTTCCATGTAACTGATGTCTCCACCTCAAACAAATTGAACCTGACTTTGATGCACTTGTTAAAGTCTAGCAGAGAATAGATTTCAGCCACTGAACTGAAAGAAAACAGAACTTAAAAACACCACCAAATAGGATATTTAACCTACAAATGTAGGCACGTAAGGTCACCAACAAGCAGTGAACTGGAAGGCTATCTTTGGAAGAAGCCTTTTTCTTAAAATCACAGCTCAGTGATGTTTAATGACTTTTAATATGACATGTCTTGCTTAATGTTTGGAGCACAAAGATAATATTGTGATGTCCTTAGATTGCTAAAACCCTTTAGTCAACAGTATTTGAAACTCGGAATATATTTTGCAGTGAATGTAACTGAAAATGTTCAATAGTATAATTTCATATTTTGTTAGCCATTGGTTCGAAAAATTTGATTGAATAAACGATTTTTTGATAGGCAGCCTCACTTTTCATTGCTTATTTATAACATAGTCACCTCATACCAGCTTCTCAAAACAAGGCTATTTACTGCTTTTTACAAAGAAATACAATAAACATTTTGCTGAATTGAGTTAAGCCTTTTGGCTGGCCCTTTACAATATTTTCTGTTTCTCATGTGGCCCCATGGAAAAAATAAAAGCCCACCCCTGGTATAAGGTATATATATATGTTGGATATTGTAATTTTCCTTGTTTTATCTCTTCAACTTCTCTTTTATGATAATGAAAAAGAAAACAGACTCAAAATGAATGGTAGTTAGTTAGCCCATGACGTCATTTTATCCAACTTTTAATCTATACTTTAGCTCATTTAATTAATCAACAAGAGTAGACTGGTCAAAAGATGACAAAAAAAAAATACAATGGAGTTGTCAATGTCCTAGAGAGTACTATTGGGGGCTCTAAAAAATTTGGAATTTCGAGCAAGTCATAACTTCTTCTACAAGATGTAATTGTCTCATATGTAACGTCCTTATTAAAAAAAAAGAAACACTTATCCTTTTAATCATTATAATATTTTAATTGGTGCTATTATCATTTTGTTTGATCCATTAATATTACGTGTTTATCATGTAATTATTTAAGAGTGATGGAACTGTGGACACTTAATGTATGTAGTGTGCCATAAGTGAGCTGAATCGATCCTAAAACTTTGCCATTCCACGTTAAATTTAAAGAGGCGTCCCATGGAATATATTTGACTCAATGTCACGCATCATTTAAATCAAGCCCTTAAAGTCATCATAAATATATGGCTATCGACAATCTTGTAGGCAATCCATGCTTATAAAAATATTAAGATTAATTACAAACTATTCTCGTGAGATTTGTTAATCTCAGTGGATATTAACAAAGACATATCGTTATAATTCAACTGAAATCTATGCAAAAAAGGATTTTTTTTGTAGAGGGCGCTTTGAAGTTTGAAACTTTTACAAGCAGCAATAAAAGGGATACTACGACTGATGCTAAACCCCATATTATGATTTGATACAGTCCTATTAGTTGGTATTTTCCATGCCAAAAAGTCAAAAGTTAGTCCATTAAGTTATGAAATATTTCTTCTATGAAATTTCAATTATCAAATTATGCATAAACATTTACTTATAAAAAAATCTTTTATATTCTTCATTTAAAAAGCTTCTTTTTATTTTTTTGGGTATGAACGTGTGCACAATCTATGTACGTGTAGCTAAGCATGCTAGTCGATAGATAATATTAAGGAAATAGCGCAAAATGTCACATTAAGATTTATGTAATTTAACAAACAAATATTACTTACGGAAATTATTCGTTATTAGTACTTATCTCTAATAATAACACTAATTAAAAAAACTAATTATAAATCATGCAATGAAGAGAGAGAGAGAGAAAGGTGGATTACATTAGGAACATTGAGACTACCTACTTTGTTTCAAGGTTACCTTTCGTTACTCCATGTTACTTTCGTTCTTTATTATTATTATTATAAGTTCTAATAATAATTATTATTACACCATTTCAACAATCCGTCTTTTTCGAGACAATTGTGGGTTTGAGGGACCGAAGGTAGTCAGGGACGGATCATAAATGTATGTATGTATGTAGTTTTAAAATTGAGTGCTTTTTAATGTGTGTGTGAGGGGGGAGGAGGGGGCTACTTTGAAGCTTTACAAAGAAAATGACCATAAAGTGAGAAAACAACATATAGGAGTGCATGCAGAACTGAGCCACGGATTTCACATGACAAAAGAGGAATGAGTTAAGTAATATGAAAGAGTATTAAGTATTACCCTTTGGCTAATATGTATGTATGTATATAGTCACTTCATGGTGAAAAACATTATTTTTTTTTTGATGAGAAATTCCCTTTGGTGATTACTTTTGTAGAGTTACAGAACTGATATATTTAATGGTGGTTGTCAATGTATGTATTATATATATATATATATAGTAATGTTACGTGATATGTTAAATATCGAAAAAGTTGTTCTTGAACCAAAATGAATTCACTCACAACATATATATAGATCAAAATCTATATATATATATATGTTTGTTTCAGTATTTTCTACATAATGTACATAGTAAGTGCTCAAAAAACTATTGAGTAGATTATTTAATCTTTTGAAATTGACCATTCAAAATCCAAGATATCGAGTACATTTAGAACAAGATTATACTGAAACATTATATTCAAAATTTTCTCTATAAATTAGGTTGATTTCATATTTTGAGTAAATTTTCACCGTAAATTTTTGGAATCGATTTCATGACAATTTTAAATCTGTTTTTTTTTTAAAAATATGTTTATAAATGAAAGAAATGTTATAATCTACAATCATTTAATCAAGTAGATATCCTTATTAAAAATTGAAAACCTCATTAGTTATAATTAGGAAGGCCCTCAAGTCAAAAAGCTTTTTGTTTATCTCTAGGCTGAAGGATTGACTATGATTCTATGAGGTATTTTTTTAAAGCCTGGAATTGGAAATGGTTGAAAAGTTATCCCAATTTCACGCCATGGATGCAGATTTCACATGAACCCAATAACCCCCCCCCCCCTTAACATTGATGTAGCGACGCCCTTGAATACTCTCCCCTTTCCCCGGTTTGAAAGTCTTCTGTGCGCTCCTTGTCTCAGTCCTACCACTAATGATATTTCAACAAAATATGCCATTAATTATGTGCAAAGCAAATGTTCTTATGTTGCACCCCGAACTGGACCGAATTGGAGGCTTTCCCATTCTGTAGACTGCCGTCGAATAGCCAAGTCCCCGATTCATTAGCTATTATGGATTGAGACCTAAGATAGATTCATATATACTCTTACATCTAACTCTGTGGTTTGCTCAGACCATTTCCAGAAATTTTAAATATTAAAATGGAAACATTTTTAACTTGTGTATTAAACTTTTGAAAAGAAGAAGAAGATGATGATGATGAATGAATGGAAGCATTCTTCCGATAAAGGTAAAGTATCAAATTAATTACTTGATACTTAAATATCAGTGAACTCGTTTGACTCTACAAAATTTGACCGAGAACTTCCATTCATTTAAATCCATGTATCAACTACCTACTTATTTATATTCATTCAAGTCTAACATTTAATAGCCATTTATAAATAATGTGCCTAGCCATGCAGAGCAAAGAAGATTGTTAAACTTGAATTGTATTACAATCACTATATGTACAATTGTACCTAGGTATGTATTGAACATGAAGAAGAGCTTTGATGAGTAGCTCATGGCGTGTGAGCAATTATGAAATTAAATTAAATGTTTTAGTTTTATAGGACCCCGAATGATTTACCCATTAAATAGTAAATAATACTAGGGATGAGGTAGTCCCATACTAAAATTTAAGGGCGAATCGAGCCTACCTTTGAAAAAAATTGTGCTAAATGATTTTATCGTTAATATCAGACAATGACGCATAGTCAATCAGTTGGTAGATAGCTCTTCAATTCTTTCCAACATTGTTTATAAGAAAATTAAAATAATTTAATTAAGTCAAAATTATGAATAAAGCCAAATAATGAAGGCTACTTTACTAAGAAGTTCAGTACATAAAATAAAATATTTCTCTTTTTAGAGGGTGCATTAAAATTTGAAAGGTTTTTCAGGGACTGATAAATGGAAGAAGATCGATTTGAAGTCCCATATTAAGAATGGATATATCCCTAGTAAATAAAGATATAAGTAACTGAAGGAGAAATAAGGTAACAATGTATTTTTAATTATTGCTATCTCAAAGAAATGATGGATGTCAATGATATTTTCACATTCATATGTGAAAGGTATATTTATTGTCTACAAATATAAATATATATGTATATCAGACATGGCATCAATAAGATAAAACACCGAATTTGTTCCCTTAATATACAAATTTATACATTCATATGAAATAACTTCTTTGGTGTCTCATAATCTTAGCAGATAATATTATACCCATTGCTGCATTGCCTGGGTAATAAGGCACATTATACTGTGGTTTTAAGTGGTCAATCTTAGGCTTTGGGTGAATTATTTTACTAGAATTTCAAGGGTTAATTTTTCTTTAAGAAGAAAAAAATTGACGGATTAATCAGTTTTTTTAACCCACAAGTAATTATCTGTGTCGATTTCATAAAATCCATATAATTCAGTTCCTTATCCAATGCAAGATAAATTTTTACAACTAATTATTCTGTTTACAAATATTCGACTGAGGAAATGTGTAGTAAGAGATAAATCATTCAACATCGGACGTAACAAAGAAACGTAATTCCCAATAATTAATTTAATTTTCCAGGTGTTAACCTCAGGTGGGCCACTCTGCTTCTCTATTCATTACCCCACACATCTTGATCAATAAATATGAATTATTGTGCATATGCATATCTAATGTAACTCATATTAGAATGTGTCATAAGATTTATATCTCTTTTGGCAAGGATAATTAATTAATTATCCATGTACATATGTACTTTGTCCTTTATTTAATTCTAAATAATTTCTAAAACAGAAAAAAATGCAAACCTTGAAAAAACAAAATCTTTGAGCATTTGTGTGACTAATTTCTGAAAAAAATAAAAAATTAGTTATGGGTACCTCAATTGAAAGTCATTTGAAAGTTAGAAGTTCAAACCAAAAGCAAAGCACATCCATCAAAAAATAATATTTTTTTTAGCGAATTATACGAAAAATTAGTCTTGCATCATAGTAGATTTAGAAATAAATTATTTTATACCATATGTATTTAGGAATCGGCTCAAACTCAAGTTGGACGTTGTTACATTTGTTACTTGTAAGTTACTTTGTGGGGACTTAAAGTAATAGAACTCACAACTCCATGTTCAAAACTGCGTTCTTGTAAACAACCCTTATTTTCAAATGGATTTATTACTGTGTAAGCGTCAGATATCCTTTTATTGGACGTAATATTGATGATGACGACGGAAGCAGAATTTTGTATCTCGCCACGGACTTGAATTGAAATTTCTCGGATCTCGAGTTGGACTCAAGCAGCTCAAAAACTTCATAGAAGACTCAGACTCGTAAAAAAAAAGGGTCCTTATAAACTGATTTATTTTCAACTATAATGAGCTGTCAACAAATAAATGTATATTTATGTGTAATTCTATAATTAATTATGTCATAAGTCAATCAATGACTTCATAAACAAATGGAAATAATTAAATCTTCCATTTTTGATGCGTCATTTCTTCATTTTAATTTCCCCTCCTGAATTCTCCTCATCATGTGGAAACATTTCCAATCAAAAGACATTGCTGATTTTTTTGATTATTTGTTTCTTTTGCAAACCCATTAATTGAAGTATGAATAATTAAATAATGGGAACAAGTTACTCAATACAGGTTTGTGTTTTTCTTTCCTTTTGGGAAAAGATCTTCAACTCAGAGATTGATTTGTTCAAACTGGAATCTGTTTTTCCTATAAATCAAGAGGGGGGGGGGAAGTTGTCTTAAGACATTGACAACTTATATATTATTGTCTACAAAGTTGTTAAGTACTCACTTCATGCCAATATAAACCCCTCTAAATATATATATGTATATATAAATATATAAGACCAACTAAACCTTTACATAGGAGGTTTTTATTTATTATAGCATTTGATTGTTTATGCTTCCAACAAGATGGCCGACATTCAGAATGATGACGTCACATGAAAATACTTTATAGAGTGTAAATATATATTTAAACTTCCTAGTATATTTATGTAAGAAGTGAGTTTTGAGTGATTTATGATGTGTTTATAACAGAAAGTTATTAATACAAAGTGTAGATTTATGTGTACTTATATTCTATGTAGCTTTGACCTCTGATGATACCAACTGTCTGGCATCTTACAAATAGCACATCACTTCAAGAAATATTATGCAACAAAGTATATATATATATATATATATGAAGCAAAAGAAACGTGATCTAATTATTTCCTATCAATTAATAGGAGGAATAGAAGTGTTAAATGTATAAACATGTAATTACTTATCACGAAATGTTGTAAACAGTACTATTTCATCAAAGTGCACTTGAATCCAAGTGTAGAATATATATTTCTATAGTAAGTATGTAATTTCATGATTCTACATACAGTCTCTACTAAAAATGTTAATATGCATAATTTCATGTAATTTGACTTTATATATATATATATATATATATTTTACTATCAATAAAGTTTTTTATAAGAGATTCTTTATTCCCAAAATACCTATGTATGTACTTAGACAGCAAAATGAATCAAATTGTAAATAAAAATTGATAGGCTCATTATCACCTATGGTCCCCTTTTATTTGCATCTCATGGGTTTGATCCAGTTTGTGAGCCGCAAAAATGAAAATCCTGCGCTTCATTTTTTTTATACAATGGGTTAAAAACCCCTTTCACAATGATATCCCCAAAATGTGAACAACTCCTATGTACTTTTCTCTGTAGATTCCCTTTTTCTCTGGTTTTTATTAATTGTGTTCTAAACGTTGATTGATTGAGCTCGAATCAGCACTTGTTGTTCAGCTGTAAAAAAATAGAAGCCTATTACATAATAAGCAAAGTAGGGAAGAATTATGTAGCCACCCGTAAATTTTGGGCATTTTTTCCTTTTTCTTTTTGAAGGAAATGTTTCAGAGAATATACAAATATGATTGCTCGCTCTGTGCTTCTTCAAAACCAGCAGAGTCTTTTTTTATAGAGTAGAAGTTGTGACAACCCCACAAATTTATGTATCTTAATTTCAGAACAAAATGTAAAGGGAGGAATAAAAAATGACAAAGTGGGCCCACTCAGGGGATTAATACGAGTTTTTATACGAGTCTGAGTAACACCTGGAGATAAAGTTTGAATGATACATTTGAACATCAATTAATTTATTTTGCAAATGAAACTTTGAGTTCAATTCTTTTGCAAGTCATTTGCATTTGGATATTACAATGTATGTAGTGCCTCTCATCAGATAGTATCAAATCAGATCTTCCAAGACATGTCAAAACTAAATACTCGTACCATCACTAATGAAGATCATAAAAAAGTTATATGCAGAAGACACATAATCCATTCACTTACTTTCATCAAGGATTCTCCTATATTTATAAGTATTTTCTCATCATTATTATAATTATATCTCCTAGCAAGGATTTCCTGGCTTTACCATGAGTGCTTATTTCTGGAATATAAAATCTATATCTCTATATCTTTCATTTTTTTAAAATGCAAATAATGAGCAAGTGTAGGTAGCATCAGAGCTGTTGATTTTTTGAAGATGTCATTGTGATTATGAGAGCTCTCCAAACAAAACTTTGTTTTAAGCTTCAGATCTCATTATACAGGAGGACCACTGTATGTCCCATTGGATCTCAAAGGGTAAAAAAGGAGATATTTAAAAAATTTATTGTTCCTAAAGTTTTAAATAAAGTTTTTTTAAATCAAAATTTAAATTTATCATTCATCTGCTGGAATGGTCTAACCTCCTTAAACTACATTTGCAACTCCTGTTTTGGGCCATTTTTCATATGAAGAAACATCGATGTACACTTATTGCATATAAAAATATCAACACTTCATTGAAATTTTTTTTAGTTATAATTAATTAATTTTGTAGTAGTATTTGCTTTGTTTTAAAATACATTTACTTCAGGACTTATAGGACTAATTATTCAACAAGTTTATTGAATTAGGACCAAAAACTCTACGATCAAATATTCTTCAAAAATAAAATTCATCGTGACAAAAAAATAGCAAAGATTCAAGGTATGAAGTTTGAATCCTTTAATCAAATTCGGTGTCCACTTTTTGTTTTTTCAAATGTTGACAACCTGCTTCGAACATGGGGTTGATACTAACAAACTCAATTCCTTGTATATTGTACATGTTTATGCATATATATTAGTGATGTTGCGAATATCTAAAAATATAAATATCCAGATATGATATTTACTTATGCAAGTTAATGCATCCCAATTTTGAAATTTGTGGATCTGAATACAAATTTTCTAAAATTCGAATAATTGACGAGTATAATTGCGAATACATCACGAATACACTTATTTACAAAGTGCTCTTAATACTAAGACATATTTTGTAATGTATAGAAATATAGCAAAAATTATAAATTAAAAGTAAATATCTGATATATTTAAAAGGTCATAAAAGTCATACTTGCAATTTTTCAAATTGCAAATTTTTTCTATCAAATATCTAATTCATTTCCAAGTACTTTATTCCCCCCCCCCTTACTTTTTGGATGCTAAAACCGAGTTTTCTGCAAGGTTTTACCCATAAGAGGATCAATTCTTTTTAAAATATTTATACATTCAAAATACTTTTAGAAAAGAATTTTAATATTTTGAACATATTAAGGATCGATACAAACACGAGAATGTTGAGAAATGGAACTTGGAAAGTATTAAGTTTTTTTTTTGATAAATATGTAATACATTGATACTTTAGTTATTTGCATAAAGTTGGAAAACTGTGACTGTCAAACTGTCAAATGTAATTTAAAGCGGCAAATACAAATTCTCATTTATTTAAAAAACAAAAACAAAATCCCTTATAAATTGCGAGTGTGAATAAGTTATAAAAAATATATTGTCCAATGCACAAATAAAAAATGAATAAGTGTATTGATTAGAGGCCTCCATTTCTGGACTATGAATGAGTCATGAACATACTCTAAATACATATCCCTGTCACCTATAAGGTTGTGTTTTTTAAATTTAAAAGCAACCAAAAAAATAAAAAACATCTGTTCCACTCTTTTTCCGTCTTTTTCAAGTGATACGTCATTTTTCCATTTTCTCTCCTCTCCAAAAACTACATAGTAAAAGAACCTGTACACAAAATATGTTTTCACATTGTAAACATAAAGGTATATTTGACCTCACTTTTCATGCCTATTGCCTTTTTTTCCTCATTTATTTGAGTTAAGATGAACGTGCATAGTTCTTCTATACTATAGTTTTCATAATATGTATATATCTATCATTTTGATTTGTTATTAACAGCCTTTTGAATTAATGAACAAAAAAAAACACCAAAAAAAAGGGAACCCTAAAAATAAGAACATTACTTTAGTACATGGATTTGATTTTTAATACAACTAAAAAGTAGGTATTGTTTTTTAATATAAATGAACATGTTATGTTGTGCTCAAATTGCTCTTAAAAAATGAGATGAAGAATTCTCATCATACCCTTTTGGGATGATGCAATGACTGTAATTTTCTTAGATGTTATATATAACCAGTGTGTAATTTTTAATTTAGTTGATGATAATGACTATTTGATGAGTAGTGTTTTGTTGGCACATTCTACAATTCAGGTGTTCATGCTCAGATAACTTGTAAATTCATATATATATGTATATATATATATAATGAATAAGTAATTATTATTGATTAAAATGAAATGATAGCAATAATAATAAATAAATAATTAAAATGGCGTGAGCTACCTAAATATAGATATAAGGGGTTTTTTCAATTGGGATGACGCATTTTTATTTCATGAGGAACGGCAAACTACGTCATATTTTTTTGTTTTTGTTTTGTTTACATTTCGAATCACAAATAGCCTTCAAATCATCATGGAGCAGTACAACCTTGAGCAGCCTTTGCAAATTATCCAAATTTATTACCAAAATTCATGCTCGATCGTGGCAACTTTATGAGGTTTGCGTCAAATTTATGGTCCACGCAATCGTCCAACCCGTCTAACAATTGAACATCTAGCGAAAAAAATTGAATCTACATATTCACTACCTAATGATCCAGTGGCAGTGAGACAAAGGAATGCACAGAGTAATGAAAATATCACAGCAGCTAGTGCATCAATTCAAGAAGACCCAAATCAGTCCCTTACATGCCGTTCTCAAGAATTGGGCATTTCAATGATCTCATTGTGGCGTATTTTGCGAAAAGATCTTGGTTTATATCCATAAAAAATAAAACTGACCCAAGAACTAAAGCACCTTGACCATTTGAAGCGTCGACAATTCGTCAATTGTGTGTATGAACAATCTGAAAATGATCCGGGTTTTCATTGAAAAATTATCTTCAGTGACGAAGGTCATTTTTGGCTCTATAAGTATGTTAATAAGCGAAGTATGCGTTATTGATCAGTCAAAAACCCTCATGTGTGTCATGGGACAACATTGCATCCCTAAAAACTTACGGTTTTGTGTGAATTTCATGCCGATAAGATTATTGGACCATAACAGATTATTATTTTGTCACCAATTGGATGGTATGGACTTAAATGACATGTGGTTTCAATAAGACACTGCCACACAGCAAACAATACAGCCGATTTAGAAGAAAATGCGTCGCGCTTATTGAAAAACCCTTTATACATATATAATTCAATAATGAAACTTACAAAATGTAATTAGTACAAAATCCCAACGACATATCATTATGCCAGAGCCCGAAGGTTTAAGTGCCTTTTTGTCCTAAATGTATCACTAGATTCTGATATCAAAATAATACTCCACAAAAACATAATTCCTGTTTGATTCAAAGGGCCCCAAGTGGTGAATTTCTCAAAATGGCTGTGATAACCCAACAATACATAAATATATCATTTTAAAGGACTTTTATACGTACTTACATACTATGCAACAAAGTATACTATGGAGTTCGTAACTTGAAGTTTCCCTCTTTTGAACTCATTCTTCTTTAAGTAGTAGTAATATTTACTTTTTTTTAAAAGCCTCTTCACATCACTTCAAGAAGTGAGTAGGAAAAAAATGCAAATGAATGAAGCCCCTTCTTCTAGGCTTTTTTTTTTGTTTTTGCTCATAAATTTCGTTTGAATAAATATTTAGAATGAAGACCTTTTTTGTTATATTTTTCACTTTCATGCCAAAAAGTAAAAATATGAAAAGATAAAAAATCTTATTAAAAAGGTAACATTTACACCTACGCTAAAGGTAAAAGTAAGTGACTGTTTCAAAGATTTTATATCAGGGAACAAAGGATTATACAATATGCATGCATATATATAAAGATACTTTGATAGGTAGGTAGGCAGATACATACATATATACATATATATGTTAGATTAGGCCTACAGTTTATGCATAGATTTGACTCATTTCCCTTACATACTAATTGCAAATACGTATGTAAATGACATACATACATCTAGGTTAAATAAATGATATTTTATTTTAAATGAGATGAACCATGAAATTGGGAAATAAATATAATAATATGTATACATTTATTTAATTCAAAAAGTAATTTGGGAAATGTTACAAATATCTACAAAAATAAGTTTATTTAACTATGGGTTTTTAAGAACTTACATAATATGTAGTAATAAGCAAATAAGACTACATACATATGCATACTATATGAATGACAAAATGAGTTAGCTCCTTGGACTGAGTAAGGTCTCAAGCAAAGCAACTGATAAGGATTCCAGTTTATGTATATTGCATAAATATCCGTGTTTGTTATTTTACGTACATATTAAACTAATTATCTTCTTCTTCTTCACATTTTTTTTTTTTTTTTGTATTTTAAATCATATGTGTTTTGCAAAAAAAAAAAAAATTGTCACTTTCTTTTAAAATAGTCAATTTATGCATATTTATGTTCATGATGATTAATTATATGAATTAAAAACTGGGGAAATGGTTGTGTATGTAGATGCAAATAGATTGAATCTCTCAACCTTTCCCGTTTATAAGAGGTAAAACAAGGGGCACTAAATCTAACAATGATTAATTAGCCTACGCAATACTTTGCCATCTCCCTATACACATATTTATAGAACTTAATTCTTATAGTGACATAATCTTCACTGCACATAAAGTTTTCATAGACCTTTTTCGGCTAAAACAGCAGAACAAGGTCCAAAATTAATTGATATTTATTCAAGTACTTTTGCATTCAAAATTTAATAATGAAGATACTCATAAGGGACCACTCAGAATTCCATCTCCCAACCTTTCCTTTCAAATGAAAAGAAAAAGGCTTGAAATTAACTGATTTTTTTAATAAATTTCGCAGGAGCGGCATTATTAATTCATAATTGGGGGGCCATAATCGATGTTACATATTGATTAAATATGAAGCAGTGGCAGACTCCAGCGCCACTTGAATCTTGACATTTTTTTTAACTGTCTAAACAAGATCTAATTTGAGTCCAAGAAATCAATGTTAAGATGAAAAATAGATTAATCAACAGTCTACAAAAAGTACAAAGTAAGTGTTCATCTAAACTTTTTTTTAATTGATAATCCAGCACTCATGAGCAATGTCTCATGAAACCTAATTTATATCTTACACTTATTTTTAAAAAAAATGGACCCTTGGTTATTTTGAGAGTCATAAAGGGTTTAAAATCTACAATAGCGTCATGGAATAATTTAAAACACCCTTAAATCCCGATTTTACTCCCTTTAAAAGAGGAGATATCTACATATATTCCTATATCCCTTTTATTAACAAATTTTCAAATTTATTTATTTTTATAGACATCCATGTATCCACTCTGCCTTTTTTTTTTATTATACGTAGTAGGCCTATGTTAGTACATAGATAATATATGTATGTAATATTAAAGTGTGTCAAATTATTCATTTCCGGTCCTTGTTCCTTCCCCTTGGATTGGGAGTCATGCCTTTGTACCTTAATGATATCAAGGCAACAAGTACAATAGAAGAAGCAAATTCGCTTCTACTTTAACTGTATCGAACATTTTTTACTAATAAACGGCACATTTGTGCAACTTTTTTCATCATGTTTTTATAGAGGAGTAGACTTCACTTTGAAATATATATATGTATGGATATATATCCTCCGTTCAATATGTTAAGTAATAATTTAAATTCATAGAGTGAGCTGATTATGATCCATCATGGAGTTATTTGTAATTAAAATTTGTCAAAAAAAGAAGAAGTGTTTTCTTCGTTTTCATGGAGAGGCGATGAGGGTTAATTATACATTATTAATAGAATGATTTTTAAAAATGTTTTAAAAGAAGCACGTTCTTATCATTACATACTAAAAAAAGAAGGATATTTTAGTGGTACATGTGGGTACACATCATATTTATATCCATGAAATAGTGATGTGTTTCTTGAAATCGGTCTGGATCTTGTTAAAGTCTGGGGACAGGTGACTACAAAACTATCAGATACCATCACCGCATTCAACATAATTTTTGTAAGCTGATGATTTATCCACTTTTATACCTTTCTAGTGCTTTGAACGTTGATTTGTTGGACTCGTATCAGCTTTTGTTGTTAAATTGCAATCAATTGAGTATCACTACCAACAATTGGCCAAACAGTCTTTTTCTTTATATATTAGAAGGAAAGGTTGAGAGATACAACGAAAATTCCTAAGTGATATAGTTATTCATAGAGATGTGAATAAGGAAGAAGCCTTTCTTGGTGAGTCTACAAACCACACCTGAGAAGACGCCATAAAAATATGTTAACAAGTCAGCAAGAAATAAATAAATTACTTCCCATAAAATTTATATTTTGTAGCTTCTTTTTATTGTGAGGGGCATATTATTTATCCATTTTAAACTCATTTATACTAATGTACAAACTTACATATTCAACAGTTGTGTCCTTTACAAAAAAATATAGCCAGGTCACAATTTGGAATGATCGACGTTTGTCGAGAAGGATTCACATCTCTAGGAATAGAAATTCCATCCTGCAACAACAGTTTTTTATAAATGAATAAATACAGTCATATTTCAGTATGAAGAACACTTGGTTTATGAGTGATTTGGGACTAGAAGTGTTTATTTTCAATATGAAGGATGAATAATTGATACCCTACTTTAATGACTCAAAAAACCAAAAACATATTCTCATCTGGTACAAGGGGCATTATTTGTATGATTGTACAATTTGAATCTATTAGTAAATAAATTCTAGATTCTTTTCGTTTGATGTTATTTTTTTCTTTTCAAAGGTAAAAAGTTTGGAACATTTTTTGAAGCAATATTAACCGTATAATAATCCAAAGTTGACGCTCAATTGAATTGTTGTCGTATGTATGTAAATAATATAATTAATTAATCGTTAAACGAAAGGATTAAAATTTCCATGAAAAATCTTAAGTAAACTAGGGGCTTTAAAAAATGAAACGACTAACAACAATAGTATGCGTCCTAGAAGATGCTTCAACTACGAGAATGATAATGTCAATTTCGAAAAAAATAAAATTAGGTGCTCATTAAAACCATGACTTCAAATGAATCTATTTTGACACATCCAAAACTTTTAAAATAGCTGACTATTTACGAATATATGTCTTTATGTATGTCAAAAAACCATATAAAAAGATTGAAAGATAGAAATTTTAGTATATGACTCAAAACTTTTTAAGGAATATGTTTTTTTTTCTCAATTATATTAATAAATTAATTACATATAGTCAAAAAGTGTCATTCATAATTTTATGAATATGTATGTTATTTACAATTATGACTTGAGTCCCCTTTTATTCTTATTAAATGGATTAAAAGAACAGACTCACGACTCAATTTGCTTTTTAAGTTAAAAGATTAAGGCATAAGTGAGACTCTAGTCCTGAGACTCAAAATCATTTATTTCATTTTTTTTAATAAGGGATATGATAGAAATTTTACAATTGATGAAGACAGATTCATAGCTGGCGATTCAAATCTAAGACACATTTATGTCTCATTAAACAGCAACATCACACTCGAATTAGACTCAATCTAATAAAACTTGCAACTCTAAGACTTGACTTGATTTCGTAAAAAGTGACTCGTGAACAACTCTAGGAGATATGAACTCCCATTATGTTTGAATCTCTTTGCATTTAGCTATGCAAATAGCTATGAGTATTATTTTTTTTTTTAAATCTTTGAATGCTTTTTATTCTTAGTGCTTAATCAAGACGGTATTGCTTTTTATTGCATAGATATAATCATTTACATAGCGTGCCAATAAAAATACGCTTAAGGTTAACAATTAAAATCGCAATCAGCATGATGCAGATTTGACATTAAAGCAGCGTTTATCTTATAGATACTCTCGTTATTTATACATAACATATGTGTATATGATGATACATATAGGTATATATAGATATATTTTGTGTGGGTACTCAGATATTGTAAAGAAAACCCACACCAAAAGACAAGGGGGCTTTTAGAAAGTCAACTATAAATCACTCAATTTGTTTCACATCCAAGAAGCTAAAACAAAATTGTGGTGGATGGAATATCTTGTAAAAATATTCCAATTTGACATGAGGCTTTGCCCCAAAGAGTAGTTTGGATTGAAGTACTTTGAGTATAATTCTATAGCTGGGCTTGAAGCCTACCTAAGGGGAGAAAAATGAAGAGAGTGGTGATGAAGTTGGATCAAAATTACCTGTTCTTCAAAGTCCCTGTAACCTTCGGTCGTTGATGCTAATTGAAGTATCGAATTACATTTATATGCAGATTATATGTATTTTAAAACTATTTGCACCAATTTGATACATCACTTACTACAGACCTGAATTATATCAACTAACTCACTATGAAAAGATTTATTTCTCTACTCTAACCATGATGTTATACTTATTGAATCTCGCAACCTTTCCTCCAAAAGGAGAGAGGTAAAAAAAGTCCATAACCAGCTGGTAATTAGGCAACTAAGAAACTCTTTTAAATTCAATAATATTCACAGGGTAGCAGTAAGAGCATACTTGAGTTTAACCAATTTACGTTTAAAACATCAATAAGAGGCAAGAGACATAGTTAAAAAATCCACAGCTGCCAAAATAACATATAATAACTTGTCGTATAAGTGAGTTTAATTTTGAGTATTTTGTTAAAATACATTACAAAATACGAAGCATCTTCAATAAGATTGTTAAGCATTCTTGGATTGAAATAATACTTTAACTACTTAGAAACATAATTATTTATTTATATTTTATATTAAAATGAATCAAATTGAATAGACTAAACGGTTCTTTTTTCCCCCTCTTTGCAAATAAATATTTTTTGCACACAAGTAATGCAAATGTAGGTATACATTGTACATTTTTTTTCATTTTTATCATTAATATTTAAAATATTTGTTCTATTGAATATGTCTACATTTATTTTACATTATAAATCTTTGAAACGATTCTGTAAAGGCCATTTGGATGGTTTAAAAGGGGGAAAAATTCACAGTTTACCATTGTATTTTAGTCTTTTTGAATGTTTTTTTAATTATAAAATTGTTTTGTGATTTTTGCTCCAAAATAAATGTAATCAAATTAATATTGCTGTTAAATAAGACCAGGGGTAGACCCATGAGGATAGTGGTGAGAAGCGAGTTCGCCCTTTCTTCATGACAAAATAATTTTTGTCAAATCTAGTAATATTTTGCCATTTCATTAATAGAACACTAGAGTTAAAATTTATCTTTATAAAAACACCTAAAAATATGTTAGAAATCAAATTTCTGATAATCCTGGATATAGCTCTGATCAGGGAGTTCTCATTTTGAGACCAACTCCGAACTGTGTTGTTATTGTAAAATAAATAAAAATATATTAAAATGAATGATAAAACAAATATTGAATACAATGACTTTAAATTTTGAAGGTGTCCCATCAGTAATTTTTTAATGTTTGGATTTTTTAACTAGAAATGACAATAGTTCTTTAGTTTTTTTGTAATATTAACTGTGTGTTTTTGTTTACATACATTAAAACTTTTGGGCATCCTTAGCAGTAACATATCTTATATAGATGTGATGCAAAATTCCTCTCCAGTCTTTGAGCTTTCAGTCTGATGTTTTTGTTTAATAAAACTTAAATGCGACTCACTCGAGTCGACTATTCTCAAGCTCTGATTCAATCATCATAACAATATTAAAATTACATCATAGATATAAAGACATAAGCCTCCAGCCTTGAAATTTTATTCAAGTCTGAGTCTTTTAACTTTGTATCCGAATCATGTTTTGATTTTTATTAACTTTCCATCCGAGTCAAGTCAAGCTCCTTTTACCTCAATTCGTCTAGAGTCACGGAGACTTATGGGTGACAAGAGAGTTTCCAGTTTTGATTGATGGTATGTTTCATTGAGTTGTATTAACAAGGGATAAGTTCTCTCTCAACCAATTGATGTACATACATAACTGAAAGAGTATCCCAAGCACTCAACAATAAGATGATCTGTAATTTGATAGAATTGATTGAATCACGTTTATATCTTTGGATCTTCATTTCCTCATAGACATGATTCTATGGTCATATACATCTAAGTAATGATTTGTTTTTGTGCAGTAAACATACGCATTTCGTTTCTCATTTATTTTAAATTAGGTATTATTTTTTATGGTCAATCTCCATATTTGGAGATTTCTCTTCATCTTTTTCAATCTTTACGTGTTGTTCTTACGATCCTTACTTGTTGGGAGTAAGGGCCTTGAAAGGGGGGGGGTATCCTTTTTTAGAGGGACCTAAAGAATATGATAATAACTGCATGGATGTGTATCTTTATTTCATCTCTAAACCTCACTTCCTTAAAGAAATATGGTAGTTCGTACAGAGTGCCTTTATGTATATATCATTATTGAAATGTTATAAATAATATACTGGGGCTTTATGATTAGTAACGACCTCCTACGTCAAAAAGGTAAGCTAAAGTTGCATATAAATGTACAAATATTTGATCTAAAGCGTTTTTATAATGTAACCAATCAAGTCTAAACGTTGCATATTCGAATTCAATTATCAAATCCATATTTTAATGTGAGCCAATATTACTTCCCGATTGGATATTAATAATGGTTATCAACTTCTAATTAGGATTTTTTTTTCAGGGGATCCAATCTCAAAGCACTAGATAGTAGGGGGTCAGGAAAAAACTCAAATTAAATTTTTTCGTTAGTATGATAATCTTAATTTGTTTCAAATAAAGACTGTGACCGGGGAAAATTTTTTTAGCCATCACAGTTAAACAGTGACTTTTGAGTGCCTTTTTAAGAAGAATTTATGACAACGTTGTAGGCGCTCGATGTGTATTATTAACTGTGTCTTCATTCGGTTTTTAACTTTTGAAGTAGGTACAATCGATTATTTTTCTAAACAGAGTGAAGAAAATTCATTTTTACCTTGTTAAAAACGTATCATGACCGAGTTCAAACAATATTGTTACATTTCCAACTTCATAGAGTCCATTATCAAAAAATGCTTCTACAATGAAGAACATGCAGAGTACATAAATTGATTGGTTATAATCTTAACCATAATTTTTATTTATATTTTCTAATAATTAATTATTTATCTTTTTTCCTTTAAAAAAAGAAGCATTTTCTTGTTACACAGTTTGCCTTGTATTTACGGCTGCCTTGCTGCATGCGAACTATATACATATATATTTTACTGTAAGGCATATGGGACTTTTATTATTCTTCACTAGACAGCAAATTCTGTTAGAACCGATCTCGTTAGATTAATAACCGACTGTATAAAATGCAAAGAGAAAAGAAGAAATATTTACGTAGAGAAATACTAATATTTGTCATTCACAGAGTGAATGACAAATATTTGGCCCACAGCAACAACCCCGAATAAAAAATATTTTTAAACTGTCTAAAAGAAAGTAATGATTAAAATGTTCATATTGATTATTATCATATAGACGCTGAACCCTACCTTCGTTCCCTCTCTCGACCCATAAGGAAATATAAGTCTCATTGAAGTAATTCCGTTTTAATATGTGGGGTTCAGTCAAAAATGAGTCAATAGCTTATGGAATATGCTAAAATACAATGCATGAAAATCCTCTCACTATCTTCTCTCAACCTCTCCTGCTCCAAAAAAAAAAAGATAAAAGGCTCAAAATCAACTGGTCCTTATATACAAGTCATTCTCTCTAATATTTGGACTATTTTCTATATGTAGAACTAAGAATACCACAACAAGAGCTCATTTTATCACAACCAATCAACGTTCAGAATATATACATGGTCAGCAAAAGTTAGATTCAATCGACAGCTGATCAAAAAAGAAAATATATATATAGGAGTTGTTTATACTATGAGGAAACAGAGTTTTAGTTCTCAAGTTTGATTTCGAGTCCATTTTTTAAAGACTCTTCGCACAATTGGAAAAGGTTGACCCGAATATAGATCTTGCGATACCATTCTGATTTTGAAATATGTATGTATGTATGTACAATCATGATCACATTTCATGAAGTGTGAGGATATAAAGTACTAGTTATTGGAATTGTTGTCAAGGAATAATCCCCTAAAGAGTACACCCCCTCCCCCCAGAGCCTTTTTAGGCTGTTTAGGCAAATCAAGTAGGAACCGTAATAGTACTTTTTCCAAGACACAATTAGTTACTCTTTTTTTATATATTGAATTGAATTTGAATTTCTGTTTTTTTTTTGAAAAATTAAATTTGATTTTTGTATTTCGTTGTAATTTGTCATTTACTTACATTTATTTTAAGTTGAACGTCTATAACTTTATTTTCAGAATTTAATTTGGAGACGTTGCACTTATTTAAAATCCCCCTTAAACTGACAATGGCATGCAATTATCTCTGTAGGATCAATGACCTAACTTACTAAGGCACAATCTCATCAAATACTAATTAAATAGTGTCAAAACTGACAAATTATGTCGGTTGGCATGCCGAAGGAAATAATTTAAATATAATCGAGTAAAACCTCTTAGACGGAATATGTGACTATTTAGTCTAATCTCAATTTTATAAGAGATTTGAACAATTAATAATGTTCGGATTTCATATAATATTTGAAGATAGTTTGTATCTATTATTATTATTTTTTTCGTTTTCAAGGGATCCTGACACCTTCCTTTTTTACCTAGATATAATCAAACATAATTCCCCTGCATGTTTTGCTTACATTATTCAGGAGAAATAAAACGTAGATTTCTTAAAAGATTAATGAACAAATTGCTACTTTCGAACAAAGGCACATAAAAAATAGACTTTTTAAGTCGAGGTAAATAAAACAATTACACAGAAAATAATGTGCAGCAAGTGAGGATTTCATCAAGATAAGAGCCAATAAAAAAAATTAACAAACAAGGTTGAAACATTAGTATATGTACATGTTTGGTTCGGAATACATAAGTACCTAAGAGACAAGACAAGGAATATTAAAAAAGGAAATTGTGAAACTTTTAAAAAAAATATATACTTTTCTTTAAAATAAAATTATAATTGAAGTTTGAACAAAGAAACTCTTTGATGTGAGGTAGAGTACATGGCTCACACATACAACATTCTATTCCACCGTGTCTTGTAAATGGAAACGATCATTCTGACATGCTCATAGCTAATTAATAATAAATAGTTCCCAGTTAAAGATTGATAACTTGTACAACATATGAGACTGCCATATTTGTGGTCAAGAGCACTTTAACCAGTACAAGACCAAGAAATTGAGGGACTGAGACCAAGACTTTGTGGGCTCAAAACCGAGACGAGTCCTTCAAAAACTAGGGTCTTCTATAAGCAACTACTTTCATAATCAAATGATTATTCCACACCATCTGACAATGTTACCATTTACATATTTATCTTCTATTAGCTCTGTCTCGGATTTCATCCTGCTTAACTTCTTTTGACATCATCATAGAATTCACTTTGTAGAGTAGTGATTCAGAGATCCAAAACACGGTTAAGAAAGATTTGTATTTCTTTTCGAATGCTACTTATCTAAAACTTTACTCTTATTCTCCTACGTCTCATATAAAGGGAAGGAATGACTTGGAAACCTTTATCCACACTATATCTCAGCTCTAGACCAGTTACGTCATCATTATATATCCAATGTGTATGAGATTAATAAAAAAAAAGCTGGTGAGATGCTATGCCGTCATACCTCCAACACCTCAATAATAATAAATATTTTAACTATGCCCAAATTAAAAATAATTGCAAGCTATGCTCGTGCATTTGTCTGCTCCAATTATGAGGTATAAGTATCCAATGTTTATGAGAATAATAAATAGTTTAATTAAGTCTAAATTAAAGAATAATGGCAAACTATTCTTCTGCATGAGAGGTACTTCAGGAATTCATGAAAGAATTCAAGGGATATGGAAACTAGTGACGTGGTTCTCAAGACATATTTTTGATCTTGTCTCCGTCTCGACTCTTCAAAGTCTTGATTTTGGTATAGGTCTTGATACCTCTGGGTTTGGTCTTAATCTCAAAGCCTCGATCTCGACCCATAAAACTTTGATCTTGGTCTTGAGGCTCAAAATCTTGGCTTTGACGAATTAATTATTATTAACGCAAAAATAGTTATTTTTGTATTTAAATAGTTTTGAATGACATGTTAAAGATGAGACCATTGGAATTATCCAATGAAAATAAAAATGACTCAGATTTGATAATACTCGATTCTTAAAAGATGTTATTATACTTCAATCTAATCCTCCAAAAAATTATCCAATCAAAAGATGATTTATTTTTGTAACTTGCTATTTGATATGTAAAAGTATAATTCTCAATATTCTATAACTTAATTTCTACATAGTTTTTCGCATAACTGTATGTGCGTATAAAAATATACATCCAAGTGCATTCAAATCCATATGCTTTGAAAGTCTGGCCTCAAGCAAGTCCTGGCTTGATTTATATGAAGTACATACATATTTATATGCATACTTGTACCTATGTACTTTGTAAGTAGACATGTAAAGGACCCTAAAGCAAATACTTCTATGGTAATTACATGCGTACGCTTGATTTATGTGTTTTACATATTATGTAAAAAGTGATGATAGGCGGTTTTACTATCATTTTAAAATAGTGGATCTACTACTTATTTACGTTCTTTATACGGACCAGTGCTTCTCAAACTTTTTAACTTGTACCCACTTACCTTCTATAGTATGTTCATCTTGTTATAAAACCAATACACAGTGATAGTTTTTGAATTATTAGACATTTAGTTTGTGTGAGCTTTGACATCGAGTTTCTTTTCATTTTGAATAATTTCTACTGATCTCTTGAAAACAGAAATTCCAGAAACAGGCCAGCCTCTGTCCCATTACCAGTTTTACCATATGCTGAGCCAGAGATAAATTTTATTTTAAAATTTCAATTGAATTCTTTCTTTATATATATCTATAAAATAATTTTACACCTCATTTTCCATTTTTCTTAAAATATGAGGGAGTGAGGTCTGTAATTTTTACATTTCATACCATGGCCTAAGGTCCTTACCTCTGTTGTATATTGTTAAATATAAAACTGGTCTTGATTGCTGTCCTTTTAAAAAAAAAACAAAAAACAATGAAAAGTCGCGTGATAATTTTTATAACACTGTTCTCCCTCCCCTCATATATAAATTGGTTTTAGTGGCTGTGTCTTAGATATTGGTAACAAGTATCTTTATTTTAGTCACTCCTTCAAAAAGACCAAGAGCAGCCACTCTGTCCATAGACTAGGAAACTAATGTAAATAGATACATTGATTCTGGCCTACGAAGGCTAAGTCAATTTATTCTTAAGAAACAAGCTTTCCAGCAATTTTAGTGTACAGATACTTCTGGAACATGGACTCCTTATCAAAAGATCACATGAAACCTCATCCTCAGAACCTGTTGTTAAAAGAAATAAGTAGTTGTGGCAAAATATAATCATATTAATTTAAATATAGCGAAAAGTGTATATATTTCATGACGTAGATTTTGAATCTTCAAGCATACAGTCAGTGAAATAAAAGTCCCACATTTTATATCAACTACTTTCTCATTCAGAACTTGTAAAAATTAAAATGACATTTAAAGTCGTTAGGTTATCGTTAGAAAATCCTCAAGGGGTCATACTCTTTGATTTAGAATCCAATGCTAACAGTTAGTTGCAATAATATATGCAGTCTCAAAGTTCTTAATTGTATTTCTTAGTCAGTGAAGCCCTTTTGGAGCTTTAATTATTCAACTCCTGCGTATGAATATCACAGATAGATGTTCCTATTGTGCAAATCCTTTCCAGGTCAAAACTATGTACTCTTAACAATATTTATTTTGTACTTCTAAACAAGTGAGTGTCCGCTCTAACCGAGAGCATACTTGATGCATTGGGTAAGATCGGCTCAACTCTTTCAAATCTATGTTAATAAATATATAGTTTTTTTACAAAAAAAATAAAGTGAGGTATCAAAGAGTATGCAATGGAAGTTCAAGGAAAGGTGAATGTTCTGATAAGGGCTTATCAGTAATGACTTGTGACTGTTAGAAACTTGATGCCTTAATTTTATATGTATTTGTACTCCCCTGTCAATCATTCAATTTGAATTACTATTTCACATCTATTGAAGACATACATTCTTATGACTCGAAGCCCAGGATTCAAAGAGACCGAAAATAATGCATTTAACGCTCTTTCCCTAACTAAATCCATCAGAGCAAATAAAGAAAAAAAATTAATTAAAAGTTGCATTATTTTTAAATAACTCACTCCTACAACCAGCAAAAAAGTTAAAATCAATTTAAAAGTTATGCATTGTCTTACTTTTTAATTACAGATTCTTTTTTTTAGGAGATTTTACATACTTATGTCCATGATTCAGTTATAATTATATATGTATATATGAGACCTATTCCAGTATGCCTCAAATACAAAACACATATCCTTAAGGACTTTGTTTTAAGTTACACATAGGTAGTATTTTATAATATTCCTGTAACACATATTTATTTAAATATGGGTACGTTATATGTAGGCATAGAGGCATAAGAGTATGTAAATAAACAGTTAGACCTTGGGGCTAATATGCATATTATTTATTTTGAAAGGAGGAATATGCTCAACTCAAGGAAACGTTATTTTTTCATTGCGAAATCCTGGGATGTATATATTTATATATATATATTTCATCAGTTTCAGCCTCCAAAATATGTTTTCTTGTTTTTCCACTGAAGAAATTGTATAAATACTGATAGAGAAAAAAAACACAGGATAATGCAACTTTTGATGTATCTCTCTCAACCTTTCATCCGTAAAAGAAAAAGAAAAAAGTTCCAAAATTCCATGTTGTCATTTTCTCACTTTTTGAGCATTTTTTGATTTGAATAGTAGAAATATTCATAAGATAATAATTTAAAGTGGATAAATCAGAAACACTAGGTAATCAGTAGCACTCAATAAGAACGAGGACTATACAAATCAACAGCTGACAAACAAATACAAGGAAATTGTTGATGTTTTAAAGAAAATGTCTAAACACGGATTAGAGAACATCAAACAAACGAATCTTGCTCATTGTATTGTATCTCTAAACCTTTCCCCTGCAAAGAGAAAGAAAAAAAGGCTCTAATATAACTGGTTGTGAGCCAATGACGTCATTTTCATGAACTACTCGAAGATTCTCTATTTACTGAAAGAGATATTCAGAGATGATGTTTATAACTTGAATAAAATAAATCAACGTTCAGAACACTAATGAGAGTGATGACTGTTCAAAAATATAGATGCTATGAAGATACTTTGAAAGATAGACACACACACACACACATGGTTTGTAAGTAGGTAGATGCCGCCTTGTGTAGCTAAATAGCTTTGTTATCTTACATATGGTTTTATTATTTGTAACATAATATATCTATCCACGTATAGTATAGTAGCGATTATTATAGTCATCTACGTATGTAGCATCCATTATTACGACAAGATGAATGATAATATTGTTTTTGTAAACGGTTTTTTTTCTTTTTATTTTTTTGGGTGAAAGTGATGTCATAAAAAGGGAGGGGGGGGGGGGGAGAAGTAATGGAAGCTCAGATCATGTTTCTAAATTTGTTTATAACATTTTTCATTTTCCACACGAGTTTTTAATGAAAAAATCTATCTACCTTGGGCATCCAACTAAGGAGCGAAACCAAAAAATGGATTCCTAATAATACAAAAAAAAAAAAGAAAATATTAAAGGAATAGAAATTTTCTTTTGATTGAAAAGGTGTGTCCTCTGTTCAAATTGTGACATTTTATAAATACAACAACATATTTTTTGTATACTTTAGTGTCAAAGGAACAAAACAATTCTACATAAAAACTGCAAATACATTTGTACCAGTACTAAATATACGGAAATCCTATCTTCTGTGAATGAATTAGGGGTATTCATATTCTACTGTCACTATCAACTTTGGTAAATTTTTTCTAGGAACGCAGGAAGGACTTGGGGCGGTTCATAAAAAAAAATTAGTCACTTTAGTATATTTTTCTTTTTTTGCTATATTTGCTCTCAAACAGATTCTGAGGGACAAATGTAATTTTTTTAAAGAACAATATGTGTGTATTAATTGTTCCCTGAGGTTCATATTTATTTTTTTTAATTCAAACCCCACACATTGAGGAGAAGATCTTTGAGAAAGTGCAACGTTCGGTACTAACAAGGGATCAAAGTATCTATGTGTATTCCTCTGGATCACTGTATATCTAGAGGGCCTTGATAAGTTACATTTTCTTAATGTGCAATAATAAATTAAAAATTAATTTCAATACCTTGACAAGTTTAGTTATTTGTTACTCAAAAAAAATTTCCTTAATTTCTTATTTGATATCATTTTTTGCAACTGTTGCAACAATACGTACTCTCCCCTATGAAGCTTTAATACCAACGTGAAGCATTTCTGGTATAAAATGTGATTTTTTTATTGTACCTCTGAAACCTTTTCAAAGATGTTCTAAATTAATTTTTTTGAGTCAATTACATCATTCTCTTCAATTTTTGGAGACTTTTTCATTACATTGAATGGAAATTGTTCATAGCTAGTATCAATACCTCTAGCCAAAGAAATATTAATTCTCTTGAAACTTTTGACACTAAGTTTCTGCTGTTATAAATACTAACGAACTATGTAGTGTTGGAAATATATGTAAATATTTTAGATGGTAAAATAACTTAACTCCCTCATTGATAATATAGCATTATCACTGCAATTAAATATATTTTTTGATATTTCAGGGTACTATGAAAAGTTTATAGTCTGTAACAACTACATATCTATTTGGTTTGATAAATTTGACTATTTTCACCGCTGTTATCTCCTTTTATCTGCTACACAATTTTTTCCATGAATGCTTCTCATTACATGAATCGGCCGAAATAGTACCAACTTCCAATATATATATTTCCTTCTAAGTATTTATTAACAGATACTACAAAGTCTTCAAAAAATGTATATCCTCCGAGCCGAACTTTGAAATTAGGGAAACTAAGATCCGCATTTTATTTTGATGAATCTCCCTTCATGTTTAAAAGGATAATTGAATACATCAATTTACACTGCTCCAGTAGGTTTTGAGTACATAATTGATTATTTTTGTTATTATTTCATTTATCTCTACACATACATAACTGTAGAATTGTAATTGTCTTATTCTTTAATTTCCTCAATTAATAACAGGACTCCACGATAGGATTCTCACTAAGTTTCTTTGTTCGACTCTTGGAGCTCTAAAGGTTCTTCAAGTAAAAATAAAAAAATAGGTAAGTTAAAACTATAACTTATTTTCTTTGTTAATTATATGATTTTGAAGGTTGAGGGGAACAAGGTATATGCTTATTTACTTATTAACATAAAATAATATTTTTTATATATGTAAAGAAACGTCTTCTTATGTACAAAGAAAAAAAAAAGAAAGATTCAAACAATAATATGCTTGAAACTTTTTATTATTTTTATGAATATGCTATAATTAGGTTAGAAAGAAGTTATATATAATTATTATTTTGCATAAATTTGTAACTTAATAGTGAGGGAATCAGGTATGGTAACTTGATATGGGCACAACATACAATTACTTTGCTATATGTTGTATATATGTTTTGCTAATTGATAAGAACCTCTACTACTCATGTTTTTCTCAATCGATTTAAAAGTATGAACATAACTACTGATAAAAATTTGTATGTTGTACGATTCTTTATTTGATGATAGGGATTTGCAGTCAGCAACACAAGAGTGCATTTGAGTAGTACAAATCAATGTTCAGAACACATTCAAGGAATAAAAATAGTTGAAAAATCCATGGCTAACAAGAAAAAATACATCGAAATACTTATGTGGATACCATTTTGATAAAGAATTGAATCCCATGTAGTGGACACATCCCTGGTGATCAACTGTTAATGCAGATATAATTCAACTGTTAAGATGGATTTTTGTATATAGTACTGCGACGTGATCCTTGTAATTTTATGAATTAAATTCGTTCCCTAATAACTCTCTTTTTCAAAAAAGAAAAAAAGAAGAAGTTGATTTAACCGCAAATGTTTCTTGTTTACATACATATACTTAGGAAATTAGATACTGACGTACTTCCAAAAAATTTCCACTATGTATTTAATTTCCTTCTATAAATACAAAAAGTTTGTGGTCGCAAAACCTCCTTATTGAAGTAATACATTCTTAAGCGAAGCCCTAAGTAAATTCAGTCCATTAAATAACAAATATAGCTTCAAACTTGGTGAAAAGCCATTTTTATGGTCCGTTTGATATAATAAGAGGAAAAAAAAACCCAGAAAAGAGCAAAAACAACAACTTTCACTTCCAATCAGTGAACCAACTTTAGGGTTTATTGTGACTCAATTGACCCCTTGAAGCCAAGAAAGTAATTTCAGGGAGCAAAAAGTAGATTTTATACACATGTAGATTGCTGCTCAGATATTTATCTATAGTCTTTCTCTCTGAGGACGCCTCTGATGTACATACTTACATAATACAAGGGTGTTTGCAGGATTTTTGTTTCAAGGAAGTAATCCATAAAGCCTGCTTTTAACCCTAAATACATGCGTAATTACAGTAAAATATGATTTTGAATTGGTGAGAGAAGAGGTCTGAAGTTCCCTCAATTATGAGTATTCCCTTAATAAATATATGTGAACAAATTGGTATTTTAAAAAATTATAGAATGAAGCGCAGTCCCCTCTATCTCAGTATTTCAGTTGTTTCAATTAAAGACAATGAAGTCATTTTGGGCCTGTATTAATATATATATATATATATATATATATATAAAATCTATATAGTACAGAAGCAATTAATGTAATGACACACATCTTTATGCTCTATTACGTCACAAAAAGAAATCTAAATGTGTACTTTTGTAAATATGTGTATGTATGTATGTATAAAAATCTATAATGTATATGATTGACCCAGATTTGAAGTATATGTATGTAATTATATAAATCATCCGTAAACTGCTTATACATAGATTGAGAACATACACTCTAAATGTACGTATAATAGATACATATATATATATATATATTAAAATGTGAACACAATGTCGACATCATTGCCAATTTCAGAGTTCTCCAATCCCGGAAAATAGGTCAAACATGGCATGAAATGTATGTAAGCTTATCCAGCCGTAGTTTATGTGGATTTTCCACACTCTAGAATAAGTAATTTCAACTTTTGTGCAAAAGTTTTTTTATTTTGTAAGAGATTAAATTTAGTAATTCCTTGAGTAATCATCATACAAAATAGGATCATGGGCTAATCCTCACTGAATTTATAGCTCCTTCGTGTTAATATATGTGTACATTTAGAAGAAAAAAAAATAGAAATATGGAGATATAGTCATCCTTGGATCTGTACTCGTTCATAGATTGAAGATTTTTGACTTTTAAAAGAGTTATTTATGGCACAATAAATCATTTATTCTCTCTTTCTTTTCTTCTCTTTTAAAACACAAATCCATTTTACTATTGTATCTAGAGCCTTGGTAATGTTAAAATTTAATTCAAGCATATTATGATTAATCTATTAATTATACAAATCATCACAGTGCTATCCCCATTGCATGTGCAATTCCTATGCCTGTAATCTATTGGCTCTTATTTTGCTGCCTCTATTATTGGTGATCTAAACACGCATTTTTGTGTGACGTCATCATTTTGGAAGTCGGCCATCTTGGACGAGGCATTAACAACCAAATTTCATAAGAATAAAAGAACTTGTTTCCTTAAAATTAATCAAAATAGTCAATTACTTCCGGTAAGTTAGATATCACAGGATCCACAAATAAAAGGACTTTAATTTTGATGGTAGATTTTATACATTCAAATCTAAATAGTGTAGCCATTAGATTGACGATTACGTTTGCAGTGAACAGATATTTGTCTTCAATAATCCAACATTTATGTTTCGAAATCGATCAAATGAATTGTATGAATTTCAAGGGATTTTTACCACCTATTAATTAGACTTTATCTAAATATCACTGCTTCTCTTTGCTATCAAGTTACAGGCGTTAAGTTGGTTTTTTTTTCTTCATTTTTAAAGCCGTTAATTGAAGCTTGCAAAAGATTTCTTTGAAATTTTTGTCTACTTAATTATCAAACATTTATTATGTAATCTGTGACGTCAGTAAAAGTGTTATATATCCTCAAATTAAACCATACTAATCTGCAAATATTTCTCTGGGATATAATAATTTACATATATTGGTGGAACAGAGATTATCATCCTTCATTGTCCTAATAATCCCTATTTATCTCATTCCTTTTCAAAAAGCCACTATTTACACACCAGTGGACCTTTGAGCTAACTTTAAACTATTAGTAAAGTAGCTTAGAGCCTCCCTCAGCCCTGGCCTGGATAAAATATAAGAAATATTAACTAACACAAAGTACTTATAAATGGTTTATCCCACTACTTACATAAAAATTGACACTGTATTGATTCATCAGCTGTGAAATATTTTTTTACTTTTCTTGATTGAAAGTTGATTGAATGAACTCAAATCAGCAATTCGCTACTATTAAATGAAAAATAACTAATTAATCAGTGGGGAATAATTAATTAACCAACTACCAACAGAGTTTGGGCCGTTTTCCTCCTTCTTCCTTTGGTAAGGAAGGTTGAGAGATACAATAAAGATAACATCGTAATCAATTGCAATAAAAAAAGTACCTAATCTTTCTGTATATCCCTCTCCAGCTAGATAACACTTAAGATCCAAAGTCTTCAACCTTTTAATCATAGTCTGATAATCCCATGAGTAAGAGACAAATATGTAGAACAGGGATATTCACACAGTTGTGATTCTTTTGAAATATGTCGTATCACTTTAAATCTCTTAAATACTTCTTGGCTATCTCACATGGATTCGTGGGATGTCCCCTCATGATTTGACATCATTTCTTCAATATTTACTTTATTCACCCTGACAAGTTTGATTATAATTAATCAGCAGACCCTCATAGGTACCTCTGCAAAGCCACTTGGGATCAATTTTCGGTTGAAGACCCTCTATTTGATCGCTAAACTTGATTACAATACACTCCTGGAAATGAGTTTAATTCCTATTGAGAACTCCTTACCTTGAAATAATTTATTGTAAATTAAATTTGTGGGATGCACCTTCATGATTTGACATCATTTCTTCAAGTTTTTCTAACTTAGAAACGTGCTTAAATTCAGGTTTTAGAATAAATAGTACTAAGTGGGATTACATAACATCCAAGTTATGCTTCTAAACACCTACTAACGTAATTACAATAATTTTAAATAAGTAACGTGTTGCCTACCTTTCAAATTATCCTTGACGTGTACCTAAATTATCCTGAATATCTATATAGTAGATATATATATTATTTATAATTTGACATCTCTTGAAACATTTTAGCAACGCCATTTCGTAGTAATATTTTGATGGATGCTCAAAATCTTCGACACTATGTATGTATTGTGTAAGTGTTGTTGGACTTTGTGGTTTGTTCATAAAGGCTCAGGATTCTTGCACCATTTTACACCCTTTTGAATATTTTCTAAGTTACCTCATGTCCTATTGGCTAACCACAACCAATTTCAGCTCTTATTTCCTTTCTCTTTCTTCAGAAAAGGTCAAGAGAAAGGAAATGAAGATCGAATGTAATCTCTCTTATTGATGCCCATGGTACAATTTGAGTTCTATCTAGTACTTGATGGTCAAGAACACAGTCATTGAGATCAAGACAAGACTAAGACTTTGAGGAATTGAGATCAGGTCGATACCAGGAGAAAATTAATGGCTTTGTTTTTTAAAAAAGATCAATTTAACTTTGTTGCTTTAATTTTGGTTTCATCAACCAAGATTTTAAAGACAAAAACCGATTTTGAAAACCACATTTAGCTATTTTTTAGTATATTTATTTCAACTCACTTATATCCAATACTTGTAAAAGAAAAAAAGATTTTTCTTTTTGTCTAGACTCCATTTTTTCCCCTACTAAATCATAAATATCACTCCTTGGATTCTATCTTCACATGGTATTTAATTGTAAATATCCATTTAAGGGTCAGATAATGCATATCTCACTTTTTTTTCCATTGTAATATACTCACACAATGAATGTCTACTCTATATTTTATACCTATTAAATCATCATAAAACCTAATAACATATTATTTATTTGTATCTTTTAAGAACGACATTTTAATGTATTTAAAATATTGTTACTTAAAAACCTCATATCTTCCCTTAAAATACTTTGCAATTTGCAAATAAAAGCTAAGTGCATAGTTGCGTCTTATGTGCAAATTTCAAAGGAAACGAATTTTACTGGGAAATTCAAAATATGTACATATTTATGAATGTATTTAAATTACTTTAAAATATTTTGTAATAAAGTATGCATTCTTGACTTTATTATTTTTTTGTTTTGTTTTTCAATGCTTTGCTTTTTATTTTAAGCTCAAGGAAAGCAGTGATTTTCCTTGTTTATGTAAACATATTATGAAGTTAAATGAAAAGTAATAGACGTCATGCCGTAAGTCACCGTTACATGGCATATTTCATAAATGCACCTATTCCTATATTACATATGTCTAGGTGTAATAAAAAATTATTAACTTTTAAATAAGATTTTACATCATAGATGTATTTAAAAAAAAAAAACTTACCTTGATTTTTTGTTTTTAAAGATTAACCCTCGACAAAACAAAATAAAACATGTTTCTTTGAAGTCTAATGCATTCAATTACATATGTATATTATGTACTATCAAATATATTGATTGAAATGATATTTCAAGTTTCTCACTTTGGTATGAGTCTTTTTAAGCCTTACAATAGTATATATATATATATGTCTCTTTGAGTCAACGACTAACAGGTATAAGTGGAATCCATTCGGGAAGTGACTTTTTGTGGATAATAGTATTCTTACATGTTTACATTTTTAAACCGGGCCCAGATATAGTAATGCCCCTTAGATTTTAGTCTAGGTTAGTGTTGCTCAAACTTTTTTATGGCAGAAGGCATTAATGCTATAACCCAAATTATGGGACACACCATTGAATAAAGTTTTTGGACTTAATTTGTTCTTGTAAATCATGGATGGGCAACCTTGGTTCTCTTGTGGGCCAAATTATGTTTTCCAAGACTGACTGCGGGTCAAGAGCCCTAATTATATATTTGCAAAATAGTTATACTTATTATATACCATACATATAGACAATTATTAAACAACCAATTTTTTTATATTGATGGGTAACTTTTAATAGAAAGATTCAGGATTTTTTTTTTTTAATTATATGATAATTATAGGTTTCAAAGGTCTCCGCGGGCCAGATGAAAAGATTCCACGAGCCGTAAGTTGCCCATGCATGTTTTAAATCAATATTTCTCACCAGGTGGGTCAGGATTTTGAAGTGGGTTGCAGTGAGCAGATCTAAAATGTGAATAATTATCTTTTCAATTGGTATCGCTGATACAGCAATCAAATATTATCTCAACTTCAATTAAAAATGAAGAATGAACAAAAAAGTTGAAGATTTTGACTATTGAAAATCACATATCGGACTTCAGGATCTTTAAATGAAATACTTTTCATTTCATTGGCTTGAAGGCCAATAAAAATGAATTGTAGCAAAGATACATTTGAAAAATGTCACTCTGAGATCATTTAAGAACCATTGTTTTAGATACCAGAATTCTAAATTTTGTAACACAACTGATGATAATTTGGGGCACATTAAATACGTTGAGACAAACAACGGTTCTAGTTATGTGCATATTTTTCCAATTTCATCAGACATTTGGATCCCTAATTGTAGGTTCCGAGACAAAGTAAAACCTTAAAAAATGCTTACTCATGCAAGTAAAGTAAATAATAAAAAAAGTGGCGAAAGAATGATCGTCTGTAAAATATAGTGAATATATGTAGAGAATTGGAAAACTCCCTGCAGTATCTCTAAGGAGCCCCTTCTACAAACTACTGAAGCCCTCTCATGGTATTATATTTGACATTAAACGAATTGGATATGAGCTAAATTATAACTCTTATGATAAGAGTTATAAACTCTTGGACAGATAACCTAATATGAAAATAAGCTTCGACTTGAATTAATTATTATCGAAGGAAACTCTAGAGCAGTGGTTCCCAACGTGGGGTGCAGGCCCCACCGGTGGGGAATGGCCAGGACGTGCACCCTTCGGCTTACTATACCAAAGACTACGGGGCAATTCGAGAATGAATCACAGGGGGGGGGGGCATCAGGATTTTAGAAACGCCTAGGTGGGGCATGGCTTAAAATCGGTTGGGAACCACTGCTCTAGAGTCTTTATATACTCTGGGTATGTGAGTTCTAGAGAATTGCTAGAGAAAGGGAAACACTTTGCATGGTAGGAAAGGTTTGTGCAATTTGAATATAATCTGTAGATATGACTAAAAAAATCCGTGAAAAATACAAAGAGCTCTAATATTTTATTGGATAACTTTTTAATACGGATTTGTAATCAGATATACCTAATCAATTTCTCATGTGGTATAACCGTTTATGATAATGATGGGAATAAACGGTTGGGAGTTGTATGATTCATGCTGTGTACAAATTTTATTTTTGCTCATTACCGATAATTATTATTATAATTATTATCGTTTGTCTCTCTCTGTACATATATTTTATACTCTGTATTTTTCCTCATTAAAATCAATTACATACAATAACTATTTACCTATTGAACGTTTTGACCCCTTTCTGGCCTCTATTGATTCATCTCTTTCACCAACCATGTATAAACTCTCTACAATATTTTATGAACATACATATAATTAGTATCATCTACCTATTGCGAAAAAATAATATTTTATTATAAATAATTTTATTATTTTTTTCTACATCCATCTACAATATTGAATTTCACAATCCCTTTGTCCAAAAAATATTTTATACCTACTTATATATAGACAGATGATGATTTTTTGTCATGGCTTTAAATGTCATGTGTGTCCTGTATGTATATGTGTCTACTACCATTGAGATTGTTTTTCATCTATATCTCCATGGCTCGAAGGGTGCATTTATCTCTCTCTCTCTCTCTTTAAAAACTCATGGATTAATTAAATAGCAAACAGCATGCATTCGATAGTATTTGAACTTCACTAAACGGATGACAAAGTATGGTATGTGCTGAACATGGAAAGTTGGAGGGGAAACTAATTAAAATTAGCTAATATTAGTTTAGCATTAGGGTCACTCTCTAAAAGTTATTATCCGGTTATTGACCCCTTCAACTTCAAAAACAGGGCGCAGAGTCTGTTCCAGTTACAAAATTTTGACGTCCAAGATTTTTAGGACATGTTCAAATCTTTGTAGATTGATGTCATCATATACGTCCGTCATTGACGTCATCATTTATTCTTCAGAGTTTATAAGAATACTAAATACTTTAATTAAGTCTCAGTTAGAGAATAATGGCAAATCCTACTCTTGTATGAAAGGTACTTGAAGATGTAATGAAGGAATACAGTGTTGGTAAAATAAAGTAATTTATCATAGTTTTAGCTTGTAGAGGGGTTTTTAAAATTTCAAACTTTTTCACAGACTGATAATGGGTATGGGACGGAGTTTAAGCCCATTTTAAGTGGTGTTGAAACTACTCAATTTTCACTGTAGAACTGAGCTGAGTATTTACGTACCTATGACGGATAGAAGGGAATAGTTGAACTATGGTGGAGTCAAAAGAGATTGAATTGGCAGACTAACAACTGGTTTTCTGGCCTTTTTTGGGGGGAGAGGGAGGAAGGTTGGTTCTTTTTTAGGATGAAAGAATGTGTGAAACAATAAACATAATATTGTACTTTATATCGTTTTGTGAATTGAGTAATGTTAAAATCATCTCAAATTATTTTTTATATATGTATAAGAAAGCTCATATATAAAAAAAAACATTTTGTTTGTCTCTTCTGATATCTTTTAGGACGTATTGACATGTTGTTTTACAAAAAAAAAAATATTGATCCATTACATGCAAAATAAATAAATACATACATACATATGCAATAACAAAAATAACATTTGCAAAATCTCAAATCGCAGAGCTTTTATAAATACATGATGAATTGAATACATACATTTCTCAATTCTAATAATAGATTGAGACATACAAAGCAGATGTTCATTATAATTCTACAATTTTTGATAAATTGTTTCAATAAAGAAGAAAATAATAATAAAAACAAAAACTCACTCATCGTCTCGGAATGACTAAGAAAAACCTCTCAATCAATTTCTAGTATATGAAAATATGTAACTGATATTTCTGTTAGTCATGAATCAAATATGAAAAAAAAAATGTGGCTGTGCGGATATCCACTTTTTAAAATTGACCAACTGGGGGCTTCCTCTAACTCTCTCGTCTTGCAATGTGGTTGTTTTTCGAGATCCGTCTTCGTCTCAAAACCAGTTTTTCTAAGGTTTGAGTCTAGACCAGGGATGGGCAAACTTTTTGACTTGCGGGCCACTATGGGTTATAAAATTTGAAAAAGGGGCCACAGCAGTACATTGACCTGTGGGCCAAATATAATAAAGCGTTGCTTGTTGTGTGCAAGCTCGACGGACCGGATTAAATTGTCTAAAGGGCCGTATAAGGCCCGCGGGCCTTAGTTTGCCCATGTCTGGTATAGACCCTGTGAATATCTTGGTATCTTTGTGTATGATCAAATGAACTAATTCCTTTTTCTGAAAGCTCTTTTTCTTTTTTTCTCTTGGTATCGATCCCTTAAAGTTTTGGCTTAGGATGAGGTGGCCTGAACCATAGCTCATCTTTTGTCTTCTGGTGATCCCTAAGTTCATTATGAATTCAGATAAGGCAAGGGCAAAGATATCCGCATTTACAATCCACAGGTGCAATCAAAGGGTACTACTTTCAGTCTCCTTTTCAGATGCAAAAACTCTGCAAATACAGCCACCATTAGATTAGGTATTGGCTCAATATATATGTACAGTAAACTTATTTATGGTTCCTACCTGGTCTGGTGCGTAGTTTGTGTTTATATGTACGTGTACTGCGCAAATGACGCAGTTAACGGACTTAATTAGTGAGATTTTTAATGACTCTTACTTAATCCTCATTATATACATACATAAAAAATGAGATAATAATCCTTAGGGATTCTCCGAAAGACAAAGACACGATACATGGGACAACAATGAGGATCTCATAGGTGGTTCGTGAGGGTATTTAAGTATTGTTAATATTATACCAGGAAAGGATTAACCATTCCAAATAACTGTCATATTTATCTTTGATTCTTAACTCCTTGACAGCTTTGTATGCGTACATATTTATAATGAATCTACATATTACGTATAAATAAATAAACGCATTCGTTTTAATATTATTATTATTAATATAGGGTATTCAAATACTTCATATCACCAATAGGAACAATAATCATTTTATAATCGTTGTTCCATAAATAGAAATGATTTTTTACCTACGTCCGATACTGATTACATATTATGAGTGGACTGTTGTGTCAAATAATGGTCATATACATATGATAGGTTTGAAAGGTCTCATCTTTAAACTTTTCCAAAATTTATTTTTCTAGTGCTAAAACTATGCCTGAAGAACATTAAAAAAATTGGGCACCTATTCAATGCCTTAAAGTTATGTCACAAATGAAGAAAAGAGCCAAACTATCAGAGAACTCTGATGCAAGAAACTTTCAAGCATTCTAATTTATTTCTAATAAAGAAACTTTGTATATACTTTGACAAGATTCTAGATTCCTTCTAATGATTTGAAAAACTTTTAAGATGAAACCTCTCAAGCTTGTTCACATTTTTGAACCTATTTTGAGACTAAAAAGTGTTTGTTTGAGAGGTCATAAAAATAGACCCAGAGACACTTTATTTTTTTTAACAACTTATTTATATATATAAAAGACTCATTTATTTAGACGATAAATAAGAGACAAGAATCTGAATGATTGAAAATATCAAAACAAGACATATTTTTAATGTATTATAACAAAATAAAATGAACTTTCCCAGCTATTGGTTTATGTTTAGACTGATTAACATATCTGGTCAATATATGGTGAAAATATCCGACTGAAAGAATGAGCTTCTTCTGCAAAGAAGATGTTGAAAGCCCGAAACAGTCTTTTAAACAGACTGTATAATGTTCGAATCGTGTTGCTCTTTCAGTAGTGGGGTTGGTAGGTATTTTCATGTTTAACATGATGATAATGTCATATTTTTCAACAACCCTAATGTACAAAAAATGAACTATAAACACAATATTTATGGCAATTGTCTAGCTAAGTACTCTAAATGTCTAATAAATGACGAGTATATGTCGTTATATAATGCCTCGTATGGCAGGAGCCCTGGAAGTTATAAATTGTAGCATTGATTGGGTAATTTGTGTCAATGATGATGTTAAATAGATCAAAAGGTCTCATATTTGCATTATATAAGTTATTTCCGTTCGAGTATTTAAACATCAGTTCTCTATTATTATTATTAGCAATAATTCAATTCAGTGTTCGGGTTCGAGTTCCATTTGTGTCATAGTCTAGTATAAAATATAGTACAAGTCTAGGTTTGTAGAAAACTTTTATTGTTATGTCATGAACTTTTATAATTTGTAGATAATTAAGCTAAGTATGAGAGAAAAGACTCATTCTAAGTTATAAATAGATTTATAGAAATGCAAACATATGTATACCATATTTAGAAACGCCCATCTTTTGAATGTTAATTATTCTTTTTATTCAGTAGACATAGTTGGTTGATTATTATTATTTTCGCCATACATATCTTAAAATTTGCAAAATTAAAGCAAGAAATATTCATTTAAAAATATCACTTTGAAGCATCAGTATGAAAATATTTATTATGCAAACAGCTGTACCTCGGATTAGGAACAATATTCATGCTAGGGCTATTGAATTTGCTTATAATCAATTCAGAGTTTGCTTTTATGTACAAGTATTATCAAGTGGTAAGGAGTTGAATATCTATCACATGAGTGCCTCAATACTTTAAGGAGGGATTTAAGTAAGATTAAATACTCAAAACATTACTTCTTAGTCCGAATCGATCCCATGTTTCAAACACATGGAAACAAAGTGTCTTGTGATCTGAGCTATTACTGTAAATTTTTCTAAATCTGTTGCCAAGAGTAATCAACAACAACAAGAATAACGATGAAAACAGGTACGTAGGTACAAATCAAAGGGATCTAGGAATATACATATTCAAAATAACTAATTATATACATATATCTTATTATTTTAATGCCGAATCGGCTTCAAAAAAAGAGGAAAACGAAGAAGATTAATTCCAAGAAACTTGGTAACAAATTGTTTTTTATGAATATACATGTGTATATTGTGTATTTTCCTTATTTCTTTCTTTCTTTAAAGTATTTTTATATATGTATATGACATGATTTTTACCTACAAATATTAAAAGATGGCCCCATCGTTACATAATAATAAAACGACTTTGTCATTAATGTAAAAATAGACACTGTCTTAAGTTAATTATAAAGTATATCTTTCTACTATTAGTTAATAAGGTGTGAGCGTTATTTACTTTTTTCTTTGTTTACTAGTACTTAGTATAATTTCGCCATCTAGCGGATATGACTCTTTAAATAGTTTGCTCATGTCCTATTGCATAATTTTATTTTTACTAAAGGAAATAATTTCCACCTAATTTGAAGTAATCTAAAAAGCGTCTCTGTATAATTAAATATTGCTACGTAATTAAGAGTGACAAACTTATGAACAAAAGTTTATATGATGAAGTGACCCATTGTCAGGGTTTGTGAATCATTTTTTTGAAGTGGGGTAGCCAGTTACTACCAATAAAAGAAACTTTGAGGGTGGCCCATGGAGATAAAGAAGCATATTTAGTGTGGTAACTAAATATTTATTCATTTCAATTTGAATATAAACTCTAAAAAAGTTTTGGGACAATTGCTTTCTGGCTCTTCCCAGGCTATTCAGCCCCTGTCAGCCGTTCCCTTTTCCTCAGACATGTTTTTTTTTTTTGCATTGTATTAGAAGAAAAAAAATGTAGCCCTATCCTATGGGCTATAAAAATAGATTATTACTCCTCCATGATTTCGTTGACATCAAAATATACGTACTGTCTAATTTAGAAATAACAAAGAACAAATTTTAATTGGCTCAAACCGATAACTTTGTCAATGCATTTAGATGTTTGCATATTTTAGTTCGAAGATTTTGTTACTGAATACTATACCAACATATGGTTGTAAATATTATATGTACAAATAATCATTACTTTTAAAGGAGAATATTGGTATTTTATAGGTTTATTTTGTTGAATGAAGAGATCATGTCTGGAACGAATCCGTGCAGGCAGACATAGAGACACACATAGTATGTAACCACTCGTAAATTAGATTCAATCCCATTAATTGTCTCGTATTGGATTTTTCTCAATGGAAAATTATTTCAAATAAACTTATTTAGACTACGAGTCATATATTACTAGTTATATATTAGATGAAATGACTCATCAATAAATTCACTTCAAAGTAGATTTGACTGATTCAAATTATATGTATTTTGATAACTATAAACGGAAAAATAGACCTATATATGTATGTATATAAACAAATATGTAAATAATGACTACAGAAGGTTTAACACTTTCAAGTGTAGTTTGATAGGTATGTAAATATCCCTGATACCTACATCGACTATTTGACTTACATAGTTCTTATTTAAATACAAGAATATCAAGTCTTTCACATTGGAAGTGTGACTCATGGATTTTAACTTGATCATACGACACATATTGAATTAGTCAAGGGTGGATTAGCTGTAATCCCTCGGAGATGGTTCGTTAGAATATACAGCTAACGCCATCTACGGTTACTATATTTCGAATCCCAGTTTGTTTTCATTCCTACATTATTATTTGTTCGTTCTTCTTTTAGTAAATAGGTTTCAAGAGTGAACTTCAAAGGCTACATGTATCTACGTGTGAAATGGAGCTTCAAGACACTCTTTTAATATTCAGTTGTCACTTTTGAATCCAAACTGCAAACCGTATGTAAAAAAAAAAACACTCGGAACAGAATTTGAAAGTTTTTGCACCCTTATTTGTACACTTATTTATAAATCCCCAAGCAATGTTATTATGACCCTCTCACTGACCCAGAATAGGGCATAGAGTATGTTGCGTTGGCTTCTGAGGATGTCATTTTAAGAGTGGTGTATTTATATAGTTAAGTGACTCATCAATGTTTTCACTTTTTGAAGGGATCTAATCAGAAGCATTTTGTGACAAACTCGGAGACCCACAAATGGGATTTTGGTTTAAATATATATATGTACATATAGTATGAATATACTCAACTTCAATATATATATATATATATACGTAATGCAATGTAATACATGTGGTAAGTAAAACATATGTAATTTATATTTACCCATGAAAATATGAAAAGAATTTATTGACGTATATTTTTAGTAGTTGAATATTAGAGTACACCCACATTTGGAATGAGGTTAAATAAGCCCCAACGAATGCATGCTAATCTATTTTTACTATTGTGTACTCCACATGGACAAACCCTTTATATTTCCATATTAAGTTGATTAATTCACTTTGTTTGTATGTATGTATACAGAGAGTAATGCAAAGAGTCTAATTGAATTGTACATAATATGTAAGTATATATTATATTATATATATTCATACAAGAGCAACTCTCAGCTTTTGTTCTTCCTTTTAAAGCCTCGAAGACTATATAATATGTAACTAATCAAGTCAGTTTCACAACAGACAGTGACATAGGTCAAGAAATTTGAAATGTCAAAAATCCTAAGGGGTACAAGTATAATAAAAGTTATTCAGTTTTGTACACTGATTTCAAATCTGTAATTTGACCGACAGTTTTAATCTTCAACTTCAATTTAAGCCTAGAAGGAATATCATTTTGTACATTAAAAAAGGATGATCCGCTATAAATCAAAGACTCACGGTAGAGCTACTGAAGTAGTAGCTCCCATAAGGATTGCGAAATCAGCTAAAATCCTTTTGTGCGCTGCTACTTCAGTCTATTGCACTTGGGTTTTTTTTAGTAGCTTTACACTTTCTATGCAAATATATAATAATAACTATTTTTGTGTTTGTCTTCAAAACATTCTCCAACTTTTCCCTCCCAAAAATGTAAAGAAAATAAATACTAAAAATATACAAAAGTTGTCCAATTGTTGAACTTTTCTCCATCTAAAATAGCAGGTATATTTACAGCTTAACAAAATTTTATTAAAGTCGTTAAGAGCTCTCATAGTGGCATTTCCTTTACAAAAAGAGAAAGAATAAAGGTCCTAAATTATGTACTTATATGGTTATTAACTAATGACCCTGTTCGCATTGATTCCAAATTTTGGACTCTCCTTTTTAGAATGTGAAATATTTTGTGTATTTCAAGATTCAATAACACATATAAGGGGTTAGGGATAAGGATGCCATATATTTGAATGAATCTAAGATAATGTTTTATTAAATATTAAGGTCATGTTAAAAAAAACTACTCAAATCATGAATAATTAACTAATTAATTATTTGAGCATTAAGATCATCAAATTCCTCAAGGATCAAAAAAATGTGTATTAATTAATTTAGAGTTGTATTTATTTTTCACTTCATTAACTTTAAATAACAAAGACATAATAATGACCTCTGTTAGAAAGTTGCTAAATTTTCGTGAGATTCGTTTTTTCCTCTCTTTCTTTTCAAGGAAGGGATCGTCCGTGAGGTCATTGTCTTTATCAACACGACCAAGAGTAATTTTACATTATTACCTATGTATGTATGTACATAAATAGGTACTTCATAAGTCATAAATTAATTTTAATGAAATTGAAAGACCTTGAAGTAAGTATTTTTAATGCATGCCATAAAAGAAAAGGTATCAAAATATATTTTTAAATATGTAATGTTATTCGATTTATAGATGTTTATAGATATATATGTATGTATAAGACTCTGTTTCGGTGAAACATGTTTGTATGCTCTATTTAGAACATCTTTGTATGTCTACGAATTTTTTTAAAAAAGCCATGTATTTTAAAGCAAATATAAAATCAATTATGAATACTCTTTTGGCAAGTTCTTTTTAAACAGATGTTACCGAGAGTACAGTAAATATATACATATGTCTACTGAACCGTTTCATAGCTGATAAAATATTGTTCAAAAATGGACAAAAATAGTATAATACAATGTTCTACGTAACTATGTTTTTAATACAAATTTTGGCTATATCATTTAACTTTTATAATTTGCGGGACATTTTCCAACTATCCCTTACACAATTGCTGATACATATAATATTAAGGGAATTATGAAGTCATTTCTATAAATGTACACTAAGAGCAAAATTTAATTTGTAGTTTTTGTCAAGTATTGATTACTCTACTCCTTCCTCACACAAAGTGATAAAGGTTCATGATTACTCATATTGCCTGAATAAATTAATTAAAACATTTCACGAATCACGAGTTTTTTTAATATATAATTTCCTTTTTTTTAGCTTTTTGTGAAAAAAGACAAATACTAAAATTGCGATATCTCAAAAATTTATTGATTATTATTATCTGACCTATAATACTGCTCCTTTGAAGCTAGTAATGTAACCCAAATATCCTCCCAAAAAGATGGTTATTCACTAAAATGAAAATATAAACTGCATTTATGTCGGCTGTTGATTTTTGGTTTACTCATTTCTCTTATTAGTGTTCTAAACCTTGAACTCGAACTTTAATCAATAAACAACTCCTATGGTTTGCTTTATCAGGACTTGATCTCGTTGTATGTAGAGTCTTGCTTCTTATCCTTTCTTTGTTTTTTGGTCTAATGAACTCGAATTGAATATTGCTAAATACCAATGAACTCTACTATCCAATAAATATTGATTCAACAATTGGGTAAAATGACATAACTGGCTAATTACTATGTATAACTTGGGCCTTTTTGTCTTTTTCATTCCGGCGGAAAAGGTAAAGAAATTTCAATTTTTCTACTTCTCTTCCCCTTATTATTATCATTATGACCGTTGATTGGTTGAGCTCGAATTTGTTCCTGTTTAGCTGTAAAAATTATCTATTATTAAATGAAAAATAGTTCCTTAGTTTATGTGAAGAATTCACAAACTCCTACCGACCGATTGTGGGTTTTTCCCACCCCCTTTCTCTGGAGAGGAAAGGTTACAAGGTACATCAAAGATAACATGTATTTTTTCAGCTGATTTTTCCTTTCCTTTTCTTTTTCTCAGTGACTATTTTAAAATTCCTACCAACGAGGGTTGCATTATATCTGGATTAACACTTAATGATGAATTGTTCAATTGATCTTTACTCTCTGAATAATTAATTATTTTTAGGTATATGATTTTGAAATATTAAATAATGGGAAAACGTCTGCAAGGCATTGCAAAGGAGGGGTCCAAATATAATATTAATAAAAAGTCGTTAACAAATTGCTTTCTCAATGTACATTAAAAAAAATAAAAATGCTTACACCCACCATTCCACATTATTTAGATATGGTCTGATATTTAAATTAGGGCTTAACCGATATGGATTTTTTGTAATCCATTCTTTGATAGTTAAAAAAGAATGGCTACATTGACCCTTCTTAGTTTTTCTCACGAATCATCACCCAAGATTTTGAGAAATTATATCCTAGAATTTTCCTTATGGGAACTTTTAAGTTGTGTTTATTCAATTTTATTTTATTGATGGTCAGTGTGGCCAGACATGAGATTTTATGGGAGTCTTTAAATACTAAATAAAATCAGTTAAAAGGGATGTTCCATACCTTAAATTATTTGATTGTTGGGAATAAGAACAAAAAATATATTGTTTTAGTTAAAATAACTTTCAGAAATCGCCCCATGCTTGGCTTTTCTTTGACTCACTAATTCAAAATTTTTAATCTCATTTTTTGGAGGGACAAAATTGTTGATTTCGTTTTGTAATTAATTATTATTTTACAAAATTGGATCTTGCTTTTAGGGCACTAATATGTATGTAAAATTCGGCAACTTGGATCAATTACCACTAATAATCTAAAACGGTATTAAATTGGCTCTCGGATCGATTGAGCCTTTAGTTCAAATATTTTTTTCAAATATGTCATTGCAATTAAGTATCTTATGTCTTATGAACGTATTATTTGTATACTATCTATTTGTGTGGAAAGTCCAATATTAACATAATATATTATTAAATGTTTATATACATACATACACAAAAAACAAATTTTTCTGTGCATTTATAAATGCCTATAAAATATTCGAGCAGTACACGATTATTATTTTTGTACGGGGAAAGGAGAAAAATGCAGATTTCGTATCGTTATTTAAATAACTACCTATGTTGTTAATTGCTTCCATTTGGTACTCAGCTCTTTGTGTGTTTTTGTTGCAGCTTATTCGTCTTACCGTAAAACTATTTACGACTGTCTGGCTATCTGTTTTTGCAATTGTTTGTCTGATAAGCAAAACACCAGAAATAATAATAATAATCAAAATCATAATTTGTGAACCAAAACGATGAACAAACGTGTAAACATTACTTGTTTTTATATTTGTGGGAAAAAAATAAACTTTATACATAGTATGTATAATCTGAAATAATTATTTATTTATGGTGTATGATATCAAAGAAGTGAGAGTACAGTCTGATATTAATAAAGCACATGATACGCATATTGACAAATATTCGCAATCTTATCAATCCAAATATTATTATGTTTTCCACAACACTTGCTGAGCATGTAACCAAAGGAAAGAAGGAAACAAATAAGTTATATCTCTGTAACGACATTGTAAACCTTGATCTAAATATGTATCATGCGTAGATATAAAGTGTGTACTGTCATTGTACAAACATTTTCAATTGTTATTAACAAGGACCTCCACGTTTGCAAAATCATACTCTGTAAAATATTTTTAATACTTAATCTGTAAAATATTGAGATATTTCGTAGAATTTTGTTCCATTTAACATAAATATAAATTGTATTGCTTTTCATTCTAAATTTTTGGTAGCTACAATGCAATAATATATTATGTACATAGCAACTGTTAGGAAATGCAGACAAATATTGAGCAACGAGTGTGGTACACGTCATTGAATAGCTCGTAAAGCAAAAGCAATCGAGAAACAGAGAAAACAACATCAAAAGAGTGGTTCAAGGGGTTTCCATTGAAAATTTGGCATCATTGAGCAAGAGGGGATCTAAAATCTTATACATTAAATGAGCTGTTAAAAGGGAGAGTACCCTTTTTGTGACACTGAATGTTTTGTGAGTTTGCTCATACCCTATTGTAAATGAACGGAAATCCCCCAAACAGTTTTGAATTCAGAGAGTTCGAGACAGTCATTTCTAGAAACTAACATTTATATTATTTTTGCATGTAAAGTATGAATTTTGGCTCCCTAGTCAAAGACATTAAGGTTGTATCCTTCTCATCCTAAGTCGTCTTAAGGACACGTCCAAATCGGATGAAAAAACAACAACATTCCATTGTTGAGCCTAAGTCAAGAATAAAGGCATACTTTCCTCTTTCATGAAAGATAATTTACCTCCTCTACTTTGCGAATTCAATTGATCAACAAATGTTGTTTTCTCCTCTAACTTAAGTGAGAATGCTGAGGAACATTTTGTCTAGAACCGAGAATAGGAATGGAACCAATTTTATGCTCCATATCCAAATTGAAAACGGATACTACAAACTCATTATCATGAATGCAGATACTTTTGTAGCCACACCCCCTAATTCATTGCTTCACAATCCGAGGTGAGTATGACTGAGAGTGAGAAAACAGGAGCTCTCTCGCTCTTCTGCATGGTTGTAATTCACCTTTCTCAAAGACTAATTATTATTATTATTATGCGAGAAAAAGGGGAAATCCCAATGATACTGATAGAGCGATTTTGTACCTAATTTATGCACTTAGTAAAAGGATATTGTTGTTCATTATTGCATTATTCGTACATACATCATAGAGTCCAATTCATTTTACCTGAAAGACATTTCAAGGATTTTCCACTTATATGCAAATACAAACTCATGCATTTATATACATACATATATATTTCCAGTAATCCCCGGAATAAAGACACAAAACCGTTATTCATCGAAGGAGGAAAGAAGTCATTTAAAGGGAAAATCATTGTGAAACAAATAAGGATTATTCCATGTATTTTATTATCAGTAGATACTTTTTCTTTTTTGTAATTGGACTAAGCCAGAAACTAATAATAGTTTTATCCCTCTATAATCCATAATCTAAACATTGTATGTGTGTACAAACATATTCAGAAGATAAGTGGTAATATTATCCATTCATAGCATGTTGATTCTAGCTACCTATCTATTCTATGTACATGAACAAGTCTCAAATTCCTCAAAAAGATCCTGAATGATATACTCCAAGGAATATTATTATAATTATTATTCATTACATGTGGGTGGAAAAGGTATATTTATTGTATCTCTCAACCTTTCCATCAAAAATATGACTCATTTTTGAACTTCCTCGAGTTCAAATCCATTAAAGATGCAGTTTATATGACTCGGAAATTGCAACCCAAGTCCGAGTTGTGAGTATCTGTAAAAACAAAAAACAGATTTGAAATCAAATCTATTAAAAAAAAAGAAATGGCGTTCAAATATTAAATTCATCGTTATTATTCAAGTCTGAACCATTTAACTTCGATTCGAGTTCTGTGTTTGAAGCTAAATAATATCCCGATTTTATAGATATTATGAAGATAAAATATAGATTTTGATTGTATTTATTTACCTTTCATTTAAGAAATGATCGAAAAAGAACCGAAATCAGTAAGTAAATAGCTATCTAATTACGTCACTCTCTCCAACTATTGGCTATTTATTAGTTGGAATACTCACAGCTAAATAATTTGAGTGCAATAAGTTAACGTTCAGAAAACAAATGAGGGTCAGGATTAGACTCAACAACAGATCAGACAAAATATGTCCGTGTGAGTTGTTCCAACGTATTTTGTTATTTGTATGAATGACTCAAGACTTCTGTGATAAATACAAGAATCTTAGACATTCATTACATGCATAATTAACTATACATATAGGAGGTACATAATAATCATCAGGATTTAAATGATTCAAATGTATTTATGAGCATTTACGTTGTTTGTAATCATCAATAGGGAAAGATCCTTGCTCCAAATTCATAATTGTTTATCGTTTTCATTTTCCGTTCAAAAAAATAAATAAAAAAATATGTTTATTAAACCTTTTATTATTGATAATTTATTGTATATATATATATATATATATAAATGATATGAGGCAATGAATAAACTATGTTCATATGAAAATAGGCTCATCCAATTAAGATCTACTTTTCTGAATGTTTATGAAAGTTTTCCCTCTTCAAAATCATATTAAACCTATATGAATGTGTATAATAACACACATTTTGATCGGTTCAAGCCCTCAAGACATCCTGGGATATTCCTCACTTTCATTACAAGACCTCGAATGTTCTTTGTCTATATGTATGTATAATTCTAACTGTAACATTAAAAAGTCTCACTTTTGTTCTTCTCTTGTCATTATTATTATTATTACTTGGGGTTACTCATAATTTTGACATGGTGGGTATTTCCAACGGTAGATGATGATGATGTGACAGAAACATAAGGAGGATCCATTACTCGTGGTCTCCTTTTAAGGATACTCCTGCTTCCTCTTGGTGATGATAGTAGTTGAGGGGTGGGTTCCATAATAATTATATGTCTAAGAGATTATTATTGCACTCATTGGGGATTTAATTCTTACAAGTGGCGCCACACCTACATGAAAAAAAAGTAAAAGGACAAAGACAACAAGGGAATAATGATGATGAAGATGAGGGCTCCTTAAGGGGATTTTCAAAAAAAATAAAAATAAAATATGAAATATAATTATTTAGTATAAGATATCTTCATTCTTATTACATACATATATACATATATTTATATATATGTTGAAATACAAAAACAACACACAATTTGTTTATTTGAAATACATACATTGAGGCATTGAATTTCATGTTATCTCATGTATGTATCTACCAATAGGATACATACAACATATGTAGTATAGTAAGCAAGAAATAATAATAATTATATTAATCATGGCTATTCAATAAATATAATTTGTCTGCCTCAGGGGACTTCCCTATCAAACCTCGCGTACAAATTAAATATACTTCTTATGTCCATAGTCATATTTCCACGAAAAGACGATAATTACGGCGTTATCCAGCCCAATATATATGTATATATCTGATCTTGATTGTACTTCCCAATCTTTCCTTATCCAAAAAGAAGAAAAGTCGTAAATCACAGTTGATAGTTTGTCAATTTTTCTCTAGTGTGGAATTACTAAATATGTTAGAGAATTCTTCACATCTGAGCAAGAGTTAATTTGAGTTCCGCCGATCGGTGTTTTTAAAACACAATACAGTACAAAGTAGAAAAATTGAGAACTGACAAAGAAATAAAGAGTAAATATTGTTTTTAATGGGATGACATCGAGATCAAAATGTACGCTCTAATCTCTTGTCAGCTCATGTACCTTATATTTTGCTATGTTATGAATCACGTTGATTGCTTAAAGTCGAAGTAGCTCTTTTGAACATTTTTCTATTATTAGATGAAGACTAATCCAACAGTTGGAAGGAATTGGTTAGCTCACCTACCAACTGATTTTAAGGATTTATTCTTGTTGACCAAAAAATCACATCATGCAAGGTATAAATATTACATATATGGCAGATCTGAGTCTCTGTGTTTTATCCAATTATCACATTATTTGTCAAAGTTTGACCATCCCTGAATTGTGGCATTACAATACTAAATATACTCTTCTTGGTAATTGCATCAATTTTAAGCTGCACATTTGCCACCTACTCTGTTATAGTTAGTATGTACCAGAGTCACCTGGTTATTAAATAAGTGTTAGAGTCTCCATTGTATCTCTCAACCTTCGATTCAATAAGATAATGGAAAAGGGTTCAAAATTAGTTAGTAGTTAGCCAATTCCGTCAATCTTCTCAATTCTAAATTAGTGCAAATTAGAAAGGCTGCATACTATCATTTCAAAGGTCATTCTTTATTCTCATTGTAGCACGTGTGAATCTATCAATATAATCATAGTCTTATTCGACGGAACCTTACAAAAGAATTACCAAACATTCATCGCTTAACATGATTTAATTTGAATTGAGTATGCAGATCAACGATTAAAGTAAGAATAAGGATCAAAGACCGACTGATGCTACAAGGTCTGAGGCAGAAAAGGGACGGATCAAATCTGAAATTTTACTTGCAGTCCATTGGAATGATATAATTGTTCTATTTGGTTGATATCAGAACTATCTACATTAGGGGTCTCAGACTCGTGGCACGATAGTTTGCAGCCCGTCTTAGTGTTGAAAGATTAATGTTAATACGGCCCGCAAAATTAAACTACTAAATTGAATAACTATTAATACAGACATTTGAAACTGAATAAAAATAATTAATTTATCTAATCAGCCAGTCAGTCAGTTAATATGTGGTTTATTCAATACCCTGTATCTGCTGTATAGTAATTTTCATTTATTTATTTAATTCACTATTTTGTGTTAAAAATAAAGGTATTTGAGAACATTGAAATGTTTTATCAGCGCTTTTCTTGTGGTAATCCTGATGCGGCCCAGCCTCACTCAGGCTCTACCTCCATCTATATCAATATCGGTACATCATTAATTAATACCTATATTAAACTACTTGATTTGAACCATTAGCAATGATTTCCTTCGAAGAATATGTTTCATTTACAACATATTATCTAATAAAGAATGAATCTAAATTCAAAAGTTATTTTTATTCTCACCAAAAGTATCATCACTACTCATTAGCATATTTGGTTGAGTCTGATATCCCATTAAATAACTACCTGTATGGTGCTATACATCATACAATATATGTATTAATCTCAAATGATATTTTGGAACATAATATTCTCTCATAATCCCTCACCTGTTGTACCTTTAAGGACTAATTAGTCTAGGAAAAAAAGGTAATTGATGGTTATTATCTGAGTCATCTTCGTCATCTTTAAAGCTGGTTTATTCTCTTTGACGTATCGGTTACCATAAATAACATGGACTCAAGAGTATCTGATATGAGTTATATGTATATATGAGAATAATGTCCCCTCTTTTTCTCTAAATCATCACTTAATATCTAGAGGGGGGGGGGGGGGCTTCCGCTATTTACTAAATTATGAATGTAAAAACACAATATAATATGTACATATGTATGTGATCTACAAAGTTATTAATGAGCCACTATTTTATAAATCTACACATCTTAGAACAGCAGCCTGTGGAAAGGTGTTTTTAAATCTAGTTCCTGTAGAGCCCATATTTTGTACCAACAGGCCAACAAATTTTGTATTAAACCAGAATTGGTGGAAACATGTGACCCTGAGTAGGTCATTTAATCTCACTTTAGCCCCCTAAATTCACTATTGACAATCCTTAATTCGGACTCTCCTAAGCATTCAAATTGTATTTTGGTTTCGAAATCATTCTCCAGCAACCGACACGACATCTACTGTGTTCTACTCTGGGTCAAGTTACCCTTAGTACACCCTGTCTCTGCCTCATAGACCTACTGGCTAACCGTGATGGTCGTTCAAACAAACGAACGATTAAATCTATATAATAAATCCTCAAGTTTGTCTGTGTGTCCGTAACCCCTCGTATCTCCGGAACCCCTTACCCTATGGTCATGAAATTTTGTATGCGTAATCTACACGTCATATGGAAGATTTCTACGGAAAAAAATTTCGCGGTTTTTTTTTTTTTTCAAAAAAAAGGATTGGATCTGACGTCGTCAACTTTGCCAAACTGAATATTACGCTACGCATCAATACTGTTTTGTTTGTTTTGAACGGTGCACCAATTGCGAGCGAAGCGAGCAATCCGCCGGAGGCCTCGCCATAGGCGCCGAAGGCACCGTCAATGGCGAGTATATATAAATGTATAGATTTGGATTGTTGGAAATAAGCTGTGCGATTGGATTATTATTTATTTGAAGAGGCTGTTAAACGTAATTATAGGAATTTAGTATGGATTGTGACATGATCTGACAGGATTATGGGTGCAGTCAAGTGGGTTACATAAAGCGATACAATTACATTAATAAGTCAACGTTACTCCAGACCCAACGTTCGAATTTCATAAGCCAATAATATCTCGATACTAATAATATATGTAGAGTTAATGATGGCTAGTGATGGATTGAAGAAGTAGCTGTGTCTTTAAATCGTAATGAGATTGATATGCATTCACTTATATATAAAAATATGTACATACTTTGGACATAAATAATATTTGATACACAGTATTTTGTATTATATTTGTTCCTAGTTTCTTCATGTTGCCCTTATTGTCATTGATTTGATAGTTACATTTTGTTCACAATATTCAAAATATGCACTTATTTCTCATGACTACAGTGTACAAGTCTTGATATTTAAAATGAATGTAATACTTTGTTTTTCCTAGATTGATATTAACTTTTTTATATAAAATAAAAGACCTGTTAATCGCATTTTCTGGATCAACAAAGTAGACTGATTTGAGCCAAGTTTGCATGTGTCAGTCCTAATTTAGGAGCGGCGACTTCAGGTTTGTCTGATCTTTGCCTCGTTCCGTCCATGAAGTCAGTCCCAAAAAATACATAAATGAGTTCTCGATGATGTCATGAATAACTTCCATGGATAAACATATAGGAGTCAAAGGACTTTTCACTTGCACCAATAATGGTCCTGCTCTTTTTATGGTCAGGAATGAAAATTTTGGGGCCCTTGTTATATAGCACTAATTATGTATGGAGATCAACGGAGATGTCATGGGGAAACATACCTATTCAATTTATTATATCATTTTCTGTAACGAGATTTACATAACTACAAAACTAATGAGTTTGTCCTTTCAAGTTTTAAATATCATTGTGTAATGATTCAAAGTATCATGTCTCGAGGACCCATTTAAAAAAGTACACAAACTCCTATAACAAACAAAAGTTAATTTAATCACCATTTATGGGATATAAATTCCTTTAAAAAAAGCATTACTTATCCTCTGGCCTTTTATATGTAGATGTTATATTCTAGATAAAATATAACTTTTTTTTTTGTTGATAGGTCAAATATTTTACCTCGATACAAAGTAAATGACAATGAACTTTAAAATCCTTATTGATCTTATGTTATGTCAAAAATCAACTTTTTGGAGAGAAGTACTTATGATGAAATATCATCAAGATTAATCGACAATCCCTTTACAGCATTTATCCTTAAATATACATACATATGTATAATTATATAAGCTTAAATTACGCACAATAATTAGTTATAATAATCTGCATAACTAAAATTTGCATGAAAGTTATGTAAACTTTCAATACATCATTTGTATTAATCATTGTTAGACATATCGTAATAAGTCTATTGACGTCACCTTACGAATGTAAGATTTGATTGGTCAATACATTCGCCCCGTTTAAAGTTAAGAAATAAGGATGTTATTTTAAATTTATTTCTTAACCTTTTAACCCAAAAGAAAAGTCTGACCCAAAACCAGTTGGTGATTTACCAATTCTTCCAAGCTGAGCACTTGTCACTATTCTTAAACAAGATATATGCAATTTGAGCTCAACAAATCAACTTTCAAAACACTTATAATAATGTAGATGAATATAGAAATCAACAGCTGACAAAGGAGTGCTGAATACTTTTTCAAATCAGTGGGATAACACCGTGAAAAATATGTGTACCTCCCATGTATGTTTGTCGGTTGTTTGTCTTTGTATAATAATTCATGCCCCTCATGAGTTTCTGAACGTTGATTTGTTGAACTCTAGTTAAATCTGATTAAGCTTTACAATATGATCCTTATTCTATATTTCTCTCAACCTTTCCTCCCTAAAGATAAATAAAAAAGGTTTCAAAATCCGTTGGAGCTTGCTAATTCGTTCTACTATGTCAATCATTGGTAGAAATAGCTCAATGCTTAACAAAAGCTTATTCCACCTCAACTTTTAGAGTACTGGTCAGGGAAATAGAGGTAAAAAAACTAGCGTACTTTTTTATGTTAGTCAAACAAGCTTTGAGTATCCCTACTATCAAATAGAGCAGCGTTTCTCAACCGGGGTTCCGCGGAACCCTAGGGTTCCGCAGACGGTCTTTAAGGGTTCCGCGAGAAAAATGAGATTATATAAGCTATTACACTTTTCAGTCTTTTTCTACAGTGTGGTAAAATTTTGTCACCAGAATTTTGACTTTTTTTATAGTGACCTATTGCTAAGCCAGGCTCTTAAGAGAACTAATTAATCGTTTACATTTGGGATATTAATCATTTTTTGCGCAAGGGTTCCGTGAGACATGGGATATATTTTGAGGGTTCCGAAAGGGAAAAAAGGTTGAGAAACGCTGAAATAGAGAATAGTTTAGCAGGTGGAGAGATTGACAAAACTGGCCAGATTGAGAGATACAATGAATATATTTACTGGATAATATGTGACTAACAAATCCTTCAATACTTTGTGAACTCTTCCGTGGGAATTGTCATTCTTGAATCCTATATTACATGAATAAGTACATAATATATATATGAATGCTACTAACTAAAGTACATAAATATATATACCCGATCAGAGAGAAGCCATTTTCTTCTTTAATTCATAGATTCGAAACACGTAGATTCATTTCAAATAGAGTCTATGTATGTATTTACATACCCTTTTGAACAAAGAGACTAAATGAAATAAAAGACTGACTTTTTAATCTCCATGGTCAGTTTGTGGCTTCTTTTTAAACTCTCAAATATTAATGTAATTTGTACATATGTATTTGCTGTACCTATAGGTAATTGTAAAAAAAACCAATCAAATAGTATAGTAATAATAATAACAATAATAATTTAAGTAAACCCTTTTTAACGACTTTTTACAAAAGTACATATTTAACTTTTTGAATTCCTATGTGCATATATGTATGTATGTACATATATATTTACAGATTCAAGACTTATATTCAATATATGTATGTATGAACATGACTGTGGTTAATCTGTGCCTTCTTTTTTTATTCTCCTCCACCACCAATAACGAGATACATACTAGATACATATGCTAGACAATGCATGAAACTTTTACTTTCAATATCTGTTGATTTGGAGAGAAAGTGGGGGGATCCGTACGAGGAAATTGTTAGGACTCAAATAATAATTATTTTGGGTATTTGAGTGAGGTAGACATTTTTCAAGTGTGTGTGTGTGTGTATGTATGTATCTTGGGCCTTTCCTTCATTCATTCTACTCTGCCCAATGAATGGAAGAAAACATTTCTTAATTCCACATGAATCAAATCAATATAATTAGGTACTTTGACAGATACATTTGCAGTGACCACCCCCTTATGAAATACTAAAATGACTCATTTTGCAATACTATAACTTCCTAGTCCAGGATGCAGCCTATGGAAAGTTTATAATACTATACACTCATTCAAAAATACAAATTTTAAATAAGAATTCTGGAAGTGTATCACCATACTACTATGGGCAAAAAAAATTTGGAATTAACAAATTTGACATGTCAACAAGAAAGCAAGTTTGTTTTCAAATATGAAAAGGAGAAAACCCACTTTTAATTTTTTTTTTACTTAATAAATATAACGGCCAAATATTTTGGAGTCATTTTAAGAGCTATTACGCACAGTTTTTGCTAAAATGTCACTTTATATCGAGAAACCAAGGGTTGTTGTCTATCACCCAATAGAGCAATCGGATAAATGTTACAACTGCACATGGAGCCGATACGGTCCCTGAAAGAAAGTCCATCTTTTTCATAGCCCCAGAGATTTATTTAGTTGCAGTTGGCTAAAACCAGTTTAAGTACTATTAAGAATCAACTTAATCCGCTATCATGCTCACACTGAATCATAGTGGTAGTAACTATATAGTCAGAAATACCAGATCTTGATTGTGGCCGGTACTTTTCCTATTATTGTAATCATGGGAGTCAATATTTAATTAATCGAAATATACTATTAATAGAAACGAAAGAGAATTGCTTCAAAAAATATGATAGCAGTTCACACTCATTTTTGAAATATTTCAGATAAACTTGGTTTCTTGTTGACTTGACACAAATGTTTATTTAATCATCAAAATGCATTTCATTCCCTTCAATGTAGAAACGTTTTTTCTAATTTTAATTAAAATGGTCGGCTTCTTGAGTAATAGGTTATGTATTTCCAGAAGTAAGGAACAGATTCTCAAAATTTCGAAAAAATACAGTTACGAATATTCATTTAAACTTCTTGGATTTGAAGAACATTTCTCTAAATTGCTTTTTGTCAACATCTTTCAGACATTTTAAAAGACAAAAAAGGACGCGTATTTCGAACACTAATTAATATTTTAACGTGTAATTTGGCGCAAATGTCAGTGACAGTAGTGCCAACTTAAAAACAAAAAAACCCTATCGAGATCCCCAAAGAAATAACTTAAACTATTCTTATAGTATAGTATTTAGATTTAATTATGACTCGAGACTTTATCGCAAATTATGACCTACATTTATTTAAGCATCCTTTTTTTTATGGAATGGAGTTTTAATATTGAGAATGAGTGATTTAGGTGTTTTATAAATTTGTTTGAGGGAGAAAATATTTATGAATATTAAATATTGACAAGTTTTTGTGTACTTTTGTCTCATAGCGATACCTTTTATGAAATAAAAAGAAATAAATAAATAAATAGTTGGATCAAGATATTTGATATTTCCAAATGAATTGAACACCTAATCTGTTTCTTCTCTGTTGCCAAGGAGTACGAATTCATGCTAAATGCGATTTTGCTTCTTTTTACAACTTCTAGTGTAATTATGATTTGAATACAGCAGTATATATTTTTAATGAGTTTTTTTAACACATAATGAATCAATCCTAAATAACTTAAAATATGGTTTATACCGAGATTCTCTTTTTTTTTTAGTTCTAAATCAATGTTTGTACTTTTAAACTATCTTTGATTCTCATTTTTATATGCATAATAGAATGAAGAAAGAAAAAAAACACCAACAACATTTGAAAGATATATATGACTTAATTTGGATCTGTCCCTCTTGAATGGACAAAGACTGATGCATCAAGACTTGAAACTTTATTTAGTCTCTTGTTCAAATACTCACAACTTGTCTTGGACACGTATTCGAGATATGTGACTTGGTTTAATACTTGACTTGAGCTCGTTTCTCAAAACTTGTCGCGGACTAATAAAAAATGACTTATGAACAGTTTTGCATCTTTGAGAGCCAACATATTTTTCTCCAAGGAACTGGGTATTAATTGAATGGGCATTTTGTTGAGGGGTGTAAATATACTCACATTTACTATTTGGTACCTCGGCATCTTATTGTTTTCAAGGTAGTCGTACCAACTGGTATTTTTCTTTCCTTTCTTAAATTCAACGCTATTGCAACATTTTCCCCATGTCAATGTTTTATGTGTACGTATAATAAATTCCGTAGTACTTATAATCCGTATCCGTACTCCTTTGAAAATCAGGTATTGCTCCATCACTGATTGTACCTACTAATTTGGTGGTACATATCTGACTTTTATAATTTTATAATTAAATGCGTACATACACATTTCCATTTGAAAGATTCAAAAGTTACAACACGTAATGACTCAACTTAATTTTCACATGAAACTTCGTTTATAAGTGTATATATATATATATATGAGTAATAACAGTGTATAATGTCTGTCTGTTCGTACCTTTTGTTTCAAAATTTCTTAGTATCATTAATCTCCTTAGAAAGAAAAAAAAAAGAAAAATATTCTATGGTCTGTTTTTTTCTGGGTTTTTTTTTTATAGTGGTAAGTATTCATTTGCTTGTCTCTCCAACGTATCTATTATTATTTTTATTATCATTTATAAAATTTCTAAGTTTCAAATTGATTAGAATTATATTAATATTAATCATCCTTTATCACTTGTTATTTTTGTTGTTACGTCTTAATTTATAAATAATGCAGCAAGTCCTCCTCAGACATTCCCACAATTTTATCAAGACAAGTTTCCTTTGTTTATAGGTAAGTAGCGTCTGCATTGGAACTTTGTTCGATGAAAAAATGAAATGAACACCTTTTAATGAAGGATTTGCAGTCAATTTGTTATGAAAATTAGGAGGTAGCAAAACAATCTGCACTATTTTTAGAGTTGTAACAAGGATTTGTGACAAATTTCAGGTCATTTCAGACTCATCTACCCTTCTGCAAATGAATTTGACTTTATGTTAACCATTTTGATTACATAAAATAAGAAAACTTCAATGAAGTGCTATATTTCATGGACAGCTGATTTTAGCAGACTAAAATTGGTCACAAATTATTTTCTTAAGAGTAAGAGCTTCTGCACCAAAAATCATCAAAGTTTTGTATAGTGCAGTTAACTATACTAGAACTTTAATTAAAAATGAGGCAGACTAAACCTTGACCATTCAGTTTCATGTTTGGTCTGGAGTCTTAAATGTCTTAAAGGAACGATACATCAAGAGTTCAGTCTTGAGCAAAATTTTACTGCTCCCTATTGATAATAGAGCAATAACTTTAGTTCCATTAAATGATTGATATCAGAGTTGTAGACCCAAGTTGCATTTAAATCTTATTAATCTACGACTTCAGACATAAATCTGGCTCATAGATACTTGATTTGAACTCGTAAACAGCTCTCTCTCTCTCTGATTATATTAATTAACTATTAAGGGTGTAATCTTAGATTTTTCAAACGAAACTTACTAATTGATAAAAATGGTATATAAGAGGATTCAAGAGTCAACAGTTCCATCAAACACAAAAAAAAAAAAACTTAGTAAATATTTAATTTCAATAGATCAAAATAAAATGGTAGCATCAATTAATAATAGATTATAATTAGAGTACCTTATGTTATCATTAAATAATACGTTATTGGACGTAGAAATGACTACTTGTACAGTCTCCTGAGTCAAGTTAAAACTTGTACATCATCCATCACTTGTGGTACATATGTACACAACATCTATTTATATCTTGGAGAACCAGTTCCTATGCCTTTTAAATATACAATGTTAAAAGGAATTGGAATGACTAAATAAAATAGTCATGTTTGCTATGTCCCTGAAGAAGGGATCATTTTGTTGTTGATGTACATATATTGTCTTATCAATCTGAAAATCACGGTAGTGAGCCATGTACTGAGGTATAATGATATGATGTATTAATTAAAATGGTTGAGGCTATTAAATTGTCTTTAAAGAATGGAGGCTTACTTACATTCTAGGGTAATTATTTCGTGTTAGATCAATCTCTTTGAAATATGAGGCACTTAATCCAAATAAATATAAAATGGAGAATAGATAGATAAATTGACAAACTCTATATCATATTTTAATTGTTTTTGTAAATAGGGAATAGATTGCTACATATGTATGTATATTTGATCATTTTTTAAATTTGAGGTGAGTCGAAAGGTTTGAAACTTTGAAGGGACAAATTGCATTGCTGAAAGGGCAGCTATAACAAAATGATTTAACTTTTGTCTTTCGAAAATGGTCAACTATAATTATTATTGGAGGGATAAATACTCCCTGTGTCCCTCAATCTCTATTCCGGCCAACAGTGGTGCAGTGAAGTTTTCAGACATGGATATAATTAATTACCTATTCAGATCCTATAAATGTAGTTTTTTTTACGTTTTTAAGGGGATTTGCAGGGGTCAGGCTAAAAGGGAGGCCAGGAGGGCCATGGCCACTCTTCTTCTTTTTTTTTAATTTGCAAAAAATTATGGACCATTTAATTATAGTTTATGATTAAAAACTATTTCTCTTTAACTACATAGGCCACCTTAGAAGTTATTTTCATGTTACATTCTTACATAGAGTACTGAAGCTGTGAAATAACAAGCAAAAATAAGTGAAGCCACAAGAACAACTGATAAGAGAGATGCCAAAATAAACAAGAATATTACATTTGCTATCCCCACGTGTACTAGGATTTGATGATAAAATGACTTTTAATGGAGAAAAATGTCTGACTTTCATCTATGAAATTTAAATTTCCATGTAAATATATTTAAATAAGAACACTACGTTAAGCATTGAGGGAAATGATTCAGTACCTTTATTACCATAATCACCGAGTGAAAATCCGATAGTCCCACGACTTTGAAATGTGTACAACTTTGGATTAATTCCTTATCAATAAGAATTGAGTCATTGTGTTTTTTATGATATATTGATAATATCTAAAAATGTGAAAGCAAATATAATCAAGATTTGAAATGGGGATTCAAATTTCCAAATTTTAGACATTTGAAGATACGAATACGTGTCTTCGATGCATTACTACTATGTAACAGTATAACCCTAGTTATTATGTGCGTATTCTAAGTACTATTATGTAGTTAGATAACCGTTGGAGCAAGATGTTGTTCCATAACTAGATACGGAGTGGCCTACTGCCTATTTGAACCGGTTTTTTTGTACTACATATATACATATAGTTATAGTGAACCACATGATTGTCTATTTATTAAAATATAATTTTACAATCATGAACCGTACTTGCCAAAAAAAAAATCAAATCCAAATATGTATGGACTATGTACCAACATGACCTCAACGCTCTTTAGATCTACCTATGAGTCACATTTTGCGTTGGAGAATGCATTGATATATCATGCTCGTTCTATTGTGCCTAACATTGTCTCACACACATATATGTATAGTGTGATAATTTTATGAGACTGTACTTTCATTACTCTAACTGTATCCCCACAACAAATTACATAAATTATGTCATACTCGACGTCACATTTAAATAAGCATCCCCTAAACGTCGATCCTAAGTTATGTCATAATTGTTTCTCTCTATCGATATTTATAGTGAGTATATTCATAAATTCACTCTAACGTCATGAGTGCGTAAATTTACATATATAGGGCCCTACGTGGACCTATAGAGGTATGTAGATAATAGTTAACTCTACTGAATGCTCTCATTCTATCATTTGTTATCATTACATTACTCTGAATTGAGTCAATGCTCTTAAAGAGCAATTAATTAATTAATCAATCAAAGTACATAGATACATACACAAAAAGTCAATATTTGAGCAATTCTCAAGGGTTATTACAGAATAAATCTTTTAATTGAGCTCGTGATATTTATTTAAGTAATCTACCAAGTCAATTTTGAGGCATCGTGTACTGTCCTTAATAGGGAAACACTGTATTTACTATCAAAGTCCAATCGAATTTGGAAAGACAATAAATAAATTTATAATGAACGTGGAGATTGTTTTGATTTAGTTTCTTCATTGTCATAACGGATACAAATATGTAATTATGAGTACACGTATTCATTATATTATGTACTAGTGACTGGTCCTGAGAACAAAATCTGTTTGAATAATGGATTTAAAGAATTAGGCTTTAATCGTTCTTATATAATACTAAACAGGTTGAACCAATATTTCAATGAACTGTACATAGTTGATGACGACATTTGGGATTTCAAAAGCGACAAAACCATTTAAGAGCCATGGAATAAGTGTGAGAAGGGAGCTACTCTGTTACCGAAGCAACTATCTAAATTGTATATTTCTAAACACCCAGAGTTTCTAAATTCTGCCTGTCTGATCTGTAGCATAGAAAATATCATTTTTATTGACCTGAAGTCACTTTTTGCCTAATCTTGTAGTCGACAGATTCATAATGAAATTTTATATACGTATCTTATAAAGTCCATAGCTTAGTTCCTAATCCTTCATTTTGTTCAAATATCGTTTGCTCAAAATGTAACAAATGAACCCCAACAGGAAAAATTGAAATGGAGCCACACTTTCTATTGAATACGAATAGTATCAAAATACTCTTCATTTTTCGTCAAAAAATTACATCCATTGACATAGTAATTATAATTATATTCTATCATTTTATATTTACCAAATTGATATTAGATCGAATTTTTCGATCGGAAGGATTTTTTTCGAATTTCAAGTTTATGCATAATTGTGAATGATAGATAAATGGCTATAAAAGACCGCTCTAAAATTTGGAACATTTTTCAAGGATCAATAATTTAGGGACACGACCGTTTTATGTTCTATATTAAGGATCAATACAACCCCAGTTATAAGCTGTCTAATTTGTAGAAATTTTTTGTATCATTAATATGTGATGTCATTTTCCATGGAACGGCATTCGCGTCCGGTTCGAATGTGTCCTTAAGATTGTAAATATTTAATTATGAACACCGGATAGAGTGGTAAAACTTTAGAACCAACACGTGCCTAGTAGTTGGTATATACTTAGAACTTAACAAAATGTAGTTTTAGTTTAACAATCAATCAATAATAATTAATCGGAACCCTAAAGAGGAGCAAAGGACGATAATTGAAGGGATGATAAAAATATCATAGGCAGGAAATATTGATGCTCTGAGAATTTCATTTTGGTATAGGTTATATCTTTTAATTTACAAAGCCTCTTCAACTTTTTAAAAAGTATATAAATTGCATTTCATACTCGTGACAAAGTTTTATTAAATAGATATTAGTAAGTATTCAAATGTTGTAGAGTCCATTCAACAATATATATATATTTTTTTTTTTACAAAACGCACACTTAAACAAAACAAAAAAGAAATTTTGATAAATTAGTCGTATTAATCAAACAAAACAAAAACCTACATAGAATTAGGTACATGTGTACATCAGTTCATGTACATACATGTATCTCTGGCAAAATGATTACTCAAAAAAAAAAAAAAAACATGAAAGAAAGAAAGAAAGATAAGTAATGACCCAACATAAATTATATATCATACATATATATATATATGAATTGTAGACTCAAACCTTACATACGCCATTATTTCTTTTGCCTTTATCCAATTTTAATGTTTATCAAATGAAGTACATACATTATATTTGAAGAAGGAAGGAGGTATGTATGTACATATGTACTTAATCAATTGTTAAATACTATTTTTAAATTACATATCATTGTTGATGATAAGGACTGAAGTGGGGTTTGAGAAGAGTCAGATATATGTACATATACGGGCACACGCTATGCTAAAACAAGGAAAACTTTTACATGCATGCATGTACATATTGCATGTCATGAATTTTGAATGAATAATCATGATCAAATGTGTCTATCAATTTGCCTACTACTCATTCAGCACATTAGTTATTAGTAGGGATGGGAATTTTGTTGAAGGGATTATTATTATTATTATAGCATGTTTTAGATTCAAAAATATAGAGAGAAGACTGAATTTCAATTGACTGATAACACTGGTCAACAGACAAAAATCTTCTGGGGTATAAGTATAATAAAAGCTATTCAGTTTTGCTCACTGATTTCAAATCTGTAATTCTTTTTTTCAAGAGAGTTTTTTTTCGAGAAATTGGTCTCTACTTTTGTAGCTTTTTTGACCCATTTTCCAACTACAACTTCAATTTAAGCCTAGAAGGATACATATTCTGGGCATTAAAAAATAATGATTGGCTAGTGTTTTTTATGGAAATTTCATTTCTAATCTTTATTTGGACCTAAAAGGACTCCTAAGGGCGTAAGGTGCCGGATCAGGCCCAAAAGTCGGTGAAATCCTTTGTACTTAAATAACTCCTTGAATATTGTATAAAATGGATTAATAAGGAATGCATTAAAGAGATTAGACCCACAGCATTCAAACTAGATGTCAAGCGCCCGATAAGAGCCTTTAACTTTGAAGAAATCGTCCATCAAAGTGTGTAAATTTTCATCTAATTTAGAGCAAAAATGTGCTAGAAATCTTAGACTCACGGTAGAGCTAATAAACTCTCGAAAAAAAGAATTACAGATTTGAAATCAGTGAGCAAAAACTGAATAACTTTTATCATATTTATACCCCAGAAGATTTTTGAAAGTTCAAATTTGTTGACCTGCGTAATTATTATTATCAAGGTAGTCGTATCTACTGATATTTTTCTTTCTTTCCATAAATGCAACGCTATCTCAACATTTTTCCCATGTCTAGGGATGGACAATTTGTAGAAAGGAGTAAGCGTGTCCTCAATGACTATCTGTCACACTTTTTATCTGCTGATTGCTATTGTTGGTAACCCTACTTTGAATACAATTAAGTATTTTCTATGTTGTTGAGGCAAGAACTGGCCCTAATTATAAGAATTTCAATTTCTAGTTATATTAAAAAGCCATGATAAAGAAACTTTAGCATCCCCTTCTCCTGGATTTTTGACTATTCAAATTCACTTCAATTCTCTCAGTTTCCATCACTTATCGATTGTTATTTAATACTCTCTAATAGCGATCATCTGATAAAATGCAGAATTTGAATTGTCATACATTTGTATATCCATTAGAGTTATTATCAAGGTAGTGGCACCAACTGATATTTTTCTTTCCTTCCTCACTCTCTCCCTTTATTAAATATCATGTCCTAAAAATATGTTTTTACATCATTATAGATTCACAAATACAATTTGTAATAAATTACACAGGTCTACAAATTTGAACTTTCAAAAATCTTTTGGGGTATAAGTATAATAAAAGTTATTCAGTTTTGCTCACTGATTTCAAATCTGTAATTCTTTTTTTCGAGAGTCCGATGGTTTTCGAGAAATCGGTCCCTACTTTTTTAGCTTTTTTGGCCCATTTTCCAACTTCAACTTCAATTTAAGCCTAGAAGGATACACATTTTGAGCGCTAAAAAATAATGATTGGCTAGTATTTTTTATGGAGATTTCATTTCTAGTCTTTGTTTTGACCTAAAAGGACTCCTAGGGGCGTAGGGTGCCGGAGTAGGTCCAAAAGTCGATGAAATCCTTTGTACTTAAATAACTCCTTGAATATTGCATGAAATGGATTAATAAGGAACGCATTAAAGAGATTAGACCCAAAGCTTTCAAACAAGATGTCAAGCGCCCGATAAGAGCCTTTAATTTTGAAGAAATCGTCAATCAAAGTGTGTAAATTTTCATCCAATTTTGGGCAAAAATTCGCTAGAAATCTAAGACTCACGGTAGATCTAATAAAAAACAAGTGCTATAGACTGTAGTAGTAGAGCGCAGAAGAAGACTCTGACATCAGCTGAAGATAACCAAATTCAAAAACATGGATCTCTTATTTAATTACAAGGCAACTCCGAGGAAAGAGTGGGATCGCAGGGCCATGGATATCCTATGAAAGGAATAGTGTTCCTTGATGAGTCATGTCTCAGTGCCCTTCATCTTCATCATCATGGATATGAACGGAACTGCTTTGAGGAATGCTGAATCAGTCGCCTTAATTTGAAGAAGACGGGATCGGAGTTTCGACGTCTTATAAAATTAGAGATTCATCTTCATGAGAGAGTATTTGTCATTTGGATCATCTTTGAGTACACTAAGAACAATTCCCTTTTCAGATTAACAATAAACATCGCTGTTAAGTCAAGAATGGGGGAAAGAAATGAAGACTCCATTGAGGAGTCAATGTTTGTATGGAAGAAACTCATTCACACATTCATCCCAAAATTTAAACCGATGTAATTGCTTATATCGCTACGACGGCTCTTGTATACACTGGACTCGCGCATCGTGGCCGTTTCTAGTCTACTAACACACATCCTCATTCGAATGGACAACTTTTTTACACTCATGTACCTATCACGTTACTGAAAGTCCCTTAGTTTACCGTTTATGTCTCTCAGTACTGGGCCCCCTTCTTAATGTCTAAAGTGGAGAACAAGGAATAATCATGAAGTGTCTTTGATAACGTTAATCGTATTATGCACAAACTCATTTATTTTTTATACCATTTCTAATGAATGATCTCAAATACAAAATATATCAAAAATATAGCATAATTTATATAATTCTTTACAAGTATAATTCAATCATCAATGTTTGACAAGGAGTTATTTGATTCAGATGGTAGTTACAATGCTGATAACATAATATGATTTTGAATACTCAGATGTGATCTCTTTCTTTTCTTATAAACTTTATAACTTAAAAATATGTAACTAGGACGATCATGATAGTTGATATACATATTAAGGCGGGTTTAATCCACGAAAATATCTTGAATGGAGCATTAGTTATACTTGCTGAAAGGCTTATAATTGAACCTATAGTATTATCTGTATCGAACTTTGACAGTATTTTTATTTTTTGGGCAATTTGAAATATATTTTAAGCAATTTTATTCGAAACTCCGATGGTTTCAAATATTTTTCTAGATTTATTCTTTAAGATATGATGAATGAATTCAATGTCTATTTTTGGATCTTCGGTTACACTTTCAAATGTAGAACTTATACCTTCATAACCTGCAGGGAACATTCCATTTGAATGAAGTGTACAGTTTTTATCTAAACTAATTGTCTGATTACCAATATAAGTGCTACTATAAGACGATCTATTTCTGCAAGCTATAAATGTCGTTTGTTTAGTGAGGGAAAAATGAATAAATTCTGATTCTGAAACCTGTATTGCTGCTTCTGTGATATTTCTAGAAAAATGAATATTTTTTATGTCTTGGCTCCAAATGCTCAATTTAGGAGCTGTTAGTGACGAGCAGGGAGGACGTTTTCATCAAGATATTAAAAAAATAGAAGCAAGATATAAAGGGTTTTGGAATTCAAGCATGATGGGAGATTATTGTTGAATGCTGTATCGTGATGAGCCTGAAAAGAAGCTTAAGCGTAAATCTAGTACCAAACATCTATGATATCTTTGAAATTATATTTTAAATCTTAAAATAATTATGTACAATATGTTGATTATTCCTTGTTCTCCACTTTAGACATTAAGAAGGGGGCCCAGTACTGAGAGACATAAACGGTAAACTAAGGGACTTTCAGTAATGTGATAGGTACATGAGTGTAAAAAAGTTGTCCATTCGAATGAGGATGTGTGTTAGTAGACTAGAAACGGCCACGATGCGCGAGTCCAGTGTATACAAGAGCCGTCGTAGCGATATAAGCGATAACATCGGTTTAAATTTTGAGATGAATGTGTGAATGAGTTTCTTCCATACAAACATTGACTCCTCAATGGAGTCTTCATTTCTTTCCCCCATTCTTGACTTAACAGCGATGTTTATTGTTAATCTGAAAAGGGAATTGTTCTTAGTGTACTCAAAGATGATCCAAATGACAAATACTCTCTCATGAAGATGAATCTCTAATTTTATAAGACGTCGAAACTCCGATCCCGTCTTCTTCAAATTAAGGCGACTGATTCAGCATTCCTCAAAGCAGTTCCGTTCATATCCATGATGATGAAGATGAAGGGCACTGAGACATGACTCATCAAGGAACACTATTCCTTTCATAGGATATCCATGGCCCTGCGATCCCACTCTTTCCTCGGAGTTGCCTTGTAATTAAATAAGAGATCCATGTTTTTGAATTTGGTTATCTTCAGCTGATGTCAGAGTCTTCTTCTGCGCTCTACTACTACAGTCTATAGCACTTGTTTTTTATTAGATCTACCGTGAGTCTTAGATTTCTAGCGAATTTTTGCCCAAAATTGGATGAAAATTTACACACTTTGATTGACGATTTCTTCAAAATTAAAGGCTCTTATCGGGCGCTTGACATCTTGTTTGAAAGCTTTGGGTCTAATCTCTTTAATGCGTTCCTTATTAATCCATTTCATGCAATATTCAAGGAGTTATTTAAGTACAAAGGATTTCATCGACTTTTGGACCTACTCCGGCACCCTACGCCCCTAGGAGTCCTTTTAGGTCAAAACAAAGACTAGAAATGAAATCTCCATAAAAAATACTAGCCAATCATTATTTTTTAGCGCTCAAAATGTGTATCCTTCTAGGCTTAAATTGAAGTTGAAGTTGGAAAATGGGCCAAAAAAGCTAAAAAAGTAGGGACCGATTTCTCGAAAACCATCGGACTCTCGAAAAAAAGAATTACAGATTTGAAATCAGTGAGCAAAACTGAATAACTTTTATTATACTTATACCCCAAAAGATTTTTGGCTGTTGACATGTGTTATTTATAGCGTTGGCAAGGATAGGTTATATTTCTCCAATTGTCCTACTTTTTTTGGTTTCTAATCCATCAAAAGCAAAATTCATTGTACAAATCTTGCCATATCATAGGGATTTTCACAATCCATTTATTTGATTTTATTCAAAAAATCACTATTTTTATTTAGCATCAAATTGTACTCCATTGAGGTGTGTTTCTTTTTGCCCATTTGTAAAGCCAGCAGATATTTGGCAATGTATGTATGTATGCATGCCCTTAAATTGAACTGATTTACTTTATTTAGCAAAGGTAATCCTATAATTTATTTTTTCGAAATCTGTTGACTCTATCTAATAAATATATCAACTACTATGCCTCCAACAGGGCGCCCCTTTCGGTTTATTATACAATCTGTGACGTCAGCAAAAACACTCTATAGGATGTGAGCATTATTTACTCAGACTATCTAGTGGCTAAAATTGCTTTGTTAGTTTACTCATGACCTCTCAACTGATTTGAATCCTTTTTTTTTCAGAGGTCCAAGAGTGTATTGAAGATTGCTGCGTGTTTCTCAGTAAGTGATGTGGCTGTCAAAATCGGTATTGGTATCGTGTATGTGATTTTGAGCACAAATTACTTTCAATTATAGCCCATGAATGAACATAGGGTATAAATTATATTATACCAAAGTGAGAGAAAGTGATTTCTACAACTACATATATTTATTTCATCAAAATGTAGACAAGTTACAGTCAAAAAATGAGATGAAACGTATTTAAAATAAATTATTGATGAGGATGGGAATCTGATGTAAATTCCATTAGATGATCAATATATTATTTTAGACTTTATTGATGGCATTTATCAATTGACAAGTTCTCTGTGGCACATTATAAAATTCATCATCACACATAAATGCATAATAAACAACTATTTTTGTATATTATTCTATAGATCAAAATGAAATGATAGCATCAAAATAGAGTAGAGAATTAAAACGACCTGTGTTAATATAAGAAAATAAAAGAATAAAACGTTATGGGGCATACAAATAAGTTACTTGAAATAACTACTCGTAGAATCATTGCACAGGCTACAAAAATCTCAATTAGTACATTCACAACATAACATGACATAAAAGTAGGATCTGTTCCTTTCTCGCAGTCATAAATATATTTCTATGAAGACTATTATATCCACATACAATATGCACATTGATTCATTCCTAGAACTGTTTCCAGATCCATCATCCATCCAACAGCTAAGCATTTATAAAAGGAACAACAAAGCAACTGGTGTTTGTATGTACTCATTATACATTTCATGTTCTTGACTCCTTCGTTTCGATCGTCTATAATAATAAAACGAAGCAAGAGTACATGCTCTTCTCCCTCCACATACATAACGTAGGCTTTATGGGTTATTGTAAAGAATTTAATAAATAATAATCGACCTCATCGACAGTATTTATATATACATATATATAATGGGAGTAATAAAGGTGGAGAAATCGAAGAGAGGCGTTGTTGTGAAATTAGTGCTTGGGAAAATGCCATAAAAACCTTTGGTAGGTTAATTGTTTTATATCGGAATACTTTTCATTGTTTCATCTTATTAGTATGTAATCCATATATGTATATATATATATATATATATATATATTGTATGTTTTAATTGTAAAACGGTTGAAAAAACAAACAATACTAATATAAAATGTAGCAAGGATTAGATGGGATTGACCTACAAAAGAAATTGGCCGTCGGATTAGTTATCCTTCGACGACAACAGTACTTGAGGAGTCCTTCCAAGTCTGCACTATGTACAATATGATATAGAATATTTATCCATTCCTTTCGATGTAAAGTCCTCAATCAATTCATGTTCTCTTAATACTATTATCTAAATATACATATTTATATTATGGATTCTGAGTTGGTGATTTTTGCGAAAGGAGCGCCCTCTAGCAGGGAAATACTGCTCTATTTTCTCTCTTTCTCTTCCTCAAAGAGATGAAGAACATGATGGTAGAATTACTAACTAGTAACTACGTAATCCCCATGATCCGTTGTATACTAACCTACTCAGCACACCACTACATTAAATAATACGTTTAGGCTCCTTTATAATAGGCGTAGAAAAGGGCGCGCTCCTCTCATGGAGAGCGGTGAAGGAATGAAACTATTTTCCTTTAACATCACACAAGTTATTCTAAGGAGTCGGAAGAATAAGCAGTAGTAGTGTCTTCACATATCAACCGTTGTGACCGTTGCCTAGTAGAATATCTCATATTTGGGTAGAACATTTATACTAGCAATACATAGCATATACACATTGTAAAAACTTGATTTCCTAAATAGAAGTTCTTCATTCGTGTTTGGAAAGAGAAGAGACTTTGCTAGCTGCTATTAGACTTTTTATAAGGTACAGACTCCATTATACATTTTATTTTCTCTTTCTACACTATTGTATTATTATTCTGTGTAGTTTTACTCATAGCATCATATTCAGCATCATTCCCTTCCTTTCAAAACTTGTTTTGACTCTACCCCAAAAATTTGTTAATTAATTTATTTTCTCGCGAAATTCTGTTTCCATAATTATTATAATACAGTTTATATAATCCTAGTAGCTCTGATTATTATTATTATTATTGTAATAATTCAATTGCCCTCTCAAGCAAGTTACAGAAATAAAGTTTGTTGCATCAACAGGTGACATCGTACTGTCCTCCTCTATAACTGGATTCTCATGTCACAAATGTTTTATTTTTTTTACATGTCTTTTTTTACTCGTCTTACTGGCTGCTATATATTCAAATGATATACATACTATTCAAGTATGTATCAAATATATTTTATGAAAAGAAGGGGCCCTGTTAATGAGTTATTTTGTTATTGTATCCCTTACATCTGTCTCTTGCTTGTATTTTGACTCACCATTTAGGAGAACGAGTTTATCCTTTGGGAAGGAAATTCAAATACAATGATATTTTTTTTCCCTCTATTGTTTCAAATAAACTTTTTCGTAGCATCTCCAAGAAGAAATACCTAGCGTATATTATTATTATTATTCAACTGGAGCAGCAGACTCTTTTCACCTCAATACTCTGTTTTTCATAGTACATATTATGTTTAATGTTTTATTGTCTACGTCGAGTCCTATTTATACATATATATACATCTATTCACATAATGCTCTTCCTTTAACCGTTTTTCTCTCCTTGGAATAGGTAACAGAGTAAATTTTAACGAACTCGTATCAAAAATTTGTACTCCTATTTTTCAGTTACTCCTCTTCTTTGCTGACAAAAATGGAAACTAGAAATAAAAATAAAAAGCCAAAACCTACACCGTAAAAGAGTTAGTGAAGCCATAAGGAAGGTAGTTCTATTCAGTTGAATTATTTCATTTACGCATTATGGAAAACTATAATTATAATGATGGCTGCAAAAAGAATCAGAGTAAAGCACTCTGAGAACAAAAGGATGATACTTACGTCTTTTGTCTGTTTCTGTCATGGATTCAGAATCTCTTTACTTTGAAACGTATTTTAATGTACATATATATATATATATATATATATATATATATATATATATTGACATAAAGAGTGACGTTTACATACGTATTAAATGTAACATATTTCATTCGTAATGCTCCTGTTATCAAATGACTTCTTCTCGGAGGAATGAGAGAAAAGGAGTCGCTTTATAAGTGCATTTGATTAAGGTCTATACTTAACTAAATGCCCCCTTCCTGACCTGACCATTGCATACTACTCAGAGCCGTTATTTAAGAGTCTTTATCAGCTGAATTCGATTAACCAACTCTACGAGAGTCTCTTGCTTTGTTTTGCTCTCGAGTGTGGACCCTCTTTGAATCTTTGAGCTCTCTTTTAATGACAAGACCCAAGTGCTCTGGGATACTTTTGGGAATGGAGTGGGTGAACTCTATAGGAAGTAGAGCAGTAAACATGATTTTATAATACTCTTGGAATGAGTTCATCCTCTATTTACCGTTCTGATATTATGTGCCTTGCCACATACATATAAAGAGTCATTGCAAAACCAGGAATTTTCTTCGCTCTCTAAGTTTTGTTTTATTGTGTATTGAAATATACATACATATGTATGTTTGTAAGCTTGTAAGTGTTTGAAAGTGGTGGAGTAGTCTTTTGTTCGTATATGTATGTATATGCACGTCCATACATGGCAAAAATAATAATAATAATTACAAATATGTACATACATATAGTTATTTGATTCGTTAACCTAAATTATTATCGTTTTACACTTGAGTTCTTTTTTTTATTTTGTCATTTGATTCTCTCAGTTGTATTTTTAGACTGCTTCTTCTCTCTCATTCTCACTTACTCTTTCAAAAGTATGTATTTTTCTTGTTCTTCCTCCAATAATATTTGCAACAGGTCTTTTAATATGTTGATGTTGTTCTATGGCTTCAGTTTCTTACTGTGTACGGGTTTTTAGTGAGTTGTTGTAATGAGTCAAAGCCTGTTCTGAACAGGCTTTTTTATCGCATATCATTTGTGGTTTTTTTTTAAATACTACATACGTATGACTTGTTTCATCTACCACACGTATGTAGATACATAATTAACTATTTAATTAGGAATCCAAATTATGTTTTCTGCCTTAGAGACAATCTTGTATTTCATATATAAATGACATACTATCATGGACTGAATGTGACAGTCTTTATCTACATACATTGTCATTTTAACTTGATCTCAAGTTCATATTTATGGAATTCTAATTTTCCAAATCATGTATCTAGTAAATAAGTAAATAAAATGAAATTGTTAGCAATGGCATTAACAAAATATGAGGAAATGACTGGGGAATTCCCTTATTTTTTTAATATGGTCTTAGATCAACAGTTCCTTATAAATAGCAATGACGTATTACACGAAAATTCCAACTCATTGGTTCATGTTTTTCATAAGATATTTAAGATCTTAAGGTACATCCTTTTCCAATATTTTCCGGTTTATAGGTACAGTGGTAAATTTGGTTCACAATATTGGTCTTGAGACCTGTTTTGAATTCAATTTTTGAAGGTTTCGTCAGAGTTTCAATCCCTCAAAGCCTTGGTCTTGTTATAATCCATGTACTTAAGATCAAAGCAATGAAATTAATTTTTAAAAAATATTTTATAACAAAAACAAGAGCATTTTCATTTGGTCTCGATCTCTCAAAGTCTTGATTTTGGGTAAGGTGATATTCTTTAACACAACTTATAGGCAGGCACACATTTATATCATTTTTCATCTGTATATTTGATCATGGTGAGAAATGTACAATTCCTTCCAAGATATCAATGCAAATCTGTTCACACATTTCATTTTTTAAGAGTCTGAGTCCTTGAGTTTGAGTTCAAATTAAGACGCAAGTCTTTGTAGTCAGCAGCAGTAACAAAAAGGGCTAAATTTGTTATGATCTAGGCCATAAAGATAGAAAGTTGTTCCTTCGATCCCATTGGTACTCGTATTTCTTTTTATGTACATAATGAGAGTTAAATATTTATTCCCTCATTAGGGATTAATAAAATTCTTAATTCAGTCATCTCATCGTATATATTAAAATTCAATCATGTAAAAAGCTTCATGACGTTTGGATAAGAGTAATTTTAATTTGAAATGAAGGATTTTTGTGAGATCCTAGCCTAGAATTGTATTCAAATCTGAATATTTTACTGTTGATTCTTTATACTTCGAATCCAATTTAACTAGATTTAAAGTCAAAATCGCAAGGTCTTCAAGTCTCCAGACATTTATATACTTCATCTTTGGTGTTCACAGATAGTTTTTTTTAAACGAACGTACAATAAATTTTGCATAGGTAAGTATTCAAGTTGTTTATAGAGATTTTTATCGAATGAATTAATTAATACCCATTCATTTTTTGCGCTTTGTTCCTTATCTATTTGCAAAATTAATAACTTACCCTATACCTATGTTATTATGTATATTCTTGGGGTACCTGAGTCAAACGGTAAAAAATGTAGCTTTTTATACAAAGAACTCGGACATTTTACACATATTATGTATTGAGTATGTTAATAATGGTTGTCTGCCCATCCTTTAAGTCACGTAGACTTGTGTATGTCTGCGGTAGATGTACTTTGTGGAACAAAGAATGTTATTTTTATTTTTTGCATGGAGTAAATTTCCTTAAATATTATATTACAAAAAGTAAAACATTCTTTAAGTACCACATGCATTCAATATAATAATAATTATACTATGTAAGGTTCAAGAGGATCTCTGATCCTCTATGTGACTCTGTCTTTGTCAAAATTGTGGAAGTATCAAGCATTAGTTTGATAATATTTAAGAATTAACGGAAGTGTATTTAAAATTTCTCTTTTTTCATCCTATGTAATTCCTCTAGATGAGAGGATTCAATATGTAGATATAATACATACTATTATAAATATATAGAGAAAATTAATTGAAGAGAGAGAGAGAGAGAAAGATGTACATAGTATGTATATGTAAGGCCTCCCTTGATTGGGCAATATATTGTGACGTCAATTTAGAGGTACTCCAATGTGGCAATGTTTAATGTGATCCAATTGGCTAGTTATTTATTGACTGTCTGGACTCCTAGCTTTTTAACTACTTCTCCATAAAAATATCAAATTTATATCATTCTTTTTTTATAGTTATCACTCTATCTTATGGCTTTTTTGATGTCATCATGGTGGTCAAGTAAACTTGATGTTCATATATGTATACCTAATTAGGTAGTTAAATCTAAGTCACTTGTACATATCAATATGTATTCTACTTGAATGTACGTATCATACATATCCTCTTAAATTCAGCGTTTGACGTCATAGGACAATATTTTTATATATACATATTATTATGTGATATCTAAGTCTGCTCACTCAAATGGAAGTTGTTTGAGAATGACGTTCAATTCTGACTTATATAGATGATGTTGTGTTCGAAATTCATGCTACATGTCTATACCTCGTGTTATTTATTTTTCAATTTAAATGTATAATTATTTTTTGTTTTGTTAGGATTTCTCAAAACGTGAGTTGACGGTTTTATTCGGCCTACTGCCTTCCAATACACATTAAATTCTTCCTTCTATTCTCTAGCTAGACTTTCAATAGTAAATACATCACTGTATTTATTTAGTCATTCAATTTAATGAAAGTGATTTAAATGCACATTGTTTCTTTTCTATGCCTACATTGAAATGATTCAATTTACAATTTAGCCCCTACATATGTATGTGGATGCAAAAACGACACACAAAAAATAATAGATTCTTATCTCAATCCACCCATTTCATCATATATATATATAAACAGTCGACTCTCTTTCTAACGAGATCCGTTCTAAATAAATTTGCGATCGAACGATCAAAAAATTAAAAGTCCCTCTGATTTAAATATTATTATATTCTTATTTATATAATATTTCCCTCGTAGCGAGAGCCGAAGAACGAGATAAGTTGACTAATAAGGAAATGCAGCATAAAAGCTTCTGTTCCTCGGTCTATTTATTTAAATTCTTTATGATATTTTATTAAATATCCTGAAGAGATGAAGTTAAGAAAGATGAATAATTAAAGAACGTGTCTAAAGTCAGAAGTATTCAATGAATGTTTTTAAATCTAATTTCATTCGAGTAGTATTTTATTGTATGAGTAAATTCTTAGTTGAAGTCAATAAAACTCTGTTGCTAAAATAATAATTTGGCCTCTTAGGAGATATATAGAAATGAATCCATCCATCCACTTTTGCGCTCGTTAGAAAGGGAATTGACTATATACATATATTATCAATATTTCGCCCATAGTGTGTGCATCTAACAAAATAAATGATAAATTGTCTAATAACAGAGAGAATTCTTTCCTTCTACCTACATATCCCCATTATCTCTCAATTTTAATGATCACTTCCAAGATGAGAATGGGTAAAGGTTTAGCCATGTTCTTATTTATGTATGTATGTACATAAAAGTAAAGTCGAATCCTTTAACTTTCCTTATTTGCATCGTGTCTATCTATTCAAATTCAAAGTGATGAAATCCAATGATTTATTTGTAAAAATGAAATTTCGGAGAAAAAGAAATGACATAAAAATTCCATGTTGCATACAGCATACTTACATATGTACATATAATGGAGGGAGGTAGAGGAAGGTCATGTAGGTCAATTGTTGGGTAATTGTTTACAATATTTCTACATTTATATATATATATATATAGTTAATATAAAAATATAATTCGACATTCATTCCTTCATGTCTTGCTCGGATATATGTACTTGGATATAAAACAAGTCTGTCGACTTTCTATATCTTTTATTTATTTACAAATTTTGTTTATAATTCGTTTTAAGCTTAGGTACACTATGTGCCAATATTTATTTTATGTTGGCAACAATGTACTAAAGGAGACGAGAGTATGACGTTTTGCATTCACACAAAAATAATTTTGAGCATAAATCAAGAAAAGGAGAAATTCCCAATTACCTTTTTATTTCACAAATATATTTGAGAAACAAATTTTGGTCAATTATGAGCTGTACATATACTCTACGGCCTTACTTTTAGCACTGCTATTCCCATCTCTCATAAGAGACTATCCAATGAATATATATATATTTTACATATATTTAGACCTATAGATATATGAGATTCTAATTTCTATTTTTTATTTTTTTTCAGGTATGTACTATTTTTCTACATAATTTCTTTATCCACCTCTCCAAAAAAAAAGATGGAAATAAGGGAAAACAAAAAAAATAAGGTCCTTCATTCCTAAAAGGTCAAAAAAAAAAAGTAAAAATACACTATACAACTAATTTCTTTCTCTACGACTAAGGTTAACAACCATTTTTATTATTTTTCAATCAATAATAATCATAGACTATGTGAATATCATCCTCCTCCCTAAAGTTTATTTTTGGGTCGTCAACATAAAAGCTAGGGGGGGGGGGCAAATTCCTATTTTTTTCAAACTTACATAATATCTGCATACATATAAATGGCCCAATTATAATTTGATTAACGTATTGTTTCAGTCAATCATGGCCTTTATTATCAAATTTCTGGGATGGTTTGAGAAACCAAGGAACGTTTGCTATAGTCGTCTAGAGCGGTGTTGATCAACTGGTCTTCTATTAAAGCCCCTTGTTATTTCTCCACTGTCATTTTGCTCTGATTCATTTTTATTGCACTTAAAAGTCGATTAAAATTTGAAATGTCTTCAAAAAAGATTAAGCTATTTCCATATTTGAATCATCTCTCCGCAACCTACCGGTTGAGAAATACTGGTCTATGTTGAGCAGGGAGACGTTTAACCTTTTTTCATAATGGGTCGTACATTAATTTAAAGTTTTGAATATTTCAACATGCAGTGCTGCCTCCATTTCGTCACCATTCCATTAATCGGGCTTTGCATATTATTGTAAGGGTCTCTCATTTGATGACTCTTTAGGTAGTAAAATCCACCATTTAAATGAAAATAAAATAAAATTTTAGTTCGTTGCAGGACTGTCTGATTTGAACAGTAGGGATAAAAAACGATATTTTTTCATGATTTTAGTTTACTCTAAAGCTTATAAAAATTACATTTTTCTCATACAAAGATTAAAGTGGCTGACATGTGGATCACATTTCTCAGGTTGGATATCCCTGGGTTTAGATCCTTCATTAAAATTTAAGAGACTTAATGTTACTTGTCTTTTAAATTCATATTCGTTAATTGTGATTGGGAATTTTTGCGAGCTTTAAATGCAATTATTGGTACTTCCGAATGATGAATAGTTCATCAAGAGGAATACTAATGACTCCAATCACTTTTTTTGAAAAAAAAAAAAAGTTTTTGCTTGGACACATTTAAGGATGATTTGCAGTGCTACTTTTCCATGTAAGTAGATAATCTTTGAAAATAGTATGTACTACCTCTATTGTATGGTTCTACACAACCACCTCCTACGCCCTATTTCATACCCATATGCATATAGGTACATATGTATATCCACTCTGTGAATGGGTGGTTTGAGGAGTGTATGACTCAAAGAGTAAGGAGGAGTGAGAGTTAGTTATCAGTATTACCCAATTGTCTTACCATGACCCCGTTTCTCCTTAACACCTGTTTGCAGCAGATATAAGGGTTTAGTACATAAGCGAGTGCATCGGAAGAGGAGTAGGATATGGGGAGGGGGGATATGGGAAGGTTCAGGGTTGCCAAATTACATATGTGTCCTTATACATAGTACTGAAAGAGGTCGTTGTTCTCAACATAATTCAAAATAAGGTTCATATTTTGAATTTAATACAATTATCGTTTGTACCTAATATATCTATTCACTTTCTTTCCTTTGTTCTGTGACCTATTTTGAGGGACAAAGGGTTTTTTTTTAAAACCACTTTGAAAATTTTAATAATAAAAATAACTCTAACAATGGGTTTGGTATGTCGATCAGTTCGACCCATCCAAATCTATTCAAAAAAGTCTTCAGTAAAATACATATCTCTTATAAATGTACTATTTAAATATTGAATAATATAAATCCGAAAGATCATAGTGCCGCTCTAAAAAAGCCAACACAAAATATCACGGATGTTTATTCAACTAACATGCAAATTTAAACCGTATTTTCTTGTCAATTCTATTGTCTCTTATTAGTATTCAACTCAAATTATCTCTTGTTAAGCTCTAAACCATTCCTTTAATATGCTAACACATAGGAATATTTATTCCATAATTCTACCTTTCCTCCAAAAGAAGGAGAAAGAAAAAAGCTCCGAAATTATACGGTAGCTAGCCAATTACAGCGTAACAAGATTTATATTTCAAATTCGGTGGATCAAAGTTAAGAAAATCTAATGAGAATCAAAAGATTGTATGTAAATAAATTGACATCTGATATATTGATATTTAAAAAGAGAAAAAACCATCGAAAGCGTTGTTATTGAAGGGTAAATTGCGTTGTGACCCTATTTTACGAACTGATTTTAGGCTTTCTTTACCTTTTTTTAAAGGAGGAAAGGTTTAGAGAGATGGGTGGAATACAGATCTTTATACATATACTACATTTTACAATTTCTTTATATATATTTTGTATTTATTTTACGAGTCGTTTTTTTTACATAGCTATAAATATTAAATACATAACTCCCTTTATTTTAAATATGGATTTGATTTATTTTGATAGCAAATCATGGTATGAAGTGTCTATATTATATTCAAAGGCTCTTTTTTAATGTCTTTTTCCCCCTCTCCCTATATTTGAATATACAATAATAAAAGAAACTTCTTTTAATATCCACTTATCCTCAATTGGATCTACTAACATCATGGATACATACATATGTTATTCCGTGAGGATGATACTAGGAAATACATGGCAATAAAAATAGTATCGTGACACATGTAAACAATTATAATAGATACGTAGTCAACTGTGTATTTTCATTATTTTTATTATTATTATTGTTATGTCGTCTACCCATAAACAACTCAAAAAAAATATATATAAATTTTTTTCTCTTCTTCAAAAAGCCATTACTACAAAAGACTCAAGTTGCTGTAGCCATAATTCCCAGACACTTTCTATTTGCTTAAGTGAGAGTCTACATTTGTGTTGTAAAAACATGGCATTTACAGTATGTATTTGTGGAGTTTTTGTATGATTTTATAATGATTTTGAATGAAGGGGGTTATAGTTTGTTTTTTGTGTATTGTGTCATTTAATTCCTATGAGAACTTCTCAAATTTCGAACAAACTTTGAAGAAGAAAAAAAAAACGAAAAATTCCTATAATAATAATAATAATAATAATCTGTAGCAATATTAAATAGAAAAATCAAGAAAAAGAGAGATTTTCAAAATATAATGCAATATGTGTTTTTCGACTTCCTCATAAGTACATAAACGGTTCAATAACATTTTTATTGGCACATGAATTTGATCACAATGGCCCCCTTTATATGTATTCAAATTTCTGGGATGGTTTGAGAGGATAAGAGTTCTAAGCAGCTGCTATGTCCGTACATTCTTTTTTCATTATGTGCCAAATTATAAAATAAATTGGACATTCAAACCTTTGAAAAGATCCAAAGAGATTATATACATATATGTATAGTCTAAATTCTGAACAAAGATACGTTAATACTCTGTTTAGCGTGGATTTGAGTAGTTCTGGTTATGTAAGGCTTTTCATTTCAAGACTCGTTGAGTAATAAATGACACAATTTACATGAATATGGAATAAAATATCAGTTTGCAGGGCTTACACAGTCTGATATATCCGGAGAACACATTATCCAGACTGTTGGGACTGTAAGAAACAAAATAGAATATTTTTTCATCATCTTAGTTGACCCAAGTTAATCAAAATATAACTTTACGACATTGAAATTAAATTAATTAAATGATCCTTCATTTAATTAATGAAGATTTATTTGCCTACGATATGCCCTTTCAAACAATTAACATATTCGTTGATTCTGCACTGGAATTTGTGCTAAATTTAAGTGCAATTTGTGGTTCTTTAAAAGTATTAATTAACACACAATTTATAAATAAAAATGAGAAGATAATAGCAAATATAATGAATTCCAGACTCATTTTTGAGAAAAAAATACTTTAGTGTTGACGGATACCACATTTTTGTCCTTCCTTGACGAATGTATTTTTGTACAGACAATGAGAACTCTGAGTGATTGGTTTGTTTTTTTCATTGTTCATTGTTTTTCTTGTAGACAACATTTTATTACGAAAGACATGAGGGTCCTTCTCTCGTTACTTTGTTATCCCGAGATGATATCTCCTATTTTTAGGTACCCTGTTTATTTATATTTCAAATTTTAAGTATTCTCTAACGAATTCCTTTTTTCTCTTTTGCAATTATACTATCATCTGCATGTCGTAGTTGGATTGCATTTTGTAAATCTTCCTTATATTTTCCTATATAAAATAACGTCATATGATGTACATTAAAATACGCTGTAAGTAGTACTCATGCCACAATCTCTTGTGAGAAATCACTTTCCACTTTACGCAATAAGAGCCTTTTATGTACTCCTTCTATACTTATATTGAGATAGTTGAGTTGAGATGAGATGAGACATGAATTATGAATAAGTCATTTTCTTGCTCCAGACATTTTCGTATCGATGATTATAATTATTTTACCTTCTCAAAAATAAGTTCAATTTGTTCCCTATATATTAAATAATATTTCAAACTGCTTACATTTAGATTGACATAGACATTTAATTTTTGGAAAATTTACATAAATACATACTTTAATCACATAAAAAGTGATCAAATATTCTTAGACCAGATTGTATTTATATCACCTTGTTTAGAAATATGTTGTTGAAATTCTTTTTTTTCTTCCTCAAACCATCCTGCAAATATCTAAAGTATTTCTTAGAGAGACACCTGTGTTAGAAGAATTGGAAAGTTTTAAGAGAGGGATGTTCTATCCAAGGGGTACCCTCTTCTCACGAAAATTATATTTTAATTTACTTTAATAAACTTTTGATAATGAGGGGAGGGGGTCATATTTTGTCTGTACAGTTCAGACCTTACCCATGAAGGGGCACTCCAAACTCTAGGGAGGTTAGAGAAACTAAAAAATTAACAATTATAAAGGACAAGAATCTAGAATGTGGTCTGAATTATTATTAGAATGCTGTAAAGTAATGTAGTTTGAATAGAATTATTTTTCAATTAAACATCATTTGAGGGGAGAGCACGGTTCCAAAATAATCTTTATAGTTACGATACTTCCCGAATAATGTGATAAATTGGGTTTGTAGATATACTGTTCTGTTCGTGACTCTCAGAGCCACAAAGTATTATAATATTCTCTTCTTTTTGCTTGGAAATAAGAGGGTTTTAATACAATTATTACGTTCTTGAACTGAACTGATCGTATTTGGACTCAATTTCTGCATATTTGTGCTTTTAAGATATTAGAACTTATAATTTGCCCTGTTATGATAAAAGGTTCGACATCCTTGATTTTCTGACAAATTGTCTTAATAAAACTATTTCTATCTAGTTAAAAAAACTATGTAGTTTTAATATATATATATCAAATAGAAAGAAGGAATTTCGATCCGAGTATGTTTTTTTTTTAAATGGGCTCTCATACGCTATAATTGTAGACCAAAAACCTTTGAGAAAGTTAAATTATAGCAAATAATCTATTAAAATGAGGTTTTAACCTTTCATTCTTTCTTGATGATATCTGTTTATTTTTTTCAATCAGAGATATACATACATTGGAACACGCTGTGAGCTTATATCTTATCTACGTCGTTAGGTGTAAATATATCCCCAAGGAGGACTAAGGAACTAATCCATTGGGATTATAGGTTGATAAGCTATTCATTGCAAAACCTTTGTAGGCCACTTGATTCAGGTTTTTTATCTTCTTACTTTAATCCCTCTAATAAGTATTTGCCTCTATGTAGGTACGTAGTTTTGTATATTCACTTACATAATATGTTGTGAATGTATCAACAATGGATTTGCAAATGGATTGGTGACCATGAACAAATATATATATAGAGAGAGATGTGGTTAGAGACACATGAATTCCGGACTCCCTGTTTCCTGTTTATATGATATTTGTCTTTGTCGTAAAATATATTATTTTTTCTCAGCTCTTTGATTGTGTGAAGATCAAAAAATAAGGTCTTTTTTTTAAAGATGCATATATATATATATATATATATATATTTATATTGAAGTTTTGTCAATACTTAGGTGGTTAACCAGGCAGAAAGGACATGATCTCAACAATAATAATAACTTATTTTGACTCTATTGTGTATAAAATAATATGTACTCGTAATGTTAGTTTTTTGTTTTTGATGGTGATGTTGCAATATTTTTAAGAATGTATGTCCTTCCTTTCATGATTTATTTTCCTCTTGTTTAAATAATGTCGTAAAAAAATATTTTAACTTAAAAACAAAAAACGTGTGCTCAGAACATTACACTGGGAAAACTACTCTCTTTGCAAAAAAATATAAAAGTCATTGCTCTTTGAAGGTGGTAGATTACATTAAGAATTGCCTGTACATATTATCCATCCTCCATTCCTCTAACTTTTTTAAATTAGTAAGGTGAATGTTGTTGGTATTCTGTAACTTGTGTTGTGAACAAGACCATCCGACGCAGTCCTTCAAGGGATTGATATCAATAGAAAGAATTTTAATCTAGATAGTTGCTTTGGGTCTTGACGATGATGATGATCAAGGATCGCGACCAAGACTTGTAGAGATGTGGAGATAAGACCTTTAACAACGGATCTCAAGACCAAGATCCCTCTCAACAACCATACTACTAACTACAGTTATAATTATTTCATGAATCTTTGCGGATCCTTGATATGCTCTTCCTTTTTTTTTTTTTTTAAATCTTCCCACAAAATAACCTACTGTGAGAGCCCATTTTATTAGAGTCGTTCATTTTGTGGTGGTAGTAGCGGTAGGAATTGGGGCCTTCAATTATATATATTGTATATTTTAAATGGGGTTATACGGTATTTTACTTTTTTATTTCATTTTTAGGGGGGTGACCTTTATCTACGTTTTAATGATGGAATACCATTTATATGTATACCATAATCTACATATATGTGGGTACTCTGGTTAACGAGCTCCAAATGTTGTTTTCTGTTTAACGTTCTAGTATGAGCATCATTAAAATAACTTGCTGTGTAAAGTTCAAACAAGTACTGTCCTTTGGCATTACGTTTACGTATTAATTATGTACCTTCTATTGTCTTTTTGGAACACAAATAAGTACATATATAACTACGTTTAATTACACTCACACACACAATGGGGAATGTACGGTCAAGAGTTTGAATTTGTATTCGTTCCACTCAATTTATCCTACTATGACTACTTATTTATTTTGATGAAACAAATGATTGAGCGGATGATTTATTTTAAAATGCTGCACCCTCCGTCCATTCTAATTATGGGCATAAAAGATATACATACATATACAAAGAGGGATTATTTGATACATATTGATGTATGTTCTTCATTACAATTCTTTCATACTCTGATATGGGCCACAAAGGAGCTTTGGAATGTTCCTCTTTATAGATAGCTAGCTCCTGAGTAAAGCTCATTTTCACTCTGAACCTTCCCTCTCCTTCCCATAGTATGTAATTACCTTTGTCAAGGACTATTTTGTTATGTGTGTTTTATGGTTGTACGTTTTGTTTGTCTTTTATATTTGTTTAGCTCCTCTCTCATGACTTCATTAATTTTCAAGAAGGAAGCAGGGGGGGGGGGGGAGGTGCGTCTCTGTGGTTTTGTTCATGTATGTACATATAATATATTGCCCCTGGTTTGTGTCATGATAAACTGTTATGATAATTCCCTGATTTAATGAGCAAGGTTTTGTATGCAGGAGTCATCTATTTGCTCTGATGACAAACTAGGTACCTATGATGATTAAATTCCCCCCTCCGTTACTATGATGCAAGGGATCGATCGGTGTAGTAGGCCTTAACCTTATCCAAGGCCTATCTGATATACATATATGTGCTCTTATTTTGTAAAGGAGTATGTAGTACAATCAATTATTTTCCCAGAGAAGACCCTGAACTTGAAATGTGTAAGGTCTTTTCACCCACACCGACCTTTGTTTGATATTGAACCTTGTGTAAGGTTAAAACTACTCACTGATAATGGCTCCATTATGTTTTTGCTCCCTATTGTGCGACTATCTTGATCATTGTCCTTGCTTTGTTATATATATATATATATATGTATATATGTACTCATTAATTCAATCTCTTTCGACATGGAAATCATTGTCAAGTCATATGCATTAGAATGATATTTTTCTGTGCAAAAAAAACTCTCATTTCTTCTTTTTTTTGTAATTATGATTGTACATACTACCATCTGCTTAAAAGGGAGGGATTAGAGACAATTAAGGCATTATTATTACTGTCTCTATCACAAATGTTTGATAAATGAGTCCAAATATGGTGATTAAATCATTCTAGCTTCTATGATGCATGTACCTAGATACATCATATTGTTATATAATTAATTATGTAAATTTTGCGAAATGTTAGTGAGGAGTATTTCATCACGCAACCTGTTGGATCTAATTATTTATTCTTGAAGGGTATGCAAATTAATTTAAAAGGAGTTCTTTCTAACCTATCTACGATCTAACTTATGTAATACTAAATACCTAAGCCCTGGGATAGGATGTCATGTTTGATGTCTCTACACGTAATTATGAAGTGTTTATTAATTATACATAACATAAAGATTCGCTTATTATAATTTTTTTGTGTCAGCTTAGGATTTTCTATAGCTATTAAAACAGGTGGAGTAAATGATTGACTATCTAGCAACTGATTCGAGGCCTTCTTGTATTTCTTTTTTTTTTTTTTTTTTTTGAAATGAAAGGTTGAGAGATATAAAACGAATAACATTTTTCCGCTAACGTGAAAATTTACACACCATCATTTTGTCAATTATCGATTTTTTATTATTTGCATTGCACTTATTAGTGTAGTGAATGGTAGTGCTCAAAGTGGTTAAACTTTGAACTGAATAATCCCTTACTATTAAGTAAAAAATAGTTTAAGAGTAATTGGGAAGAAGTGGTCAAGTACTAGAGTTGGTTATTGGACCCTTTTTTTTTTTCCCTGTAGGATGAAAGGTTGAGAGATATATTAAGGATCCACAAATGGATATAAATAGTATATTAGATATAACATTAATATATATTGGTTCAATTCAAGATTAGGGAGGAATATATTTTATAATTGATTAGTTTGTTCGTGAAATGATGAACGGTTTTTTTTTAAATAATTAATATGGCAAGGTGTTGGAAAATGATAACTATTCGATTAGATTTGGTTTCTTTCGTTTTTAAAGGTTGGATTTTAGAATGATGAGAATACATCCTACTGAGTAGATCCAATGGTTGATTATATTCAATCCATCATCATTCTTAGGGTGCAAAGAGAAATTTTCATTTACATAACCTTGTTATTTTGCCAGGATTGCTTTTTCGCCTGTTGTTTTGATTTGTAAAAAACAAAACACAATAATATATATGATAAACAAATGTCATGTTTTGCTGCTAGTTGCTTGCTTAAGATAAAATGGACAAATGACTTGAGAGACACTCCTCCTCCTCCTCCCTTTCTCTCTTGAGAACTATGTCATTATTATTATTAATCAAACAACACACATTAAGAAATATTCTTCATTTATCACTCAATTGTCATTAATTTCTCATTCTTTGTTAAAAAAATTTTTATAGACTCTTGCAATTGAGTTAAATAATATCGTTAGTATTCAATTGTCGATAGTTAATCATTAATTCATTCGTATAAGTCAATTAACTAACAAGACTCTTCATTCTCGGCGAAAAGTATATTAGAAAAAGTTTAACATACCTCAAATTCTAAGTGTTTATATAAATACATATAATAATAATAATATTCTCGATATCTGCCTCAAATATTTTCAAGTGCATTTTTTTTTTCTAGACCTAGGACAAAATGATATGATGCAAAAAGTTGCTTATATGGAAAACAGTATAAAAAAATATTTGAAGGTTACCATCTAGTACTATTATCATTATGTACTCAAAATATATATTTATCAGCTACTCCTTATGTAAATTGGGATCCATCCTTGTGACTCTGCAATGGCTCAGAGCCAGTCATTGGGAGAGATAGCTATTTGCATAATAGTATATTTGTTCCTCTCTACGGAGTATTTGCAATTACTCATGATGAAATCCCTTTAAAGGGTGTATTTTAATGATAATTCATTTTCTAAGTGGATGGCCTATTGCAAAATATCTTTCATGTACAGTATGTATATATACATATGTTATGTTTAGCCTACGACATCTCAATCAGAGTGCTTACTATCTCAGCCGCCCATGAATCATGATAATGTATTCTAATTTATATAAATAAAGTTTGGTATATGCACTAACTCTCTCTTCGAGAGCGGATGATAAATGATATTGGAGCGAAGCTACGAAGGGGGGATTCCACGCTTAACATAATACTCAAACATGTTACTTGAACTCGTCTACCCCCCATTATATGCTCTTTACTGTGTATTTACTAAATATTTATTCATGAATTGACTCACGAGGATTCTAATATTAATATCCCTTTAATTTATAATTTCTTTCAGTTCGCTTTTGTCAATTCCTTCGTCGTAAAAAGAAAAAGGATTTCAAAAACGGAAGAATTAATAATTTGAAACAAGAAAATCAACAATCAATATGCCCGGAATCTGCCCACGTTGTTCCAAAAATGTATACTTTGCTGAAGAGAAACAAGCCCTTGGAAAGAGCTGGCACAAACTCTGTTTTGTTTGTGGTAAGTTATGCAAATATATATGTATGTATTAGTGTGTTTGTAGTCCTGTACCCACGAACTCTTGAAATTTTTGCATGTATGAAAAGGGATTTATTGCACATTTTAAAACTATTCCTCATACATTGCTCCGTCCTTTCTACTGTTTTGTACGGCATGTATTCCCAATCAAAGGCTGTAATACGACAAACCTAATTGACAAGGTATAGCTCATTGATGAATGACTGAATGTGTTGTTATTAAAATTAAGGTCATATTTTCCTCTTTGTTCATTAATCAATTGTATACAATATTAAATATATACCAAATAGGAAGTATATTGACTCGACATAGGTATACATACATAGAAAATACTAATCCTCGTTTGCTTGAGAGAAGGAGACATTGGCGCGTTCCCAATTGTAGTAGCCTGTATTTATCAAATTATTTAATAGTTATACTCCTCCCGGCCTGCATTATCTCTCATGTTTGGAAGGGAAAGCTTGCTTTTGTACAATTTTTGAAGTGTGATGAGGTGAGATTCTCTGCACTTTGGCCCTCTATTCCATGTGATGAAAGTTGCATTTGAATCGTATATGTGTGACTTTGAAACGCAGATCTTAACAAATTGTTATTATTTTCTTCACTTATTAAGACAGTTGAGTTGCTACTGTGGAGTGAGTTTTAATCAAGTAGGACTTTTAAAAGCACGTATAAACAAATATTAAGTAAAATCATTGACTGGTTGGTCGGAGGAGGAGGAGGACATTTTCTATCTAGAGTTTGGAGGGAACCTATTCGATCAATCAATTAGAGCAAGAGTAGTGACCCTGCATAATGGTTCAGCTCCCAGAGAACGACCTTAACTTTTACAACTTCATCGAGGATGGGAACCAGAAGCAATGTGATGAGCGGAATGGGAGTGCCATGCCCGATGAAGATGATTTTTATCAGTATTACGATACAATGGAGGTTTTGGGCAAGGGTTTAAGCTCCGTTGTGAGGCGCTGCATGGAAAAGTCGAGTGGGAAGGAGTATGCCGTGAAAATCATGGATGTCTCTGATGACAAGAATCTTATTGATGCTGAGGGTCGCACCATTGAGCAGCAGGTGCAGCTTGAGATTGATGTTCTCAAGGCTGTGAGTCATCATGAGTACATTGTGACTCTTCATCAAGTCTTTTGCTCCAGGCCTCACTATTTTCTCGTCTTTGAGCTTTGCAACAATGGGGAGCTCTTTGATTTCCTCAACACGTCCGTCATTCTCTCTGAAAAAAAGTGTAAACTCATCTTTAAGCAGATTCTTGAGGCTGTTTCACACTGCCATAGACTTGGAATTGTTCATCGTGATTTAAAACCTGAAAACATTTTACTGGATGATGATAATAATGTGAAACTAACAGACTTTGGATTTGCACGAAGGGTTAAGCATACAGATCGACTTTTTGAGACATGTGGAACCCCTGGCTATTTGGCTCCTGAAGTCCTTATGGCAGGTATGGTGGATCGCAACAAATGTTCTGGTTATAATATTGAGGTGGATGCTTGGGCATGTGGGGTCATCATGTATACAATGTGTGTGGGGAAACCACCTTTTTATCATCGCAAACAGCTCACCATGATACGATCCATTATGGCGGGGAAATACTCCAAGAACTGTCCCGAGTGGGAGAATATAACGAATGAAACAAAGGATCTGATAGAACGTCTCTTGACTCTCAATCCAAAGAAAAGACTCACCATTGAAGAGGCTCTACAGCATGAGTCCTTTGTGTCGAATAAAGTTTTGGTATTTAATGCGAGGAAAACCTTTAGGATCGCTATTCTTTGTGTCAGATTTTTAGTTAGATTTAAAAGGATTTGTTCCACTCCGGAGCAAGTCCCTGTTTCCACTATGAGGGAAGAGCCCTATGCAATCAAGCTTATTAGAAAGGATATTGATGATAAATCCTTCCACGTTTATAATCATTGGATAGTAAACACGAACAAGGGACTGCTCTATCAACTTTTACCCAAAAAACAGTGTCTACGTCAGCAGATTATGACATTGGACAAAAACGCAGCTAAACAAATATCCTAATTTTTCATGAACGTTTTGAAATTTAACTTCATCGGATTGTCTGGGATACTTATTTTACTTTATTTTTAATTATTTTCATTATTGTAATATGTATGTGCTATCCCCATATCTATTTATTGTTTTTTTCTTCTGGTAGAGCCATTTTGTATAAATAATTTTAGAGTTTCCATCAAAGCCTTTGGTGGTTGGTTAGAGGATAAATTATGTCATTATATATATATATATTTATTTTCTGTTTATTGTATAACTATATCCAATTACAAGAATACAGAAGTTTAATTTGAAAAGTAGTTGCCGCCTTCTTGAGTCTCTGTGTATGATGAATAGTTTTGTTTTGTTTTCTTGTACATACATGCAAACCCTCTGACTTGACCTTCAAAATCTCTTTGAAAACAACATGATATGCTTATATATTTTTTATCATTACACTTTATAGCCAAGTGCAAGAAATTGTTAGACTCTGGAAGCATAACTGAACATGATGGAGACATGTTCTGTAATTCATGCTACCGTAAAAACTTTGGACCCAAGGGATATGGATTTGGAGGAGGTGCTGGAACACTGAGCATGGATGATGGAAAAGGATATTCTACAAATATGAACAAAGTGGATCACCAAGCAGAGGCTTATATTGCTCCTCGGCGGGTAATGACTGAGGCCAACGGTAATTCTGTTAATAAAACTACAGAGGCTAAGCCCTTTAAGAAGCCTGTCCCTAAATGGGGAGGTGCTGAAATCTGTCCTCGTTGCAATAGATCCGTAAGTTTTATTTTGTATACTTTTTGAAATCCATTTTTTTACTTTAAATATTCTATTTAGGTCTTTATAGCTGAATTGATGAGAGGTGCTGGAAAGGCTTGGCACAAGAGTTGCTTCACTTGTAATATTTGTAACAAGCGAGTTGACTCTTCCAATTTGTGTGAGCGTGAAGGAGAGATTTTCTGCAAGGGTATGTTCCTTTTTCTAATGAGGGTTTCTTTGAGCTGTTAATTATGTCATTTCCTTTTTGTATTCTTTAGCATGCTATGGCAAAAACTTCGGACCCAAAGGATTTGGATTTGGGTTGAGCGCGGGTAGCCAAAAGATAGAGACTGCAGCTACTGCCACATAATTATGCAATTATCCATCACCAATAAGAGCACGTATGGGAGTCAAATCGTGAAAGACAACTTTGCTTTTTAACTTTTTTTCACATTTATTTCACTGAATTTTTGTGTACTATTAACATGGTATTGACCTAAGCATTTATTTATTATGTTATTAGTTATATATGCAACTTTGGGTACGAATCAAGGTTTCTACGCATGGGAATATTGTTTTCGTTGCATTTTTTTTTTTTTTTTGAGGAGATAAATGATGTAAATAATAAAATATTAAAAAGATTCCCTCCCATTCAATCACTTATCTTATTCAGTTGTTGTAATTAATAATTTAGAGAAGAAATTCAATTATGTTTTTAATAGATATATATGGGTTTCAAATCTTTTTTTATTTATATATTGAAACGGAATCCGCCCATTTGCTAGTTAAAACAATTGTTATAAATAAATAATTTCCGATTTTGGAGAAAAAGAACTTATGAGTTTTGCATAAGTTTAAATCAAAAAGAAAGATTTTTGTAGTATCTATATTGTGTGGATTTGTATAATATTTTGTTTTGTAAATGATAACGAATAAATAGAGTTCCTTTGTTGTAACTAAGTCGTATTCTTATCGAAGATCATTAAAACTTCTATTATTTCTATCGACGAAAGTCCATTTGAACCTATAAAACATTTGTGGGAGATGTTTCATTTCAAATGCTCACTTTCGTGACTGTATAAGTCTGCTGCAGAGAGTTGTGAACCACTTCTGTTGAGCCACCAGCGTGAATGCTCAACCTGAAGTCTATATTGCAGCACGGTGCTTACTCAAATTAAAGTTAACAATGATTTGAAAAAGATCTTGCATATTAGTCTGTCAAATGATACTTTTGAACAGTCCGGGTTGTTTTTACCCTTGGGTAATTCGGACTGTTCGAAACTGTCAGTGCAACGAACTGTTCTTTTAAATTGTTTAAATTTTAGGTTCACTTCATTTTGAACATTTCAATATCATTGTGTCCCAGGGAATTCATATAAATTTATAATTTAGCCATGTTTGGAGTAATCCATAATAATGTTAAAATCTAGACATGACGAGGGCCAAATTTCCTCTTTCCAGTAATCAATGATGTCTTCTCTCTTGGCTTTTGTAGATAGGGAAGTTAGTCTTTTGAATATGTGTGAATTGTTAAAGTCAAAACTTTTTACTGAACCTCTATGCCGTGCATAGATTCAATTTTAAACAACGTGAATGAATTACGCTCTTGATCGGATCCTACCTATAGATCAGGGCCATTAGTTCTTTTTGTGCAACAGATATATTCTCTTATATAATTTCGAGGACCATTTGCTACTAATTCAATCTAATGTATGCTAATAGAATCACTCTCTTCATAAAAAACATCAAATGGCCAGGAGTAGGATCAATGCTCCATTGTTGGACAGACTCTACTGAATAGAACCATTATTTGTTTGATTCGTGGTCATCACTCACAACCTTCGAGGTAGATGAAGCAAGTATTCAATAGATTGACACCTTTGTATGTATATCAAAGTACTACCTGTCTCCATTCGATCATTTTTTATTCGTTAATGTATAATATGTTACTTAATCTTATCCGTCCCTTCAAAAGGAAGAGTTTTTATCAACTTCTCATTTTCAATTAAATATATTGAATTATTATTTGCATAGATGTTGACAATTACAAATGGACAAAAATTAGTTTGTTGAAACTATATATAAAATATTATTTAGATTTACAAAAAGAATAATAATCTTTGATCTTTATTTTAGTGATTGCCTAAAAAAAAGAGGAGGGATCAGATAATGTTTCTCAAGAGATAAAATGATATTTAAAGGTATGACTCCTATAACATTTGAAGTATTTTTAATGGAAAAGCCTTGAAAGAAGTTTAAATTGGATTTTTAATTTGAAAATATGCAGGGAGTATATTTTTATTGGCTTCGATACAATTTTTGAGGATATAAAATATGACCTCTAAATGGAAGGACTGTTTGAAATACCCCCGTGGTATTCTTATTATATGACAACAAAAACAAAATATTATTGATGTATGATTGTACAAACGTCAAATTAAACTGCCAAAAAGAATTTTTCATCAAAAATGATGTTATTCACCACAAAGGGCTGCGTGACTTAATTAAGCTGGTGCCTCTCAAGATGTAATAGAACTTATCGGAATATCTAAACATGATCCTGTACTTTTATCAATGAAGGATGATGCAATTTAGGAAATATACATATATATAAACTAGAGGGATACAATATCATTACTTCAAAAGATATGCACACAAAATTGAAAACGTATGCCCTGATATCAAATGTCAAAATCCGACCTTGTTATCAAAATTAAACATGCATAATAGACAAAGAATTTTGTAAACGGAGTACCTTGAAAAATGTGTAGCAATGTATTTTTTATATGAATCGTCAATAGATACATTTGTAATATGGAAACTATATTGATTATATTATGATATGTACAGAAGTACAAAGTCAATGCTAAAAAGTTTGTAGATCAAAAGAAAGAGGTTATGTTTTTCAAAAAGTAATATATATGTTCCGCCAATCAATGTTTTTTTGTAGGCCGATATAGAAATTGATTTAAAAATGCTTTGTGGAATGGTTGTGTGTTTTTATAATCAACAAAATCTTCCGAAATATTGTTGGCTTTGCATGTTGGGTCTTAATTGAAAATTGGCAAAATATTGAGCTTGAGCTAGGAAAGAATAATAATAATAGTTGATAGAAATACCTTTTAATCATTTGTCAAATTGATAACTAGTAACTCAATTTACGATTATAAAGAATTCATGCCGAAGAAACTGTACTTTTGATAACTCAAATTCGCCTCAGTATTCTCAGTTTCGATCAGTTATTATTTAATATTTTTTATAGTAATCAACGAATGAAATGAAGCAAATGTGCAGACACAACTCACTCACATCAACAAAATGCTAAATAGCCATCTCGAGTTAGTTTTGGTACTCTCTAGATGAGTATTTATCTAAATCCCACTACTGGTTGCGGTGAAAAACATCATTTTTGGTAAACTATTATGAGTTTTGTACAATAGTACAATTATAATATTTTATCATGGTCGTCATATTGGTATATCATTATCACGTGGTATTTTTATTCAATCCTTCTTCCATTTTTGTATAATGTTTGAAATCATCAAAAGTTGTTCTCGCAGGGGCGTACTGGGGCGAAAATTTCCACCGGGCAATGAGTAAATGAGGGGCGCCACTGTATATAATTTTTCCTTTTATCACCCACTGACTGAAACTTGAGCGCAAACTTTTGTGATGAAAAGAAAAATATGCGTACGATAAAGGCGCATTATGCTAAATCGAAGGGGCGCCTAGTAAAGATTTCAGAGGGGCGCACCGGTCATTGACCGGTTGACCGCCGGGCCAGTACGCCCCTGTGTTCTCGAGCCAAAAATGATACACTTACTCCATATTTATTGTTGAGGGTCGAAGTGAATATTTGTTTAATGGTTTTTAAAAGTAAATGCCCGTATATGCCGATCTGGAGCCACCAGATGTGGGGCTTCATCGATTTACCAAATAAGCTTTAATTGGTCGAAATCGACTATTCTGTTATTATGATATTAACAAATTCCTGTCGTAGAATGAAGAATAACTTGACAGTTGGGAGGAATTGGCTAGCTACTGATTTGGACCATTAATTCTGTTTCTTTTTGGAGTAAAAGTTTTTAAGTTACAAAAAAAGGCAAAAATGTGTTTTAAACTACATATAAATAGTTTCTTCTTGGGGATGCAATTTGTATTAACTCATTTATTTTAATATAAAATATTTACTTTTGTTAAATACAGAAATTTTTAGTAATATAAATTATAATAGTGCCTTCAGCAATCCAATATCAATATTCGAACTGGATCCTAGATATGAATGAATGCCCGTTTTAGTTGCTAGACACAATATGCAATGTATAAAAAAAATAAGTATACCTAGTTTGTTTGTTTGTTTGTTCTGTAACAATCATAATTCGAATCGATTCTCCCCCTTCTTTGCCAACTTGTTTTGAGTGTAAGGTATTTCTTAGAGTGTGAAAGTGGATCTTACATTCATTTGCAGTAATTATAAAATAACTTTGATTTGTTCATTTAGAACAAACTTCACTCCGTCTATTAACGTTTCTTTCAAAAAAAGAAAAGAAAAAAGCCCGAAATTATATAATGGTGAGTCAATTACGTCATTTCTCCCCGAGTTTGTGACAGTAATTTATTTAGTAGTAGGACTATTCTCAGAAATTATGAAGAAATAATTCAATTCCACAAATCAACGCTCTGAACTTGGAAAAGGGATAGGGCACTAGACAAAGTGAAAGCCTAAAAAAGTACAAAAGAGTTGTGGCGGGGATATCAGTATTTGTTGTAGCGAAAGAATAGCATTGTTTGTTTCAAACAAACTCATACTGACTCCTTGGTAGGATGCTCTACCAAAAAATATACACCTTATAATGCAAGTAAATTTCAATTAGTTTCTTACAAAATAATATCCCTAGAAACTAATAAGGAACCTCCAGATTTTCGAAAAAAATTAAATTTTCTTAACTTATCTAATTGATTGGTGACCAGAGATCAAGTTAAGCTCAAAGATTGCTCCACATGCAAATAACTTGGGTAATAGCCAATAAAGAAACATTAATAACCCCTTAATGTGTACTACATACATACGGACTCAAGTCACGCTTAAGTCTCATTAAACTAATACACATAATTGAAAAGACTCGTGACTCGACATGGAATTGAGCTCCAAGAGTCAAAACTTGAGTCGGACTCGTAAAAAAATGACACATGAACAATTTATATGTAATCTTAAATACTCCTTTTTCGTTTTTTTTTTTTTTTTTTTTTGACTCAAAAATATTGTGTAATTTGTGTAAAGTGTTGAATACCCTTCAGAATCTTAAAGAGTGATGAAGTAAATAGCTCTGATAACACCTGTGTACCTGTATGTCTTTACCATTTGGATGTTTTTTTTTTTCATATTCTTAATTATTGCTACAAACAGGTTTTTAACGACTTATTACTCTTTGAAACGAGTTAAAACGATTTTTTGATGTTTCAACTAGATTCAAGGAGGATTATTCAGATTCTATTCCCTACATATTTGTTCAAATCAGCCTCCCCAAAATGAACATTAGAATAACTCAAGTATTATTCAGCCCATCCTTAATATTTATTTATTTACTCGACTCTATACATAACTAAAAGTACTACCGGTTTTAGGCCTTTTCATGTCTCCCTTAGCACAAAACGGGTTATCACTCAAGTGAGTTAAATAATAAATTACATTCTTGCTTACTCAAAATGTTAAAACGGGTCAGGAATATTGTAGTATGTACATACATTCATAATCTTGTGCAAGGTTACTTAGTGCTACTACGCAGTCCGTGCAAGGGAGATGCAGGGAGAGAGAGGATGAAGAAGGCAAGTGCATTAAAGAGAATCATCATAAACAGGTTTGTAGGAGAAGCAAAGCCTTGCTAATTCCTCAACATATGTCACAACAATGACTGGCCCTCATTAATTCATCGTTTGTTTCCTTTTCTTCCTCTGAATCTGCTATTATGGGACATTTTTCATTATTCATTGTATTATAATTATTATTATATGTAACATGCATTGGCACGCAAAGTTTGAACGAAAATATCCCTTCATGACTCATAGGGCCAGTTGTAAAAAAATATTGTCATACTATTTTGAAATTCACAGGGTGTGTTCTACGTACATATATATTCCCTAGAACCGAAAACGACAAGTTCAAATAAAGATCTAAATTGATACAGTCTAATAATATTGTGTATGTCTCTCGGTCCAATTTATTTCAATGCAATGTCTTGATGTAAGAAAAAGTTTTAGGTTTGCTTTTGGTATTTTTAATTTAGTGGTAGTTTTGAAGGGTGTAATTAGGGTTTGAGTTTGACTTCGTCACACCATTAGAAACTTACAGTTTCTCACTTCAAAATTAAAGGTTGTTTGGAAAGAGTGTCTATATACAAATTGATAGGCCTATGTAGAATGACGACCAAGAGGTGAAATAATCAGATTTTCTAGAAATTAGGATACGTATTGCTAAATAACCCGCCCGAATATTTGTATAGATTGTCCTATAGATTATTAATACGTAATCAGGGCTTTGTGGGAAGCATGTGGCCCTTGAATATGCTTAGATTTGCATAGAATTACAATTAATAGTATGATCTAATATTATGTATTTAGAAATTCAATGTGATTCCCCTACGTATGAAAAACGGCTGAAGATCCTTGACATATTGCATCTTATCGTTAAGGCCAGGGATGTCCTATCAGAGGCCCGTGGGACACATTGTGGTCCACTCAAATTGATATAATTCCATTCATATACTTTATTGTGATGGCGTGCGGAATGAAAATTTTAAAGTGAATGGCATTTTGATCCAGGATATTACTTCTTTTTGTCTATTAGGGGTTTTAAACCCAGAGCTTCTTATTTGGGACAGGACAAATACTGTGTTAAATGCTATAAAATAGAACATTTTTCCTGAGAATGTCCTTACATTTATTTAAATAAACTATGTGTAATGAAGAAAAAATATTGGATTTAGGCCAAGAGGCCTGAACCGTCTGAGTACTTGGTTCTGTAGATATATTCTGAACTGTTAAAGACTGTATTGCTACAAACTAACATATAATTCTTTAATGCATGTAAAAAATGAACTTTATTATTAAAAAAGTTCTCAAAATGAAATGGATTTTTAAGCTTATGGAAATGGGGAAAAGATTTTTTTTAGAAGAACTGAAGATTTTTTTTCTTCTTCTTATTTTTTAGCAAAATAAATTCGTCTTTTTTTAATTTTTTTATTGAAATATTTAGAAAAAGTTTATTTTTTTTAATATATATAACTTTTTCAAATCCAATGTCTCCCATCCGAAAAACCTTACTATTGTGAAATCTGATCAAATCAAGACTAAACGAAATAGTGCTATGTATATCAGTAACTAATAATTTAATTCACTTTCTGTGAAATATAAAACTATTAGTTTTTGAAAAAAAACGTAAAAAAATATATGTTTAGTTGGGAGTTTTGTAAGCCTCTAAGTATTTCTTATTATAATAGCAAGATTTTTCTTAAAAAATATCCTTTAACATAATTATTTCATCATACTTTAGTTTTAGAACACTCGAACAGGAATTTGAAAAGGGTTATTGTTTAAAACTCAATGTCTTAACGGAATTACATTTTGATTCCTGTATTCTTTAAAGGGAAGTTTTTAATTCTTGTTTACATATACATATACATATATATAAATATCTTGAATTATCTATTATAGCTAGAAAAATATTTGTGGGTCTATTAATTTATTACTGTCAATTTTGAAAATGTCGACCTTTTATACATCTCTATTTTTAAATAATTATGTCTTAATTATGAGACTACATTCCTTTAAGCCCTTCAATGATGCAAAAAACAAAGGATATTGCGTATAATTCATGCAAAGTTTTTTTTTCTTCTTAACTTTAAACTTTTGTATGTGTATTTTATTAGATAGACGGTAGGGGTACTAACATATTATGTACATCGCTCCATAGAAACCAAGGAAGTTATTTTAGTCAAAACTATGATATAATATGTATTTCTAAATAGTTTTAGAATTGTATGTGCCCTTCATGAATTAAAATATTTTTCAATTTAATTTATTAAATTATTTTTATGGATATGATATTTCTATGAACTTTAGTTTATCAAAAAATCTTGTAAATTGTAAATAAAAAAATCTAAAACAAAAAGGCCATAAAATTAACAAAAATAATAGAGATGTAAAAAATTATGGAACTCAGGTGAGAAAACAAAAATCACGCGGGAGATGATGTGTTAAAAATTACGATAAAATTTACGAACTGTTTGCTAAATCATCACTTGCACTCGTTTTCATGCCCTAGGTTAAAAGATGTATTTGAATAACACTGAGTGACGTCATCTCTGACAAGCCTGCCAAGGACATTTAAAAAGGAATAGTTATTAATTATAATAATAAAAAAAAAAACAATTTACAGTTAAGACATATTAATGTTGCATAAAAATTCTGAAAATCAATCCTGTGTAACTGTGGATTTGCAAATCATCTTCAATTAATTAGATATCGTACATAAATTAAAACTGTCTATTTGTCCAGGTTGGATTCTTGTCATTCTTTCAAGAATTTGACTCTCTGCTAAAAAAGTTTGAGGATCCTTGTATATCAAAGGCCATTGAAATATCTATTACTATAATGTTTGGCTGACAATGATCTTAAAGTTAGGAAATTTGCATTAGAAAAAGTTTCGAGTACAAAAAAATCATGCATATGACCCAGAAATACAATGAGTTTATAAACTTTCAATCGAATCATTTAATACATAAATATGATCGACTGATCTAAAATAATTGTTTCTGTTCCTCCTACTATCTTACAATATTGGCGCTACAAAGACCTCATGAGAGCAAGTAATGAACCCTTACAGTTTGATAAGTTTTTTTTCCTACATTCTCAGTCCGTAGAAAGAGCTGTAAAATTTATTTCTGAGAATTCTGCTAGGGTTTACGGATACGCAATTAAATATTGTGTTTTGTCTACACTGAAATCAAGAAAGCAAGTAATAAACTTTTTGCTTTTTTTTTGTGAAAAAACCTGTACATTTCATGAACTTATAAGAAATTACATGACATATATTCAGACAAAAGATTGGTCGTCCTATCATAAATGTAATTTTTCATGATTTAAAGAAACATTGAAACCTCAAATATATATATATATATATATATAGTAAAAACTACATTCAAGTGTTTCATGTTTAGAGTTCAACAAAAACAGTTTCCTTCTTTCATTAGATTATGAGTAAAATCTGAATTAATTTGTCGAAACATTATAGAAGAAATAAAAAACAGATCTATCATTAAACGTTTCTTATTCACCTTAAATTTTTTTTGTTGGTAGACGAAGGCTATAAGATTACACATCTATTTGATCCTTATCTTTAAAACTGGAAAAGTACAAGACATCTGAAAATGGCCTATTTTGACTCTAAAATACCACTTTTCCTCATTTTTAAATTGTCAGTACCATAGCAAAAATAGTATAAAAGACCTGAAGTTTTGAAAAAGTGTTTTCTTGATGCCCTCAAGAAGAAAGAACATAATCTAAAAAAAAAAAAAAGAACATTCTAATAGACTATGTATTCAACACCTCCTTTGCATTAAAACTTGAAATTTTTGAATAAATATGTGCAGGGTTAACAAAATAGTATTGAAATGGTTTTTTGTTTTTTTTGGACAAAACTGTATGAATATTTTCTAACCACTATATCTTAATCTAAATATAAACTTTGATCCAGTTAGTTGGAAAAAAGGAATCATAATGAAATGAAACTTGAATTTGCCCAAATCTTTAAAATGAATACAAATCATCTTAAATTCAAGTGTCTTTTTTTGTACGCTAAAGTGGGGGAGGGGGAGGGCTGATTTTACATAATTAACATACTGTCTAGTGTTGTGTTGTTTGCAAAAGATTTGTTCAAAAAGAACGCATCATTTGAGTGAACGAAATGAACAAACAACTTAATGAATGGATTCGTTTTATTTCTCAGTTCATTTGGAACTGCCGCGAGCGTGAGAATAAATTAATATCTATAATTACCATACATGGAGAATAATTGTGATAGAGTGTCAAGTCTTTTTAAGGGACAAAAGACATTAATTGACATGTTCTCATCCTAAAGATTTTTTTTTTCAATTTTTTTTTCCTCACTTTTCTTTTATTCGTTTTGTTAAAGACTAAATAACCATTATTACTATCAAAATTAAGACTTGAAGAAGAGAGTTAAAATTTTGAAAAAATTATACAACATCAATTTAGTTTTATTAATATAAGTCTCAAAAGAGATGTCATGAGCTTGCAGCAAGGCTGCCAGAGCTACACTCATAGTGTTGTATCAACAGCCAATTTTGACGTCATCAAGGAGAGAGGCTTATTTTTATACGACGAACGTGCTCATTTATACATCTCTTCAGAGAGCTTAAGAAATGAACGAATCAATTCATGTAGTGATTCGTTGACTTTCACATGAGAAATCATAATTCAAAACATAATTCGTGAGTCAAAAGGTAACTAATCCTTTTGAATGAATCACCCACGACGAGCTTTTTGGGATAAACAAAAACACACTGTATTCTCCCTTCAGCTGATTTTCATCATTTGACTCCTTTGATTTAAAGCAGCTGACCCTACGTATTATGAACTCTAAAAGGGTATTATTATTATTTCTGATGTTGATGCATACAAAATATATTAAATCAAGAATTGCGCGCGCTTTTTTTGAATTTTGAATATATTAGGAGTAGTAACAATTGGTTTATGATTGGTAAAATTTATAAATATATAGTATATCTAAATAATAAATTCTGCCAAATATTAACAAGTTGGCAACATGGAAAATACAGAAGAGTAGCTACCAGTTGTTTTTCCAAATTTTTCCTTTCCCTTTTGTGAGTCGAGGTTGCGAGTGGCCAAAAAAGCTCGACGTGACCTAGACAAACAAATTCTAGTGATTCAGTTCAGATAAAAGAATCACTCATGTATACTATCCTTTTAAATTAAAGTACTGAGGATGCCCCCTGTTGCTACACAATTCCAACAAAGTCTAAACTAATGAATGCATGCGTGTTTAAAAAGTATTTTAGGTAATTTATTTTAAATCATAGTACAATAAAATATTTTTTTTAATACAAATTGCACACATTTTGAAACAATGACTCAAAAAGGAAGTACTCAATTAGAAGCAAAAAATATAAAAAAATGAGGACTACAAACGTTACCTTCACTCAACACTATTGTTTTTGAGCCTATAAACGATGTATAAAGATGTAAAATATGCAGATATCAGAGCAAACGTAAACTATATGCTTTGAGGCAATGGTACCACGGTAAGAAATAAAGAAATAAAAAATATTTTCTATAATATAGGGTTCTTCTACCTTTTTCAAAATTTGATAACGACGAATATCTCTGTATCTATAGGGATGTTCCTCGTAGAACTTTTTTTTAGATCAATGAGCTATTTTAATTTAATTAACATTAAGTAAGTTGCTTTTTTGAGAAATTTGTAAAATTCCAGTGCACCCAATGTCTTAAAATAATTATTATTGTAGTCAATTTGACCCCATTCGTGTCTTCTGTTTTATTTATTGATTTGAACAATAGTAACTGTTACATAAAAGGAATGGATGCTCAAAACGAACTCATCCTATTAAACATATACATACATACACCTCACTTTTTGACTTTTCATTCTTTGTCTCTATTCGTTATATTGATTAGGTCTCTCAACCTTTCCTATAAAAATAGGTCCAAAATAAGTTTGTAGTTAGGTAATTATTAACAACTATTGCATTATTTTTGTTTCAATAATAGATAATTGTTGACAACGTTATAAGAACTAGTTCGAGTTCAACCCATCCATATTCAGAACACTGATACGGAAGTAGAAAAATCGATAGTTGATAAAAATATACATAATTTAAATTTGTCTGTGTAAAACTTGGCAATATTTCCCATTAGTTTGTATTACTTGGGGCTCCATCACTTCCAAAAAAAATTATCTAATCTCTCTTTATATGTATTCATGACTTTTAAAACGATTTTTAAAAAATATATTTATTGTAACGCTCCAGCGTGAATTCATTCATAGAGAAATATCCCAAAAGGAGACAAAAGTAATTTTCTGTACCTTGCAATTTTTACTTGATAAGGAGGTTTTTGTACCAATAGCTTAATTAAAAAATTAAAACATCAGAAATCTCAAGTGACTACAATGCACAAAAATTGAATCTTTTTTTTTTCAAAGTTTCGTATAAAAATATTTTTGGATGCTGGATTTGGATTTAAGTAAGTTGCAAAATGATTTTCAATTCTTCTTCGAGTCTTCTAACTGATATTGATTGTACCTTGTTTGATTCGGATTCGATCGTTCGTGGTTTGCAATTCACAATAGTACAATTTTTCATTGCAAGACTTCTTAAGTTAACAAAACAGTCCAGAGTATGTATATTTACAAAATCAATTTGAGAGATTTCTCATACTATGAGAGCAACAAAATGCGAGTAATTTGAATTTAATTTTCTTTGAGATTCTGATAAGGATAAATGTTTTGTTTTATTTTTTAAGTTGGACCTACTGTCACTGACATTTGTGTCAAATTATAAGTAAAAATACTATTTAGTGTCTAAGATACGTGTTCTTTAGTGAAGAGCTATAATCGGGTTCTTCGTCATTTAAAAAATGTTTGAAAGATGATGACTAAAATGTAATTTAAATAAATGTTTAATTTCAAACCAAAAAAGTTCAAATGAATACTCCAGACTGCACTCCTTAGAAATTCCTAGAATCCGTGGTTTATTCCTCGAGATACATAATCTTTCATTACTCAAGAAACCAATCATCCGATTTTTAAATTTTAATAGCATATCTCAACTCAGAAGTTATTGGTCTGTAAATATTGGCTTAATAACCTTTTTGTAAATGTTTTGAAAATTGGAGAAAACGGTGGCACAAGTCCACAGAATCAAAACGTGACCTACTTTTGATGGGGAATATGAATAATATGTTATAATAACATTCAAAAACAAATGTGACGTCATTCATGATTCCTATTACTACATATATGAAGTGAATGGCTTAGTCCTGCATACACCTTTTCGTCAAGCTCTTTGTACGGGGTTTTTTTTTCACACATGTGAAATATAAAATTTTGATCCACAAAATTAGCATATGATTTGACACATTTCTAAAATATTAAATTTATTGATACTTTTGTAAATCCACAATTTGTTCTCATCCAAAAAGAAAATAAAGAAGAAAGAAACTGAACGCTATTACGAATCTTTTTATCCTTGGTAGAGACACATACTATATAGCACATTATTCCCTCTACATATTTAGGATTGAAAAAATCTTATTTGTTCATTAAGTGAACATAAAAAGAGAGAAAAAGTTGTTATGCTCTACTATGTGCTGTAGTTGTTCTGTGACAGTATGTCTACAAACACAAAGATCATCATCCCAAGTGCTGTGAAAGATGAGAGCACTTCAAAGTATTTATTCGAGGATTTATTAGATACTGTTGGCTCCTTTGGACGATGGCAAATCTGTGCTTTAGGCCTCTCTACTTTATCAGGATTCCTTTGCGCCTTCAATCATTTGGGTGGACTTTTCCTGGCCTATACACCCGATAGTTTTATTTGTGAGGGAAACCAGGACATTGGGCAAGTAAGTAAATGTTTTAAAATTTAATTAAATAGAAATTCGCTCAAAAAATGATGATAATAATAATAATTTGGAATAAAGAGGAGAAGGAAGGGGTTATTTGAATCTACACAAAATATATTTTTTTTATCTCCATGGTCCATCCTATAAGTTTCCTTCCTGTGACCGGTCATCTTATTTTGAAAAACGCTGATACACATTTTATTTTTCTTGTCGAGTTTGAAGTCGTAGATTAATTAAACCTAAGTTCGAATCGAATCTGTGCAAAATACATTTCAATATTTTAAATTAATTACTCTGAATTGTGGATTTTGAAGTGAAGGCCCAAAAACTCATTCTTCACATAAAGATGTGATTAGTAACTTTCTTTACTTGTCAATTTTGCCACCTTTTTTTCCCCCAAAAAAATAAATACCACACTCTCTAATAAAAATATTTTAAAACTTTATAATGCGGAAGCTTTTTAGAAAAACTATAATTATCCATTTAATTATAATTGATGAATCTATAAAACAGTTGAGTGCATTTATTCTAAATTAAAGAATAATGTATTGCCTTCAATATGTACATATATATATATATGAGTATGAACAAAACCGTATAACATATGAACCGAAATCATTTAGTCAACTCTTGTTTTGTTATTATTACAAGCTCAAACTTATATTCATATATAGTTGTATACATCATTTAATAAACACTGTTTTATCTACTAAAATAATTTTTTATTTGTTGACAATAAATCTTTTCGTATTTTATATTCTTCACGCTATAGATGGAGTCATTTCGGGTTTTATTTTCTAAATAAAAAACTAAAAAATGTGCAGACTCATTTATAAGTTTTAAAGGTACAAATAAGACAAACTTAGATTTAGCAAGTAGTAAAAATAAAAGTACTAGACTCTGTTTTTAAGTCTATTATTTATTAAAAAAACTTATTCAAAATAACCACTGTTGTTAGTCAATGAACGAGTTTGGAATGAGTTGCACGGATCTGCTTGCTTGGAAGTTCCTCCCCTTCTTCTTCGATGGCTTGACAAAGAAATTTCGAATTCTGGTAGGAATAAATCTTAGCCTAAAACTCTAAATAACCTTATCATAAGCGTTCACTGAGGCAGAGTTGACCATGTGTCTTTTTTGATGAGTTTGTATCAGTTAAAATTTGTCAAGCTATCATCTTGAAAGTAACATTGGTTAAAAGGAATACATTTAGTCTTGTTCTGACTGACGGAATTAATTAAAACTAACTTGAGTCTTTAATTTCTTAATCTACTTAAGTGGAATTTTTCATTGTGTAAGAGTTCCCTAATTTGTCTTAGTGATTAATAAATATTGAGTTATATGCAGAAGCAAAAATCCCATTTCATAGATAATAATCACCAACAATTTTAAAGAATAATTCCAGGGGATGACAAGTGAAAAAAAATAAAAATTGACGTCTGTCTTTTATTAACTGTTTCTCAAAACAGTCCTGGGAATTCTGCCTATGGTTATTGACGTAAATAAATGGCAAATAAATGAAAAACTGTCTTTAAATCTTCGAGTCATGTTGAACCACTAATCATATATATTATCAAGACAATGTACAATCATAGATTTTGTTTACCCAATTAAAGAAAATTCATGGCATTCTACAAAAGGGGGGTACCAAATGCTTCACCTCCTCTAAGCGTTCTTAAACTTTTTTGACTTCCATAAACTAATTTTCTCTCAAACAAAAGAGCTTATAACAAACAAATCATATTTATATTGAGTTTGACAAATATTCCTACATTCAATTATGTATCAAATTGAGTTCCATAGAGGCGTTCTATTCATGACTTGAGTCTAACACAATTTTTATCCGTTCTATATTTACAAGCATATGAAGGTATGACTATACAATGTGTTATCTTAAAAGGCCTTTCAATTTAAAAAAAATGCTTTGATTGATTCAAATGGTTTTGCCCTTAAAGATGGATTTATACAAAAATGATCTTTAGGAAAGAATATATGTCTATTTATGGCTCAATGTTTCTAAAAATATAGTAAATACTCATAATAATTTAATTATTTCAATCAACACTTCACCAAATCCACACAGACTCAAAAATATGTATTCTAACTAATGAATTTATCAATTAATTTTACTTTTTAAAAATCAGTTGAAGCAATTAAATGAAAAATAAAATTACGATTACTTAAAATATGTTTTAGACTTTTTTATACAAATGTGCTAATAAATGTTTTTAACTGTCAATTAAAATGTCAATTAAAAAAAATAAACTCCCTAATTGTGCATTACGTAAACCTTTATTGATTATTATTTTTAATAATACTGACTTAGAATGTATCCTTGTTTTTATCAATTAAAGTTTGAATTGTCAATTAAATCATTTTGAGTCTTCAATTCAATTCCTTCCTTCCTTCCTTTCAGAATAATGGCTGTGAGTCGAGTAATGAGACCCTTTGTCATAAATGGATTTTCAGCCAAAATGTAATGATATCATCTGTGGTCACAACTTTTAACCTTGTATGCCAAAACAAGTTTTATTTCCACCTGATTCAAAGCACATACATGGCTGGGGTAAGTTACTACTGGATTAGCTACATGGTTATGTATAATGAAAAATGCCATCGCCTCCTTAGATAGTTGTTGCAACACTGGTTGGAGGAATTTGCTCAGATCATTTTGGAAGGCGGTCGACACTCCTCGGATCTTCTTTAGTACATTGCATTGCAAGCTTCATCACAGCCTTCAGCAATGACTACAACCTTTTTATAATCATTCGCTTCTTTGTTGGAGGCTCTGTACACGTCATGTGGTCAACCATGTTTGTTCTCATTATGGAATCTGTGAGTATTCAAAGGAGATCTTTAGCTGGACTCAACATGAATGTGGCCTGGAACTTTGGGAGTCTAGCCATGGTAGGTATTTGCTATGCCCTACGCGACTGGAAGAATATTCAAATCGCCTTTGCATCAATAGCTCTGCTTTCAAGCTTTCACCTTTGGGTATGTGAATCTCCACGATGGCTTCTAGGACATAAAAAGATAAAAGAAGCTGATAGGTCGCTTAGAAGGATTGCTGCTTTTAATGGTGTCGACTTGAATTCTACAGAGTATTCGCGGATATTTGAGGATCTCGCAAGACAAGCTATGTAAGATTTGCTTTTAATTTTTGCTAATATTTGATAGTAATGATTTAATTCTATTTAATGAATATAAAATTCTATTTAATGAATATAAAATTCAATTTAAATCGAACCATAATTTCAGGAACCCAAACAAGGAAGAAGGTGAAGAAATGAGTAATTCGAACCCAGTTGGAAGTCTGTTCAATAAGCTTCTTCCTTTGATGAAAAACGGAGAAACTCGTAGGAGATTCCTTATACTTATGATACCTTTTCTTTGCATTGGAACATCTAGTTACGGAATCCATTTTGCAGCAAAACTCATTCCATTTGACATTTTCATCGTTTGTGCCTATAAGGATATCTTGGTGGCTGTTGTGGCCTTTATTGGTTTCTTCATATTTAGAAAGGTACTTATGGTACATGGGCGATAAGGGTTAGACTGTTTATTGTGCGTAGGTTCAACGAATACCCTATTTAATATGCTGCTATGGACTCACTGGTGTCGTTGGAATATCTTTTCTCTTCCTACAATACGACGTACTTCGAATCATTGTCTACGGAATTCTTCAAAGTCTTGGAGTAGCCTGCTTTTATTTCATTGATATTTACACTCCAGAAGTATTTCCAACTAATGTTCGAAGCCAAGCTTTTTCCATCCTTGATTGCTGGAGTAAGGTAAATCAAATTATTCCTAATTCAAGGATTTATTTGGAACATGTTTGAGGATTTAACTTATTCAAATGTAGGTTGGAACTGCGATGTGTACCTTCATTCTGGACATTGGAACGAATATTCACGAAGATTTTCCTCTTGCAATATTTGGTATGCTACTTCTATCTGCCTCTTTCACATTCTTGTTCCTTCCTGAAACTAAGGGAGTCACTTTAGCAGATAATTACGAGGATCTCAAAAAAACAAAATCTTTTTTTCATCGGAAAAGGTGTGGAAGTGCATAGATTAGAACTTGATCGATATGGACTTCTTTTTTTTTTTTGAAACTGATGTAGATTATGAACCTTTTAATAGGAAGGCTTTTTTAACAAAATATTTTTTTAAAAACAATTTAACAGATATATTTATAAAAAAAACTTACGTTTTTTCAAAAAATATCTACTTCTGAATTCTTTTATATATTTATTTTTTAAGAAAGGAAAGGCAGAAAACTTACCTTTTGACCACTTTTTATTGTTGAGTTGATCAATATATTAATATTAACATTATTTTTTCATCAAGGAACAATTATTTTTTAATAATTTCAAATTACATGAATAAGAAATAAAAATATTAGCTTTAAGAAAAGTACGTATAATATTATATCGCAGTGCTTCTCAAACTTATTACTATTTCAAAACGTATCAATGAAATAACCAAACCCATGGGGCACACCACTGAACAAAATTTTGGCCTTATTATTAATAAAATAATTATACTGTAGTAACTTAGTATATATTTACTTTTTTGAATATTCTTTTCAGAAATGAATTAGAAAAATCTTTGGGGTGCACTAGTTGAGAACCACTGTTCTATCTTCTTTGTTCAGTTAAGACTAAACTTTCTCTGAATGGATCATTGGGGAACATTACTATAGAGAATAATAATTTCCAAATATAAAATCTAATCTTAAAGTCTGAAGTTTATCTTCAAAAATACACAGAAGTTTGTGGACCTATAGTCCATGGATGGTAAAACAAGAGTCAATTGTGTCTATTTGATATGACCTCCTTTATTTTTTATTATTGTCTTCGATCTGCAGGGAAAGTCTTCAAAGCTGGAACACAGAAATTCTTGGGTAATCAAAACCCACACTCTTAGTGACTTGGACTTTAAGTTTTCCTAAAAATCATGAGGAGTACTCCAGACTTTGTTCTCTAGGATTGACAGGCGGAAAAGTCCAAAGAATTACAATTCGGGCTCCTTGATGGCTATTCATGTTTGCTAAGAAAAGAAAAGATATGACCTTGAATTCAGTTTTACGTCAATTTAGAGGTATGCAACGGAGCAAAGTCTTGTTGGAGGGTCTAAGGAGTATCATCGAAATGCTGACTGACCAGGGAAGTAATTGAGCCACTCTTCATGTAACGTTAGCTATTGATTTTGACTTTAAAGGGGTAAAAACGAGTGGTGATTTTCCATAGATTGTAATTGCTGCCCAGATGAGCACAAAGCCTGTACTTTACCGAAAATTTACACGCCTGTCCTTCACAGACCCATCCTCACCCCACACATGATCATTTGTGATGTTTATACACTGCTAAATGTTAAATTTCTTGCCATGAATGAAAACCAATTTGTGTAGCTTGTCGTTTTTCAAGAGATTCTGGATAAGACGATATCTATCAAGTCTCATGCATTCTTGGAAGTCTGAAAGCTCATGTCTCTTTACCATCTTATAAGAAAATGCTCCAAGTTCGTTTAAGTAATAGGTGTATTGAAGTCTGGCTGATTCCTACTTCAATAGCCAATTTTTTGCAAATCGACGTGCGTTCCCCCTCTACTTTTACCAATTTTAAAAAAAAGTATGTTTTCACTCATACTAATCGTTTTCTGCCTTGACCAGTCTCTTTTTTAAAACTATCCAAACCGTTTGACAAGCAAAAAAGAGTTTCTTTGCAATATCTGAATTGATGTCTTCTTTTTTACTGAGGTTTACAATAACTTTTTTATCTATAGTATTTTGTTAACACTATTAACACCTCAGAAACAAAATGGGGTTTATTAAAGATCAAATCAAGGGTTAAATTAACTTATCTTGCTTAGATTAACTCATTTAAACCTATCTTGAAATTTTGTTGCAATAAATATGGCGTAACCAATATAAGCAATAATCGGCAAAACTGTTGCCGATTACGGACTATTCTCAAAAAGCCAGTAATCAGCTGATAGTCCAGCACCAATTAAAATGTATCGTTCTACTTAACATATTTTAATTTGCCATGTAATACTGAACATTTGTACTGATATGGAATAGTTTAAAAATCTTTTACATAAATAATTTATGAGTTTTTTAGTGGATTCCTATTCCCCATTTTCATTTTCCAAGTATCAATACATTACGTATATGAGGTAGACTATAGCTAGGAATGTAAATAATATGCAAAATGCCGCGTGCGAGATTTTGTGGAGTTGGCTCTTCAAACAGGTCTTTTTGTTTTCCGAAGCTGTTATCATTTTTCCAACATTACTGAGGGGAGAACATCTACCTGATAGTAAAGATGTTGCATGAAGGAATACATGCATTAAGTTTAATAAAGCAAATAAAAGGTAAACAAAAAGGGCTCAAGTCCTCGTATAATTATTATTAGTTAAAAATATATAATTTCCTGACATTAACTTCAGTTAATTTTCTGCCTCTCATCTATGTTATTATTTATTGTTAAATATATAATGGAGAATAGCAGCTTGTAGCTCAGTAAAACGTCATGACAGCTCAAGCTGCTTCCCCCCTCGACATTCATCAAATTGTCAAAGTGGCCAGGTTGATTTTCTCTTGCTTTTTATTTTACACACCCCATTTGCATATTATTTACATTCCTAACTATAGCCATATATAAAGAAGAATATAAAGGTGACAAGGATTTTGACTTAGCTGCTGAGTTTGGTTCACTTATAATGATAATCTAATTAATAAATAGTAAATAACTATTTCCCTGACTAATAAATTTATGGTTATTTTGGCACAAAGTATATGAAAGTTCAATGGAACTGTCTTCTGCATGTCTTGTCATCTCTATATCCTTCTTTCTGTATGACTTTAACCTACCTATAAAAAGGAAAAACAAAAAAAAAAAAAAAAGGATAGGGAATCTATATTGTTGTAGTAAAGATTCAAAACATTTTGAATCTTCGTGGAACATCATCCATTTTCAATGACAATCCATATATTTCATTATTTGCAAATCATAAGTCGAAAGAACTTTCAACAGAATGATTTATAATTCATGATTTGCCGGGAAAACGGGATCTCAAGAAAGAAACCCTCGTATTCTCATAAGGATATATGATTAAAACCCATAAAAATCGAAATATCACTGGTCTACAGTTCAAGAATCTAGAAGAACGACGTCCTTGCTTAAGTATGAATTAATTTGGATCTCTTTTTCTCTCTTAGACAAGACAGGTTGAGAGATGTGATTAATGTACATATTTGTTTTATTCTTAGAAGAATAATTAATTGGGATCTCAGTTACAAAATATTACGTGCTTGAGAAAAAATGCATGTGTCCGGCACATGGATTTTATAGTTCCAATATATAAAAATGCTGAAATTTAAAATTGAAGCGAATTTGAATTGTCATACGTCTATGTGAAGGAACAACAGACTTTCTTTAGCAATATTTCTTAGTAATCGGAAATTAAACTACTTAACATTGGAGCAAGAAGCTCTCGCCTCAAAGATACAGAGAAGACTTAATTCCAATTGACTATCAAGGCAGTCGTACCAACTGATATTTTTCTTTTCTTCCTTAAACTCAGCACTATCTCAACATTTTGCCCTTGTCTCACAACGAGCTTTTTCGTCCACTCACAACCTCTACTCACAAAAGAGAAAGGAAACATTTGAAAAAACAACTGGTAGATGCTACCCTTCTGTATTTTCCTTGTTGCCAACTTTTTAATATTGGGCAGAGTTTATTATTTAGATATACTATACATTCATAAATTCTACCAATATATAAATCAATCGTTACTACTTGTAATATATCAAAAATTCAAAAAAGGGCGCGCAATCCTTAATTTATTTTTTATATATCAAAATCTATAATAATAATAATACCCTTTTTGAGTTCATAACCCGTAGAGTCAGCTGCTTCCAATCAAAAGAGTCAAAGGATGAAAACAGCTGAAGGGAGAATACAGTGTATTTTTAGTTATTCCAAAATGCTCAACGTGTCTATCATGATAATTCAGCGTGGGAACGAGCTATTGCGCCGTTGCACGGGCATGTGAAGACCTTATAAGTCCAAGCCTGCATCAATGCACTTTTCCAAAATTGTCTGTGAATAAAAATGTCACTCACCACAACTGCATTTCTTTTCATCCTATTTAATACTACATTTTTGAAATATTATGCTCATGCAAATCAAGTTTATATCCACTCTTGTTTTCCTGAGATATTTTCCTTAATTTCACTATAAAATTCGAGATGTGCTTCTTCTACATTTTCACAGATAATTTCTCAAATATCGTTATACATACGATTTGCTCTTTCGTATCCACTCATAATTGATTGTATGTATTTTTGCGTTAATACAAAAAACAAACTAATTTTGAATGACGTCATGCTAATGATATTCGTAAATATAAAAATGTCAAGCATTGCAGAACTGCTCTATGGGCACTCTTTTTTTAAAATAAAATGTTCTTCAATACCAATACTGCATGCTCCAGTCCTTTTTTCTCCCTAACTTATGCGTGACTGTTACCCTCTTCAAAAAGACAAAAAGTATTAATATTTTTTTTTATATCTTCAATGGTCCTTTAGAAATAGATAATTAGTTTAAATACAAGTTTTGTACTCACATATTCCACAAAATATTAGAATACAAAAAATGTAATAAAATCACGTATCCTCTTTGTACTGTATTAACTCACAAACCTCTTCGATGAACATCAATACAATAATATAAGAGAGATAAAATCTAATTAAATTTAAAGTGATATAAATAATTCTATAAATTAATTCAAATTCAAACTTGTCAAAAAATATTTTCATCTTTTTCTTCTGTAAATAGTATACATATATAATACAATGAACTTTTTCCTCCTGATCAACTAGTTTGATGATGCACTAGTGTACATCCCTCAATTTAGCTAAAGTTTTTTTAATACATATCTAGCCAAGAAATATTTTTTAAGTATATATATAGTTTTTGAGTAAGATGTAAATGAGGAAAGGAGCTGCAGTTTATTATGAAATTGTGTATTGAAGGTTTAGTACTAATTAGTAATTAGACCTCTTAAACTCGAAAAACGGGTTTTACAAATTCACAAAATAATAATATATATATAAAAAAAGAGTGTGTGCGTAAAGAAATCTATGGCCAAAATGTTAGTTACATTAGTTGATATATTTTTGTAAGAGAAGAACCGGTTTGGGAGAATGGAGAACTGAACAATAATATAATGTACTACATGAGAGAAGATATTCGTCCTCAGTGCATTCTTTTTCTGCTAGTAGTGAATATTTAGAAGGAGAAGGAAACCCAAAGGGAAGAAGAAAGAAATAAATGTAAAAAAGAGTGAAGTGAATCTTTTCTTCTTTCTCCTTCTTCACTTAATATTATCAAATTATATTTAAAAAAAAGAAAAGAAGAAAAAGGAAAAATGTACAATTCAAAATGAGTGGCGGGAAAATAGTAGTACTTGCATCTAAGGAACCTCCAGGAACACAGTCCACTCTTGGAACATCACAGTCCGTCTTACTCATACAAAACGATGCTACAGCTCTTCGGGAAGACCTCATAGTAGAAAAAGACTCGGAGGAGTCCTCATCTTCTGCGATCAAGCGGAAAATTCTTTTAGTCGAAAAATGTGAGCGACAAATAGATAGCTTGAACGCTGAGCAGGCAAGAATAGAACTATCCTCAGCTGTGGATTAACTTTTAATTTCTCAGTTTTTTTTCTTTATATGCAGACTTCTTCATTTCCAATCTTTCCAAAATACAACGGTGGGGCTATTATTGATCATAAGGACTTATCGTCCGTAAATATACTTTGTGAGTCTGTCAATAAACGCAGTCTTCACCTTAAACCCATTGAAAAATTAAAAGACCAAGAGGGCTCTTCGAGTTCTCAAATTTTTCCTCGTAATGAATTTGAAATTCAAGGACCAAAGTTTGAAGAGGACTTTGATTCCTTTGATAATGTGGAAATTATGGAAAAGTAAGTTGTTGAGTATTTGATTGGTTGTAATTCATAGCTTTAGGGTATAATATATGTACATAAACTCCTAGTATATGTATGAATATGTATAGTTTTTGTTGCAAAATATAATCAAGGGCCCAGGAACTTCTCTTTAACTTTAGTATTTTGATTATTATTATTATTATTTAGACTTCAATCATTAACTGAAGTCAATGTCAAGGAAGAGAACTTTATGAATGACTACAAAGATATGGAATTTTGCTCTGAGTCTGAACTCATGGATCCACTTCAAAATCAATCATTTGATCTCCCCCCATCTACCTCCTTTTCACCAAATAATCATCAAACGAGTGGCGTTCTCGTCTATCTTGAACCTGAGAATAGCTTTATTCCTAAAGTATCATCCCAGGCTACTACCCACGTCAAATCCAGATATTTTAAAAGACCCTATCAAAAGGACAAGTTTTCAGGCATCACTCAACAGCCTAAAGTACCCTGTAGGTTTTGTAAAGGAACCTATAAGGCCACTTTTCTGAGTGAGCACATTCGTAAGCAACATTTGTCGACCTCCAAGGTACGTAAATGATATCCTACTTGTGTTATTTTGAGCCTTTGTTTGAATTTCCTTCTCGTTTCAACATAGGGTTATCAAATGATCAAGTGTGATAAATGTGAAAAGTCTTTCAAAAGTGCAGAGAATCTTCGGAACCACATGGTACGCTCACATCTCACCTGCTCCATTTGTGCCAAGAATTGCAAAACCTTCGAGGACCTTGATAAACATCATCAAGAGAGCCACAGTTGTTCAATTTGTAAGAAATTATTCATTTCCAAAGAGAAAATTGAGAAGCACAAAGAGGATGTTCATAAGTACGTTTTGAATTTTTTTTTTTTTCAAAGGTCACACACTTAAATTTATGTATGTTCACTCATAGTATATGTCAAGTCTGCTCATCAGAGTTCACCTCTCTAGCTCAACTCAGTTCTCATATCCAAAAAAATCATCCAAGATGCGCCATTTGTGGACTCATCTTTAAGAATCAAGAGCTCTTTGATAAACATGAGAAAGAGCATTATGAATGTTGGGATTGTGGTGTTCTATTCAGGGTATGTATGAATAATTTACTTTGGGCCCTTTTAGTATCTGTGGATGGACAACATGTGCACTTACACAGGTATACATATAATTGGTTCGGTCTATTTAGTTTAATTTATTTTTTGCTAAAAAGAGAGAAAGTAGCGCCATTCAACTCTTTAGTTCTTCTTCTTCTTCTTATTGTAGAGCATTGAAGACAAAAGAAAACATTTTTCGATGCACCATGCATGTGTCTACTGCAGTAAGGTATTTGAGAAAATATTGAATTTAAACGCTCACAAGGCAGCACATCGTACCTGTCCAATCTGCCGTCTTCAATTCAAATCAGTTCAGTAAGTAACAAATGTAGAAGTACATGTATATAAAACATATGGGTACTCATTTTAAATTGTGTAAAAATCACACTATGTGCACTCTTATTTAGAAAAGTGCCTCTCAAAATGAAATACGCACTTTCAAAATAGTCTATCAAGGTCCTGAAACACTTATCTTACAATCATATCATACTTTTGATTTCTCCCCATTTGAGTCGTGCCCTTTTGAGCTTTTGTAATGTGTATTTTGGCAATCCTTTCGTTCAATTATCCCTCCTAAAATTTTTCTAATTGCATCATCGTTATTTTGAGATGTTAATTAATACGTTATTTAAGCCTAAAAGAAAAATGCAAGATAGGATATTCGAGTGAATGAAAACTAAAAGGAAAATGCAAGGTAGAATATTTGAAGACAAAAAGGGATCATCAACCATTGCTCATTCTCTCCATTCAAGGAAAATGTAATATTTTGCAAATATGTCCTTTATCTACAACAAAATATCTTATTGATAATCCATAGTCATTTTCCTTGTTTGACTCTATTTATAGCCCTTATAAGAGAAGTACAACGCTCTAGAAGTAAAAAAAATAAATAAAATAACAACTAGCATTTGCAAAACTAGTTTTGTCAAAGGTTTTTTTTTAATACAGATTTTTTTATATCTATCATAATCAAATATAATTTGGATTTTTTGTAGACACCCATTAAAAAAACATGACTTTTCAAAAATTGAAGATTTTCTCCTTTTTTTTATATTAGGTATTTGTATAATGAAATGCAATTATATCAGTACAGCAGAATAAATAAAATATCCAAGTTTTCTACATAGCAACAAAGTGATTGGCTGTTAAGCTACTTTTCCTTTATAGATCAATGGTTCTTAAACTTATTGACATTCGTCAAATCCCTCGAGAGCAGAAACCAGGGTAGCCCAAAGGTCATTGATTCCCTTTTTAAAGAAAAACAATAACAATAAATAAAGAAATTTGTAGGTCTATGACTTATCACAATATGCAACGTCCTTAATCTAAAAGAGTTTATGAAGTGTTTTTGGTGTCTCTGCCAATCCCCTTTATTTTAAAAAAGATGTGTTTTTTGAACACATCAGAAATATATCTTTGTCTACTCTATCATTAGGAATGTAAATAATATGCAAAATGCCGCGTGCGAGATTTTGTGGAGTTGGCTCTTCAAACAGTATTTTTTGTTTTCCAAAGCTGTTATCATTTTTCCTTTATTACTGAGGGGAGAACATCTACCTGATAGTAAGGATCTCACATGAAGGAATACATGCATTAAGGTTAATAAAGCAAAAAGGTCTCAAGTCCTCGTATAATTATTAGTTAAAAATATACAATTTCCTGACATTAATTTCAGTTAATTTTCTGCCTCTCATCTATGGTAACCATAATGTTATTATTTATTATTGGTGTCTTCATTTGTATATATAGGGGAGAATAGTAGCTTGTAGCTCAGTAAGACGTCATGACAGCTCAAGCTGCTTCCCTCTCATTGTCAAAGTTACCAGGTTGGTTTTCTCTTTCTTTTTATTTTACACACCCCATTTGCATATTATTTACATTCCTATCTATCATTATTGTTGAGGTGAGTGAGTGTGCCTGTAATCATTATCTGATAACTCTGCTCTATTTTATCAACTGGCTGTTATTTGACAATATTAAATAATACTCGATATCTGATGGAAATTGAGAGAACTGAAGGGAATTTGAATTGAATTCTCGGAAAACCAGGAAAAGGGACACTCTTTTCCGATATGATGTCTTAAAAATCGGAAATTGAACTACTTAACATTGTAGCAAGTTCTTGCCTCAAGGACATAGAGAAGACTGAAATAAAAATGATTATCAAGGTAGTGCTGGTGCCAGCTGATAAATTTCTTTCCTTCCTTAAACTCAGCATTTTCTCATCATTTTTCTCATGTCTTCTCATAAATCGAATAGTTTGCTTGTCTTAGTTCAAGTCAAAGCTATAGGACAAAGTGTCGAAGCATGCCTGTTAGCTACGAGATATTTCCTTGGCTACATGCAAACTTTTTTCCTTAGCAAGATGTCGCTTTGGGAGTACATAAGTTTGCTTATACTATATATATATTTTGCAGAATTCACCTTGTTTAAATTGAAGGAAGAAGTAGTTACTTATAGAATAATTCATAACACCTTTAATGGCCCCTAGTGGACATAAAAGCCTCGGAGCCAACTTAACTTGAACCAAAATTGATCATGGGCTCCACAATTTGACCACTTTGTTTCATATCTACGATTCAAGTTAGTGGTGGTTCTTAACTATATGTAGATTGTCAGTCTGTTTCCAGAGTCTTTATAAATTATATAGACAAGGCTTAGTATGATAAATCCCTGGTTGCTAAGTGTGTCCTTGGTACCAGATGTCAAATACCCCATGAGACTACTTATTTGGCTTACATCGTTTTCGATTTTAAATTTTTTTATAAACGCATATTTAAGGGTCCAATAAATGTTGGGCATAACCAATAAGTTTGTGTTTGAATGAGTGTAGCGCGGGTAGTAGCGTTTTTATATTGAAATCCCTGTGTGTATATCATGATGTTATGCATAAAAATATGTATTTCATTATACAATAAAAGTCCTAATAAACTCTTGAATTGGAATAAATTGTTTACCTTTGTGTTAGTATCCTTGGTATTTTCACAAGGAAGTACGAACTATGCATTATTTTGCATTGTTTTCCATAAATGTGGGAAATAATAGGTATAAATATTCTTAAAACGGCATTATGCAGCAAACCGTTTCATCCTTTAGCATTAAATTGATGAGAATATCAAAACAGCTTCCAATGACCTTGGAGTATCTCTTCAAAACCTCCATTAATTGACCACTTCCTGAAAGTTTTGATTTCATTGACAACCTCCAATTCGGCTTCCTTAGCCTTCAATTTCTATTTCGACCTCAAAATCAGCTCTTAACGACCTCAAATGGAACATAGTTTATGTCCTATTTTCGGTGATATTATCCTTAGTTCATTTTATCTATCTGACCCGTGATGTTCGATCAAACAAACGAACGAACAAAGGGACTTGCCTATTTGTTTATTGACAAATAAATAAAGACTTTACATACTCTTTAAAATATTGAAGGTCTAAATTGTCATTTTTAGCATTTCTAACAACAAATAAGGAAAAATAATTTACTTCAGTATACCCAACTTCAAAAACAAAACAACAACTTAAAACATATATGTACATTCATATTTGTATTAATTTATGTATTTGTCCTTTTAGAGTGGACCCTTTGCTCAATTAGAGTGAAATAAAATGTGCATAAACATATACAACATGTTAAACCAATTCTTTTTAAAACTTGAAGTTGGAAATTTAAGTCTCAGATAAATTATTTGAATGTTATCATTTTTGTATTTGTAAAAATAGATTTAAACAAGGAGACTTATGAGTTTGTATTTATTAATAGAGCAAGGAATAAAATATACTATAAAAAAACCAATTTTGGTCATAAATATACAAATTTGAAACTTATAGATACTCAATTAAATACTAATTAGTTAAATTAAAATTAATCGATTCTTAAAAGGAAAAGGGAAAATTTGAAGAAAAACAAATACATATGTGTCAAGTCAACTAGAAAGCAAGCTTGTTTTCAAATATTGAAAAGAAGAAAATCCGTTCGTAAGTTTTTTTACTTCATAAATATAACAGCCAAATATTTAGTAGTCATTTTAAGACCTATTGCGCACGATTTTTGCTAAAATGTCACTTTATATCGAAAATCAAGGATTATTGTCGATCCATTAGAGCAATCGGATAAATGTTACGACTGCACAAGGAGCCGATATGGCCCCTGAAAGAACCTCTTTCTTTTTCATAGCCCCAGATATTACAGTTGGCTAAAACCAGTTCATCTGTTTAAGAACTATTAAGAATCAACTACACCCGCTTTCATGCTCACCATGAATCATAGTAATAGTAACAACATAGTCATAACATAAACACCAGGTGTTTTTTATTCTTGATTGTGGCCTGTATTTTTTTCCAATAAATTATTTGAAATTATATTGGAGTCATTATTTAATTAATCGAAATTTACTATTAATACAAACGAAAGAGAATGTCTTCAAGAATATGAGTGCTGTTCTAACTCATTTTTAAAATATTTCAGATAAAATTGGTTTCTTATTGACTTGACACATATAATATCTACCCTTCTGTATTTTTTTTTTTCGCCAACTTTTTAATGTTGGTCAGAGTTATTATTTAAATATACTATATATTTTATAGATATTATTCATATACAAATCAATAATTAATACTTGTATAATATTCAAAAATTCAAAAAAAGGGCGCACAATCCTTGATTTAATATATTTTATATATATCAAAACCATAAATAATAATAATAATACCCTTTTTGAGTCCTTAAAACGTTAAGCTTTAAATCAGAGAGTCAATATTTGTGTATCTCAAAAAGCTAGTTGTGATAGTCACTTCAAGCTGTTTTTCATTAGTTGACTCTTCTGATTTAAAGAATATAGTATATCTAAATAATAACTAGCCAATATTAAAAGATGGCAACAAGGAAAGTACATACTATATGTTTTTTCAAATTTTTCCTTTTCCTTTTGAGAGTCGAGGTTGCAAGTGTATAAAATTAACTCGTCGTGTATAGTCTACAGTAGGAGTGTCAAACTCATTTCACATCGCGGGCCACATATGACCCCTAGGTAGACGTTGTGGACCGGACCATTAAAATTATAGCATACTTGGCTAAAAATAACCAAAATATTATCATGTCTTCCCTTTCTTTTGATTTAAAGAAGAACAAGGACATTGCTAAAGTAAAACTAAAAATTTATTGAACAACACTTTCACAAAACATTTCACAAAATTGCACAAACTTTAAGTAACTCGTATTGAAAATTACAATAATGAACTTTGCATGAGAATACATGAGACTTATAAAGAAAGACTAACATGCGCACTTAGCGGATAATTCATAAACTACATTTAATTGAAAAATGTAATCCATGTCTTTTATGTATTTTTTTTCCACTTTCAAATTATCCTGTGGGCCTGATTGAAGCTCCTTAAGGGCCGGTTCCGGCTCGTGGGCCGTATGTTTGATACCCCTAGTCTTCAGGGTACCTATAAAAAGGAAAAAGAAGAAAGGGTTAAGAAACACTATACTGTTGTTGTAAAGTTCTAATATTCAGAGAATTTATGTGCCTTGTTAGGCATCATTCATTATATTGAATGATGTCTAATAGTTAATAATTGATAATTATGAATGCATATACTGCATTATTTGTTAAGTATAAATGGTAAAAACTTTAAACCGATTGACTCTTAAATATGTATTTCATTTTTAATTTAATGAATTATATTATATATAGCTTAATAAAATAATTTGATTTCCCGGGATCCCTAGAGATAAGAAACCCTAGATATATATCTATGTAGATTAAATGCATATTTTTTATCATCAATGATGCAAGGTAATTTAAGGTATAATAGCATGTTATTCATAAGTACCTTAAAGAGCTATTACTACTTACTGGAAAGTTTAAAAAAGATTGATTTCTACATATTTAATAAGTTACACAAATTTTTTACTCAAAGGTCAGTGTGTCTCATTTTTCAAGCATTAAATGATGATGGAATTATATAAAATACTATCATACATCACAAGATATTAGACTGAAGGTGTCAAAATTATTTCTAGCGTTCAAAAGGCAGTTGTTGAAGAGTAAGGATTTTATGGGTACTTCCATTTTTTTTACGTCTGTTTCTCATAAAAAACTTGTGCAAAGTACACTAAAAAAAATGATATGAAACTTTAACTGTCATCGCTATAAAAAAAATAGCTTTTTTTTTGGTATATGGATATACCTATCTCTATTAAAATCAGAAGGGTTATTTTTAAATTGACCTTTATCAATTCTTATTTTTTAAGAAGTTAAAAAGAAAAGATTTGGAAAAACATACATATATTTAAATATATGATTGCTTCTTTTCAGTGGAGCCAGACTACCCGATTGTTTTTGTCCAAAAATACATCATCTAGACAGAAAAATCAACTGAATATTTTGTTAATATTTTAGTAGTCTTTGGTCATTTTTTCAAAATTGGATTTATTATCATTTGTCAATAGATTTGGGAGTTAAAGACTTAAAACATGGATGGCCAAATTTTATACTTATTTTCAGTTTTTTCTCATTTTGTAGTTACTCTTACTCACCTTCATCAACATGCTTCTCTTATGTGGGAGGAAATATCTAGAATCATTAGCGCCAATTCAAAAGTAATACAAACTTTAGGTCTCCAAATCCCAGCCCTGTAGATTACTTTTAAATTGCTTTAATTAGAAAATTCTTTCTCCCATCACTTTTGGAGGTTCCTAGATTTTGATTTTGATTTTGTGAACACAGATTTTTTAGGCAAAAATTGGAATAGAATAAATTGAGTAAAAAAATATATATCATATAAAATTTTATGTCGGAGAAGTCGCTCCTTTAAAAGTCAAAGGTCTATCTAACTCTATGTATATGAAGGAATTTTGAACTTTGGTCATCATAAATCAACTTCTAAAGCAGTAATTTTGGAAAAGAGCATAAACAAAACATACAAAATCAACGTTTTATATCAACAAATTGTGTGACTTGACTAAAACTAAAAATTTAGCAATTTAACTTTCAAAATTAAATTGTAAAAAGCAAAGTTTACATTGAGACAGTTCCAAACAATAATAAGAGTCTGTTTTATTATGAAGAGAGGTCACATTTATAAAGAAAAAAAGTTAAAACAAAATGGCGTAGATATATATTATATGTACAATCTATTTCAGGTATTGGATTCTAGAAAATTAGGAAAAAATAGAAATATTCAAATAAATATATGGGTTTTTAATTTGCCGATTTTTAGTATTTTTAAAAGTAATAGACATCTAATTGTACACACACACATATATATATATATATTTATTTACAGGGAGCAAATCAATCATCAGAATATAAATCACTTTAAATGTCACGTGTGTTCCATCACATTTCGACGAATGGAGGACTATACTCAACATCAACGCCTGGATCACCAAATCAACACACCAAAAAGAAAACACGTCAAAGAAACTAAAAGGATCATCCTTCTTGAATCCAAAGATGACTGACTGAGAATGACAAAACAAAAACAGGGGGGTAAATCCTTGAATTTCGAAGATCACTTACTTTAGAACACTTCACTTATAAATCCAGTATCTCTTATATTTACGCATATACATACTAGCAAAATATTAAGCCCAATTGGATTGCTCTCCAGCAAACTGTGGGACTACTCCCTTGCTCATGAATGGGTAAATACTTTGAATGGTGGAGTTTGAAGTACAGTGTTCGAAATCCAAGTATTTATCCCCTTATCCAATGCTTTATACTCTAATAATTATTATTCACACCAGTATTACATATTATTATTATTATGAAATCATTCAAAGGTTTTTGCAAATGTCAAGGCTTATAAGTATTTTATGTATCGTTAACAATTAATTATGTATGCTATATGATTGTAGATTTCAAATCGTGTTATTTCAATATTCAATTTCGGAAATTTGAATTTACTCATTTATAAAAAAATAAATTTATATAATTTATTGTCAATGTTCAACTGTTGTCTAATCACTCAAGCTACCCCCTCCTCCCACCTGTGTCAGCATTCATTCATCATACTGAGACTACATTTTATAAAAATGAGATGAGAGTGAGCGATTTGCAATTATATTACATAGCCAGTAAAAAAATCATTTTGCCATCTTTTCTACTAAATTCAGGCTGTTGAGTCACAACTACATAAAAATAATATTATTGGAAGTAAATCACGTAACACAGTCTTGAAATATGTAAAAGTATCTGAACTCACCGTCTTCGCCCATCAAAATATAGTCATGTCACTTACTGTATAATAAACATAGACTGTAAAGGCGACCGTAAATTCGTAAATATATATATACCCTGGTACTTGGAGCAGAAATAGCTGCAACATAATATGTTGTATAAAACTATAGTTTGGACAAATTTTATTTTATAATTAAATCCTCTATCATGTGTTGTTGTTTTTTTTTGCCCTGTATACCTATTATATTGTTCATAAATTATATATCTTATCACTAATTAAGACTTACATATGTTATAGTCAAGAGTATTGTCAAAATACATTTTTAAATAAACACCAAGAATTTAGCATAAAGTGAAACAAAACTGAGTTTACAAACGCTCTAAAAACGCTCCGACTATTAGAACAGAAACAAAAACGTATATTTGTACATAATTTTTTTCGCATCTCAAATGGATTTTATTATCAAAATAACTAATTATGTGTTATTGTTGGAAAAAAACAAAAACAATTTGTATGGCATGAAAAAAAAAAGAAGATAAATCTAAGTCTTCTCTACATATATTAGCTTTTCATTTCTAGAGCTCATTATTTGTGTGCAAGGATAATTTAAAAAATAATAGTTGTCTATTCGTGAGCGATCAAGAGATTTTGAGTAATTTTTGTACAAAAAGTCTGAACGAAATAACTACACTATTGAGTTCTAAAATTATTAAGCGATGTTTTAAATATTTCGAAAATAAAAAAGGAATAATTAGTACAAAAATTCGTCTAAGCAATTAAAAGTTATATAATTTCGTCAAAATGGCATTTCAAATTTAGATAATATGATTTTTATGTATTCAAAGTATTGAAAAAGATTATCACTCAACCTTGATAATTTAATATTATAAGTTTTAATAAAATAATATTTTTCCAAAGTATATCTTTAAGAGTATCTTTACTTTTTGACGGTTTTCTTACTTTTCAATAAATTTTATTTAAAATAAAGCTTTGTATTATTTGTATCAATTCTATGCACTTGGAAGGGTATTTTTTCAAATTGAGAAAGAGATCATACAGAAATAATAAAAACATATCTAAAATCTGGAAGTCCATATTTAGAAATTATATGCTAACATAAGGACTCTCGACTGATGTTTGCTTATGGCAAAATGAACATTTTATCCATGTTCATTTTGCCATAAGCAATTTTTATTGTTTTTCAAGTCAAGGAAAAATGAAGCATTTCATTTAGAAATCGACTACAAAACATATTTTTGATACTTAAACTCACCATGAAGCAAAAATAAAAACAATTTTTGGGGGTCTATTAGACACCAACGGCACTTTAAAAGTCACTAACTCGTTGTACATAATTGCTTGAAAATTTGGCTTGCTTACTTTTTGTTCCAGATTAACTGAATAGATTCATTGTCAAAAATATGTAGTTTTATTAGAAAAGAAAATACGTCAAAAAGTTTGTGAAAGCTAGATTTTGGCTCTGGAGTCTACAAAAATGTTGCAACATGAGTACTCAATGAGTATAAAAAAGTGTCTAGAATCATTTATGAACTTTAACTCTATAAATAGTCATGGACTTATGTACCGAGTCAATTATATCAATCCTTTCTACTAATTTATTATTTAGTAGCATTGCATGATGTACACCATGTCGTTTGTCCATACTAGAGGTTGTTTGTATTACTATCAAATTGTATCTGAGAATGATTAATAATTAATTTGTAAAATCCAATTGTGGCTTTTCACACAAATTTCCCTAAGAGGCCAATGATAAACCACAAGGGTACATAAAAAATGAAATAAGTACAAGTCAATGTAAATATGACACACTTTATTCATATTTTATACGAGGGCCCAGGTGAAGCATTATAGTCACATTTTTGTGTAGCCTCAAGGCCCCGTCGACGCAGAGTCTCCACTGTTCCTATCCATTAATTCAACTATTATATATATGTACATCCATTAGGAATTTAAAATGTTATGTTAGATCAATTAAATTCATTCGTCCCAATAATTATTATTAAAATTTTATAGACTTTGTATTTTGATCATATTCAAACTCTTACTAAATGTGCAGATATATGTACATATAGTGAGTCATAGCTACATAGCTAATGGACAATTATGATAAACACATTTATTTTATTAATGGATCATGTACTTTGGATTTAGATATTTTATATCGACTTAGTTTGACTCGAATATTTATTGTTTCTGAGTCCATTCAATCATTAACCACTTCATCTCAACAAATTATAGTAGTGTCTCAATTTTAGTTGAAGTCCTCAAATAATTTTTTAGAATCCAGTCAAAGTTCTGATTCTTTATAAATTATTTAATATAATATTAAAATCAGATCTCATTTTGTTTGTAAAAATGGTGAATATTTAATTGTTTTTCTAAATTTATTACAATATATAGATTAACACTAATGCAAAAAATATAATAGGAACTATAAAGAGTTAGCCTTTGGCATCATTACCTTAACAAGTTGAGTAGACCATAGCTCCTAAAGTATGGATTTTATGTTATTCGTGATACAAAAAAGTTAATTATAATAGTATAAATAGTAAAAAGACTTTATTCATTGAGGCCAAATATCATCCCATTTGATATCAAACTACACACTGTATACATACTTACATTGATTTAAAACGATTAAATCGGTAATGTGTGTCTGTTTAACATGTTTTCTTTTTTATCCACTCAAGTCTGGTGCTTAACACTTGGTCAGTCCAAATAATTTTGAAAAATGATTTCTTATCAAAAAATTAAGTAATTCTGCTCAGTTGTTCCAAAGTTATAGATAGAAATTTGAAAGGATCTATACTTTTTGTTATAGTAGATGTGAAATGAGTTTGATACCCCTGATTAAGAGAGATGTTATACAGTCGTACCTATGGAATAAATTTTAAATAATACGATTTGAAAGTTATAGTTTGATATAGATAGCTGAACTTTCCCTCTGCTTGAGTTCGTCACCTTGAATGACTTCTTATCAAAAAATTAAGTAATTCTGCTCAGTTGTTCCAAAGCTATAGATAGAAATTTGAAAGGATCTATACTTTTAGTCATAGTAGACTAGAGCCGAAAAAATATGGAAATACCGAATGTCACGATCACAAATCGTGATTTAAGTACTGTGATCACTATTATGTGAAGCGCCACTCGACTCCATCAACTTAACTTGACTTTAAATATAATATCTATTAGAATGTTTTTTGTTTTGTTTTGTTTTTTAAATGGGCCTCATAATGGTGTAGCAACATGCTAAAAAGTTTCCTCGTTTGAGACAATATATCAACATTTATCATGTGTTGCTTTTGCTATACATACTTTGTATTTTGTCAACTATTGCTCACATAATAACTACGTACCTTTTCATGTTAGAACTCTGCTTTTTGTTAATGTATTTGACACATGACATAGCCCTAGATAGATTTATGAACTTATTATTAATATTTTTCTTTCATTCTCTCTCTTAAATAATAAACTCCATTTATTCAGAGTATCATGTGCTGCTTTTTTGCTAATATTATTTTTTTCCCTACAGGTTGAATTTATATTGTTTCTGACAAATTTAGATTACCATTTATTCTTTATTATAGCATTGGCCTATTTACGAATTTTAATTTGTATTTATATTTATATGTAGAACCATTGCCCTTTCAAATGAGTTGAAGAGACGTTTCCTTTTAAAATATTCTCCCTAATAATTGACTTAAGATCGTACATCTTCATATTCTGCAATAGTTTATGATTTTAATTAGTGAGGCTTTATTTCTAAAGTCACTTTTGCTACATTTAAATCATTATAAAGGTGATTTCTCACAGGACACGGGCGTTACACGTTGTAATTGAAAGATAATTGCCCTGAAAAATAGCTAAATGCCTCCTGATAATTATTTTTCAAGGAATACATCCTAACAATAATCAAATTTTTGGATATTCTTTCCTCTCACAACAAGCAAGACACATTTAACTTCAAAGATTTTAGCAAAAAATATTTTTTCGCAATATACAGAGCTCTTAGTACAAATAAATTGTCCAATTATTCGATGGGTAACGATGTGCAAATTCACTTTTGGAGTGCTTAGGTATATTATTTATTTTCCAGGTGTTGTATAAAAGGAACAAATCGATAAGGAATGTAAAAGAAATATAGAAAAGTACATTTGATACCAGATGTTAAAGTTGTCTTATTCAACTTTTTTTCATTACCATAGTAACATATCAATAGCTTACAATTTGTGCAATAGAATGTTTATACAAGATTTAATTATTCTAAACAGAGACTAAAATATTTTTAAATACAACATTTTAGCGGAACTTTAAAAGTATTTTTTTGAACAAAACCTCGTTACATATGATTTATATTTTAATCTAAATGTTATTTCATAAATAATAAATATAACCAGGTATATTCTAATGTCATATTGATTTAAAGTATATGTATTTTAGCAATCAAATGCATTTCTGTTATGTTATAAAAATATATCAATTAGATAATAGTCATCAAGGGCTCTTAGTTCCCATTTGCTGTCACGTGAGAATACCATTTCATTTTACTTATAGAAAAAAGTTCACCAATAAAAATATTTAATGAATGTACTTTATTTACTTTAGGATAGGGGAAGCCTGGCAGGAAGGACCTCTCACAAAAAAATTATCATGTACAAAAAAAAAAAAAAAAAAGAAGATCCTTTCTAAAAAAAATTAAATTTAAATTGCAAATCTTTGTTATTTCCAGGTTTCCAAAGTGTGTAAAAATATCACAAAACCTTTCTCTACATGTGACAAAACATTATGTAAAACATATTGAGCTCCCTCTACAGATTCTATTTACTCAATTTTAGTCGTAAAATAAAAATGACACACATCTAAACACATATGAAATCAGTATGCAAGTTAGAACTTGTCAAAATGAGTCATTATCAAGTCAAAAAAAAAATTATTTAGTAAAGTGTGAACGTTATATGGATATTCTTATAATTAAATTATGATATTTTAAATGTATTAATCCAACATCTATTTCTCATTTTTTAAGAGAATCAGTTTAGAGAGAAGCAGCAATGTGACGTGTCCTATTCAAATAAAGTATTCAAATATTCTCGGTATATCGTGTCAGTATGCAAATATCGTTTAGGATAATCAAACAACTTCTTCCTTCGATGGTCTCATATGTATGACAGCACACTGTTCCTTCATTAGGTAATACATCAATTGCTTCAATCTCACGAATTTTCTAATCACATTAACGTATGTACAAACAAGTTATTATCTTGTATTTATCTACAGAAAAAATTATTGAAGAATAATGCATAATATGATATTTAATAATGATATTTTTCTCCTTAGCCATGTATTTTATATGATAACGACCCTTGATTTATTTTTGCTGAAAAGCTTGATAAATGAAATGATGGATTTGCAACACTTTCTTTAAATCTTTTTCTATTTATTGTTGTTAATGATATGATAGTTTGAGTTTTTTTGCACATGAAAACGCCTACAAAATATGCATCAGATTTGTGTTGTAGGATCACAGATGTGTCTACTTACATATGTATACAAATACTTGTACATTTAAAATACCTACCTTCCTATTCGAATAGGAAATATTCAATATATAAACAAATAACATACATCCTTTGAGGATCTAGGACCTAAGAAGATGCCGATTAATTAATTATTTATTAGCAATGTTTTGTTTCCCTTAAAGAACAAAACACAATTATAGTAAATAAAATACGAAATCAACTAAAAAAGTTGTCTAAATAGATGGCCATAATTGGACTATTATGACAACAATAGTTAATTTGGAAAAAGATCAAAATCAAAATGGTCCGATCAATTAATTTCGTAAGTCCTGGTGATAAATAATAATTATTATTACGTCATTTATTCTTCATAAACCTTATTATTGATCTTTATAATTTTCGTCATGGGATGTTACTTTTTATTTTATCGGGAATATATTTTACGACGGTGACTATTTGTTGAATAAAAACTCTATGTATGGTAAACTTTATTCTTGCTTCATTTCATCGCAGTGCAGTTTGGGACAGAAAGATTTTGGAAACCTTGAACTGATTTTTATTTTATAACAATTCAATAATTTATATAGATTTTTTTACACTTATGGGGAATCAAATCCCTCAAATCTCTCTTTTAAACCACATCTGAGGCGACGATTATCCAAAAGTGCATATATATGATATATTAATTAATTTCTGTTTCCACCTTCGAGATATATTAAAGTGTTGTATCGTAATAATTAATTATTTGGAACTATTCTCGAAATATTTGTTATTGGAAGAAGAGCTCTCTATTGTATTTTGATCTACGAAATAAAACAATACTTCCTTTATAATAAAAAATATTAAGTTATTTGAGAAGAAGTGACTATTATTATTTATTTATGGAAACTTAAGAAAAAGGAAATTATAGAAGACCGTGAGTCACTGACTTTTGTTCTCACACGCAATCTCATGCTCTTGTTTTTATTTGAAATAAAGGGTTTTAAAGAAATATTTTCTTTGAACTCGAGTTTTAATCAAGTTGCAAGTCTTTTAACTTCGAGTCTGACTCTAAATTCTCAATTTATTGAGACTTAAGTACACCTTGAGTGCTAGTCCCAGACTCTGATTAAAATTGATATGACGAGTTGATGAATTCTTAAAAAGGTCTTTACACATTATGTAAATATGTATTAGAATTTATGAACATGGAGAAGAATTTGATGAAACAAATTATTTCAGCTGATACATAGAGTGTACAATCAACTATAGATATTTACAGAATCATTGTATCATTGAGTAATTCTTTCATATCTTCATTCTATCATGTAATTGATCATACAAGAAAATGGGATTTATTCAGCTGTAGTGTAGTGATGCATCGAATTGGATCCACACATTATCTGCATTTTTATAAATATTCGTATCCAAATTTAATTCAGCAAATGTCTACTATTTTCATGTTGGAATCTGCAAATTCCAAATATTGATATTCACATCCTAATTCCGTAATTTTAGATATTCAATACGCATCACTACATAGTGAAAATATTGAGAACGTCAAAACATTAATCTATCTTCTTATGTCTGGGGTCTATAAACTCTTTCAGTTTGTGGGTTCCTTGTATAATAAATAAGAGACTGAAAGAATAAGTGAGAGCTTCACTCGCTGTGAATTGAATGAAATGCGTCACATATGGAACCCTGGTGTGTGTTTAGATCCTTTCCTTAAACAAATTGAACACATTTATTAGCTTTGACTATTATTGACCCTAGCAGTACCTCTGCAAACACCCAATCGAAGGTCTTTAATATATAATGCTTTTGAGAAGGACACTGAAGCCTCTCTGTACATATGTTCCATTTGTCAACATTTCAAATGACTTCTCATTACGAATTCATTTTATCAGTTATGATCCATTTTTACTTCCTTTTTAATTATGCAAATATGTACATGATATAACCTTTCATGTTGTACCAAAAAAAAAATAATAATAATAAAGTTGATAGAGCATTGTGAAGTAATTGGATTTTCTCTTTCTCTTCTAAAAGGTAAAAAAGTTTATGAGCGAAAAAAAACAACACACGACGTCAATAGCATACACCATGAATGGGCAACCTTTGTTCACTTGTGGGCCAAATTATGTTTTCCAAGACTGACTGCGGGCCAAGAGCCCTATTATATATTTATTATTTATAGTTATACTTATTTTATAATATTTTAAAAAAAAATTATATGATAATTATAGATTTCAAAGGTCTCTGCGGGCCGTAGATTGCCCATGCATGGCACACACTATGCATTTAGTATAACCATAGATCCATACAGCCATTTTGTCAAATTTGGTGGACTCCATAGTGTGGACGCATTCAATATTTTACTCAACCTTTCCCCTCAAAATAAGAAATAAATAAATCCCAAAATCGGTTAATTTCTTCTTTGCAAATATCATCACATTCCCCCCCCCCCCCACTCTTGAGCAATGTTCTATAAATATCCATTGATTAGTAGGCTTTGATTCCAGTAAAGTAGTACGAATATTTATTTTACATTTTCATAAAGGGAAAGGAAGGATATAAAAACACATATTTTGGGTGGGAGAAAAAGTCCTTCATATTTTACAAAAATGAGGAAGGAGATAACTAATGAAAAAAATTGACGACAAAATGCATTGATAAAGAAAATAAAAAGATTTACACTGGTAGTTCTATGTACATAATTGGACTAGGGTTGAGCATTGTAGTACACCGTTTACCTCAATACAGAACAGGTTTTGCTTTAAATTCAAAATATAATTAAAAATTAGTCATATGTTATATGTATGTAGTACTGATAATTTGGCAAAGATAAATATATCCGCTAAACTACCTAATTACTTTGGCAATTCGAGATACTCAAACAAAATAGCTAAATATTAAGAGCTCCTTGTACAAACTCCTTTTGTTAGTTCAAGTCAATGGCTACGTCTGATGCACACCTTAACTGACTTCTTTATATATTATTTCTCTATTATAGTTCGAACACTAATAAGACTGAAAGAGTAAAGAGATCAACAGCTGATAATAAAAAACCAGATACAATGATTTTCCATGCTTGAGCAGTGTTTCTCAATCCGGTGAATGCAACCCTCACGAAATGCCGTTACATTGAGCTGATTTAACTTTAATAGACCGATATGTATAACATATACATAGAGAGAGCTGACCTCTTGGGAGTGAAGTCCTGATTGGACTACGGGATAAAGAAATATATTTAATGTAATTGATAGTACCTAAAATAAGGATGAATTTGTGTTTGTGTGTCTTATAAAGGCTTTTTCATTATTATTAATAACCTCATTACCACAACGTGGATATAACATTAAAACTCCCAAGAGTTCTTCCTTATACACATATATGTACATACCTAGAGTAGAATCTAATAAATAAATGTAATTTGTTTTATTACAATTATGTTATGCTAAAGGCTCCTGTAATTAAGTTTCCTTAACAAACAGCGAAATATGCCACATTGTACTTTAAAATTTATTTGTAAGATATTTCAACTATTAGGTACTCCTAATTAATGTTTCAAATATTGCTCCCCTAAATTATGTCTTACTAAAGTTCGTTTTAAAATTGGTAAGGCTCTGCTATTTTTTTTTGTGTTCCTGATCAAAATAAGAAGACATTGTGGCCATAAATGTTTCTTGTTCATGGGAGAACGTTGTGTACACAGCATTTCTATTGTTATATATGAACACAAAAGAAAGATGTTCTTAGCTAATCTCCCACCGCTCCAAAATTAAGGATTGATCCTAAAATTTGGACGTCCTGTCTGGCTCATTCCTAAATTTTAAGAATGCGTTCGAATTAGAAGCAAAATTAATGCTTCGAATCAATCTATCTCAACTCTATTTTAATTATAAGTAAACAATGTTTATAAGAAAATATAATATTTAATTAAGCCTATATTAAGAATAATTACAGGCTATTCCCATTCTTACTTGTATGCTTTACTATAATATTTGAGAAAATAATGCTTTTGGAACAGAGACACCGAAAGTAATTCACAGACTAAAAATGTACACTCTAATTTGTTGTCAGCTGTCGATTTATCGACATTTCCTCCACTTATTAGTATTCTGAACGTTGATCATTTGAGGTCAAATTCTTTCTCATAAATCTAGTTATTTACTGCCAATTGCCTTTTTCCCTTCTCTTTTTGGAGTAAAGGCTGGTATATTATAAAATCAAGATTGTATCGTAAATAACTGAATTTACTGATGATAAGGCTTGTTCGTACTTTTTTATGGGATTAAATTCGATGAGAAAAAAGTAAAATCCAGTATTGTTACATGCCCGTCTACTCAATAATGTAATGTAATACATATTTTTGCTTCCTCTTAAAAATCATAATTGAAACAGGGGGACCATATTGCAACTCCAGGCCTTTCAATCGCACTCCAAGAATTTACCATCTCTATGTAGTTGCAACAGAACACAATTCTTAGAGATGTAAAAAAAAAGACAAACATGAGGTGATCATACAAATCAGACATGGGGTGACGTCATAAAAATATAGGAAAAGTCGATGATACTTTTCTTCAATCAGAGTAGCAAATAATTGCTTCTTTTTCTTTGTTTCTCTGAAAAAAAAATGAAAAATGAATTTGTTCATAATAAATTATTAGACCGATTCAAACTTTTAGAAAAGGGGTTGCAGGTAGCAAAAGAGATTGGGAGCCACTGACCTATAAATTTAATCATCTGCAACGTTTGGATCTACCAACATACTTAATGAAATTTGTAGTCTGATTATAAAGCTTTCCCTTATTTTATTCTCATTCATTTGTTTCACCTTTACAGTTTTGTTCATTTCTTTGAATACTATGCATAACATTAATCGACTAATACGTATACATATGTGTAACTTTTTCTTTTTGCAACTGTGGGGAAATTAATTCAACTACAATACACAACTGCAAAGTTGCTTCAATATTTATGCATAATACATTTACTAACACATGTATGGAAGGAAATATTATAATCCTTTTGTATGAGTATATTATGCTTTAAAGGCTTTCTAACTCGTTGCAAACCATGAAAACCATGTTTTGTTGTTTTTTTGTTGTTGTGTTTTTGACTACATTTTGTACCAATCAATAAATTCATTAATTTTTCACGTAAATTACTCTTTTAAATAAAATAAATACGCACAAGGGCTTCTGTAGAATTTGTTTTTCCTTACTATGCTGTAAAGACAAAATCTTACTCATGCCTCCTTTGTTTATTATAAAAGAAAATGTTCAATTTTTTTTTTTTTTTGGTGTGTTAACGCTCACTCTTTTTCATTCCACCTCCCCAACTCCATGGACCATGATGTACGTACCATCCCATATCCAGGGCACTTTCATACAAGAACTAACTTGAACTGAAACCGAGGGGGCCTCGGATGGGTTGCATATGTGTTTATTATTATTATTTTTGCTATCTTTTAATATGTGAAATATCAGAGCTAGGAACTGGGACTTCAGATTGACTTGATCTTGAAATGAAAAGACTCGCGACGAGACGCCAAAAAGTTAGAACTGAATAAGACTCTTACAAACACTCATTATTTCAAATTATGATTTGAATTACAACATTATATGAGAATATGACTTGACTTGAATTCGCATTGGAGATATATAAAACTTGCCTGGAGCTTGCTTCTTAAGACTTGAGACTCAAAACTTGATTTAAAATTAGGGTTTTAACATTAATGATAAATAAATTAAGAAGTTTATGAATCCCAACGAGGAAATAAATATATTTAACTTTCATTATATCAGAATAAATCGGATTTAAGAACCAGATTTAACTTTATAACCAAATTACCCTTTTTCCAGCTGTATTCATTTTCTTAGATACAAGATCTTCTCTTACTCCAATCTGACTGTCTGAAACTTTTAATACTCTTATCTTCACAATTTTTTCTCTTTTGTTATTGTTTTCTTGTGAGTGTTGATGACTTCAAGGACTCATAAGACTTGTGACTTGACTTGAATTCGCTTTGAAGATGCATAAAACTTGACTGGAGCTTGTTTTTTTAAGACTTGAGACTCAAAACTTGATTTAAAACTCATGAAAAATAACTTGTGAATAACTTTGTCTGGTATCTGAACCGGACTATCGTGATGTTTAGGAAATAAATCGGGAATATTTGAATTGTATGTCATGGCGGCTCTAAGCTTTAAGAGCCAAGAGTGGCGGAAGGACTTGCTATATAAATGATGTGTGTAGAGTAGAGTTATCGATAATTTTTTTTTTTTTTTTTTGAATGGAACATATGAAATAATAAGGGCGATTCTTTTTGCCTCTGAGTATTAACAAATATTTCATTGAATTTAATAATAATTATAACTAATTAATTGATTGCAATACCTTATTTTAAACAAAAGGCAATTTATGGTAACAATAATAAATTTAAAACATTATTCGGGGAAAGCTGTAAAACATAGTTATTGTCAGGACTGTAACTACATATGTCAGACATTTGAAGCCTTGTGCCCCCAACTCAAATGGCTAATTAAGAGCACATCATAGATTCTTGGTCCTAATATTATCGTTTATTTTCTAATTGTACTCCCTAGAATTTGAAGTGTCCCTCCTCAGATATATGCACATACATCTGACCTGTTTACAGAGCTGGATATTGGTGAGGTTATTTCAATTCAGTCGAACTTGACTCTCAATTAATGTCCCTAAATACTTTGACATTTAAGTGACTTCCAAGCATGACAGTTGTTTATTCTATAATGTTTCCATCCTTGGCTCCTCTTCTATATCCATCATTACGTCAAATCATTTTGAACATACTTCCTCTTTTCCCCTTCCAAATTCATAATTATGTCTACAACTTGAATTAGTATCAATTATGAATTAATCATTGTGTGAAATGACTTTATTGCTTGATTGCTGAATCTATTTTTTTCCTCTTTCAATCCAGGTATATTATACATAGTTATTTGTATAGAGCGTTTTCATGATTTATATCTAGAAAATATAATGTATTGGTTGATACAAAACCCTCATTCTTCAAATTAATGTTATTTAAACTTACGATTTTTAACATGTTATATAAATACTATGGTATTTATACATTTAATACATTTGGCCCAGACAAACTTTTTGAGATGAACAAAAATACCGTATATTCTAACTTCAGCTGTTTTTCATCGGTTGACTCTTCTGATTTAAAATAGCTGACTCTACTTGTTATGAACTCAAAAAGGGTATTATCATTACTCATGATTTTTATACATATAAAATGGGTACAAGAAAATTCATCGAGTATAAATTTATTAAATCAAGGATTGTGCGCCCTTTTTTGAATTTTTGAATATTATTATACAAGTATTATTTATTGATTTGTATATTGATAATATTTATCAAATATATAGTATATTTAAATAATAACTCTGACCAATATTAAAAAGTTTGCAACAAAAAAAAAAAAAAAATACAGAAGTGTAGATACCATATGTTTTTTCAAATTTTTCCTTTCCCTTTTGAGAGTAGAGTCTGAGGGTGCATAAAAAAACTCGATGTGGGCCCAATTAGTTTCGTTTTTAGAAGGAGTGGGGTTACTTGAGGTGCAAAAAAACACCCTAACAGGACATGTCCGGGTAGAAAAGTACATTTGATCACTTTACTTATTATATACGAGTCCTTATATGATAAATGTCCATACGAGTTGTATGTAAAAAAAAAAAAACTCACACAGCGAGTGTTTTTCACTCCAAATTCATATCAAGTATATGTGTCTGTTTTTTTTTTTGTTTTTTTTAAAGCTGTCATAACTTTTTTCTTAATTCTCGTTCAATGGATAAGTTTTGACATTACGTACAAATAAGTAAAAAAACTCCTAAATCTTACCCTTGGCAATATGCAAATATGCCTTAAAATTGGTGTATAAGCTGTTTCTCCAGTTTCATTGACATGTTCTCACGTAGATTAAATATAAGCTGCATTAATATAGAATAGATGGCCTTTTTTGAATCTCTAGATATACAGTACAATAGCTAAAGTCACATTTAAATATATATCTTTGTGAACTTTTGTCAAAAAAATCGAAATTATTCACAACTATAGTATTAACATAATGCTACTTGCTTTGTTTTCCTGAAATATACTGAATAAAAAGCTATACTTAAATTACATACTTCACTATGTATCTATCATACTCACCTTGAAGAAGAAGATAGTCGAACAGGTTCGTAGACATGTTAAAGTATAATATATATTATATATGTATTGCTATTTATAAATGATATTATAAGGGCATTATGTACTTCTCTACTATTGTTTGTTTGTAAGTCTTCATGAATCTCTGAATTGTCCTACTAACGATTAATATAGTATTATGCAGTCATTATAGTACTAATCGCTGTCATACGACTCATTTGTTCCAATTGATGATTTTTTTAATAAAAGACTATTTTCATTCTAGTATTTGAGACTTAATTTATGTTTCTCTAGCAGTAAGAGATGTCTCATGTTCTTATTAAAGGAGTTATTAGTAAAGCTGTATATTAAATTTCGAATTTGTGTTGGGAATGTGTGTGATCTCACCCGATTCAGAGATAAAGTAAGAAGACGATAGAGAGAGAGACAAAATGACTTTTATTTTTCTATCTATTTTTGATTAATAAAAAAACTATGAGTTATATTATTACAACGCCAATTACACAAATCTTTGTCACGAATTCCAAAAAAATAAAGAGCTTTATGTATATGTATGTAATTTGAAAGTAATTTAAAAAAATAATGTGTCAAAAAGTGGTAAATTTCGATTGCAATGATGAGTAAAAATAAATGGTGGCAACGCTGATATCCAAATCGGCTTATCCAAATAAATCTCAAAAATACACTTCCTCAGAGGTGAGCAACATATAGTCCCACACCTTGTAGTACCTTGACTTACGTGTTTGTTTTTGTCATCATATTATTTTCTTCGGTTTGCCCAACATTCATGAATAATATACGATATTCCGTGATGTGGATGAGGAAGAACGAAAAAGAATTGAAAAGTTCTTTAGAAACGGAGGTTCCTCTGCATTTGGACCTCCAGATATTTTTGAAAATAATACTCATTTATAAGGTAAAAAGTCGTTTATTGGCGAAACGAATGCCTAGAAATCTCTTTCATTTCTCCTACATTCCCAGAAATTTCTTTCTAAAACTATTGCCAGAAACTAATTTGGTAGAAGAAATTTGGAATCTTACATTAAGATTCAATGTAAAGAACTAGCAAACCAGTTTTGAACGAAGTAGGTTCCATGTTATAATACTTTTTAGTTTAAATTACCATACTTGATTTGGCTTTAACCCATGATGCTATTGAATTCAAGATTGACCGCCAATATGGTCGTTAGCACAGCTTGAACATACTTGGAATCAAAGTCATCATCATAATCAAGGGATCTGATTGTTTTTGAAAGTGAACGATAGTGGTTTTAGAAATAACAATAATACTTCTGGTGCATCCAATCACAGGAGTCACAAGCTGGTTTAGATCCTTACGTTATGTCAATTCTTCCAAAGCTAAGGGTCTATGATAAATTCCAGGGACGTAGCTGAAATACAGAAATAAATTTTCCATCAATTTAATTTTGTAAAATGTTTACTAAACACACTCCCCCATTATCTTAGCTAAAATCATATCTTATCCTCATAATTATGTGAGTTAAACTGACCAGACTTGGCTGAAATAGGATGAAACGAATAATATTTTTGCAACATTTTTATGCATAAAAAATATTTAAATGGAAGTCAATACGCTTTAAAAGGAAAAGTCAAGGACAAGCATGAAAATATTATTTCTGCAAACAATCAAGATGTTACATTTTAAAATTTTAAAAGGACCATTTTGGTCCTTCCAATGTCATGTCTTATCCTTCCTAAATGTTTAAGAAAGGAAGTAGTCAAAATTATTGTGAATAGAAAACCAGCTTTGGCTGCAATTGATACAGGACTCTCTAACAATATCATTCATTCCATAATCATTTTCACTACAAACAATTTGATAATTGATAGATGATAAATGATGCTACTATTGGCACAAGATAGTACTCTGCGTGGAGGAAGTATTATTTATTATAATAATATAATGATAATAATAATAAATAAATAAATAACTAAGTACAAGTAAAGTTATAAAACATAATGGCAAAATGCGCCTGTTAATTTGGAGAGATCTCCGTGGCTATGAGATCACATTTTTCCCCACATGATGTTCTTTTGAAGAACATAAATTTATTTAGATATTTATATTTGTCTTCCCTTCGCAGAATTCCTCTTGTTTTAACCGCAGTATTAGTAAGGTAAGTTCATGTAGGCAGCAAAGTTATTTATAAAATTGAATAAGTCATCCTCAGCGCTCATAGCGAACAAAAAATACATCTTGTAGACAAGGTTTTCTACTTTGTTTCATAGCTTTGAGTAAATCAATGACTTAGGGAAATACTCCAAAGGAGGAAGCTAAGCTGAGAGGGGTATAAAGAGAGAGAGAGAGAGAGAGAAATTGAAGGAAAGGAGGAAAGAAAGAGAGGAAAATGGGAGGAGTCCACTGGAGTCTTTTTCAACATAATTTCATTACTACTACGTACAGCTCACACATTCATTGCTGATTGTACCTTTAATAAAATATATCTAAGTATCTGATGTTTGCCACATTTCTTTGCAGTGTTTAGTCCTGTTGCGTCGACGGAGCTCCTCTGTTATATCTACATATCTACATATTGCTTGTCTCCAATCGGCAAACACATAAGAGGATGAACTAGAGCTGGCATGGACCCATGATGAACAACATGCGATCCCTATCAACAAAAGAGGCGACTCAATTACCTCCGAATGATGTTCTCAAGCTTCTCAACTCCGGACCTAGCGGACTCACGAGTAGCGAATCGTCGGTTCGACGCTCTGCCTTTGGATTCAATGAGTTTAGTGTCAAGGGAGTGGATCCGTTATGGAAAAAATATCTGGATCAGTTTAGTAATCCTTTCATTTTACTCCTTTTGGGATCTGCGCTCATCAGTGTGTTCATGAGGCAGTTTGACGATGCGGCCTCCATTTCATTTGCAATCATTATTGTTGTTACCGTTGGATTTGTACAAGAGTATCGATCCGAAAAGACTCTGGAGAGACTTGGAGCTCTCCTACCTCCTTCGTGCCATTGTTTAAGGTAGAATCTCCCACAAACAAAGACGTAATGCTCTTTACAAATTGCTCTTAATCTTATCCAACTTATTTACAATTGAATTTATATTCCTCCATACTATTTGATAACCCTTTAGAAAAGGGTATCGAATGGAGCAATTTAAGTTTGAAATTACATTCTTTCCACTCATTCATTTTATATCCTATCGAATTATGCTATAACACTGTTATGGACTTAAAGCAAAATATAACTAAAATTCCACGTATTTATTTTTATTTTTTTACATTCTAGGGATGGAAGCGTTTCATCTCTTCTAGCACGGTATTTGATTCCTGGTGATGTTGTAGAACTCAACATAGGAGATCGCGTTCCTGCAGATCTACGATTAATAGAAACTCATGAACTCTCAATCGACGAAAGCAGCTTTACTGGCGAAACAGAGCCCGTTCCTAAGTCCATTGATCAATCCAAATCTAATACGGCGTGTCTGGGAACTCTAGTCTCAAATGGGCGTGGCAGAGGTGTTGTGATCTCTATTGGAGATAGATCTCAGTTTGGAGAAATGTTTAAAATGATGGAGAGGGAGGAGAAACCTCGTACTCCTCTTCAGGAAAGTATGGACAAACTGGGGAAGCAATTGAGTATTTACTCAATGGCTGTTATTGGCCTCATCATGTTGATTGGTGTTTGGAAAGGTCGTCCCGCTTTGGATATGTTTAATGTGGGTGTTAGTTTAGCTGTTGCTGCCATTCCAGAGGGATTACCTATTGTCGTTACGGTCACTCTGGCTCTGGGTGTAATGCGCATGGCGAATCGAAATGCTATTGTTAAGCGATTACCTACTGTCGAATCATTGGGCTGTGTTGACTTCATATGCTCAGATAAAACAGGAACTCTCACAACGAATTGTTTGTCTGTTTTTGGTATTGCTTCTCCATCCACCATTATATCGGAGGAACCAGTGAGTCTCTATGAAAACATTCAAACCTTGAACGCAGAGGATGTTAAATTAACCGAGTCTTCAGTCATTTGTAATAATGCTGAGATGAATCAAGAAGGTATCATTGGAAATCCCACGGATAAAGCATTACTAACCTTTGCTCAAAAATTTGGATTGGATTCAGTCCGTAATCGCTTTAAGAGGATTGACGAAGTTCCTTTTTCTTCGGATCGTAAATTCATGTCTGTTACGTGTAAGAAATTCAATGGAGAAGAATTGAGTGTCAAATTGTCAAAAGGCGCTCTTGAAAATATCTTAAAAATGTGTTCACATATTGGAAACAGTGCTATGAATGAGGAAATGATCCGTAAAATTGTGAGGTGTAATGAAAAGATGGCCAGTAAGGGACTTCGAGTTTTGGCATTCGCTGAAGAGGTGATGGACAGATCAAAGAACAAGAATGTGTGTTCTTTCTTGGGCCTAGTTGGCCTTAGAGATCCACCTCGTTCGCGAGTAAAAGACTCTATCAATATACTGAAAAAGTCTAAGGTGGAAGTTTGTATGATCACGGGTGATAGTAAAGAGACAGCCTTATCCATCGCTGAAACCTTGGATATTCATTCTCCCTTGAAGCATTGTTTGAGTGGTAGTGAAATCGATTCATATAATGACTCTGAACTTAGAAATATTGCAGAAAGAGTGAGTGTGTATTATCGAGCAAGTCCCCGACATAAACTTAGGATAATCAAAGCTCTCCAGTCTAATGGACATGTCGTAGCTATGACAGGAGATGGTGTGAATGACGGGATCGCTGTTAAGAAGGCTGACGTGGGTATATCCATGGGTCTTTCGGGTACAGATGTCTGTAAAGAAGCAGCGGATATAATTTTATTGAATGATGATTTTTCTACTCTTGTGGGAGCTGTGGAGGAAGGGAAATGTATATTTTACAATATACGTAACTTTGTTCGATTTCAGCTGAGTACTTCAATTGCGGCATTATTCCTTTTATCCTTAAGCACCTTGTTGGACATTCCAAATCCTTTAAATCCAATGCAAATTCTTTGGATCAACGTTATTATGGATGGACCTCCAGCTCAAAGTTTGGGTCTAGAACCAGTGGACCACGAGGTCATTAAACGACCTCCACGTAAAAAGAATGAACAAATTTTAACTAAGGCTCTAATTAAAAATGTAATGGTCTCTGCGATTGTTATTATCAGTGGGACTCTATTCGTCTTTAAACAAATGATGGAGGATGGAAGAATCACTGCTAGGGACACCACCATGACTTTTACCTGCTTTGTGTTTTTCGACATGTTTAATGCTTTAAGTTGCCGATCGCAGGAACGACTAATATGGGATATTGGGTTCTTTTCTAACAAATATTTTTGCACGGCTGTTGCTGGCTCAATCATTGGACAATTAGCGGTAATTTATTTCCCGCCCCTTCAGTACATCTTTCAAACGGAGGCCTTAAATTTTGAAGATATTCTTTTACTTGTAATTTTATCTTCATCTGTTTTCATCATCTCTGAGGGCAAGAAGTATTGTGAGTCACGACGGTTATCTCTCAAGTCCTTGTTTTCATTCGGTACTCAATCTCAATATTCAAGAGTTAAAACTGAGCCTAAATCATTTGGTGTATAGACAGACTAGAATCTTGTTACTTGCTACTCTATTGCATATATTCAGGTATATATTTACCATGCTCCCTCACTATTTACATAGATATCTGTAAATGTTTTGTAAGGCTGTTAATTTTCTTTATATTAGTGTATTTAGTTACGTGTCGTGGGGAGAGGGTAATTAAGTTTTAGAAAAAAAGAAAAAAGAAAAAAAAAAGATATTTTTTGTACCAATTAAGTGTCTTTGAATGTTTGTGATGGTAACTTACTTATTTCTTATTGTACAATAATGTCTACACTTAAAACACAGACAAACAATATTTCATAGATATTCTTCTATTTTTTTTTAAGTGCGAGAAATGTACAATATCCGTATTCATTCAGCTTTCTTATTTCTGTTTTGTTGTTAGACTCTTATCTGTCACTTGTTTCTTTCTTTCTTTTTTTTTAACAATTATTATTTATATATTATATTCTTATACGATATAAATATACTTCAATCATGGACTACCATTTATTATTATGTCCATTTAAAATAATGAGCTCATTGAATCAATGTTCTTAATTAAAAGCATCTCAGAAATGTTTTCTATAATAAAATTGACTAAAACTATGTTTTAAGAAAATACATGCATCTACAAACAAATTGTACAAACGTGTAGATGTGACATGGAAATATGATTTTGAAAACATTTCTCATAGTAGAAGTAATTGATGGTTTGCCTTGAAATATTTGTTGCATATATCTCTCTCATCCTTGTACTAAAAGAAAAAAAAAGTCATGTGATTGTGGTCATGACTGGTGATGACCAAATTATGTGAATAAGGATTATTTGTATTTTGAGGCCTTTTGATTGCATTTTTGATAAGGGAGAGCATCACTCAACTCAAGGGCAGACTGCTTCTTGTCCATCATTCTGAAGGAACATGAGAGCGTGACCTTCCCCAACTTTGCCAACAAGCCCCAGGAGATCCCCGATAAGAACTCAAGTCAGTGCTCTCTAGGGAGGATGTGCATGGCTTGAAAGAGGACCCCAACATCATAGAGAGCTTTAACTGCGCCCCTGTGATATCCATAGACTGCAAGAGAGCCTCAATGACCTCCACACCAACAAGAAGAAAGGGCAAACGGAGGATAGTCTGATGGAAAATATGATTGCTCAGTGGACCAAGGGCCGGCTCTAATAAAATAGAAAAATTACAATGACCTTTTTTTTACCAAATATACTCCATGTTACTGGATCCCCCCCCCCCCCCCATTTTGGCCTTTTTCTGCATTTTTAGCTCCATTTTTTATTATTATTTTGCATTATTTGAACATCACCAGTGATAAATGACAACGGTTTTCTTTTTGTATGTAATGTAAACTCAATCATTACATGTAACAATCTGTTTAACAGAATTCCTTGTAAACCACAAAAAGTGACCAAGAACTTGGACTAACTAATTATTCACTGACAATTGCTAGAGCTGTAAATCCTAATCGTTTACTTGTGAGCAATATTTTTAGTGGTTGGCAATCTGTACATGACTTTTTATTTTCCCGACTATGTTTTCACTACTTATAATTCATTATTTCTTAATTATTGAAGGGAGAATATGGGTATGAAGGCTCTAGAGTCGTAAATCTTATGCAGTGCCGGTATGTAAAAAAAGAAAGGGAAAATTAGCACGGTAACCCTGACAATTTGATGTATGTTTGAGTGGGGCTTTTGCTGTTATGACGCAGCTACCATTCCCTTTTACATTTACAGATGAAGACATATACCATGAGAGAATCTGTAGGTGGTAGAAAATAAACTCAAATTCATGTTAGAAAGTAATATATTTTTAACTAATGAGCTCATATTTCTTTCAACTACAAGTCTTCAGAATGTTTAGTACCACGTCGAGCTTTTTTGTCCACTCACAACCTCGACTCATAAAAGGGAAAGGAAAAATTTGGATAAACAAGTGGTAGCTACTCTTCTGTATTTTCCTTGTTGCCAACTTTTTACTATTGGGCAGAGTTATTATTTAGATATACTGTACATTTATAAATTATATCAATATACAAGTCAATCGTTAATATTTGTCTATCAAAAATTCAAAAAAGGGTACGTAATTTAGTATATTTTTTATGAATCAATAATAATACCCTTTTTGAGCTCATAACACGTAAAGTCAGCTGCTTTAAATTAAAAGAGTCAAATGATGAAAATCAGCTGAAGGGAGAATACAGTGTGCTTTTGGTTATTCCAAAAAACTCGTCGGTTTCAGATAAAGGGTGCAATTCAAGTAAGTGCTTAGCCCCCATTCTAAACGCACTAAATGATTAAATAAATATAATATACAGAAAGGAATAGTCAATATATTATCAAATCGAAAATACTTGATTGCTGATAATGGAATTGAAAATACAGAGAGGATTCCAGGTTAGTGAGATACAGTCCTAGTGATTCTGGGACAGAAGCATTAAGATAGTTAAACATTGTAGAAAACGTTCAAAGCCGTAATCACAAGGTAAATAACGAGTAAATGTCAGTATGTGATCGAGAACATAAAATTGAGAGAAACGTGAGCAGAATGTATCATCCAAGATAGCAAGTTATATAAAAACAGGAACACTTCCCTCGTAAACTGTGACGCCTTGAGGGTTCTCAAACGGTGAAGAGAATAACATTCCGAAAATGTCAAGTCTGACAAAGAGTCTCATCAGGGAATTGATGATCATCAGATTGAACTCAAACTCAATCAAATCTCCATCAAAATATAAGATTTACAATGACTACTGTAAAATGATCTCATAAGTGGAGGAATCCAGTGAAATATCTCAAAGATTGATCTAGTCTATAGAGGCATTCTTTGATAAAGGGAGAATTACCTGGTATCTTTCTCGTAACTCCAAACATTTCCCCCTCCATTATCGACAATCAAGGATTTTAAGTTAACTCCATCAGACATTTTATTGAAATAACTGTAATTAACTATACTGTTCTTCAACGGAGTAGTACACTTGTTATACAGATCATACGAGATCCTTATTATCAGGTTGCCAAATTAAGGAAAAATAATAACATCTTTGAAAAATAAAAAATACTTGACAAATTGCAAACTACTAAAAATCTCGCACTCAAGAAACCGCATAAAAACTCTAGGTATAGCTAGGGATGCAACTTTTGTAGAGCACATGGAGAAGGTGGGAGTGAGACTCATGTAAATTAATATTTGGAATTATGCTTCTCTTTTATGTTATAGGGAAAAAAAATATTTACAAGGCTACAGTTTCATTCTCAATTGTGCTCAAATATATGTAGTTTTATCAAAATTCAATAGATAAAACTAAGAAATAAGCAGTTTGCAAAACGAATGTAGCTTTTTTCATTTGGTGATTTGAGTTTTTTGAAATATCAGCTGTCTGTATATATAATTTTAAGGGGCAGGGGGAATGTATTATTATTATTACTGCCCCAGGAAGGACCTTATGTACATATAAATAGCATTAAGTGTAGGTAGAATATTATAATTATAACTTAATTATGCATTTTTAACAAAATCTGGAACAAATGTAAGCGATAGTCCTATAAATATTATTTTAGAGGGAGATGTTTTCAAGGATCAAATAACGAATGAACATAAATTCAAAAGATAAATAAATAAACAAAAAAAAATACCAACCGTTTTTCATTTTCTAATGATAAAACTGTTATTTTTTTGTACTAAAGTTGCATTCCTAGATACATCACTAACCATGTATAATGGAATAATACACATTGTTCACAAATAATGATTAATTAATATAATTAGATTATTTAATCAACAGATCTCTGATCATATATGTAATATAATTAGAGTTGTAAATCCTAAGCTCTACCGGTATGTAAAATAATAAGAAAGCGAAAATGGACCTGGTAATATTGACAATTTGATTAATTTTTGTTAGGAGAGATTCGTCAGCTGTCATAACGTTTTACTTTATCCATTATTATCTTATCCTTTTATAGGGGAAGACATAGACGTTCTTTGAGAAGGGGTGGAAGGAAATAAACACAAATGTCAACAGTCAAAGATCCTAAGGGGTATAAGCATATTAAAAGTTATTTAGTTTTGGACGCTGATTTCAAATCTTTTTTTCGAGAGTCCGACGGTTTTTGAGAAGTCGGACTCTACTTTTTGAGCTTTTTTGGCTCATTTTCTAACTTCAACTTCAACTTAACTCTAGAAAGACACTCATTTTATGTATTAAAAAATAATGGTCCGCTATAGGTGGCGGGAGTAGGGCCAAAAGTCGGCCAAATCCTTTGTACTTAAATAACTCTTTGAATGTTACATGAAATGGATTAATAAGGAATTCATCAAAGAGCTGAGACCCACAGCTTTCAAACAAGAAGTCAAGCGTCCGATAAGACTCCTTAATTAAAAAGAAATCGTCCAATTAAATGTGTAAATTTTCATCTAATTTTGAACAAAAATCCACTAGAAATCAAAGACTCACGGTAGAGCTACTAAAGCTGTAAGGCGCAGAAGGATTACGAAATCAGCAGAAATCCTTCTGCACGCTACTACTTCAGTCTATTGCAATTTTTGCTCGAAATTGGATGATAATTTATTACATTTATTTGGGCTAAGGTAAAAAAGTTGGTCTGTACTCACCTCTTTCTCGGCGATAAGGGTTATATACACTGATACAGTATGTACTTATATAAATCATAGAGCGTTGTCCACAGCGCTGTTGGGGAACCTGAGTGTTATTGTCTCAATGGACACGGAGATGGACTATACAATCCATATGCCTCCTACCGTAAATATCCGCGTATAAGACATTTTTTTCTGAAGAAGTTTACCTAAAAACCCAGGTGTGCCTTATCCATAGATACTTTTATTATAAGTTTTTCCATCGTTTTTAGGGTCAAATATCCACTGCATCCTATGCATGGTATTTACGGTATATAAATATGCACTTAATTACAAATTACCTATGTCGTTGATTTGTCTTCAAAAAAACAGCATAATTTATGTTCTATTCTTTATTTAAATGGTTTATTGAATGATTTTCGATTGATATCCCTTAACATTTCCATGTGTGTGGATAATTCAGTAGAAATTTGTCAAATTGTATAAGACACCCAATCTCAAGACTATCTTCATTATTTTCTAACTATTTTTATAAAAGGATCGAATTTCTTAATAATGAGTTTGTCAAGTATCAATATTAAATGAGGCCCTTAAAGCAAATGAAAGGGAAAAGAGCAATATATTTTATGTATTATAGTGCAAAATATTTTTCTATTTTTATTTTTTAAGATAGTTTAGGTTTACATAACACACATGTTACAACACAGATACATACAAAGCATAGAAAGAGAGAAAGTAATAAAGGATGTTCAACTCTTTTCAAATATTCAAATTAAAATATAATACAATTTCGTCAAGGGGATCAATATATTTGATATACAAACATTAATTCAAACATTTCCCGATAAAAATTGAAATGTCACATGTTCCATTATAGGAGGTACATTTTTTTATATTAGATATTTTATTGCTGCAATCAGACCCAGTAATATTGTAAACAAGTACGTTGAGAGGATGATGATGACCAAACTCTAACTGATAAAATTACATTGCAAACTTAAAATTACGTTTTTTTTAAAATTCTGTTCCCACAGTTCAAATTTACAATACCTACTACATGAAAGTAATGAGAATGTTGGATAAATTAAACGTTTGTGCTTACAACTGATATCTAGAGGGACATATATTTAATAGACATGAATGATGTCAGATAGTGTTTTATCCATGATACTTGTGATTACTGCATAGAGCTGACGATAATTAAAATGATCAGAGTAATTCAATTTTATACAGGTAAACAAATCACAGAACTTCCTTTCAACTGTCGATACAAGATTGGTCCAGTTTTGATTGACATATGGAAAGGTATAAAGTCATAAGGGTATTTCGTTTAAACTTGAGATGATTATAATAAAAAAATGAATGTATATATATATATGAAATTTAAAAGTAAAAGTTAGCGGATATATTAATTAAATTGACCTTCACTTTTAAGTATGGGTTATGTCACGGTTAGTTATGGTACTCTGTAGAGTAATCGTTATCTAATCTTTTGAAAGTTGGTATAAACCTTGAAAATGACAAAGAAATTAACAAATACTTCAACGAGATATCTAAAACAAACCTTCCCCTGTTAGTTCCAACATAATTTTGGTAATATGTATATGATTAGTGTATTGTTTTACCCCAGTAAAAAAAAATAATTTTTGTGGATCATAATACATTGTGTTTGACTAAATTTTTTACTCTTGAACCATCATACCTGATTAGGGAACATTTTGATCCGATTAGCTCCAATTTATCCCCTCCATTAATTAATTGATTACAAATGCACTATCGTAATACGTTGAAACTTTTAGAAATTTCTAATTCATGTGCTCATATTTGCTTTTTTCATATGATGTCTAAATCATCAAATAAATACTCATTATTTTTTTCCAATCCCTTGACAATATCCTTAGGACTAAAGTAAAATAAATTTAAAAAATAATTACTTTCTGTGATATTTCCATCATTCTATAAAGTACTCAAACAAAAAAGATAAGAAAAAGGGTTTTGACTTGAGAAAAACAATGCGTTTACTTTCTTCAAATAAACACTTTATTTGTTTCTACCAAAACTTCAAGATAAATTTAAGTCAATTGCTTAATATCTTAGTATTTAATTATGCTAATAGACCCGAACATTGTATATACTTTGTGAATAATAATAATTATTTAGGAGTTTGCATTAAAAACAAATATGTTGAATTTGTCATGAATTACGGAGTAAAAGAAATATTCAATTAGACTAACGAAAGTGCTCACTGCTCAGCCTATAAAATTTAAAAAATATGAATCTTTTTGCTATCTTGGTATAATTTTCTCACAACATCGACTGAAATAAATATTTTTTACACACTCTTTAAAAAAGTAATACTCCTGCACTCTCTATGTACTCTCGTGAAACTACTTCTATTATGAAGAGCTTAATTTTTATACCACCTTCGATTATAGCCTAAGGAAATGAGGACACAAGATAAAACGTTGGAAAGATGAGATATTAGTACTTACAAAAGTACGTAATCATTGTATAGTATCTTAAAGTATTACTACAGATTACTACATATATTTCTTATTTTTTTAAATATTTTTTGTGGTCTACATTTTGCAAAATCATTTCTTGAACTGTGGCTAACATTCATGTCGGAGTGAGCGTTTGTAATTCAAAATTGAAACAAAACGAAAGTTTAACAATTAATACATACCCATGTTTTTTTGCTAGCTGTCTATTTTTCTCTTACTGATGGGTTGAACTCGAATTATCTCATGTGAACTATTCCCTTCAACTATTAAATTGAAGAATGATAATTTTGTCAATTATTCAACAGTTGTGGCTCAAAATGAATTAAATACCGATTAACTTTTTTGTTTTCATTCTCTTTTTGAAGGAAAGGTTGAGAGATGTTATAAGGATCTTCATTTGCCAGAGTTTAGTCCTTAAAAAAATAAATTTTGAGCCCTTATATTCACACAAATCTTAAAACGGTAGACTGTTTCTTGAAAATTTTTAAATTCAAAGGAAAGTCAAAGTCAACTAAGACTTCAATTCGTATTTTGGCTTTAGACTCTCCTCTCCAACAGCCTCGAGCCATGAATATTGGAGTATCAAAATGGGATCTAAAAGTGGGTTCAACAATTTGAGTTTGGAACAAATACAGCAAGGGAACTCAAGATCCATCCCTAAAGACTGTATACTTAGTTATCATCTAAATAGCGTACGTCCAGTAAAAGTGTTTTGTAGTCCGATGTTCTTTTAGATTCTTCTTTCAAATATATAAAATAATATAATATGAAAAATGAACTTTATCTTGATACTAAAATCATTAGAATCTCCAAAAGAGTACATAATACAACTTTTGAAGAAGAAATTAAAAAGTGAAAGCCGTTTTATAAACTCATAGAGAGGATTCAAATATGAGACCTAAATTACGTTTATTTCTTTGTATACTATCCACTAGCTAATGAAGGGATTTGAAAATAACCAGGAACTTTTATCTATCTTAAATAATTGAATATATACACATATGTTAGTAGATTATATATGAAATATAATTTGTGAAAAAGAGCAGAGTTTCTTTTTTGCATATCATTAATATTTATTAAAACTTTAACTACATACATAATATTTAACGAAAAAAATAATAAAACAATTATTTTTTGTTAAAATAATAGGTATGTAGGGTGGAACGGGATCTACATACTTTGGTAGTTTTCTAAAATATTTATTCAATGTAAGACCCTAAAAATAATTTTTGCTAAAATTGGTTATAAATAGCAAGAAAATACATTACGTATATCCAAAGGGTAAAGTTATTAACTCATATATATATATATATAAAACGATATGGAAATACACAAATGTATTTCTTTTCAAACCTATAAAAAGATGACACTAACAGCTAAACTTTTAATTTGTGCCAAAAATATACGTCGTAGATAAGAGATAAACTTATTTTAAGGTACTTGAGCCTAAATTAATATTAAATCTTGCAATCTGGAATGTTCCCTTCTTCCAAGAGCTGTTTTGATATAATCCACTGAGAGTCAATACCTTTTTGTCAGTCTAAAAGTAACACATTTTTCATAAACTAAACTTAATCGACGTGTATTGTACCTACTTTAATTAATAGCGAATATAAATTGAAAATTATAATCAAGTGAGATAATTTTTCTTATTAATTTTCTAAATTAGACATTGAAATATGGGGGGGAAAATCGGGTTTTTGTATTTTATAGATTTTTTCAAGTCGTTAAATATGTTCATATAGTACACCCTGTGTATGTACTTAATTAAAAAAAAAACTGCATGCAAAAGAGATTATAATGAAACATAATTAGAATGTGGGTATGATAATTATTTTGTATGTATGTTCGTTTTCCTAGGAGCTTTAAACGTCAAAACATCTATTATAAAAAACGGCTTCAGAGAATATTATTTTCCCTTTCCATTCATAAAAATGTGGAAATTTAATAAAATATCTCGGTAATAAAAGAGTGACGTCATACCCCTGTTGCCAAAAATGAGTGGGTGGGTAAGATGTTATTCTAATTTTCTTTTTTTTTGTTTTTTGCTCAAACTTAAGTACAAGGATATTTTATATATAAGCATTATGAATTTCATGTAGGGTTACGATTTGTGGCTCCAGCATGTACCCAATGATTGAAATTCATTCATCATTCATATTTTTGCTATACGCCCATCTCATCTCAATAGTATCATTGCTTACTAAATAACATTATAGCGTTTTATTTGCTATACGTCAAAAATGAATCTGAAGATCTTCTTTTTTTTCCCTTCGTTCCTTGGTCACATGCCCTCTTTATTATTAGAACATATAATACGTTGGTCCTTCCTCCCTCTTACTCTCTCTCCATATAAATAGTAGAAGCCCTTTCTCCAACTTTAGAAAGGCTATATTGATCTGTGTATTGTTTCATCGCACGCTTTTTTGTGAGACAACCATTCACTTCTTCTTTTTTTATGTAAAAAAGGGGAGAAAAAAAAGGGGGAGAAATAGGATTTCAACATCCTTTTGCTGTTTATAGTATGAAAAAGAGTCGAAAGAGGGAGAACCTGTTTTTTTCTTCATCATTAAATAAAGTGCATTTTTTTTGTTAACTTTACTTCACCAAAGATTATTGAATAAAAAGAAAAAAAAAGCTGCTTGTAATAAAAAGAGAGAGATTACTTTTTTAAGTAAAAAAAAAAAAAATCTTCATTTCGGAAAAGAGAAGATACCAACAACATGTAGGCCTTTCACAATGGCCGGAGTAGAAATTCAATCTCTTAGACTCATTGAGAAGGATCATTCCCGAAGACGGCATCATGATGTTGAAGAAAAGAAGGAAAAGATATTTATTGGTGGCTTAGACCCTTATCATCGTCCTCATCCTCACCACCACAGCGGATCATCCTCATCGTCTCAAACGCAGTGTTGCTCCCCCTCCCCTCCAGTTTCGAACTATATTCAATCCTCAGACGCACGCGAACACATTCGTAAAAGCCTTGCTGGAGACGATCCCCTTCCTGAAGAAATTCCACCCCATCGTCGCCGCAATGTTGGCAAAAGCCTGACCGCCTATGGGAAGCCACTAAGATTGCGGGGATTAACTGAGCGCGTTGTCTCCTCCATAAATAGGGACAAAGAAGACAGTGGTCATTGTAGTAGCAGCAGCAGCAGTAGCTCTGAAGCTGGAGAGGACAGTCGCAATCTATCCCTTTGTTTTTTGAATGAGACAGCCTCTGAGGACGACGAAGAAGAAGAGGATCAAAAAGGGGAAGAGCACTATAGCAGTTTGAAGATCGAGCGCGTGTCTGCCAAATCCCTTGTCAAGGGGAACATATCCACAAAGAAGGGTCATGTCATCATTCCCATCAATGATACAAAGAAAATAGACTTTTTGAACTCCTCTTCTTCCTCATCACTCTCATCATCCTCCCACTCCCCCCTTCCGTCCCCTACTACCAAGAGCAGCCCCTCCTCATTTCCTCAACAAATCAAGGCCATACAGGACGAGGCCAAAAGGAAATTAGAGGAAGCAAAGTACATTGCAGCCAAAACCATCGCCAATGATCGAACTCAACGAAGGCTCAATTCTCCAACATGTAGAATTTTGGGTCTTCAATACTCCAAGAAGTTGAATCGAACCATTCTCACGGATATGAACGTTGCTCAACTTCAAATCATCCTCAATAGTTTTCTATCTACCATAGAAGGGCTGAACGAGGATCTGGTTCAATATTTAATCCTTAGAGACGAATTAGCTATTGAGCAAGACTCACTTTTAACAGACATTGAAGATATTACTCAGAGTCTACGATTGGAATTTTGAAGGCTTCCTTATTGACTACATACATACCTCTATACTCCCTACTACATATTTTTCTTCCCTCTTTGGAAACAAATCCCATTCCTTTCATTGAATAATTTCTTTGTTTTCACACTCATATACTCGCAAAACTTCTATAAAATCAATCTCATCCTCACAAGACTTTTAACTCGAAAAAAACTCTTTCATTCAATCCCAGTCAATCATCGTTTTGGAAATTTAAATCCGGTAAGTTGTATTTTCTTCTCTCTTTTATCACTAATGAAATAGGAGAAAAGTGGGTTTTTCTGTCTTTTGTTTCTTTATCATATACCAAACAAAACAAAGAAAGCTCCAAGGAATAAAAAATATGAGTCAATACTACTTATTATCATACATACTAATTTGATGCACTTCCTAATGCACAATGGAGTTTTAAATGTGAATAAATGAGTTAATTCATTAATTCCTAATTATGTAGATATTTTCATGATGAATATATCTACCATAATTGAACCCAAAATAGATTGTTAAAGTCAATAATGTATCTCGTAAGAATAAAAGAGTAAGTGTTGAAGAAGAGTAAGGACTTGTCCGCGCAGGGCACTTCATTTTGAGGGGGAAAATTTATTACTTATTTTATATTTGTTCCTCTCATAAATTCTTTTTTGGTAACAGATGTGAATAAATATTACTTTGCTTAATGTACAGAGGGGAACCATTGGTTCGTTATGTTTATATGTATCACTTCAGTTACAGATATGACTCATATTGTTCTTACACATAAACTATCTTTACTATTTCTATATTGCTTCACCAGTGTTTCTCAACCTTTTTTATATCAATGTTTCACAAAAGCTCTTATAAGAATATCACGACACATTTGAAAAAATTTAAAAGAGTAAATACATACATATGAGATGTAACCACAAACTTTTTTTTGTGCAGACATAAATTTATTTTAATATGTTTACATCACGTATAAACAAATATATACAATAACCACGTATCATAACGCAATGTTTATATGGAAACAGTTCACAGTTCACTGTCAATAATATATTTACGCAGAACAGAGTCAGTGGCTTTCAACCTATAAACTTATGCTACACCCCCTCTGATTTTGCAAAATTAAAACTGCATTCCGCTCTTCCGCCTGATATAAAGAGAAACTAGCCGTGTTGAATTCGAGTAATTCCCGAACTCTAAAAAACTCGTTTTACTAGTCTTTCGGAAGAACTTTTCCGAAATATCATCTAAAAAGCTGGAAGTATTTAAATATATATGAATTAATCTGATTTTCATTTATTTTTTTTTAATTATCATTTTATTGAGTAATTTTTATACATACATACATTTAGAAAACATATGCTTTTATTTTAAAAAAAGTCGGAAAAACAGAAAAAAAACCGATTGAAAGAGCCACCATTGAATCTAAGTGCCTCTTGAACATTTTTGCAATTCTCCAAGTTGGGAACCACTGAGCACTCTACTTAGGTAGGAAGTAATCCTATTAACACGGATTACTTCAAATAAAATGACTAAGAGTGCTTTCATTTTGTAAAATGCTTTTTTAGGTGTGTGTATGGTTTTTTTTTTTTGAAAAAAAGATCCAACTAAGAAAAGTCTTAATTAGCGAGATTTGTGTGAATAAACTAATCCCTAATCGAGCTTTAATGAAACTTTTTCATTGTTACTACAACCACACTCTAATTAAGGCATAAAAAATTATACTTCTGTAAATAAAATGATTATAAGAATTTTTTAACCCATAATATTGAAAACACGGGTACAAAATTTCATTTCCTGCTTTTTAAGAGCTTAAAAAATCAAAATTCGTGAAACCATTTCCATTTTTTTGGTTGCTTTTTTTGTAAACTGTCTAATGTTTTACAAATCATTTCCTTTCATTTGTATAGTAATTTTCATTTACATATACCAAACATACTCTGTGTCAAAACAAATCGTTCACCAAAGCATTTTCTCAGAATTGGAAGGGATACCTAATGAAATATTAACACATAAATTTTATCAAACTCCAATTCTTCATATTATATTTATTTATTGTATTTTAAGAGATTGATGTGTCTATTATATGTATATTTTTGTAGATGAAAATAAAATGAGGTGATCTCTGAAAAGATTTTCTTTCTCTTGTTTTTGTAGAAAATATGTTTCAAATTACTACATCCATTAGATTGATTTCTTGTTTTGTTTTCTTCCTATCATGTCTGAGGGTTCAACTAATTTGATATTTTTGTGTGTACGTATAACATTTTAAATCCACATAATTGAATCAAATAAATTACTTTCTAAACCACATGACGTACCTATGTAAATGTGTAATTGAAACGTTTTTCTTAATTGGACCTATTCATTAGCTCCTTGCATTGCACCTCATGCTTAGTGCCATGTACATGAATATTTTATAGCTATGTATGTGTACAAGAGATTTCCCAAAAACAAATCCTTTACTGAGTTCCTTTCATTAACCTAATGAACATATAATTAATTAATCTATAATAAATAATTAATTTATGAGACAAAATCTAATTAATCTAATGTAAAGAGATTATTTTTGACCCACTTATGTATAAAGATCCATGTACATTCCTGGAGGGAAGTAAAAAAGAGTAAATTTATGAGCAATTGACTATTGCACTTACCAGATATTAATTGCATGGTTAATAAAAATATACATATTTGCCACATTTCAAGTCATTTCAGGCCCTTGCCATATATTGGTCGGACTAAAATTTAGTAACTGATATTTTCTCCTTATGAGCTTCTGCACAATAAATCATGATCAATTTATCTGATAATCGATTTTTTTCATTGCTTACATATGTAGCTAAATTTGAATTAAAAATGCAGTAGATTAAACCAGGATCTATTAGCTTCAAATTTGACATGGAGCCTTCATAAATGATGAAAAGGAGCAATGGCTGAAGAGTGAAGGATTGAGCAAAATTTCACACCTCTCTAAGGTGCTGACATATACATATATTTTTTACCTATAGACTTATGTATCACTCCAGTTCAAAACAAAATCAAAACTGTCTCATAAATTCTAAAGATGGATCCTTTTGGCTCCAGGGTCAGAATCATAGGCTAAAAAAATGGCAGAGTGTTCTTCTATTTTCAATTGTTGTTACTTTGGTAAGGGTTTGTTAAATGTGTTACATTAAAAGGAGGAATCATTTAATAAGATGCGGGATTTTATATTCATTATTTTAATATGCATATTTATGAAATTAAGAAGAAAATAAATTGCCTCTGTATTTGATTAGAGCCCTACCTATACCTTCTGAAATTAAAAGTCTTTTTCTTCAATCCCCCAAAGGACCACTAAATGAAATAAGAGGAAAAAAAAACTAACGACCAAAAAATGATAATGAGTTCTCTTTCCATAATTTGAAGTGCTTTGAAGGGAAAGCCTTTGAGGAGTTATATATGTACATTTACCCACCTATATCATAATGGTACTCCAAAAACAATGACAATGACAAGTCCTCTCGATGATATTTTGTGTGTCCACTTGAAACTTTGACTTTCCAAAGAGGAAAGGAAAAATTAAAAAAAAACAAAAAAAACCCCAAAACAACGTATGGTAGTTATTTTTAGTTTTTGCATGCAGAGACCTTTGATATCCTTCAGATATCAACTTTTTTTTCGGGTCAGCTGTCAATTTTCTACATGCTTCTCTTATCTCTCTCTCATTAATGTTTTGAACATTGATTGATTATGTTCGAACTAGCTATTATGAACAATTCCCTACTATTATCATACTATGAAGAATAGTATGCTATCAGTTGGTAATAATTAGCTATCAATCAAGGGATTTGGGGCATTGTTTTTTCTTTTTGAAGGAAAGCTTGAGGAATGAAATCAAGATTGGACAATAGAAAAAGCGGTCAAACTAGTTATATGTGGTTAAACTATCAAAAATGCTCATTTGTAGTTGAGTGAGTACATACATATATCTATATAGTTTCTTCAATATTTTTTGGAGTTGCAATTTAGACACATGTAGATAATAAGTTGGGGTAGTTGCCTCTGAAAATATATAAAGCCTTTGGCACCTAATTTGAAGATGAATAATATACACAAATAAAAAAAAAATGAAATCATATCAATTTATTAAAAACTTGACTCTTTAAATAAAAGCAAATACACTTTAAAAAATGAAAAACGAATATTTCACTCTTAAAATGAATCAAGCATAGACTTAAATCAATGAAAAACTAAGGAATTATTCGTCAACGAAAAATAGTTTTAAAAAAAGAAGAATTTTGGACCTGTACATTTCATTTTCTCTGGATTGCATGATTCCACAACAAAATAAGACCCATATTGAGAACTAACATACAATTTTGGAAAGAATACATTCATGTTGATGTGAATTATTGGTTTTTTTTTTGCATGAAAGTTGACTAAAACCAATAAGAAATACAAATATACTCAGACAATTATGGAAAGCTAGAGAAACAGTTACATAGTTGAGATCAGCGTGTCAAATACTACTAAGATAAGAAATGGAAACTAAAATATATTTGAAAAAGTAGGATTTTATTGACCTCTGGTCTATTAAAGCTCTTTCCATGAAAGTATATTAAGTGACAGTGATAAAATATAGTCACAAACAAGTACGTTTGCGTTTTACTCGTTAATCAATCAAAAATTTGCTTATTTTTTATTTATTTTTGAATTATTCACTAGGGACCCTTCGAATTCATAAACACGGAGATTCATTTGCTTTAAATAAGAAAAGAGGTACCTGATGAATATACAAGAATTCAATGTATGTGCATTTATTCCAAAACATTTTCGTGTGTATGTCAACTGAGAATTTATTTACTCTAGCCTTTTATTCGTTTCCTCTTAGTTGTTATTCCAAGCAGTTGATTTGTTGAAATCAAATTATTTATCTTTTAGCTGTGAATATCCTTACTGTAAATCATGAAAATAGGTCAAGAATGGATCAACTAACTATGCAGTGCTCAATTAATTTTTGATCATTTTTTTATCAATTGGATCAACTTTGACGACATCCTTCGTCAATTGCTAAATATTTCTTCTTCTTTTGTTGCCACTTGTGAAAGGTGACACAAGACGTATGAGATTCAAGCATACACTTGTATCTATTTGAGAATTTGCAGGTCTATATAGGAATACATTTTTGTATTGCTTATTTTTGTTATTCTACGAATTTATCAAATATCAAATATTTGCGCAAGCTATTTATTTATATTCTTTAATGAGCTATCCATAGCTGTCAAAGTTTGTAAATGTATATTAAAAATCAATTCCGCGTTATTGATGGTCACATAAATATTAGCTGTATAAAGTTAATTCCTTCTACTGAAGATATCCCATACTTACCCACAACATATATATGTAGGAACTCTCATCCATCAAAGCTTTGAAATATACTTAAATAGATCGTCTTATATAAATAATAAATGTGTTATATATTATGTATTTTAAAATATTAATAGGGTGAGATAGTTGTACATTTATAAAATAAATTGTTCCTTTCCTTTTTTTGACATTTTTCTATTTAAATTTATATATTATTATTTCTCCTTTTTCTTTTCATTTTTTATAACTTGGTGAAAAGTTATAACAGTAGCCTCATTCTTACACAGTACAGTCAAAGTAGTTTTATATATATATATATATATACAAATGTATGTATGTAAGTGGCAGTACGACATAAAATTAACTCTAAGCTAGGTATATTTGAAATACATACTTTACAAGCAATAAAAGGAAATGCCTTCTGTATCATTATGTAATGTTATCAAATTTGTAGGAAAAGAAAAAGCAGGTAAAACATCGAATTTTACTTTTATTGCTTAAGAGAGTGTTGGATATAAGACAAGAGGGGGGAGGGGAAGGGGAAGTGGAGCAATATACTTATAATAACAATTTTAGAGGATAATTAGTGTGAGTTGGTATCAGTTATTTAAACTGAATTGACTCTTGATTCTACAAATGATTAATATTCATAATATACATTTTGGACTCTTCTATTTGATCAGCAGGGTTTTCCAACCGAGGGGATCACATACCCTTTGGTTATTGTAAGTACATACTTGGTTTGGTTGTTGGGCTACCCTGTAAATAATTGCATTATTTTTAAGATGTTTCTTTCTTTCTTTCTTTCTCTTTTCTTTATTTAGAGTAAAAAGAAAAATAAACAACGCACATAAATAAACCATTGGGTGTACATATGTGGAGATAGTCCCTTGGGTTTCAAACTTTTAGAAAAGGGGATTGCAGTGGATAAAAGGTTAGGATCCTCTGTTTTATAATATATAATATATATATATTGCCTTATTTGCAACTTTTAAAAAGAAAAGATTAAAAAAACAGTCATGAGTCACTAATTAGTCTAAGGAGGGGGAAACATATCTAAAAAAGGGGTACATGCCCCCAAAGATTTTTGCCACTGTAGGAGACCACGTGAAAAACTATTGATCTGAATTTTTAATATATGTAAAAAATATTGGGAGTAAAAAAAATTACATCTAAACATCCAAATTCATTTCATCCCTCTCAAAAGTAGTCTCCCCCCCCCCCCCAATGCAATGTACATGTGTCAACGTTGTTTTTTTTTGCAATTTCCCAAACAATTTGCAAAATTTGTATTAAGTAAATAATTACAGAACAATGACTGTTGAGTTTTTGGATATGCTATTATGATTAAAAATCGGATCGTCTGTTTCTTGAACAATAGATTTTGTATCTCGAAAAATAAATTACTGATTTGCAAAATGTCAGCAGAATACAGTCTGGAATATTCATTTAAACAACATTTCTCTAAATTGTATTTTAGTCATCATCTTTCAGACATTTTAAAGAAACGAAAAATTCGATCTTCGTTGTTCACAAAAGAACGCGTTTCTCAAATACTAATGAATATTTTGACGTGTAATTTGGCACAAATGTCAGTAACAGTAGTGAAAACTCAAAAACAAAAACATTTACCCCCATCGGAATCCCACAAAAATTTAAATTCAAATTTCCCGCTATTTTTGACTCAGTAGTATATATGTATATACAGTTGTTATAGTCTTATGATATCAATATAACCAATGTATTAAAAGGTCAAGACTAATACTTTTAAACATTGATTTTGAGACCAAAACTGATCTTCTGAGCAACATCAACCGCTAAAACAACTAAATTGTACAACAAATACAAGCAACAGGGTCATACTAATTGTAGATCCAGAAATTTGCAAAAATTAAAAAAAAATCAATAGTTGTAAAAAGGAATTGCAATCAAATATGAAAACCATTGCGACAAAAAAAAAGTTGCATCGCCTCAATGGAATTTTTTGACTCTTGTTTTCAATATTTGAGCTCAAAAATGTGTTTTAATTATTTAGAGGAAGTCAAAATACAGAATCTTTTTTTTTTTTTTTTTCAATGGTTATTTTAATGTTGTAGAAAGTTTCATATATATCTATACATATATATATATATATTGTCCTTTCAACATGGTTAATAAAACAATTTTTTATTCTTATCTGTCTATGTAATACTTATAAATTGTGTATGGACTAGATAAATATTTATGCTTTGTTTGTCAATAGACAAAGCATGAAATATCACCTTTCATACAACTTCTATTCTTTGACAATATTTTTATACCAACATAGATAAGTTGGACCAATTTATTTTTCCAAAGTTATTTTTTTTTATGGCACGTGATCCATGATCTCGTTTTATGTACATATGTATATGTATAATATATTTATTACTAAGTCATAAATAGAAATCCCTATTTTAATATTTGGTTACTTTCTTTCTTTTTTTTACAACTTATTATGTTAATCACATTTTGCAAAAAAAAAAAAAATCCTCCACCCCAATGGGAATTACTTTTTGTTTTCTTTTTAGCAAAAAAAAAATCATTATTAATGCAGATATAATAACCTTCTTGAGTTTCAATCCGAAGGTGATAACAATGTATTTGTGTACATATATCTATGAATGTATGGGTGCTTTCTAACTCATTTATTCACTTTAGAAAGGTGCTAATCAAACTAAAGAGAACTATCACTTATGATAAAAATGTTTTCTACATGTATCCACTTATACGTGTATAAAAAAGATAAAAAATATCTTTAGAGTGAGAGACTCAGGTAGAGCAGATGTTCAATCGCAAATTATTAGAGTGAACAGTTTTTAAAGAGTTTTTTGGTCTGAATCAATAGATTTCCTACTAATGCTCTCAAAAAGCCAACATAGCAAAATATAAGGTTTCTCAGATCATTTTTGCTATGATGAGTCAAACCAAGATAAAAACAACTCCTTCGTTCTAGCAAAATTTTTGTTTTTTTTCTGAAATGCATAAACTTTTTGTGAATTTCATAGAGTCAATATTATTTCCCTGGTTTTTTAGCCAAGGAAGTTTGATAAAAAAAAAATATTCCACTTTCATCAACTGTCAAGCCCATTAGCTTGAACAAATTTTCATAATGAATCCAATACATTAGAACAAAATAAAGTAAAGTTGAATAAAAAGAAAGCCCTGTTCATAAAATATTTTTATCTTTGTTAATTTTGAGAATTTTCTACGTATCTAGTAATTGGACTAATCTGTTTTTTTTTTTAATTTAGTAATTTGTTACTTTTATAAAAAAGTATTTAGTGTATGGAGTAGATAATAATGCTGCATTTAAACAAATTTCCCTCTTCTTCTAGATTTGAATCTATTTAGTATAAGCAATGAATAATTTGTTAAATGGCTTAAAACTAATACAATGTTTTTAGAGTGTAGTAAACATTTTATTTAGATAAATAACTTTAGTGTTTTATGTTTGATTGTTGTTGACTTGTAGTCTTGAGAAGAAAAGGCTTTCATCAAAATGATATAAAAAATATTATTCATAATTATGTATAAAAGCTTATAACAATAATTCCATTGGTGTGGAAGCAGATGTAGTCATCAAAATAACCATATGTTTCTGTTTTATGAATGTATCTCTCTACTCAAATATGAAAGTCAAGGCCACAGTTCATTTTATTCATAATTCTTTTGGCTCATATAAATCTTATTCTTGGGTAATGCTTGATGAATGTTAAAACCATTTACTCATGGATATGTTGACACATATATAAAATTGATTTATATAGGTGAAATTAATGATTCATACAAAGTAGAAAATCTCAATATAAAGGGGTGGAGTATTTAAAGCTCCTGATTATTGGTTGTTTCTATGCCTTACAAAAAAGGCGCACTTAACATATTAAATAAACTATAGTTTATGGTTAAAAATAGATTTTGCCTTATTCTAATCAGAGTGTGCGTTTGCATAATTTATTGCTACTTAAACTTATTGCTACTTGTTTGATTGTTGAATTTTTTGCTTTATAACATGTTTATTCATATTTCAATGAGATGAGTATGAGTCTATTCATATAACTCAAGGAAATAAATCAAACCCTATATCACTAGCAAATACCATAATAAAAAATATTTATTAAGTAATTATTTGAAAGGATAATAGTTTTTATCTTTTTTTACTATGTATTTAAGTACAAATATTCTAGGGTTTAATATGTTCCCAGAGTTGTTTAAATGCTACTTTACAAACTATTATATTTGGAGTTGACCTTTCATTAATACTTTTCTCTTTTTTTAATATTTTATGATCAAATAAAGTCATTCTTTGAATTTCTACTAGAACTGGTTCTCGACACAAATACTTGTCTAAATCAGTTTTGAAAAAATCACTTGAGACTAAACTAAAAAAAAGAAAAAAAAATCGGCAACAGATCCTGTCTCAACTCTGGGTCCTTATGAAGCAAGAATGATCAAATGTATGCCCATTTCTAAAATTTACGTTGACCTCTAAATGATAAAACTCAATTTGTCATACATTTTACAACTAATAATTTATTATGATTTTGTCTGACGCCTGTTGGATTTTATTGCCTCGAATAAAGGGCTGTTTAATAGGTTTGTATATAATAGTCGTAACTTTATGATGAGGGAATTGAAGTATGAAACGCCTCCTTCATCTTTTCTCATTGTCATTATATGTAGAGTCTTTTTTTATTAAAAAATCACAATGTAAATGATTAGAAAGGGTTTTCCTTGAGATAAATAATTCATTTTTCTTGCACATATGTTGAGATGCTACGCGTCCTTAATTGGTTAAAATTTATTACATAGAGGGATGTTTCAAAACAAAGTTTATTTTCATGTGGGGTCATGGATTTATTTTCAGGGTAGGGTATTTTCTTAGAGTATAAAAATACAGAGATACTGTCAATGCAACAAACCATCATACCACTCTTTTTCCCTGTAAATGATGGAGTGAAAAAAAAATGAGTCAAGCATCATTCAAAATCCAATGTGACGTCGCCCATTATTGAGAGTCCCTTAAGCATTATATGTCATTATATGGTCATAATATTGAAATATCCTGCTGAATGAGGCCATACATTTCTTCATTTGAAGATCCCCTTAATAATAATAATAATAAAAAAGCAATTTCAAAAGCTGTCTCGAATAAATATCAGATTTAAAAGTCCAGTACATCTAGAGAATTAACAGGGTTATTTGAAGTATTCCTGATTATTCAAATAATATTGAAATCAAATGTGACGTCATCTAATCATCATCTTCTTTTGTCAGAGGGAAGTCAATGGATCCATGCCTCACCTTACTCTTGTTCCCTTTATGTGGGTTTTTTCTCTCTCTCGACGTATCATTATGGACAGTGGTATTTATAATGAGTAGGTTTCGTGTGGCGTGTTCTTTTTTTATATAGGGATGTACCTACATTCATAAATAAATCAGTAGAGATCCATAAAATATTATTTTAGTAATAGGTAATTGAAACTTTGTAAATAATGTGTTTCTTTTACATAAGCCTTTCTTCCAAACACACTTTTTTTTAATTAAAAATGTTATTTATAAAAAGCCCTTGAGGCTTTTATTGATATGTATTTATTTATAACATTATCCTATTTTTGGTAAATTGAAGAGAATCAATAGAATTCTACTCAAATATATACATATTCCCTCTTGCAAAGCAAATTGCATCAATGTATACTATAGAAAGTATATTGCTCATATATGTGTGCTTTTTGTTTTTAAAAAGAAGAAGTTATAGGATGATTTGAAAGTTATCTTTATGGATACTATTTTTAAAGACTCTGCTACGACAAAAGCTACTTGTATATACAATTACTACAAATAAATCCCTACATTTAATAACCATAGCCTTTAATAGCTTTGTTTGATTTTACAAATGGCTTTCTCTGAACTTTCTATTTCAAAGCAAACAGTAGGCTGAGTCAATTCCTCTTCTTTCTTTAAGGCGTTATTATATGATTCATTGATTATATTTGAAATAAATATGTTTATATTAGAGGAAAATAATTGTAAAATTTACAAAATCCAAGGTACGAATTAAATTATATTCATGAAGTAACTGATTGTATTTATGAAGCATCGTTTTTCTCCGGAAATGTACTTGTATAGATACATTGAGTCATATACCTGCATGATTTGTGACCCTGCTACTATTTTTATTTCAAAATCCTTTCAGGATTTACTTGTCTGTTCCTACGTTAGTTGAGTTAAAAAAGAAAGTTATATGGAGTAAAGAGGTTGCGTTATGCTCATTTATGTATAAAGTTCCGAATAACAACTATTATTCTTGACAATAATAATAAAACCAATTATAAGCTACCCATTTAAAGTACTGTTGTCACCCCATACCTATGAATGAGGCCCAGTGTATAATTTTGTCTATTACTGCATGCCAGTCTTCAAAGAGTGGAGATATTGATCTTTGGTGACGTCATGAATAGCTTCATCTTCTTTCATTTCCAATTATTTATACTTATCTACTCAGTTACTTACAGGTTTATCCCATTAAAATGAAACTTTATTGTATATTTTATTGTCAGCTGGTGAATTCAAATTGATTATTGTTAGGAAATGAACAGTTCCATACTATTAATTTAATAGTTACAGAGGTAGGAGTTCCCAAATGATTCTCTACTAGTTTTCTTTCTTTATTGAAAAAATGAAAGGCTACGAGATACTCATTACATTTATATATATATTTATTTTACATTGAATTAAACATTATTTTCATATAATCTGGGTACGTCTTAGACCTTGTGAAGTGAGTATTTTAAATAATACATACATATATGTAGAGAAAAGTGAAAGCCCTATGAAATAAATGAAATAACAGACTAATCAATTTTTGATACTGACACAACACAAACAGCAAATATCTACCTAGATATATTAAGCATGAACCCTCATTGTAAAAAAATATGAATTTAAAAGGAGCATGGCTGTAGCAAACATCTGAGCTGAATTTTAAACCATTTATCCTCTAGCAATATTCATTGACTTTTTACAATCATTATTTGTTTAAGTAAAGAAAATAAAGGTTCACTTTAAGTCCCATATCACATTAACAAAAGAATTTATCCATCTAAAATTTAGCATACATTCTTTTCACTACATAGAGAATGTGCTTTTTCTATATATAAAAAAATCATCAAATTTGGTGAGAATTGAGCTTTTTTGATTATGTAGTTCATTTTTTATTCTTCAAATAAAAAAGCATGCCTAAGGAGTGGTAGCTTCAAAAAATACATGATATCCATTAAATTACAACCAAAATGTATACATAATATTCATTTATACAAACTGTTTAATGTTTTTAATACTTATATATATATATAAATATGTTATATAGCAAGAAAGATAGTATCTTAGTTTGATTTATGATAAAATAATATTTGTTCTGTATATAAGTATTGCAGTCCTTTGTGCACAATAAACTATCTAATACTTTGTGTATATTTTTTCTCAAGCTAAGAGAAAGTCTTTTATTTTTACAAATAAAAGTTTTCATGTACATGTTTGATAAGAAAGAAACATAAAGTATGCTATAATTTCTCCCTGGCTATGGATTGAATTATAAGTCTTTATTCACTAATATTCTTTCATTTTTGTTAGAGACAATTTTTGATAAACAAACTATTCTGAGCTCTGATAATTAGGCAAGGGCGAGCTATAGGAGAGAAAATCAGTGGTGTTGCTGTTGTGTCTAGCTTGTATACCAGACAGTCCCAAAATTGGGAAGGAAGAGGTAAAATTTGATTTCCGAGTTTATTCCAAATTTGGGAAGCCTTTTGACTCTTGCTACACCGAGGAATAAGATCTATTAGGTCTTCACTTTTTTTAGCATTTATAAGAAGTTTATCGAAAAAAAGAATGTTTTTTTGTATTTCCATGGGATGCCACAAAACGTTTATCTCCAATTACTAACACTTTCAAAAATGGTTCACGACCTCCTTTAGGGCTATTAAACCTAAAAACTACTTATATAAAGCTGAATTTTGTGTTTCAATATTCCTCTTGTTCTCAATTATGAAGCCCCTAAAAGAAGGTTGTGAATATTTAATTTAAAAACCCAGTTTTATAATATTTTTTTTCCTTTTGTCTATAAATTAGTTTATGTTTATTTCACAAATAAACTGTCTAATATTTAATCATGCATAAAATATATCAATTAAAGGGATCTAATTAAAAAGAGCTTTTAAATTTCTTTTACTTTATTGACGTGTTTTTATTACAAATTTATGCAAAAAAAAACATAAGCTATTGTGATTAAAAACCCATTTTTGTCTTTTCTAAGAACTCATTATTTATGCAATTTATAAGCAATTATTTGGCAATATTTCAAATATTTGAATTAAAAAACTAGTTTTAATTACATCCAAAGGATTTTAAAAAGCTTCTTTATTTAAAGATTTTTATTTTTTTCTCCGAATGAGCTTATATTATTTATAAATTAGAGTAAATATGAATTAAGTAGTTAATGTGTCATGTTGAGCTCACATAATAAAATAGAAATATTTCAAGTCGAGTGGGGTTTGATGATTCGATTCAATCCAAAATCAATAATGAATTGAATTTTGGATTATTTTTAGAAGAAGGGATTTTGTTTGAATATTTGATTGTTTGGTATGGGTTTTTGAAAAAAAAAAAAATTATGGTCAAGATCTCTTGGTGCTCCTAAGTATTTTATGTATGAGTAATTTTAATAAAAAAAATTCGCACTATATACATTAAAGTGCCTCATTTGAGTATGTTTTTTTTTAAACAAAAAACATTGCAAATGAATATAAGGTAGTTAAAAAATTTGTACAGTTATAAAATATGGCTACAAACAAGTTTCAGATCTGTTGAATAAAATTTTGAGGTTACACAAAGGTGTTATTTTAATGATTAATAATTTTGAAAATGTCTTAAAGTTATTTATTCACTTCATTTCCAATTTCAGCTAAATTGAACACTTTTAGGAGGTTCAATTATTTTCAATTCATTTTAATTTTATGTATATATATTTTCCCGCAAAAATCAACTTCAAGCACAATAGAACTTACTTATGATACGTTTCAAATACATTTAAAAGACATTTAAAAGCTGTATTTTATAGATACATACATGAATATGTAATTTGATGCAAAATAGGTATTTTTTTTTTTTTTTGATAAATCAACTATGGTAGCATTTGAATTGGTACGCTAAAAAAGTATATTTTGAGGAAAATTATGTAAGTTCATCATTTCAATTGCTTTGTGAAATTTCCTCTGGTTAAATCTATTCTATATACCTACGAACGACTCTTGATAATTAGACAGCCACAAAAAATATATATATATATATATATTTATGTACATAATATATGCATCAAATTAAAACGTTTTTTAATTTCCTGGGCTCAATTGATACTTCTTCAAATCGAATTCCAATTAAAGCGATACTTTAATCCGACTATTTAGTGTCTAAATTCTGAAACCAACATTGTTTTGATGCAATCCAAGTTAATTGTTATGTTTATTTATTTAATTTAAATATAGGTGATCTAGTTTTGTTGTGTAGTGAAACATACAAGCCACTTGTTTTTTTTTTGAGTTACAAGTTGTAGTGAGGTCTTTGCTTGTGCCTTAAACTGCGAGTTTTATTATAATTTTCTTTTGATAATAAGTGGAGAATGTGTGTGAACTATTTAAGTTTGTGCAAGCAACTACAACTTTTCAGAGTCTCCTTTCTCTGTCTTATCTTTGCGTGTTGATCTATTTTGGGAGCTGATATGGACTAATGTCAATTGCTATCATTAATTTAAATAGGAAAAATTAATTTGATATATTTAGGAGGTGATTAAGTTACAAATTAGGTCAGGAAATATATTAAACTCAAATGTCAAGGTACTCCTGAATTAATTATTTATGAAAAAGTTTTTTTTGTTTGTCAAGATACAATCTATAGATTCAAAAAGTTGATATCATTGGAACCCTCAATAGTTTTAATTTTAGGAATTAGAGCAACAACATTTTTCTATAAGTTAGTTTTAAGTAACATTAGAAATCAGAAATATTGGTTACTCTCTGACTAATAAAGCTGACCATTGCAATATTTGATTAATGCGTTAATGGTATTTGAATAAAAGGGATCTACTATTTGAAAAACCCTGTAATATTTACTATGTACTATATAGTATTTATCAATCACTCGTTGTTGATATGATTGTGAGAAGTTGATGACTATTATCAAAAAACTGAAGAATCATTGCAATCATTACAAATGAAGTCCTACATAATTAATACAAAATGCTAATATCATGTCTTTGAAAACATACATCGCTATTGTTTTCTTACAAACCACAATTCCTTTTATCCTATTAAGTCCTAAGAAGCTTTAAATGTCATAATCAAAATACCAAATCCGATCACATATGCTTGAGTGCATGTATAAAGACCCCTATTTATCTCATTAAAACTTATTTTTTAACACAATGGAACGTGTCTTAGAACGGAAGGGATTTTTAACTTATGAATTTCAAAATAAACCATATTGTTCCTGACACACATACCATAATAATAGAACTAAATATACATATTCCAGTATGACTCTTCCCCAGATTCAAATTTATGGGATTCAAGGTTCATCATATATTTTTTTTAAAAAAAATATAAATATCAATAATTGTTTGTGCAAATTCTGCCCCTAGTTTAGCCGACTATCTAAGAGCATTCTATTCAATATACATATAATTATAATTCGATGTATATTATTATGACAGCATAAAAATAGACATATGAAACACTTTACCTACTTCATTCTCCTCCCAATGAATGAGCCTCACTTAAGTTATTTCTAAACTACATACACACATTTATGTTACAAGCATATGAACGTCCAATATGTGTGACTAGTTGAAAGGCTGAGATGAATGCACTTTAAGGGTAGGCATATGTGTAAACATACACATAGTATGATTATAAATTAAGGTTAATGATGGTAAACACTTATTATTATTTTGTGTGTGCACTTTTTCTTTGGGGAGAGCGAATGTACCTCGTTGCTCGTTTAATTAATATAAATCTATCTATATATATATTTAATTAATTAAAAGTTGTAATGAGTAAAGTGTTGCTTGATCAATTTGCAATTAATGTACATTTATCTCTCGCTAATATTCTATGAGAGGTATATAATATCTAAGGATGCAGGCATCTCTTCTGTCAGATCCCAACATCAAGGTGGGCCTACAATACAACATGAGGATAGACATTGTGCTATGAAGCTTCATCAGGGGTCTTCAGACTCACTTACGTTGGTACAAACTATGCTTAACATCCTGTATCCTCATTCTGTTTCCCTTCCACGCACAATCATCAATTTTCTCCTTGCAACGGTTTAGTCGATGACGTATTCATATATTTATAACAATGTGGCTCTGTATTTTCACGCGAGTAAATTGTAAGCCTAACGCCGCTTCTAGTAAGTGTCTTATGAACGTGACTGAATGCGACACAAAAACCCTATCATGCAACATATTTTGGTCAATGATATCATTATGGACCATGTATAGATGTCCACTAGTGACATTTTCCTCTATCAATCATGGTTACAATAATAAGATTAAAATCTCCTACGTATTTCTATGTCAGCTCTTGCTTTTCTAGTTTTCTCCTCTCCCCTTTCTTATTAGTGCTCTCAAGGTTCAGGTCCCCTTCTTAAATTGGGAATGAATTCCTACCTTTAAATGAAGAATAGTTCCAAGAAATGGAAATAATTGGTCAAGTACTCACTGAAAGTAGGTCACTTTTATTTCTGTTTTTTTTTTTTTTTTTTTTTTTTTGGAGGAGAAAAGGTTGTGAGATAATATTATGAAGATAAACTAGTTTTGCCCCTTTCAGTTTCCATAGCCAATAAGGATTCTCAGAGTTTTACAGAACGGATACAACAGTGAGCTGAAGTACTTTATTATAATCTAGTAAAAATGATGCCTCATCAATTTGCACAGTAAAATGCCACTTTTTCGAAGCCCGTTAACAGGGATTGGATAAGACAGGTCCAGTTTTAAGTCCTATATTTAGGAAAAATACAAATCTAGAGGTATATATTGGTTAAAGACGATCTCATTACCTACATAAATCTTCAATATCATTGTTTCACGATTGCACTATAAAATACATAAATGGAGATATGGTTGTATAAGAAAAATGAATAAAAACAAGTCAATTCCTTGGGAAAACATTATGTAGATATATTCATTACGTCAATGTTTCCAATGATACATTTGCTTTACATAAAAGGACAAGGAAAAAAATGATTATAATCTATTTTTTCATCAAAGGACAAAAACATAAAAGGATTATAATCTATGAATACCATACACTGCTGGGTTAAAACAATGGAAAAATCCTTATAAATATTGTAGTTTTGAACTAATTTTGAGGATATTAATCACTTTTTATTAATAACCACTAAAGTACTACATATTTAGTATGGAAATTATTTTCATTCGGTCATGGAAGAGAAATAGGGAAAACATGAATTAATTATGATATGGCTTCAAAACGGAATAGAAATCAACGAAATCTTTCTTTTTTCTTGTTGAGGAGACATGATTATTATTTTTCAATGAGCAAAAAGGGAATTTAGTTGATACAGGGGTCACATAGTAATCTTAATTGTGTCACTCAACTTATGTTTGAAAAGAAAAAATACTCGAAATTAACTGGTAATTTGATAATTAAGTAATTCTTCCAACGGTCGGGCTATTCCAAATTTAATAGTAGGGATACATAAGATTTAACTAGACGTAATTCGAGTTCAACAAATCAGAGAACTGATAAGGGTAGACAAAGTAGATAGACAAATCGACAAATCAACAGCAAAAAATAACTACATATAAGTTTTGTAAATAAATACCAAAGTGGGGAATATTTATTAGTGATTATGTATTGAGTGTTTGCATTAGCGGATTATTTAATCAGATAGAAATATCCGCATCATCTGTAGAGCGAAAATGTGGGTAAATTTTTTCCAACGATCGAATTTCACATTGAACAAAATTTTCAACCACTTCAAAGTCTCTCTCGAGTACTAAAACCTATGGCCAGAAATTTATTCAATGTACCTACATTTTGGAAATAGTGACATTAGTGATGTGGTTCTTGAGTAAAGAAAGATATTTATCACAAGACTGATTAACATTTTTTCCTGCATCAGCTACACTGCCTTTTACACACTTGATTTATCACGAGTCTACATAAATGAAACAAAAGTTCTAAGCCATTTTATTTGCATCTCTCAGTTTTTTTCTTAAGAAAATAAATAAATAAAAGATTCGAAATCAGTTAATAGTGAGCCAATATTATGATTCCTTCCAACTAATGGACTCTTTTCTATTTAAATCAACGTCCTTACAATATAATATGTATAAATGAAAAGTCAGAAGAATGAGAGACATTGATTCCAAATGCCTTTAAGAAAATGTAATAATAATGAGACATTTTTAGGTTTTGTGACTTCAATAATTCAAAAATGTTCCGTAGCGTTTTCATTTTACTACATAGGTAGTAGAACACAATTCATTTAGATTGATGTCCATATATATATATAAAAATAAAAATAATTTTTTGATAGCATTCACCTTGGTATGTGGTCTTGTTTATTTGTAGTTCTTTTACTTACTTTATATAAAATAAATAATTAAATAACATATATTATATATATGTGGATTTGACTGCAAAAAATTGCCGAGATACAAACATAAATTCCTTTTCCTTCTGCAAACCATAAAATAGCTTGGTAAATACATATTTCATCTATTTTTTTATTAATGATAAAATATATATAAGAACTCAAATGAGAAGAAAAAGAAGCATAACCTCATGTGAATTAATGACTTTGATGAACTCCCTTGATATCATATCAAACATAAAACAATATATTGCATCTAATAACATGTTATTATTTGTTATACCTTTAATCAATGCAATCATTTAAAAAAAAAAGACACAGTGCAGTCTTTTAGAGTCAAAATAAAATATAGAAACTCATTAAAATAAAAAACCATTTTAGTCAAGTTTTAGAATACTCAAGCCATTTTTGTCTAATTACTACAAACCATTTAATAAAATAAAAAGAGAACATTTTGTGGTGTAAATTGACCAGAAACTTTACTAAAATGGTGTTTTATTTTATTGAGTTATTGTAATTCGTTTTGACTCTAAAAAAAACTGGACACTCTAATATATGTACATTTAGAAGCAGTAATGCAACCAATTTCACCGATTAGCTTGGTATTTCCCCCTCTACTATTTTTATCAGTTGATTTTCCTCTGATCTAATACAACTGAGTCTCCGTATTTTTGAATTCAAGAGGGCATTACTACTTCTTCAATTCTCCAAGAGATACTTGAGCATGACAAGACTATGAATATTTTTTGGTCGAATAAATCCTTTTCGAGGTTTTGAGAAGACAAAAAAAAAAACTACATAATCATTTTAATAGAAGGGATTTATTATTAATGGAGGTTCCGTAGTTAGTTATAAAGTGATGTAGTCTTATGACTCTATGAATAAATATCAAAAAATGTGGCTCCTTCCCCCCTATGATATACATTTGTACTCATAATAATTTTATTCTTTGCCACTAATAAGGATTAAGAGCCCAAAAATCCTTTATTATTAAGGGGTCTTAATGGTTGTTTTTATATGTACATATCTTTTGCTTTGTTTCCTAGGTAAATGTTTTTCTCCAAGGACACCTCTATTTAATCCTATTTCTGATCCTTTTATCTAATAAACAAATGATGGGATTTTACTCTTAATATTTGATGGCACATTTATTTAACATTATATATACTCTACTCTGCCTCATGCATATTATCAAACTCAATTTTCACTAGGGCCTTTATAAAACGAAACAAAAAAAAAGAAGATATTAATGAAAGCCGCCTTTACAATTAGTTATATAAAGATCATTTGAACATCATTATAAAAATCTACAATCAATTAACTTACATTATTATTATCTTTTTGTGTGCCGCTGGATATCATCCTAAAAGCCGTATGTGTGGCATGTTTGTCGGACAGAATAATTTATATCTCTACTTTAAGAAATGTTGAGATAATTGATATTTGTAGCTTGCATTCATATATGACCTAATATACAAAAATTATTAATTAATTATTATCCATATTTGAAAAATTACACTTTATAAAGACTCCATAGCAAAAAGTGTAACATGGTAACTCTGAAGTACATTGATTTTAAAAACTTTAATCCCCGATAAGTAATAGTAATAACAATATTCAAACACTTTTTCTCAAAGCCAGTGTCTCCTGACTTTTTTCATATAATTTACTTTTTGATCATTCTGTCATCTAAATTTACTCTTTCTCTAACTTTGAAATATAAACAGTTAACGCCGGTAGGTAAAAAAATTTATGAGTAAATGTTATATTTATAGAATACACCTACTTTAGGCCCACAATTTGTACAATTAAATGAGTAACATATTAGTTGATACATTGATAAGCTTTTGAATTTTTCTGTTTTTTCTAAAATCCAAGGATTTAAAATTAATACATAATGAAACTTTTTTGGATTTCAATGGAGTGTTTAACTTTTAAAATAGTTGGCTTTTTCCTTTTATGTAACAACTATAGCAGTTCTTTTGACGGTTTATGGTTTAATATATATTTGTACAGAAATTAAGGTTATCATTTGATTTTCTTTGTATATTTGAAGAGATATTAAGTTTCCAATTTATATTTTTTGTTTTATTTTCTTATAATGTTTTTATTAAAAAGATACAGATTTAGTCCTAACGTCTGTTATTGTGAGATACAGTATTATAAGTTATACTTTTTCGATTATTTTTCTTAGACTTAGTCGTAGTAAGCATTAAAAGCAATAAAAAGAAAGTATTTTTGCATTTCAAAAATATCTATCCCCCCTATAAACTTCACCATATTGCAACATATATTTAAATAAGAGAGTCAAAATAAGGTTATTGATTGCTCCAAGTAAATTTAGTTACATGTAAATAGTCATAGATTAAGATTTTTATAAAATTTAAACGTGAAATAAAAATGATTTACGTAGGTAATGTCAACCTACGATCACATTGAATTTGTTAAAACAAAGTAAAGTTAAAAAAACCGTCAAGTGAGCAAATGACTCAATCAACAAAATACTTTTTTAATGACCTTTTTAATAAACTTCGATTGTAGTTTTCTTAAAGTTACGGCTAGGTCACTCATTGATATAATCAAAGTAATCAAAAGTGGAATAAATATAAATATAAAATATCAACTCATGGTAATTAACAAAATATATATATGGATACATGTAATTTAATTAAACCTTCTATTGTAATCGTTTAATTAACTGCTTTATTTTTTATTGAAGGGCCCTTTGTTAAAAATATACTTACAGGGTTTCCATATGTTTATAATCATTAAAAAAAGTAGGCAGATTTTTTTTTTTAATTTACTCTGAAAAAACAAACAAATTTCCTCAAAAGCTTAAGATTACGTACATATTTTTCTTAGACATTTTACGTCATTGTTGATATTATGTATTTGTACTACTATGTGCGAAAAATACCAAGAAATTTGTATTTAATTTTTTGGGGGGACTCAAATAAGAATAGATGTTATTATTTTTATGTTGGCACTACTGTCATTGACATTTGTGCCAAATGTCACGTCAAAATATTCATTACTATTAGAGATACGCGTCCATTTGTGAACAGCTAAAATGAAATTTTTCATTTTTTTAAATTGTTTCAAGGATGATGACTCAAATTACAATTTAGAGAAATGTTGTGCAAATCAAAAAAGATTAAATGAATATCTCAGACTGTATTCTTATGAAATTTTGAGAATTTGTGGCTTATATGTAACCTATTACTCAAGAAAACTGAGCAGATGATATTTAATTTGAATAGTATATCTAACAACTCAGCAGTTATTGTTCTCTAATTATTACTGACTTATTACAAATTTTGTAACTGAAAATCTCAAAAAACGTTGGCACATGTAGATTGCATCGGGAGGAGGGGGAGGGGGGCTACTACTTTATAGGGGGATGAAATAAGTATTGATGATTCAATAAAGATTTTTTAACTCCCAATATTTTTAGCCTGTATTAGTATATAAAAGAGGTTTTGTTGTTTATAGTGCTGAGTAAGGGGATTCATCACAAAAGCTCCATTATGAAAAATAAAAGAAAGCATAAAGCATAACTTTAATTCGATCACATTTATGTATTAGTGTCAGCATTTTGTCTAATATGAAGTAACTGAATCTAATTTATTTGATGGCCTACTAAGGAAAGGGAACATAATATTACATATATGCAAATAGTAAATTTATTTATAATCAAGAAAAATAAGAATATAAAATGTGACTTTATTTTCTGTCTTGGAATATATTATGCATCTATTTCATTTCTTAACATTATATGTATATAGTTATATATACGCTTAGTCATGACTAGAGTGGTAGGATTGATAAATAATTAGTTTTATAGGAATTGACCACAAGAGCACACTTTTATTTTATTTATAATAAAGAATAAGGCTTCAATTAATAGATGTCCATTAGGGTATACATATATTGATATATATGTACATATAAAGAGAGGGAGAACCTCTTCTTTTTCTTTATACTGGCGATTAATGGATAATTACTGTCTTTGTATCTCTGTGATACACCGAATTGTTATATATAAATAACCATGTAACCAATCTTTATGCGCAAAGTCCCTTTTGATGGACTTACGAGCAGTAAGTAGTTATCAACTTATAGATAAATCTAACACAAAGAAGAAGAAAAAAACATGGTGGAGATACATAAGATGTGAGCAAGACTTGTCTATTGACTTTACAGAGAAAAGTGTCAAATACGTGGTAGAAAAGTTTGCTGTAAGGATTTTAAAATAAATACATTTATTTTAAGAACCTTGTTTTTGAGCATTTCTTGATCCTTCTTCTGTTTCTGGATTGAAACAAAATTGATTTGCCAATATTTGAGATCCAAAGGAATTATTTCCTATTATATATAATACAATGATAATTGTAACTTATTTTTGTGAACCAATGGCTCAATGATATACCTATTAAAAGAGATGGATTTATTTTAAAATCATTACGGTGAATTTCCCGAGAATCGTTCGAATATACTCAATGGATCAAGTCCCATTAGTTTTTGAATAATATTAAGTTATTTTAATTTGAATAAATAGTAGTATTTCGAAGAATCCGGCCTACTGGTTCCTTAGATACATATACCAGGCTGTTCAAAAACATATAAATAGCTGATTTTGTTATTGCAAAGGCCTTGAAATATACTATACATATGTAGCAAAGTCTGGACGAGTCATTTTTAGAAAAAAGCGTACTATATCAATTAGTTATATGTATTGTCTTTTTTCCCGTTTGAATTTCTGGTGCAGAAGTAAGTTTTTAGCCAATGACCTACTGTTGTCAAATTATGCCGAACCGGATATTAAAACAACCTTTTTCTTTTCTCTATGGTCGAATTATATCCAAACTTTGATTGACGTTCCATGTATACTTCATTAACTATTAATTTTTTATTATTATAAGTATACCTCAAAGTGTTAATGCAACATTTGGAATTCTAGATATTTCAGCAACAGTTTTGATACTACATAAGCGATCTTGAAAGATAATGAGAAATTAGGAAGATTGTGTTACTTTGCTAAAAAAGTCCATCAGAATGTATATAGAAGTTACTTGAGAATTTATGTTGAAATCATAATAATTTGTGCTTGATAAGTATTAAAGAAAAAAAAATGGCAATCCAAAATTGAAATGAGCAAACTATGGAGCTTTTATATATACTATACAAATTATTTTATGAACACCGTTTGATTTGATTCCTCAAATAAATTGAAATCCAATTAAAATTACTGCCAATTTTAAGCACTATACCTAGAGTCAAATACTCTTTTTTGAAACAAATATTAATTATCTGTCTTTTAAACTAGGTTTTTGTCCTTCTAAAATTTCTAAAATGATGGAAAAACCCTGAACAAATAAGATAAGTAATAAGATATTTAAAAAAATATTAAACATGGGTTTTTCTCAGAATAGAATGATCCTACTTGAAATATAAATTCATATTTAGAATGTATATTACATTTTTGTTGAAAATTAGTCTGTTTTAAAAAAAAGATCGAGAACTTTGATAAATCCACAATTTGTTCACTGAACAATGTGCTGAAATTGAACATTTTCTGGGATAAATATATTTTGAAAAAGGAAATGGAATTAGAATTAATTACCCATAAGTTCTACATATTATGTACATGTTGGATCAAATATACCTACATACATATCTCGTTATATGAGAACACCTTGTGTTTGAATTATCAATGTATTTCACTCTTAGCAACCTTGATACTTGTGTATAAATATATGGTGTTACATAAATATATCTAAAGAATCCTTCATGACATTAGCCCATGAAAATGTGGTAATAATGTTTAAACTACTCTTGACATTTACTGGATGCTGGCTCCTTACACTCAATTAGTCATAATTATGAATGTAATTGCAAATAATTTGAATTCCCTCTTGAATATCATGTGTATTTATACATACATATATGTAGACATACATTACTAAATTTAGTAGGTCACTTATTTATGTACATACATTAGTGATGTGTTAATATACAAAAATCCAGATGTGAATGTAGAAGGGAATTTAAATTTTGCGAAAAGTGAGTCCGGATGCAAAAATCAAGGTTTCAAATTTGTGGGCACAAATGGGATCCCGAGCCTTCGATGCATCACTAATATATAATCTGATTATTTTTTCATGATTTGTCATAATCTTGGAACTAGCTTTCAAAGGTCTCGGATTTTGATCTCTTCAAAGACTTTGTTTGGTCTTGTTCTCAGTCCGTAAAAGTAATGGTCTTAGTCTTTGAAAATGTTGGTTTTTTTTTTTTTTTTAAAAAAAACATGATCAAGTTTTTTTTTCTTGATATGTCTCAGTTGCAGTTAAAGTTGTCTTGCTCACAACACTAGAAATTGGATTATAATTCCATATAAGACTATAGAAGTTAATGATGCTTTGCACATTATATACCATGCACGGAATCAATTTTGAAACGATTGAAGAGGTTTTTGCATATTATGATATTCCAACCTCAACTATTCTCCTTTTGAATAGAAAGAAGTTATGTGACCACCAACAGTTTTATATGTATCGAACGCCCTTCCAAAATCATTTTTAAAAATGTCATCCATAATTACAAACCTAAATTTGCTATCACAATTATATCCTATTTCCAATGCACTTTCCTTTGTCAGCTGTTGATCTATGTCTCCTATTAGTGTTCTGATCATTGATTTGTTCAACACATATTATATAATTTTCAGCTGTTGACATATCCCTGCTACTAACTAAAGAATTGTATTAAGTAATGACGTCATTTGCTAACTACGAGCTAAATTCGTGGTTGTTTTTTTTTTTTTTTTTTTGGGTTAGAGGGAAAGATTGAGATATACAGAGTAAAGGTTGCTACGTGGTATCCTTATTCAAGTAATATAACAAACCACCGTTCAAGAACAAATAGTGAAATTGTTTGGCTAAATCCAATATTCTGCAAGTATTTGTACGGATTATTTACATGACTCTACAATCTGGTAAGTTGTTTGTTATCTTATGTGGAAAGGAAATTCATTCAAACTAGATTATAAATATTTTATAAATACCAAGAGAAGAATATCTTGGACTAAGGAAATTTTTTTTTTTTTTTGTGTGTGTTTTTTTTACGATGCATCCTTTGCTGACTCTTTTCATATGGATGTACAGTCTAACGAAACTCCTAGCGATAATTGAAAAAAACTCACGAGGTAACTAATATACAGCTTATTAAAAAAGCTACCCATTAAATGATTGAGTTAAATTATATTTGTGGACAAGAAGGAAATCCTGTCCTTGAGAGATCATTTTGATTTTTTGTAGAGTAATGAACATTTCGATTTGATGAACATATACTTATTTTATACAAACTAATCATTAGTCTATTACTTATACTGTTGTTTTAAATGACATTTATTAAGCCAATTGAAAGGATTTGTAGCAGAATTTTGAATAGAGGCAATGACAACTAACCCACAAATCAAATGATAGTTTTCATTTGATTAATTCATTGACATCTTTATAAAACATTAGCTTTGGTGTGTTTTTGAACCACACTATACCAATATTTATAATAATAATATTAATGAATCTAAAGGATTGTTAACTTTCAATAATGATGGGATTAAGTGATACGGCTATTGGGAGGGAGAAATATGGGGTGTGAAACACCCAGCGACAAAGTTGACAGAGATAACTTTATGAGCCCCCTGAATTTTTGTGCCCATTAAAACTCAAAGGGGAAGGATAGAGATAGATAATAATCCACAACCATTAATATGTATGTGAAAAATTTGACTTTAGCATACACCCATTTTATGAAATATGACTGCAATGACGATGATTAGAATGATAATATAATCATAAGCTAACGAAAAATAAATAAAAAAATATGTGACATTAAGTGTCATTAAGTATAATGTATTTTTTAAGCTTCCATGAATTAAGTATAAAATAGGTTTAGTATAAATACCCAAATGTCTTAGTAGACACTTATTAGCTTGACTGTTGTACTGCAGGCTTAACTAAAGTACCTACATATGTATGTATGTATGTATGTGTTGTTAGAAAAGTATTGAAAGGTCTTCAACATACACAAACGCATCCCTGTCTTTGTATTCTCAATTAATTATCATTTTATATTCAAACTCTTGTTCTCCGATTTTTTTTTTGGTATTTTATTAAGCATCTACACACTACTTCCGTACACTATTTCGGAGCCATTGCCTTTTGGGTTACCCTAATATAGCTTATAGTAGTACCTCAGGGAACAGTGGAATTGTTTTTGTACCTTGCTCTCAAATATGTATTTGCAATTCTGATATTTGTTGTTTTTGTTACAATTTAATATTTATTTTTATTGTACTGCTTGCAATACAATTTTGCTTACTAACCATGTATTCAAACAGTTAAAACTGAAGTTATATATGTAAAAAGTGCTGAACACTCATTTATTATATATTATTACAATTATATGTAAAAAAAAAGGGAAGGAATTTAGAATGTTCATACAACATTTATTAATATTTTAGTATAGTTTTGTTGGCAACTGTATCGTTCAAAAACAAGGATATTCCTAAAAATACTTGAACAAGTGAGATAATTTTTGATACCATCAGTCCACAAAGGGAGGTACTTAATCACTGTCCCTATAGTTTTAAAAAATAAATTATACTTTTGGAATGAACAAATATAAGTGTCTTTAAATGAGTCATCCTTTAAAATATATCCTCTATCCAACATTTTAAAGTTTAAATACATGAAATATTGAGATTTAGAGATGATGCTCTAAGGGCTTTAAATTTGAAGGATTCCTTCATTTGAAGGGACAATATATATATATATATGTTTATGATTGATTCGGTATTTTAATTGGAGCCAAGTTTGAATTACAATTTATATGGATAGTTTCAAACTTACATATATCATTGAAATAACTCTTTTAAACTCCTACCACACTATTTTATAGAAATAATTGTAGAATAACAAAAATATAACTTTGTGTCTCTTTGATGATCTTTGCACGTTTCTTTGAAGTTATTTCACATCCTCAACAGTTATTAAATATGTTATTCTAAGTTGAAATGGGATGACCCCTGAGGAAAATGGCAATCAATTCTATAAAACACTCTTTATTCAAATTAAAAATTGAGACTTCATGTCCAAGTTTTTCGAGCTGTGCACCCATGTATTTGGAACCATTGAAGTATTATTTTTACACTTTCAAATTGAGTTTGTAAGTGTGACCTATGTAATTTTCTATCTCTCACAGGGTATTACTTTTATAGAGTTTACGAAAAACATGCAAAGTACATAGTTTGATTGATAGATATCAAAAATCAATTCTTCATGCGATGTATAAAATAGACGATAATCTTATAAGTGAAGAACTCTCGTTATTTATGTACAACTAAGTCGGGAGCTTACTTTATAATAATGTATTCAATATCATTCAATTTATATAAGTAACTACATGCATGGTTATAAGATGCTCAGTTCTTCTCACCGCATTAGTGTTTTCTCTAGGGTGTTATCTTACAAACATAAAGATATATGTATAATGCCTTTTTTCTACTTTTCTAGTTCCTTATAAATGTTTTAATCATTGACTGGTCGAATTTCCTTCCTTTAGGTGTTGCTAAACTATAATAAGCAATTACCTGCTATTCAACGAAGAACATGTAGGTTTTTTTTAGTTTCTTTATTTTTTGAAGAAAAGATTAAGAAATATGCATAATAAAACTCATAGAAGAGTGACAAAAGTAAGGAAAAAGGTCTCCATATTCAGAATGTTTTTCAAATTGATACTGCGTTTTCCTTTCTAATCAAATGTATATATTACAATTCAGTTAAATTGGATTTCATATTCTAAAAATATAAAAGTACTCCTGTTAACAAATTAATCATTTAATTCTTAGTGATAAATAATACATGATTGAAAAGAGATAATATGGAGGATACCTGGACCCCCCCCCCCTTTCAAGGAGATGAATATGTACGTATAATCATGTTATTGAATGCTCTGATCTAACTAAGAATGCCAAGATTATAATATTCTTGATATTAAATTTATTCAAGACGTAGAGTAATCTCTATAAATTACTTTTAAATACATGAATACATTGTTGGGGATGACTTTGTTGTTGAATACTAATGACATGAAGGAGTAGACCCACCATTTTTTCCCGCTCAACTATAAAACGGACCCCTTGCGTATGCATTCTATATAGTTGCTTACGTTACTAAAATCATACAAATCTATAAAAGTGATCAGAAGGCGAGCAATGTAACCAAATGGGGAAACAACGACGCATGCTCAATTTTTGTACAAGAGTTGACTTTTTTGTTCGTTAGGGGTGCTGAATTACTCCCCATAACTAACAGTAACACAACCTCTATGAACCATCCTTGTTACGTCAATTAAAATGAGATGAATTTTACGAAGGAAGGACAAATATGAATAAATATATATTATGTACTTTAAATGCAACATCTTGCGGTAAAAACTTAAGTCTCATAGACAAGAAAATATCTCAAAGCTAACACGTGGGTACATTAGTGCATGGGATTACAAGGACCAATTATTGAGTGTGACATTTATGTAATTAGGGTCTGAATTACATATATCATGAGTACAATTGGCTCAAGGAACTGAGAAAACCTGCTTCCTCAGATTTACTAGATATCAAACTATGTACGCAAGGGTAAAGTCTTACTTTACTTGCACAAATGAATTTATAAAAAAATAATGTTGCAAAAGTTTTTACCTTCTAATATCATGTTTTGACCTTTCAAGTCATCCAATTTTTTTTAGTTTTTGTACAGAAGTGTAAAAAAATAAGGTGAGTGCAGGCAGTTATGTAATTCTATGAAAAATCATAATCACAGATTCTTTTTCTCTGGTGAAACAGAAGAATGTGGTCTTGATTCTTATTTTTATTTTCAGAGGAAGAATAAAAAATGATATACAAGAATGTATTAAAAATATACTATTTCTAGAATGATTTGCACCCCAGATCGATGAAATTTGTCTACTACATTCACATTAATTATGTTTACTTTTGTACAATATCCAGTATTACCAGATATACATATATATTTATATATATATATATATATATATATACCTAATAATGTCCAATAGCGACATTAGTTTAGCCTAAGCTCTGCTATAAGAGATACTGCTATCAATAAAAAATACCGCGAAATTTGAATTAAATTTTTTTGGGATTCCGATAAAAATAAATGCTTTTGTTTTTAAATTGTTACCACTGTTAGCCTCACCACTGCCTTTCTTAGAAACACGAGGGCCTTCAAAGTCTTACACACCACTTCACACAATTTATATAGTGCTTACTCATCGAAATTTCCCATTGCAGTCCTCAAGGTTCACAATGCCCTAAGATTAGTTTCCAAAGTTCTTCTGCAAATCTATCTACCATGTTGCAATGAAACGAGGACATGATATCCTTGCAACATATTTGTGACTTTTAACTTGGTAAAGGGGCCTTCACTTCCATGAGGTAGTGTGATTTTTAGGGGGTAACGCCTCATTTAAAGGTACAACGGTTTATGACTCCATAGGTAATAAAATTGCTCTAAAACAAAGGATACATAGATATCAAGATTCAAATATATTCAATCCTCAAGGGTTCAATATTCGAGAAAAAGTGGTATTTTTTCAATATCATTCATTTGGTGCCCCTGGTGTTTGATTGTTTTGATGAAGAGTTATGTAAATAAACAGCGAAATGACATTATAGTCAAGTTGTAATCGAAAACTGTAATCACTCAAGTGAAATGTAAATATTCATATATGTACGTATCAAAGTGAAGCTCATGTGATGAAATGAGCATATCTATCTAGATGTTAATCTATTGAAACACTCTCGTTGGTTGAAATGAAATGCATCCCTCAAGAGGGATGCACACATAAAAAATGAAAAACAATTTTACCCTCTTCATTCTTAGTCGTACATTTATTATACGTATAAATAGTTCTTCTCCTCCTAGAGAAACCTTACAAATAAGAAAAGAGTTTATTTTGTTTTCTTCTTTCGAAATAATAAGTAACGTTCACAATATCCTTTAATAAAAACTGTACATTCTTATGCCTTGCATGAAATACTTATGTATATAAATTATAAATATATGTCTATATATGAATAAAAACCCATCTTATTTAATAAACCTTTAAATTATTTTTCCAGCTCCTTGCTCCACTCCTTACATTTAAAAACAACATGACACTCGAGAGCCTTCTGGAAGAAATCGCATTCCGACGTCGCAAGGATCTGCGATCCTCTCCAACGGATCGAATAGGCTTCTCTCCCTCCTATAACACTACATACTGGACGGATCTCTTTGTGCGTCATTTCCTATTTCAAACGGAGATCCAAGTGGATCAGGACGACATGCTCTTCTTTGTGAGAAAGCTTCCTCGCTCAAGAAATGTGCTTGAAGTATTTCGTCGGGATAGTCGGAAATTGCCGATAGGGGATCCAGACATTGATTGGGAGGAAACCATTTATTTGAATTTGATTGTACATCAGCTAGACTATACCATTACACTAGGTTAATCATAAATATATTATAACATGTACTTGATTTTTACTAAGTATTGAATGAAAATAAGTCAAAAGATAAGTTTAGGAGGTCGTAAATTTTTTTTATAAATTAATATTTGAAAAAGAAAGAAGGTTATGAAGACGATTTGATCTATAAAAAAGTGTAAATTCTTGAGAGCCTGGAATGTTATATGACCCGATAAAAATCTAAATGAATGTAGATATATATATATATATATATGTAGTACTCAAAATGCAATACAAAAATCCCCCGAAACTCCTCTCTCTCTCTAAAATGTTTTTTGTTTTAATATTTACATCCACAAAGGAATTTGCTATATTTTTCATAATCATACAAATGAATTTGCCCACAGGGCAAAAGTTATTTGCAGAGCTCAACAAGTCATCTGAGACGACGTCTTTTATTTGTGATTCAATATTGACACTTGACTATTTCTTTACACGTATACGTATTTTACCTTTATGCAAATATGTTTCAATCCTTGTTTCAATGCCCAAGGGTTTTTAATTCTATTTTCTTTTTTTTTTGCACTTGAAATGCCTAATGGAAGGATGTTAATAACCCTTGTTGCTAGAGACACATCCACCAGACGACAACAACTAAGTCTTGTATAGTATGTATATTTGTACATACTTGAACAAAGAGGAATCAATGACTTTAATACATATAACTGAGTAAATAAAGAGAAGCTAAGCTCCTATTCATAAATCAATTTTGAGTATAATGAGAGACGCGCCATTTTGTTTCGTCTCTCACTTGTTACACGTTTGTAATAAAGATCCACTTAATTTAATTATATGTATTAGTGTATGTATTGTGTGATTCTCTCTGTGACTTATTGTTCTCCTGGTTGATATTAGAGGCAATTTTTCAAAAGCATTAAGAGTCAAAAACAAAACAAAACAATATAAAGAAAATGATAACAAATGAGACTTGAAAACAAAGTTCCATTTGTTAGAAAATATAATTTTTGAATCAATCATTCATTTTGCTTGTGATTAACTTTAATTTTTGTGTCTCTTTTAGCCATTTGCTCTCGTACATCCCCAAAGGATCTTCAAGTCCTCAAACGCTATAGTCAAAAAGTCTACGCCACTCCAAGTCGACGAAAAATGGACGGAAAAGGGGATTTTGAGGAGATCACGTATCCCAACGTTTGCTTCACCGTGGATAACTTTGATGAAATCTTTGGAGAAACTGTGATTCGGGACGGAGAGAGCCTCGGCATCGAACTCACAGCAACAGATCCAACAAATCTTATTAAAACCGTACTATTTACTGCCTCTGTCCCCTATGAGCCCATTCGGCGCGTCTATGACTCCCGTGCCTCTCAAACAGTGCGTAAAAAGCTCTCACAAACAAATTTGTTCTCACTCTTTTACGGAAAGACGTCAAAACGACGTGTGGAGTATGTGAGAATCATTGGACTCAGCGACTATGGGCATGCTGAGTTGGGAGTGAGTAAAACGAAGGAGGGGTGTGAGACTCCTTGTTCTGAGCCGGGTGTGGATTTGATTGATCTATGGCCGGATGGGGAGGATCAACCCTACTTGCCAGAAGGGATCTTTAACGCCCAATCTCCTGTTACAGAGAAGCAAGGTATATATGTATATAAATCTCATTGATCTCTGATCACTGTTTACACTACATATTTTCCCCATTATTTTCACATCTTTCAAAATACAACATTTGTATGTAGACACATCATTGTTACGATCACAAGGTTTTTTTAGTGAGGAAAAAAAAAAGAAGAGATTAGGATCATCGTTAAGTAAATCCAAAGTGCCTCTTTGTCCAACACGTTTTTCATTCTCGTTCATTTTTTGTTTGTTTTTGTTTGTTTATTTATTTTCCAAGAGAATGTTGGAAATAAATAAATATTAAACTTTACAAATATTTGATATAAAAGGGATTCAACGCAACCTTTTCACTGTTGCTATTAGTGTTGTGTCAACTTGAATCGATACATTAGAAAAAGGAAAAAAATAACCCAGCCATACATGCCCCCAGCCCAATAAATAGTTTGAAAACAGTATATGTAATAATATACTAAATATTCAATATGTAGATACTTTGCTTTCAAATTTGAATGATATTTCGATTTTGTATAAATTAAATGAGATCTGACCCTTAAATTTAATTATTTATAGAGGATCAGTAAATTTTATATTGAGTGGATTTGGACTCAAGTTTTTTTAACTATTTGAGCTGAGTCGACTAGTTATGGGTCGACACAACACTAACTCATAATTTTATTACCAAAATAGTTTTTTTCACTGAATTTCCTACTAAAAAATACAAAAAAGCTCAAGTGATATAAGTCAAAAGCCTATAGGCATTTACACTTGTACCTACATATATATAAACGATACAAACGAGAATAAATTCGACCAAGGTATTTTACATAAAAAACAAAAAGAAACTTAAAACACTTTGTTACTAACTTTTATTTACATTGTACCTTTTTCAATTATCTTTTTAAGGAAGGATTTCTATTTTATTTTTATTTTCCTCAAGTTCCATTATGCTTGTACAATTATTATTATCATTATTATACTCATATCACATGTTGTGTGTAACTAGGGAAACAATGAGGGAGCACATTTGACCCAGCCTCATTCTCCATAAGAAAAAAATATAATTACTTCATATTTTTTTAAAGAAAAGGATTGTACCCTATGTTATTTTGGAGCAATGACTTGAGAGCGTAGAGCATTCCATTACAAAAATAATTTTTTATCAAGGAAAAACAGAGGTTGTGTGAGGATTTAAGTCTCTACTTTTGATAAGTCCATAATTATATGTGTCTACTATTAAATTATTATAGATAACTACATTATTAAACGGTTTTATTTTAATTTTCTTATCTCAACCTTGTTATTGATTAATCTCGTCGTAAATGCTAATATTTAATATGACGTAAATTTTATGATGTAAAAAAAAAACTGCCCAAAGTATAAACTGGTATAAAGTGTAGCAATATCACGTTTTGTCCTTATTTAATTAGTTCAAGTTTCTTTAGAGTTTTTTTTTTTGTTTTTCATTTCAATTTATTATTTACAAGCGAAAAAATAAAATATAAGTTAGTTCGCAGGACTGACACTCCCTAACTGTCAGGTATATTCAGGGAATTAATTATTCGCATTGTTCGGAGTATTGTTTTGGTATTTCCTAACAACTTCAATATAATTTGGCAACAATAAGAGACAACAACAGGGATATCTAAAAAAACTTGTGCAACTCTTATGTACATTTTTTGCCAGCTGTCCATTTATATACGTTTCTTACCGTTGTTAGTAATTTTAATGTTGATTGATTGAACTCTTAGTAGTTCTTATGAATTTGTGAACCTTTCCCTACTCATAAATAAAGAATAGTCCCAGAGTTGGAAAGATTTTGGGCTTCTTTTCTCTTTTTCTTTTAGAAAAAAAAGTTTGAGAGATGCAGTTGAGATAGATATGTAATTATGGGAGCATGGAAAATTGCCCATCAGAATATTGCCATCTAAGAATTGTACATGGGAAAATTGTCATAAATTGAAAATGGCAATGAATTTTAATATTTATGTAGTGATTCATCTATTAATTTGTCTCATCTACAGATGGGTTTGATCCTTCATAGGATCCTTATATGGTTTCACCATCAGCAGATGGGTCAAAATAAAATAACCCTCCTAATTTTCCAAGCTACACCCCAGGCATACGGGATCTGTACAGGATAGCTGTGGGGCTTAAAAACCACTCCTGTCATTTCAAGGAGCCCCCTATAAAATCATCTATGCCCTACACCAATAATTTTTGCAGCATATCCTTGGGACCCCGAGGCAAACTAAGTACCACCTCAGCCGCTTCAAGACAGATAAAATACTCCACCCTCCTAATTTCCTAAATTACACACCATGTCCACGGATTATACAAGATAACTGCAAGCCTCTGAGGTATTTAAAAACCACAATTGGTGTTTCAAAATTGCTAATGTACATCTCAACACAAATATCTACCTTTTTACAATGGTAGCTTTGACAGCCATTATCGATGTCATCTGCTTTTCTGATTTTATTCAAAAGTACAGAGCATAAATGAGTATATTTAGGACACAGTTACTATGATATTACATTTATTTCCTTGAAAGCTAGGTACTTGTACGACTTCTAAGTTTTATTTTATTTCATTTAGTCTCTTACATATTTGGAGATTTGCCTCTCCAATTCCACAAACCTAGCACAAGTTGGAGGGGCTCACGACATAAGTGTTTTCAAAAGTAAATACATAGAAATTCTTCTTCTAATAATGGCAATTTTGCTGATTTTCCTACATCCAATCTTTCTAGAAACTATAGGGCCTATTATGTTCCCGTATGCCATGATTATCACCTTGTACACGTGCTACATTCCTCAAAAAGTTTCAAAGGCCAACGGGGTAAATCCGAGTTGTGTCATGGTTCCCTTTATATACCATCAAATAAAATGGTCTATTTAAAGAGTAGAATTAAGAAGGTCCACTTTTTTTTCTTCTTCTTTTATTGTAACATGAGATTGTAACACTTTTGAATGACTAGCTATTCATCGGCTTAAAGGATAACAATGATGACCTTACTATGTATAAATCCAGAGCTGGGCAAATTGTTTCTCACAAGGACATTACATACAATTATTTTGAATGCTATGGATCCATATATTTATTTATTTATGTAGGTATAATCTATATAATAAAAATCCCTGCTTTTGTTATAAGAAGAAGTATCACAAAGGAAAGAGGTGTCATCATCATGCTCTTGTATTGCGACACTCATCCCCTGCTATTCGTGACTAATTAGTTTATTGAATAATATACAATATAAATGTCCTAATGCTTATATACATACATACATGGTACATGTCTTAATCTAAATTTGAATGGTTATGAGGTATGTTGAAAAATTCTTTTTTTGGGCAATGGAGAGGAATAGAAAAGGGGCTTTGAAAGAAATAAAATTTTTTATGACTATTTAAAAAAAAAACACACATTTCAAAACAAGTAGAGAATAAGAAAAACCAATTACATGCTATATATGATACCCTAAAGGAGATATATATATGTATGTACAAAGTTATATCTATCTAAACTACGCCCTCTATTGAAGAAATGTATTCCACTTGTATGTACATATGTGTATATATGTACACTAAAAAGTTGTCAAATATGGGGCGGTGGACCATATAAATACAAAGTTATATGAAACAGTATTTATATTTTCTAAAAGAAATTCATTCGACAACTTTTATATATATATATATATATATATATATTTACATATTTCTGAAGTGGAATTTCATCCACGATAATATTTATTTAAGTTGGCTCTTCATTCTCAAAGACCTTACATACACTGAGGGGTAGCATGGAAAGAGTGTATCCATATATTGCATATGGACTTGTCTGGTTCTCCTAATCAACTTTTTTATATCTATGTGATAGAACTTTTTTCTGATGTTGTTAAGTACAAATAATTAATTAATGTAGAAATATCAAAATTAGTACTTTTTTTAAATATTAACATGTTGTTTAAATAATAAATTTTTCTTGGGCAAATTCCCTTTCTTCCAGTGTGCGATCAGCGTTTACGCCCCCAGATTTGATAAGAAAATGAATATAAAAAAGTACAAATGCACTATGAAAAAGGAATCTGCTCTATTTTTTCCTTTTATAAGTTGTTATGAATGAGTTCTTATGAGTCATTCGAGTACCCACCCCATTCCTTTGTATACAAGTGACAACTTGGATACAAATGCAGAGCTATAGAATGAGCCATTTCTAAAGTCTTCAATTCAATTCCTTAGTCTTTTAGTTGGGAGAGTTTAAGTTGTGAGTCGTTTAGATCTGAGCTTACTCGAGTCTAAAGTAAGTTGCAGAGTAATGATAATTAATTGACACTCGAGTTAAAAATGCGCAAGTCAAAGTTTCCAGTTCTGTACTTTTCACGAGTCAAGTCTCGAATCCTTTGAGTACTCTGTATAAAGTCTAAAGTTAACATTTTAATAAGTGCTTAGTGACGCTCGAGTTCAAGTTGCAATTATAATTTTCCAGCTCTGCATTCTTTACGGATCAAGCCTTGAGTCCAAGTTAAGTCTAAAGATTTCGAGTACTTCGAGTAGAGTCTCAATTCGCAGTCAAATTAGCTGTTAGTGTCCATTTCTCATATATGGAGTCGTGGTATCTTGATTTTTGTTTTGTTTCGGCTTCCATGATGTCCCCTAATCCATGCACTTAGATTTATCTCATTGAAAGTAGTTGTCTTCTTCAAGAGATGTGAAATATCAAAAAAAAAAAAAAAAAAACAGAAAAGAAGATGTGTACTATGTAATAAATGAACTGCATTGGAATGAATTTCTATTTTTAATGAGCAGAAATGGATCTCCTTTTTGTTTTGTTTTTCATCTGTTTCTTTTGGGAATCTTGCTTATTGCAAATACACATACGTACTAACATAGGCACATATGTATGTACATATATAAATACAGAGCACGAAGATGACCTCAACCTCAACTTGATCAATTCTAACTCCAATGTATGTACATACATACATAACAATCGTAAATAAGTAAATAATTTCTAGTATGCTCATTCTCCCTTCATTTAAATATATATATATATATATATAGTATGTCAGGCATTAACATATTTTACAAACTATATGTATACGAGTAAATGTATTACGTATTCTTGTTTGATTCTCAAAGTGATGCAATAACTATTTACCTACATACATACATACGTATGAATATTTATGTAGGCAATTCTGTGAGAATCTAGCGCACTTGTTAAAATGTTTCATTTATAGCACGTATACAAAAACTCTCTACAAAGAGCTATATTGAGCACCACTTACGCAGGGGCTTCCATAAATCCTAAAGGCCCATTCCACTAATTCAGTATGTGTTTTAGGTGCGTAAATCCCATTTCATAGTTGATGAACTCGTTGTTATATGTTAAAATAAAATTTGTCAGAGAATGTATTTAGGTGGAGTGGGGGGGGGGGGGGGGAGGGATTTTCACCCCTGGTGTGTCTGAAGTGTTTTATCCTAGGGAGCATTTATCGTACAACAAAAACCACGGGGGTGTGTGCGTTGTACAAATGATTTGGTTTTGTAATCTTATAAATATGAGTAACGTCATTGTTGAAACGTGTCTGGCTTTTTTACCAGAACGTAATCATTGCGCTGTGGTGCAGAGTTTGAGCAACACTGCACTAATTAGTGATTAGAATTTAAATAAATGAGACTCCTCGTGACTTTCTGAGTACTGAAAGTTATTTTTTCTTATTTTGAAAATTGAGAATTTTCGATAAAGATTTTGTAGATGTTGGTTTTTTTTTTAAATTAATCATTCAAATGATTATAAAAAATAAGAAAAATATTTTCTTGATTTAACATCTCTAAAATTAGAAAGGTGATTCATGAATTTGGTAACGTCTACAACACGAGAAGTAACAAGGAATAATATTTCCTTTTTTGTTTCTGCTTAATGATTCAATGATTAGTTATTTGTAATTGTATTCATGAGATCTTTGAGCCACTAAATTGTCAAATTTGCTCAAATCAAGGATTTAAAAACTCGTGTATCAAATATGATAAATGATTGTATTTGAAATCGAATCTAAAAGGAAATGATCCATTGACATACTTAGTTCAATTATCATTGATAAATTGCAAGTCATTTGAATATAGATATTTTTGTTCATTTCACTAAAACAGATGTTCTTTTTTTCACAAAGAAGTGGATGATGCAATAATGATTTTATATCTTGATTCTTTAAATTTGTAGTAAGGGACGCAACCATACGTATGCAAACATGAAACTATGAAATAAATATTACTCAAAATTTCATATTGAAAAAGTGTTAATTTCCCTTTTACTCTTTGCCTATTACATATGTGTACAATATTGCTCAATAAAGATGTAGCAATTTATTATACTTAAAAGGTAATAATGAGTAATCAAATGAGCTTACACTATCTATCGTTATTAGATAAATCTTGTATTGTGCTGAGGTCTCTTGTCTATTTGTCTCTTGTTCAAATATTGATTTGATTTATATACTTGTTTGTTTGGGCTTAGATATGTAATCAATAATAAAAGCAAGTGTTTTCACTCCTCTTTCCTAACCCCTAATACTGAACCTTTTAATGTATTTTTAAATAGGTAGATTTGTTACATGATTTTGTCTATACATACATGTTTAATATAATAACAGATTACAAAGCTAACGCAAAGCTCATCCGTCTTTCTAAATGATATGAAACGATCCATTGGATTCAATTTACCTTTCAATCCATTCTAGAGATGAATGAATCTCTTTCTCTCTCTTTGTCCCTTGACAGTGGAGAATAAATAAATAAAAAAAATTTCCACCCTTTATACCCAACACACATTGGACTGTTTTTATTATGATTTTTTTCTACCTGTTTATGTAGATGTATGGTATAGTAGGAGAAGAAACCTCATTCTAAAATGGGTTCGTGAATATCCTGTACATATTAACTGTATTCTAATGAATACATATATCCATGATGACTCAGTACACAGCCTCATTTAATTGGGAATTCAGACTCAACTGCAAATAGACTTGAACTGAAGCTGCAAGACTTGCAACTCAACTGAACATTCCTAAAAAATGACTTTGCTCTGGATGCTCATGTTGGTAAAGGTATTAGGCAAAAAAAAAATCATTCATTTCATTTAATTGAAAAATCTAATTTGAATAATTATGAGAATTTTGATTACCTTATTAAGGTTGTCAATTAATAGTTAATTATTATTCATCAAATAATGTAGGTAATTTTAGAAAATATTTATGTGCAAAATAAGTAATTATCAAAGATTATATTTAATTTTATAAATACTTATTTATAAAGATATTTCTATATTTATAAGGAATCACTCATTTAAATACGATAATAAAAAAACAAAGAAACAAGGGGTGAAATTAGTCAATAGTCGAGTATTTCAAATTTTGACCATTCGAATTCGAGTTTAGTCGAGTTTTTCAAAAAAATACATAAATATCTACTCAATAGATTGTCACAACATCATTTCCCCATGGTAAGGTATATTTTGATTGCCAAAAGGATGTTCACTTATCCAGACCAGTACGGGCTTTAGGGAGAAGGCTTTATTTTATTATTATATTTTTTGAGAAAATTTATTTTAAATCTTATTTCTTGCTACAATTATATTTTCATGACAAAGTGCGACATTCGTGAGCCAGGGGCTCTATCATCATCATACTTAAATTGAAGTTAAAAAAAATTATACAAGAGGTTGCATAAAGGATTCAAAGGTTTTTTTTTCTGAGCCTCATAATAATTTTAAAGGCAATTTGAGTTGAGTAAATAACTTTTGAAAAAATATTGGTAACACCTTTTTATTTAGCAATGATGAAGCTGATGCAATTATTCACCAACTTCTTTTGAGAAAAACTCCAACATTCAAAAACATCTTATAAACTAGACCATTCATACATATGTAGATTGCTCCGTTCATAATTTTTGATTCTCTTCAAAAGGGGCAAATATCATACCACAGAATACATGAATATCCAAATAAATATAAATTATTGATGTGTCATTGTTTATCTGTATGGATATTTTATTCGAAATGATATAGCAATTTATATATAATTATTTTGCAATAATTAGACGCGTACACTCACAGTATCATAAGTGAAAATCCTAATAAGTGAAAGATTTCTATGGGCTCTTATCTTAACAACAACTCCGGAGGTACATACAATGCTTTGATCACGCTATTTGGCACAAACTAAAATGTATGTACATGTTGTTGCTCACTACGCAAAATTACCTACCTAGGGGTGGTAAAAGGGTCATCCCCTTATTTGTAGAACGGATTAATTATCATCGTCATCATCATCATGGAACAGAGGATTTTGAACCCACCTTGGGTACTTTTGAATCAAGGGAGGTATTTTCATTTTTTGATTTTCTTATGCAGTACATGTAGCAACGTTTCTTTAAAATATATGTATACATGCGTACCTATATTAAATTTGAGACACGCGATTTTATATCTACATATATGAGTAATCATGTCAGAGCGCAGGTTAGACTGAAGCATTTCTGTGTCTTTTAGGAGGGGATATTACATGTATCCCATGTATATATATACATACAATGATTAAAAACTTCCTTTTGCGGAAAAGGAATTGTATTTTTAATTATAGCATTATGTCATCCTCATATATAAAAAAACAAACATGGCGTGACCATAAATGTACATACATATGTGACCCGTCACCGTATAAGAAAGCAAGGATGATTTTTTTTCGAAGTTGAGTCTGGTTTATATTTGTAGTTTTTGGCTAATTAATTAATTATCTTTTAATAAACTGCTCTCATTATTCTTTTTAAGAGTGTTGCAAGTTGCACTTAAATGGTACAAGGATGCCAAAGTTAAAATTATCCGAAAGATAAAGTCACAATCATAAATCAAATAATCGGGGATGTCCAACCTTTGTTCAATGTTGACTCAAAATATACATTAAAGTTAAATTAATTGAGCTAATTTACAGCAATACTCTGTTTTGTCCGGATTTAATCAGGTCAGAGTTTGCTCTAGAACGGTTTTTGATTTCAATACCCTTTTAGTAGTAGTATCTGCCATTGATATACGAAAATAATGAAATGTTAGTTAGTAGCATTGCCCATAGTGATGAGTCCGGTACATCCGCGGAAGATAAATTCCCGGACTGCTCAGGGTAGTACTGTACAAACAAAATACGATTTTCTCTCTCACCATAGCTTGTTAAAGCTAATGAAAATTTAATTTGAGTGAGCAGTGGGACTTAAAAGAATATTAAGTGCAGCACAATACTGCCCTTGGGTCTCAACTTGACCATATCTACTCAAGACTAGAGCCGAAATTCTAAATGTATCTTAACAAATCTCAGAAAATAATGTCAATGAAATTTTGGATCATTTATATTCAGAATGATGTCAAATAATACATTTGGAATTTATATTTTTCTAGATTTTTGTTTCAAATTACTTTTATGTTGATGAACCACATATAAAACCTATAAAACATATAAAAACAAAATCTCCCTCTTGAAAGTTTTTCATAGTTTTATTTTGGTTTTTTAAAAACATATACATCTATGTTCATTTAGGTATGAAATGACTCTTTTAAAAGGAAATGAAACTTAATTATAATTAAGTACTCCCGTAATAATTACACGAATCTAAAGACTTATTTAATGTTTAATATTTATCTACACATGAACAAACGATCAAGACAAATGACTTCCTCATTGGCTCGGGATTGGGGGTCTACATAGGTACTAATACATAGAAGTAGTCTTTCCTAACTGGATTTTCACAAGGTGAAAAAAGTAGCAAAGGCTAAACAACAACAACAAAACACAGAGACTCAATATTTATTTGTCAGCTCATTTCATTTTTTTTGTCTTAGAGGGGGAAATACATAGTGATGTGCTGTATGCTCGGGAACTTGGATTTGTATGTATTTATTTCTTTAGAAAAAATAACAATAGTCAAAGTTTGTGAGTTAGTGTATGAGTCTATTAGTATCACTAGTTTGAAATGAGGAAATTTGTTATTGTTGTTATTAAAAAAAAAAAAAATACGAAAAAAAATGTTTAAGATGAGCAAGACACAAACAACCCAAGAATTTAATTAGTAAATTGTTTGTGGGCAGTAAAATATCCTTGATAGCGTATTTATTTTTTTAATTTTTAATTTTAATAAAAATGTATGATGGTATAACCATGATTTCATTAAAAAATCTATTCACTTATTTGATTAAATTCTGAATTAAAACGACTTTGAAGATGAGCAATCAATCCAATGACTCCCTAAATATACAAAAAATTATATTAGAAAAAAATAGGTCTCATTATCTAATATTAGGAAAAGTTTTGAGGCTTTGAGAAACTCGTAATTAACATCTAGGATTTTTTCCTTCGATATACTGCCATAGTCGCCATTTTGTAAAACTTATTAATTTGGTACCTGCTACCTATTTCATTTCATTATTTGATGTTTGAAGGGTTATTAAGTTCTCAAATTATATTTTTGCCAAGGTGCGATTTCATTTACAATAGCAAAATATGAATAGATTTTGTGATTCATAGGCACCTTCAATTTGAGCAGAAATAATGAAGTTCTGATTAACCAACACTTTTCGTAATTCCACTACCATTCCACGAAACTTATTGACACAGATAGGCTTATATCCATGAAGTCACAAGTATCTAAACAGTTTAGTAGGCCTTTTTGGCTTGAACATAAAATTTTTGGAACTATGTACTTTACTTTCACATGATTCGAATTGATTTCTATATCAACGTCAGATTATATTCGAATCCTCATGATTCTAAAGGAACATATAAGCAATTAGTATGAGCTCTTAAAAAAACATTAAAGAAAGTTTTGGTGATTATCTGTAGATGTTCCATGATTTATAAATTTTTTTTTACTTTCCTCACTGAAAAAGACTCCTGCACTTGAAAAAATGGTAAAGGAATGCATTCTACTTAGTCTGTAATTAAGTAATAATTTACTGATGCCTATATTTAAGAAAGGAAGGAGGGAAGAGAATATGTACCTCTGTATACTAATTAGGACTTGCTATCTTGGATGAATAATCTGCAATTGCTTCAGGACATATACTATTATTATTACTAGCTATTTTGAAAGTACATATTAAATAGAGCCAAAAGTGCTGGAACCACTCTTTATTTTTTTTAAATAACTGCAACTCTATGCTTAAAAAAGAAATTTAAAGTAAAATCCAACTTGAGTTTGCCTTCAAATATCAATAATCACAATGGCTTTGGTTTGCTCAAAGTATTGAGCTCATTCCATATTCTACAGCTTCTCTTATAAATCACACTTTATAATATCATCATCACTCATTTTCCCCCTTAATAAATCTTTCAAAACTTTTATATATATTCAAAAATGTACACTTTAGAAATGACATCAGATATTGATAGATATTTATACTCATCTATCAATTGAAAAAAAAAATGTGTATTAACTGAGCATTTTATCTGACCCTTCTTGCTTTAACATCATCTGCTCATTTAGGAAATTAACAATTAATAATAGTCTTTGGACACAGTTCTTGAGGTATTTCGAGTTCTTCAAATCCCTCCTGTATTTTTTAGAGAGGTCTAATTATACCACAACATGTACCTATAGCGTTTATCTCCTTGACATTATGAGGAAATATGTTGGAAACATAGCAAAATATAGGCACATCAATTTGTATAGTTTTTGGGCGTTTCTACTCATATTTTGTTATGATATAGAATGAATAGACAAATGATTTTTTTTTTTTTTGTTCAAAAAAATTGAATGAATCAATTTGTAGGATGGATATTTTTGTCTCCCTCAAATGATGTTTCCTTAATAGGTAGAAAAATAAATGTAGTATTCGTCATTGTCCCTCTGAAGAATCGGTTATTTAAAAGGAGGAGTTCCCCTCTCACTCACCGCAAAATAACCCATAGAAAATACATACATACTCAGAAATTGTTTGTACATAAATATTTTCCCTACGGTTAAAAAAAATATATATATATTTCTCCAAATATTTGTGTCAAATGATGATGCTATCACACCACGTAGAGTTTCATATTTTTTTATTATTTTTTTTTAATGATGTATGTTGTGGATGATAACACATACAAAATTTGTCCAATTAACCAAACCAGCCAACTAACTCACTCACTCATATTTCCTTCTTTCAGAGCTATCCAACTTTATCGGCTTTAAAAAAACACATCATCGACGCCTCAGCGATCCCAGCTCGAGCATCAACGACTTTATGCGCCTGGGCATTCTCTCAGAGACACGCTACCCTCTCAACTCCTCTCATCGATCCAACAACATTAATGCCACCGCCAACACTGTAGGAGGACATCGTTCCTCCTCAGAATCTGAGGGACTGGATACTCTATGCGGGGATGCACACTGCGAAATCTATGCAGGAGACCTTTGTGACGAATTTGAGGAAACGAAATACAACCCTCTATGGACAATGAGGGGTCATACGCAGATATTTCATTCTTGGAGGGAAACCAAGAGGTTTCAGTGCATCCCCTTCTCCACATATGTAACCTATGTGACTCTCCCTTGGTGGACCATCATTACAAACATACTCAATAAGCAAAAGCCACCTCTTTTGACTTTTGACTAAATGCATTTATAATTTGTTTTGTTTTGTTGTGTTTTTTTTTGGCCATATTTGATGTATGTCAATGTTAATGTTCTTATTTAATTACTATTTCTTCATTTTGTATGATTGTTGACTTCCACTATATATAACTACTTCTCAATTATATTTCTTATACTACTTAGATTTCATTTTCATCCATTTCATGTTTAACATCATCTCGCTTGAATTTAATATATATGTATATATATGTAGATATGACAAGTATCTAAAAAAAATATATACAATTCATTTTTCATTAAAAGAAAATAACAATACTTTGTACTTACTAGAATTCCTCATTTCCTGGAAAATTGATTTTCAGCAGGATCTCAGAAGAAAACAGAACATACATAGAGTAAAATATGAATATTTATTTTTATATTACTAAAAGAACTAATAAACTCCAAGAGTACATATATACAATATTGAAAGATCCAATCTTAGTTCATGTTTCTCCTATTGAAATGTTAAGTAACAATAGAACATTTATTCGTTAATGTTTTGATATTTGCCAATTTAGATTTTGAGGATTCTATTTATGAATAGAGTAAGGAATAAAATACATTATACAGAAAAGAATTGTAGTCATATATACAAAAGCTTAGTATATAAAAAACACAATTAAATAATTAATTAGTGAAGCAAAAATAATTTTCCTATTATAAATTTTGGGGCAGTAAGATTTTTAAAAACAAAAATGATCAATAATAATTTGTTTTCTTAAACGTGTCTCTTCAATTTGGTGAAATTGATTATTTTTTACTCCTGTTCTTTTGAAAATGATTATTTTAATTGTACAACAAGACTATACTTTTAGTCTTTTCTTTTTTAGTTGATAGTGTAACCCAACTCATTTGCAACAAGATAAAACTTATAGATTAAATCATTTAAACTAATGTTTTAACGTGTTGTGCAACTGTAAAATACACAACTCAACCGGACTCGCAGACTAAAAGTCAACTTGTGTATATATTTAAAATCAATGTAATTCTTTATATTAAATGTAGCAGAAATATTCCAGAAACTCATATTTTATCCATCCTAAATACATAAATTTTGTGCTGATATGGAACTCTGTAGAAATAATTCATTCGAAACTTAAATAGCTAATGAGTGAATTTATTAGGTCGATTCCTAATCCCAATTTTCTTTTTTCAAGTATCAATATATTAATTATACATATATATGATGGAAGAAGAAAAAAATGAACAAGGAACATATTTTTTTGTAGTAAAGGTATATTTGGAGACCTTGTTGTACCTCATTCATTATCAATGCATAATCTGTATCATTTGTAAAGCATACATTGTAAAAACTTTAAGCCGATTTATTCTTTAAAATGTATTTAAATCTTTAATTTAATGAGGTCTTTATTATAAAATAATTAATTGCCAGAATTTCCCTTAGGTGTAAAACCCTCTGAAATCCCAAGATAATGATGGGATCCCTGAGAGAGAAACCTTATAGCAGTTTTCAAGTCATTTCTCCTACACCTATAAATAGTTTATTCAATGGATCAAAATTGAATTAACAAATGTTATTACTATTAAATTTGTACCTATTTATAAGTTCCTATTTATTGACTATTTATAATTTTGCAATACTAATTTTTTAGAACTAAAAGTAATTAAATTGTTATTCTATATCAGAGTACAGCGAACAACTATATATTACGTTGGCATTATACAAAAAAAAAAAAAAAAAAAAAAAAACCTTGACATTATACATTTTGTGTACAAGTCGCGACTTTATACAAGTTGTACCTTGTACAGCTTGCAACTTATTCGTCTTTTAGTTCAATTATATATACTACTATAAGTAAAAAATACCGGGAAATTTGAATTTAATTTTGTTGGAATTTCGATAGGGATAAATGTTTTTGTTTTTGAAGTTGCCACTCCTGTTACTGACATTTGTATTAAATAACGTGTCAAAATATTTAATTAGTTTTTGTGATATGCGTCCTTTTGTAAACAGTAAATATCTTATTTTTCGGTTTTTTAAAAGAAATGTCCAATAAATGGTGACTAAAATGCAATTTAGAGAAATATTGTTAAAACCAAAAAAGTTTAAATCAACATTCCAGACTATATTCTTTTGAAATTTTGATACTCAATGCTTTATTTTTTGAGATACAAGCCCTATTACTCAACCATCCAATGTTAAATTTTAATAGAATATCTAAACTCATCAGTTATTGTTCTCTAATATGATGAAACTTTGGACATTATTTGAATTTATATTGGACTACAGTATACTTAATCATTTGTAATTTTCATAAGAAAAGTCAAACGCTATCTCATGTGTCAAATATATTTTTTGTCCTTCATTTAAAAATAACTTTAGTTCATTTTGAGATTGCGACTTGTACACAATTTACATGCAACTTTTTAAAAGTGAATAGGATAAGTCTGTATTTTGATTAAAAATAGATACATTACCTCAAATGGCGCTTGAATATATCTTTTTTACTATCAATTTCTTTTTTAACCTTTTAAAACTTTAATATCTGAAAAAAAATATTTATTTGTTTATATGTACCGCAACTGTGGACAACACCACTAATTAAATTATATCTGTAGCAAAGACAAATGAGTCAAATATGTATGTATATCAAGAAGCATACCTTCTTCTCATAATAATTAACTAATATGAATTGTTTATGACATACATATGTAGGTGTTCATATTTTGTAACTTCCTTTGGATAGGAAACTTACTTACTCATACAAAATTTTAATATAGTATAAATATATATATACGTATATTTTTTCTCCATTTGTCAAGTGTGTGTTCAAAGGTTTCTCACTTTTTAAAAAGAAGAATTTTTTCTTTTCTTCAAAGAACATGAGAAGAAAAAAAGAAAAAAGAGAAGAAGTCAGACCCATAATGAGACAGAGTATTTTAATAGTTTTTTTTTTTTGTGCTTGAAGATATTTTCTTTAACAAAAAAAAAAAAAAACTACCAAAATAAAAAAACTACACCGCAATGGAAAAATAAAATGTGAGTACATCTAATTTTTTTTAAAAGCAGAAAAAACACAAAATGTAACCCTCTTCTGTACACACATAAATATGTTTCTAAAAAAGAAAAGAAGCAAGTTTTTTATAAGCATATTTAAGTACCAAATACATCTATTTGGTATTTGTGTGCACATATATACGTATAGTATGTAAGTATTTCTGCAAATAATTTGCACAAAAGGATAATACCTTTGTAACACTCACTCTCCAAATGCTTTGTATTATACTTACCTATATATCTATGCAGTAGGTACATACTTCCATTCAAGGTATGTACACATGTTACGCATCTCCTATTTTCCTGTTCAAATCATTTGTTGCTAGAGAATTTCATGAATCTATTTACATACCTAGATAAGTAGATCCCATTTCGATTCATTCATTGAGCTTTGAAACGCAATTTTATTTTACATGTAACTATAAACTTTTTTTTAATTTGTGAAATGAATACATGTTGTTTAGTTTGGAGTTTATAATAAAGCTTGTAACAGAGTCAGGGATTCAGACTCTCTCGACTTGGACTCAAGTTGACTGAAGTCTAAATGAAACTACAACTTGAGACTTGAATTGTCAAAGTCAAAGTTTAAGGACTCACAAATCGATTCGGAACTACAATTTAAAGGATCTGGGATTGGGAAACAATCAACTTATGCCTAGAGATAACCAATTAAACATCCTTTTCGTTATTATTTAAGCACCATTAATCAACTTTATTTATTGAATTTTATTATTAAGAGTGATGACTGAATCAGGTCTGAGGACTCACGACTCGAACTGGAGCATAACTTTCATATAGTTAAACTGGTACTCGACTCAAACTGTGACTAGACTTTCAACTGATTCCCAACGATAAGTCCCCCAGAAGTATCTAGTGAACATACAAAGGATCATCATCTTCTTCTTTAACTACCCCATACCAGATGAAGGATGTGCAAATGAGAATCTTTTAAAATGGTATTTGGAATTTTTAATATCTACAGATCAAATACAAAGATCATACAAAGTTACGTGACTATGCTACTAATTAAAATTTTAGCAAAAGAGATAAATGTAGTTTATAGAGTTGAAGTTCTTGGTCGTCCATTCTACATAGGTCCTGAATATACCTACATAGGAAAGATTACGTCATAAAAGATCATGACAAATAAACAAAATGTTGTTTTGGGAGGAACGAATAATAAATGATCTGCCCTTTTTGACCTTGGCCGACTACCACTTGGGATCTACGTGCTATGTATATGAGATATAATGGTCGTTGTAGGGTGAAACCATGCTGGAAGGCATACATAAAATATACATTGTATATATATTTTTGTCTAAAAGCCTCACTGACAAATTTATTTGCCATTTATTTAATAAAAGTTACTCTTTGACCATAAAGATATCTACATACTTGTATGTATATAAATCCATCCCTCATTTTCAAATTTAAATGCTTTAAAATGAGGTCTTACCTACGTGCATAGGTATTATATGTTTAATACTTTCCTAGAAAATCAAGTGGTTGTTCAAGCACTATCATAAGTATTTAAGAACCCGATTGAGGGTTTAATGGCTCACAGTATGAATTTATAGGTATATTTGTTGAGTAATATCTCGAATAACGAGTGTTTTAACATAACTCCAGTGATGTAGAAAAAGGGATCGATATTTGAATCTAGTGGGACACTGGGTTTGACTGGTAAATTGCCTTCCTTCTTGTCTAATTCAATCAGGATGACGTTCGAACCCTTATATTCATTACGTAGTTACAACCAAAAGATACGAAGCCACAATGGAATTATTAAGTCATCAAGTTATGATGTCATTTTTATAAACTGATTCCCCCCTCCCCCCTATACACTTATGAACTTGTTTCAGTATTCCTGCACCTTAGACTAAAACACAATGCGAAAAGCGTTCTACCTTTTGAAACAAGGCTTACTGATAATTATATATTAATCATTACAATAAAATGAGAGTTAATTTATCTTTAAGCTTTGATTTACAAATGTTTTCACACTTGTTTGACCAGGATGTTTCTCGTAATCCAGCGAATTACTGTATTTGTACAATATAAATTAATAATAATTATTCTAGGAATTATTCAAGACACCATTAGGAAGGTTCTATAATGAAGAGGGGAAAATGTGTTGTGATCGACATTTTTAGTATATATTTAGTTCATTTCTTGCCTGACACAATATAAAGGGAGGGGGGAAGAACTTGAACATAACTTGATTTGAGATAAATGGTAACAAAAATAAATGTACCTACCAACTCAATTCATCTCTTTAATCCAAATGAAATTTCGTTTAAATAAACTGTAGTTTAAAAACTAAAATGGTTTCTCTTATTATCTGGGGAGAGGATTTCCTTTAAGCCCTTATTCTATTTGCGAGGGTAATGGAAGAGAGCTTTGGTTAATCTGTCTCATGCATCAAAGAGGGAACAACGATTTCTATGTAGATAGAAATACTTGCAATTTTAATTTGCTATTTGTAGTTTTTTATTTTTATACAAAGATAAAAGTAATGGATGGATCTCGATTAAGACGAGCCATTGGATTTTCCTTCTTCTTCTTCTTTTTTTTTTTTTTTTTTTGTTATAGAGACATATTTAACTAATACATAAAGGCCAAATTCTATCCTAAATACCCATTCCAAAAATATATATACCACAATTCAACTTTTATACTTCTTGTAAATATGTAGAACACCGATATTGTCGTCGTTCATGCTCCTTTCAAAGTTAAGGAATGAATGTGAAATCAAGACGAGGATTTACTTAGAATTTTTTTTTGTCAAAAAGGAGTATTATTTGTCAAAATGTATTATTTCAAAGATAAATTTGGCTGTTGTAAATGGGGGATAATGGACAAAATATTGAGATAGCGTTGAGTCTAAGGAAGGAAAGAAAAATATCAGTTGATTCCACTACTTTGATAATCAATTTGAACTCAGTTTTTTCTCTACCGTTGAGTCTAGAGCAGTGGTTCCCAACGTGGGGCGCAGGCCCCACCGGTGGGGCATGGCAATATTTTGGTGGGGCATGGCCAGGACGTGCACCCTTCGGCTTACTATACCAAAGACTACGGGGCTACGAAAATTAAATATCACAGGGGGGGGGGGCATCAGGATTTTAGAAACGCCTAGGTGGGGCATGGCTTAAAATCGGTTGGGAACCACTGGTCTAGAGCTTGCAACAATTATTAGTAGCTTTGTGTATTATTCAATATTGTCAAATAGCAATCAGCAGATAAAATGCAGAGGTTTCAAATAGAAATTGCGGGCACGCTCTCTCACCTCAACAATATGTCCATCCCTAGAGATAACTATTGCAATGGATGCAACTTTTGTAGAGTGCGAGGAGAACTCGGGAGTAAGACTTATAGTAAATACTATTAAATCAACACCCCTTTTTATCATATATGATTTTGTGCGTGTGAGGGAGGAGGGGGGTCGATTATTAATTAGTTATTATTAGTACTACTGCCCCAGGAAGGACTAAATATATTTATAAGTAGCACTAGATTCAGGGAGAATATTATAATTATAGATATTATTACACTTTTATTATGCATTTTTAACAAAATCTGTAACAAATGTAAGCGAGAATTCTTTCATTTTTCTTTTAGAGGGAGTTGTTTACCCCATTATGGTCAGATAACAAATAAACATAAATTCAAAATGGAACAAAGATACCCACCGTTCTTCCTTTTTTAATAATAAAACTGTTATTTTTCTCTACAAAAGTCGCATCCCTAGAAATTGTCATCAATGAGCACTATCCAATGACTCTGATAAAAGCTTTGAATTGGACGTGTTGAAAAGGGAGTTAGAGAGGTACTTGTTGATCATTATGGTCCGTCAAGACATTGATATTGGTAAATGTGATAATATAACATTACCTATTCACTTGATAGTCGATACATAAGTTTCACGGTCAACAAGACAAAAATAAAGAAACCTCCCAAAAAAACAAAAACAATTTCATTTATACTATAAACAGTGCACAGAGCTCCATTTTTGTCTTCCTAACTCTTAATGATTGAAAAATTACTCATATGGCAATAAAAAGAATAATTTACCTACATCAATGTACTACTTAATGGCCTCATCCCTTAGTTATTTGAACCACCTTTCACATGATCCACCATGGGATAACTTCCTAAACAAAAATTCGATTACCAAAAATGAGCAGAATTAACAAAACACAAAATATTTGTATTTTGTGAAAGTCACTACTTTATTTGGAAGGAGTCTTCTCTGGAATTTGGGTACAAATATTTGAAGAAATGAAAAATTATATTTTAAAGCTTATAGTATGTTATGATAATCTCCAGACTTTTCGAGGAAAAAGTCTTGAATTAACCTTGACTCTTAAAGATAAAAATACCATAAAATGAGGATTTAAATAGAAAAATAGATTTTAATGACCAAATATTATACAAAAACTTTGGTATAAAATAGTTTGCGAATTACATTTAACAAAATAAATTTGCAGTCCTTCATTTATTTCGTAATATGTTACATATAGGTTATTCTTAAGTAATACTTGGTTTGAGCCATTACATTTTCATATAATTTATTTATAAAGACGTTCATTCTTAAAAACAAACTTTCACTTATGTAAATAATCATTTTTATGTAATAATAATAATACTCTTCTTATTTCATCTTAAAGGTTTGAAAGATTGTACCATTGTTAATAAAACCACTTTTTCCTTGTAATTTGTGGATGGTTGAGACGTGCCATCCTACAATTTAATGTCTTACATATGAATACCAAGCACATATAAGCATACACCTACATATAGAGTAGAAACTATATATGTTATGTCAAAGAAAAGTCTGCAAACAGTAGTTGACGACATCATGTAATGGAGTTATTATCAAGGGAACGTAATTTTTTTTTGAGGGGTAGCTAGATAAAGTATGATACTAGCTGATGAGATTGAGTAGTAACACGTTACTTTATAATATATATAGCTACAATTTACTGTTTTATGTACTATGTAAAGTTTTTGTCAATAAGGAGTACATATTAGTTGTCAAAATGTATTATTATTTTAAAGCTTATAAAACGTCATCAAAGAAGTGGGATAATTGTCAAAGTCTTAATTTGAAATTTTTAGTAATACGTAATATAAAGAAATTACTTTTCCATGAAGTAATAACTAAAAATTAACTTATTACTCTATTCAGTAATACTTTTCCTCACTGCTAGTTCGGAACGGTGTATGGCCCAAAACTACTGTGAAGATGTGGCCCTCTGGTTCTTCCTAAACTCAACACTATCTCAACATTTTGCCCATATTTAGGTAAAGGCCATTGACCATGCTCATGGAAACCAAAGGTATCGACGTCATCTTTGAATTAATTTCAAATCATCTCATATTTTCGTATGGAGCATGAGTCGTATCAGTAATTCCCCATATGAAGGGAGAAGGACTCAAGCATTCAAAGCTAGACTCACCAAATTCATACTCAATTATTTTACTTCAATTTGATTCTTTGTAATCATAGGAGTGATACATGGAATAGATGTGTATCCATCCTCGGAAATTTCATATCTTAAAAACGTATTTCTATTTATACACAATTTCAAAATACACTATTTGCATTCACACTCCTATTCGTGTGTCCACTTTTTAAAATGTTTGATACATCACTACTCTCCATACAGTCTATAAAGTCACGAAATAAAATCCTTATCACATTCAATCTTATTTCTTCTTATGCCTATTATTAAATCATGTTAATTAATCAATATCAAATTAAAAATACAATAATTTCCAAATAGGGACCCTCTCAATAATAATAATTATTATTATCATTAACTATGTAGTTACTCATCAATCAATCTTTAATGGTATATTCCTTTGAAATAAATAAAAAAACAAACAAAGTCTCTTTAGATTAAAACACTTAAAATTATTGCTACCACCTGAATGCATTTTATTAATTACACACACAACATTACTTGATTACTTTAAGCAAACACTTATAAATAACAAGGATTTGAAGAAGTGTAATTAAAGTTTGAAATATGTACAATTACTTAGAATCGACTGTATGTCGATGTCTGTACCTTGTACATACAGTCAATTCCCTTTCTTACAAGAATGTAATATTTAGTGCCAACATTATTTTAATTTTAATAATAGAGTGTTGACTTACGAGAGTCCATGTCGAATGAAAATGAGCTGAAAAATGGAGTAGATTGATTGGTTATGAATGATGATCCTAGCCAGAGTTATTATTTATCTTTTCTTTTTTGCTCCCTCTAAAATATCGTTAAAATTATACAAATACTTGTCGAGGGACAAAGCTTTTTGCTCGCTAGAAACTTAGCTACCCTTGTTCTTTAGCCCTCCCTGCAAGCAAACTATGTATGTAAGTAAGAAATTAATAGATCTACAAAAAATACTTTAATTATATTACTTGTTACATTGCAAATTTTGTTAGAATGCGAATCGACTGAATATACATATTACTGATGTATCAAATATCTAAGGATATGTATTTGAAGATGTGTATTTAGAAATGAAACACAAAAATAGAAAATGAATATCTAAAAATGTGAATAATGGTTTACAGACCCAAGACTGAATAATAATATTCAATACATTATTCGTACACATTAAATATATATGAACATTTAAGAAATATTCATATCTGCTTTTTGAAAATGTCCAATCTGTTTTGAAATTGAACTATAGTATAATGTCAAGGCTAGGTGGATCACCCAAAGCTTCTCAGGTACTTGATGACTAAAGCCACCTGATGTATTGAATGTTCCATCCACTGATTATAATCTGCACTTTAGGAATATCCTTATTGCAGACCAGCTGCGATTTATGAATATTTGTATTCATATTTTCCTCTTTTCTAAAGGTCGATTTATGAATTCTCTATACCTTAATTTTTGATAATCAACAAATTAGTAGTACGTATGTATAATGTTACCGGAGGTGCAGAAAAATGATCACATTTGCTTCATTTTATTAGATTTTATATACTATGTAAATGCACGCACCTATAAATTTAGGATCTTTATTTCAAGTTATATGTAGAAGTACTATCGGATTCATCCATCATGTTATTGAAATATTTAACAATCATGGCTGAACCGCATATGTAATGTAAAGTGATTCAAATATGTTGTCAAATCTTTAATCTATTTACGAATCAAGTAAATTCCTAACACATTCTTTCACCCATTTGGGCTCCAAGTCTTCTTCAATGTATTTTAACTTTTGACAGAATTAATTCTTCTAAGGACTATTTTTTTATTCATATAATACTTAATTAGCAAATGTAAATGCATATTACATGAATCATAAGGAAATTACGTAATTAATTGCAATATAAAATTGCATTAAATATAGTTCTAATGTATGTATATGTATAATTGTAAGCCTCATGTTGAAGTCAACAAAACGTGTTCCTCCTATGTCATAAAATATCAAGTGTTAGGTATCAAAATACAGGAGAATCTACATGAACTTCAACACAAAGCAAACTTTTAAAGAATTGTTCTGGTACAAAGGAGGCTGTTTGGGTATTAAATTAGAATACCAGACTGTGTTGAATACTAAAATGACCCTTTTTTGGTTCAGGACAATTCTTGAAGAGTTTAGACATCTTAATTTTAATTTAAAAAAAAATAATACATTGGACATTTAACAAAGTAACTCTGTAATTTAAAACTTTGTTCATTTTCTGAGTAAATAAAGTAACTAATTATAGAAAATGGTCAAGATATGAAAATATTTAGTTAAAGATATCTACAGTTTCCTTTCATTAGGGAATAACCCATAGAGAAGTTTCACATGGCAAAATGGGTAAGTTCATGGGATGACTTCACATTTGTTTTTAAATAATAACTAGCTAATTATTTCAGTTTGAGTACAGCAGTACCTGAAATAATCCGAGTAATTAATTCCGTGTACATACTTGACTGGTTAAATTCGGAGTGTTCGATACTGTCATAAAAATGGTGGGTATTATTGAAAGGGCTTTGAAAAAAAAAATCGTACAATAGCAAAATCCATACAGTTCGAATATATAATAAACAACACGAGTTACTTTTGGGGATCAACAAATATGCAGGATATTCTTCCTTTAGCTATTTTCATCAGCTGACTCGTGTCTCTAATGTGAAGCAACTGACACTATGTATTATGAATTCAAATGGGCATTAATTCTTCTTTGCATGCCCAGGGGTACCTTAGCATTTCAAAACTATGTATACAAAGCTTCCCTATTCTTTCTAAAGTTTATCCTTTTCCTATTGAAAGTCAAGGTTTCAAAAGGAACAAAAAAAATCTAGTTGTGCACTTCATTCTAATACTCCTTTCCCCAGCTGAATTTATAGTGCAAACACAATGTTTTATATATACAATTACCCAAATTGCCAATAGAGTTCTCTTCTGTGTTTTTCGTCCTTTATTGGCCCTTTAAAACTATTGTTATTATTTATTTTTTTTGAAATGAGATCATTTGAAAAATAAAAGTTATTATAACCCATTATAAGGTGATGTCTTTGAGGCATTTTGGAGCCGTTGTTTCAAATATCCACCTACCTATAATATATATATATATATACATATAATACAAACGTTATTGATAAATGTCTCTCATTAAGTTGCTATGAGTCCTTATAAAGCATATTTGATGGTAACAAATAAGTGTTTTCAAATATCTACCTATGTAGGACACCTCTCCTTAGTTCTCTCAAACAACATACATATTCCATCAAATGAGTCACTCTGTCTGGTAGTAGAACTTGAATGCTACCTATGATTGTAGCACTAAATATTTTGTATATATTGATCAATTTAAAGACTTGAAGCAGCCTACCAAACAATAAAAAAATAATATATGAAAAAAAAAGTACAACTAATCCAATTACCTTAAATGGACTCTCTACCATTAATATATATCATTTTCGACTCTTATTGTCACAAATATGGGAGAGTAAGTACATTTGAGGGAAGAGACAGCTTATATAGCATTTTGGAAGGAGACAAAAATTGTTTCTACACTCAATGTGAGCACAGGTATGTCGTCATAGGGGTACAATCCTTGGATAAAGGAGTATAAGGCATTAAGGAGACTCAGAGCAAACTCTCTCGTTCCTTTAATATAGTATTTATACACAATCATGACTAAAGTGTCATTTTCAAAGAACCTAGGATAGTTTTCTCCAATTATGGAATTATTATTCATTTAATTGAAGGGGAATGTTCAGAGGGCCTTAACGTAAGCTAATTTGAGTTCATCCAATCAACGTTTAAAACGCAAATAAGAATAATAATTATATGTATGTGAAACGTTTCTTCCAAGTTATTCTACCATCAAATAATTTACTTATTTTCGATACTTATTCTTTACTTAAATTTTAGATCTCTAATACATTAGCTGTTCATGAGATCGTGATGCTTTATTGAAACTTATATATCTACATCTGCCACAATGGCAGGCAATGAAAGGAAAAACCTGTTGAATGTAGAAATTTTTAGGAGTGACAAATTTGTCAATTAATCAAAAGCTCTCACTTTTTGTATACATATAAAAGAAATAAAATGAATTATTTTTGGTGTTTTATTTTTTCAATTTAGTACTGTCAATTTTGATTGGCTAAAAGTCCTAAATCCTACCACTGTAAAACTTGCATTAATTCATGTTTACATACATACATAAAGAGATAAATCTCAGTAAAAAAAAAAGAATAAGGGCTACTTTTCTCCTTTTGTGATCTGATCAAAAATCTGTCCACGTTCATTTGTTGAGATGATATCAAATGATTCACCCAACATCTACTTCAATCAGGGGTGTCAAGCATACAACCTGAGGGCTGTACCTGGTGTTCAGTTAGGAGATACATCTGCATTATTCAAAAAAAAAAATAGTCAAATGCAGATGTACCTGATAACTAAATTCCCAGATCCGGCTCGCAGGCTGTAAGCTTGAAGTTTATAAAAAACTTCTGAATATTTCGGCAAAGATAAAAGGTTTTAATTAATTTCTACAAGCTTTAAAATCAATGACCTTTCAAAGGTGTATAGTAGCAATGATTTTTGATCAACATAGAATCAACCAAATTTGCTTACAAATGATACTTTTCAAGTTTCGAATCGACGTTAAATGAGACATAAGACTTATGCATCTCGAGGAGTCCGAGTCCCTGTGGCCCTGATTCAATCCTCATCAATATTGAAATTCAATATCATAGACGGATAAATGAGCCTTGAAAACCACTTAATAGTAATTTGAAATAAAGGATGTTCACATGCCTCTTACTCAAGTCTAAATCTTTTAATTTCGAGTCCGAGTCTTAAAGTTTATAAAATTGAGTCGAGTCGTTTAATGTACCTAAAATGCTTATAAATAGATTTTAAAGGTGTCTAGACATTGAAATCTTTTTCACATATCACCATATATATGTACATAATATGTTTCTACAAACCTATGGTAGTATTAAAAACATGGATATATATTCAAACGTATTGTAAAATTTTATGGCTCTCTCAATGAAATATTTTTATTCGTCATTATTCTCTTCCTTTGTGAATGAGACAAATTCAATCAAAATAACAATAATTGTTCAATTTTATTATTGTTGTTCCTAACATCATGATACTGCGTAATGCGTATAATATGTAAAAACATACTTAAATAAAAAAGTATAACAAAACACACATAAAAGTCCCTACAGACTTTATTTCTGAAATTGTTGTCTGCCATCTTGATTGCAACAAATATAATGTTATACATATATATATATATATATATATATTATTTTGCAACAGAGTTATTTTTAATTATGAAACGAATTTTTGCTTTTAGCATCTCCCTCAAATTCCCTATTAAAATTTGTTAGCTTTCCTGTACAAAAAATGAATAAAAAAAATACTTTTGACGTTGAGATTCTCAAGAGTAAAAGACACACACTTGCAACACCTTACGAAGTAGTGAAAAATATGAGTACCTTTTGTATTTTTTTAAACTTTTATTGTAGATACCTTTATCTACTATTTTTTTAGTTAATTAAAAATGAGGCCAATTTTTGATGTTGAGAAAATTCAATTTGAAGTGGGTCTGAGTCATTGTTTATTTATTTCTTTCTTTACAATAATTGCAGATCTGACTGTTTTCTTTGATTCTTCATGCCCAGTTGTCAACCGATTTCACAGGTGGAAAGACAGCTATTCTAAAATAAAGAGGTGGGAATATATAAAACAAGGGTTTGCTATTAATTATATAACTTTTCCTTCCATTTATGATCTGTGGACCTTTTCCGTACTCAAAGTTAATTTTCTGAGTCTTCAACATTTTTAATTAAGAACCCCCTGTCTAATTAATTATATTAATAAAGATATAACCTAATCAATATTTATCAAAAGGGTATGGAACTTCCATCTTCGAATTTCAAATCTTTTAGGCGAATATTTGTTAAATCATAAAAGTTGATGGTATATAGTTGGGGGAATCAAACTACAACCTCTGATCCAGATCTGGTTCGCAATGACAATTTAAAGGTACTTGAGTTCATTTATTGAAAAAATGATTAACTGACATTTTACAATAGTATACATTTATATTCAGAAATCAAATAAATTTTCCCATCCATTTGATACTTTTAATCCCAATGTGTATTAAAAGGAAAACATTTTGAGTCTTGTTTTATTATTTTTAATTTTAAAGTCAAAAAAGTGTATCCTGTAAAAATATTTATTTTGGATACAAGTCGGTATTTTGATAGAAGCAATTGCTTGTAAATTAAGAGAGATAAAACTGTGAAACCTTGATTTTTCCTATTAATTTTCTTAAAAAAAGTCAAAAGTTACAAAATTTATGGAACATGTGATGAAATTTTAAATCATTGAATTGTTCTTAATACAAGAATTGCACATAGATTACAAATATCAACAGTCAAAAATCCTAAGGGGTATAAGAATAATAAAAGTTATTCAGTTTTGCACACTAATTTCCAATCTGTAAATTTTTTTTCTCGAGAGTTCGACAGTTTTTGAGAAATCGAAGCCTACTTTTTGAGCTTTTTTGGTCCATGTTCCAATTTCAACTTCAATTTAGAAAATTAAAAAATAATAATTTGCTAGTATTTTTACTGGAGATTCCATTTTTAGTCTTGGTTATGACCTATGGGGGATCCTGGGGGCACAGGCGGCAGGAGTAGGCCAAAGCGTATTTAGTTAAATAACTCTTAGAATATTACATGAAATGGATTAATAAGGAATTTACTCAAAAAATGAGACCCATAGCTTTCAAATGCGATGTCAAGAGCCCGATAAGACTCCTTAACCAAGAAGAAATCGGTCATATAAATGTGTCAAGTTTCATTCAATTTCGATCAAAAATTCACTAGAAATCAAAGACTCAAGGTAGAGCTACTACAATAGTAGCTCTACGCAAGGATTACAAAATCAGCTGAAAGTAACCAAATTCAAAAACATTGAGCTTCTATTTAATAACTAGACAACTCCGAAGAACGAGTGGGATCGCATGGCCATGGATATCAATGTAAAGGTATAGTGTTCCTTGATAACTCATCATAGGGACTTTGTGAAGAGTGTCTCAGCACTCGGCGTTCCTTCTACTTTATCATCATGGATATGAAGAGAACTGCATTGGAGAAGGAACGCTGGATCAGTCTCCTTAATTTAAATAGGACAAGATCGGAGTTTTGAATAAAATGGGTTATAATTTGAGAGATTCCTCTTCATGAGGAAGTCATTTGGATCATCTATGAATCGGTTAAGAAAAATTCCCTTTTCAGATCAAGAATGGGGAAAGAAATTAGGAATCCATTGAGGAACATTCTTAATTTAAAATTCTGCATTTAATGTTTCCTTGGAATCTATATACTTTTACATGTTTTACTTTCTGTACACCATACATAAGAAAAAAGCAAACATTTTAAAATGAAATAGAAATGAAAAAAAAATTAAACAAAGGATTCTCCAGACGGTGATTGTCATTTTTTGAATCATATGGCTCACTGTGAAAAAAGTTTGGTGATCCTTGGTACATTGAATTTTTGCTAACTTTTCTCTTATAAGAGTAAGAATAGCAAATAGCGGTCTCGTAAATGGGACCTCAAGGATTCTTACCCTCCCATAGACATGGATATGGACTTCCCCTTTATTTTCATTTTCATTTAATCACACAGGAGTGACGTTTCTTCTTCTCTTAGTGTCTGACAACAGATATTGCCAAATTTGGACCAAATTGAAAAAAAAACTAAAAAACTAAAAACCAAATCAAGGGTGAATGCCGTGAATTTTGAAATAAACATCACTACCAATCGAAGCAGAAAACCTAAAGTTCCTAAATTTTTGAAAGTTTCAAATGTTTAAGTGTATGGCCCTACCCAATGTTATTAATACAAGTTAAAAGGTGGTTTGGTGATTGACATCACAAATCACTTATTTAAAACATGAAAAATAAATCCTGCAAACTTCATAAAAAGTCAGTCCATAATCTATTAAAAAAAACAGAAAAATATTATTTACAAATTTATCAAATCAAGTGCATTCATCACAATAAAGATCCGCTCTTTTAAAAAAAAAAAATCATAGGAATTTATTCATTTACAAATCCGTGAAAATGTGACAAATTTATTTGAAAAATAATGATATAGTAAAAGAAAAACGAGAAAACGAGGACAAACACTTATTTCAACAACAACAAAAATATGTTTTAAACGTTCCTTCCTTCTTCTTCTTCTTCCTTTCTTACTTTCATAAATTTTTGAAGGTTGGTTGTACATACAATAAAAATGGATACGATTCATGGATGTGTTATACATAAATTTTTCTATTCCTCTCTCTCTCTTTCTCTCTCATTTATCGGGAATTTCATTGTTGTCCAGGAAGAGACCTCATAAAAAAATAAGGGAGAAAGTAAATTTTTCCCTTATTATTTAAGGATATTATTCACTACAATCACTATTTTTCTAAAGATTTAACAGACTATAAATTCCTTTAATTTATAGTTTAACTTTATTGGAAATATGTGAGCCTGCGTGCTCTTATTTCCGAATTTGACTATGTATTTATTACCTGTACCTACCTATTTGGTCACATTCTATAGGAAATGGGTAAGGGGGGAAAATTGGCATACTCGGTCACACTATAAGTGGACCTCTTGAACAGGAATGGGAAAAGTTCAATTGCGCCTTAAAGTCCTTTCTGACTTATAACTTATTTAGATCCCACAAATTCTTCTATAATGAAAGAAATGTAGATTAGAGCAATCCCCAAAAGAGTCTGATGATCAATAGATTCTATGACTATAACAGACTGTTCAAACCTGTCATTTTATTCTTTATGTTTGCAAAATTCTAATACTAAAAACACTGCGGATTGAATTCGAACTAAATGGCTCATTGCTGTCCACATAATAATTTATAATGAATATTTGACATATTAAAATTAATTTTGTTGATATATTCAATGAGCAATAAGGTGGTAAAAGGTTAGATTTCAAAATGTGTATGCGTACCTATGAAGATAAATTATCATGGTTTTTGAATTGTCTTCTTTTTTCCTTGGATCAAAACATTTTCTGCTTAAGGCTATCATCACTTAATCATACTTGTTAAATATGACGTCTCCCAAACCATTTTTGGTAAAGTACTCACCAGTTATAAATAAATAAATAACACATGATTGAATGACAAAATATCAGCGGTAGCTTCCTTCATCTAGATGGTAGTGATCTAGGCCTATCACGAACAAAAATACAAAATTTTGCTATATGTAATTTTGTTTTAAATCTAAGATGTCTGAGGTGTACATATGTCTATAAATTGTTTCTTATGACACTATCACATAGTGATCTTCAATGTACCTCGCAACCTCCTTTTCTCCTCCAAAAAAAGAAAGAAAAATGCTCTAAATCAATTGGTAGAAACACAAAATGATGTCATTATTTCCAACTGTTGAAATATTCTCCATTTGAAATGAAGTAGATATATTCACAGCTTATCAAAATGCAATTAGAGTTGAGAAGATCAATGATCCAAATACTAATAAAAGCCAAGAGCAGATTTATCAACAAAAAATGCATAAGGGCTATTGATTCTCGGGGCCACCCTTCTGCTGAATCCAATATTTTAAATTAGTTGTGTCCCAAGTTATATTTACCTGAAATTAGCTTCTTTTTTATATATAATTTGAGCCAATAAAAGATGTCATACTTTGAATGTATTTCCAAAATTTTAGATTTTAAAAGAAAATCTGAACATTTTTTTAATATAAATTTAGTTTTTAAATTAGGACTCATGCCAGGTGTGGAACACTAAAACTGCAATATTATACTCTAACCCCATTTTCGTCAAAAATATTCGGTCAGAATTTTCAGACTTCTTTTGCGTTAAATTAATTTTCAATTTCTTAGTGCAAATTAATATTTTTGAATCCTTGGTAAGAAATTTTGAACTATTTTTTTCCCTTTGTCATTGAGTGACTCTTTTTACAGATATCTGTACAAAATGAATGAATGATTTTTTTCCATTTAAAAGAACTAAAGTTATAAAAAGTTATTATTGTTCGTTCCACATTTAGTTTCATCACTTTTTCAATGACATAATAATTTTACAAAACTGGAAGGTCATAATGAAGTAAGTCATACTTTTTTTTCTTCTGTGCAATGATCCATGGATCACATACTTCTAATTAAGTCTGTAAAGCTTATGAATGAACATTGTCAAATAGCTCAAGTTTCATCAAATATGATATGTGTGGCGTTGTAAGACTACAAGGCTTACTTTAACATACATTCTAATTGATGTAAGAAATATTTTAATTCGTCTTTGCATTATAGAGATATTTGCATGTTTACTATCCCTAGTGGTATAATAAATACCTGAAGAAACATCATTTCGATTAAAAAACAAGAGCAATTTAAGTCTACAATAAATATCTAATAATTCACATTTTAGACGTATCCCCACCAGCCAATATCAAACGTTGACATTCTAAATAATCAAATTTGTAGAAATTTGATACATCACTAAATACAGGGGTATCTACGTACATACCCCTATGTACAATTTAGTGATGCATCAAATATCTCAAAAAATTCGATGGGAATATTCACAATTGAAAATTTGCAAAAAGTTTATGAGGATGTGAAAATGGAAATTCAAAATTTTTTGCAAATGTTGATATCTCAAACAATTTGCAGGGATTCGCAGGGTAGAACGTGAATTCCAGTCCAGTTGAGCCATCACTAAAATACAGCTCGTATGAACAAGAATGAACATAATGAAATAAACACGCATTGAGACGAAATTAAAATTTCTTCCCTCGTCTCATTTTTCATTAATCTTGTTGCATTCAAAGATACTCTCGTCTGTTTTGTAGGTATGCAGATCCCCTACATATTTTTTCCCTTTACACCTTTTCAAAAAACGCCTCATCCCTTCAAAAAAAATATGTACATACATATTGTATGTATACCTTTTCGACCACCCAGACTTTAAAAAAAAAAAATAGTATCTCAAAGAGAGAGAGAGATAACAATAAGAAGAAGAAGAATGAGATTCACACTTTTAGGGAAGTGTGAGGGGGTCGTCTATAGGATAATATGTGAGGACACACTCATTTTAATTGGAAATATGCAGTCCATTTTCCTTCTTCGAGAGTCTTCTTCACCCTGAGTGCATATTATATGTATTATAACACACACAAGGGATCCTACATTAATTTATTTTCACACACTGAGTTAGTTAACCCTTTTTAATTGACAAAGTGTGAGCCAATGCAGTAAAGTGCACTTGTGGGTAATCTGTTTAAATTACTTTAGGGGTGAAATGGTAAAGGTGGGTGCAACTTCTTTTTTTTTTTTTTTTTTTTTGTAAGTAAATCAGGTAGAAATAAATAAAATAATGTACATTGAATGTGCACTTTTAACCATAACTAGTACGTAGAACTTTATTCCGTACTCATAACATAACATGTAAAATTGGTTTTATATAGAGGTATTTTGTTCCTCAATCACAGATATAATCAATTAGTTGTTGGGTGTTTTTTTTGTTTGTTTTTTTAATTTTGTAAGAAGTCAGAATGTACAAAAAATAAATAAAAAATTGTAGCTCCTTACAATTACATTTGTTACACGGATATATTTTACATAAATATACATTATATCCTATAAAATATAAAATTGTCTAAAGAATTAAAAATTTTCTTTCAAGAAAAAGTACACGGATTTATTTCAATTGCTCTGTTACTCTAATTTGACTGTAGATATTTAACGTCAAGTCTAAATTTTGCAAAAAATAACTTTAATTTTCAATCCGTATTTTTGTGTCTTTTCTTCCAAAATTTTATAGTTACATAAAGAGTAAAATTCTTATGTATCTGTGCTGTTAAAAAATAAACCCAAAATAAATCAGCGGATATTTGTAAAAAACCCATTAAGTACTACTAGAGTCAAGCATTAAAATCTAAATATTTCATGCTGAAATATACATAATTAATTAATTATTCAAAACCATCTCTTACAAAAGGAATTTTTTTAAAAAGTGTAAGTTTTTACATATGTTCAATGAGCTTCCTACTTGTTCTGCCTCAATTCTATGTACTTACAAGAAAAAAATTGAATAATCAAATCAAATTGCATATAATTAACAAATGAACAAACATGTTCCAGACTTCCAATTGTAATGCACCATGGTGTGAAACGAAAAGATAATTAATATCTATGTAAAAAAACAAGTATTGAAATACGACTAAAAGCTAAAATACTAAGTAAATAATAAGTTATTTATACAAATTATAAAATCATCTTTGATTTTAGTAAACTCATTTATAAAATAATGTTTGTAACATTCATTTTCTTTGGTATCTAAGGTCATGATTCTTTTCAACACTCATGAAAACTATAAGTTTTCCAGCTCATAAGGTATACACCTGACACTCAAGCATGACAAAATTATAAATACTTAAGTTAATTTGGTTTTACAAACAATTTAAATCTTTTCAAAATGATAAACGTTCTGTTCAAATACTTATATTAATTTCAATCCTGATAATATTAAGGTATTAAATGGTGATGAGCAAAGGAAGTAGTTGGATTTACATTTATATATAAAAAGATTTACCTTTGGAGTATCCCTCATGGTTAAATAGTTTGCTTTTTTTACATAAAAGATGTTTGCAAATAAAATATAGACTCCTTTGCCGTCATCCTGGATTTGAAAAGTACGTTCTATCCACGATATTCAAAATATCTTACTATTTCTATAGACTAGAGCTGTAGGAAAAAAAGAAAAGAAAGAAAAATGATTCTAAGTGAGTACCAATTTCTTCAAAATCTGGTCACTTTGTATTTTTTAAGACAAGCAAAATATTGGTTCATGCTTATTTAAGTTCAAACGTCATCAATGAACATACTTTTATTCATGGTTAGAATATCATTTTTGACATCATTCACTAAGATATGTACACCCAAAATATACATAATTCCTGCTGTTGATTTTATATTTCTTTTGTTTCTTATTAGTGCCTTAAATGTTGATTGGTTGATCTCAAATTAGCAGTCGTTAATCTGCGAATAATTGCCTATTAATTAAATTTTTAAAAATTCAACAGTTGTGAAGGATTGACAAACTAATAAATTAGTTAGAGATTTTTACAGTTCTGGAAGGAAAGTTAGGAAATGAAATCAGTATTGAAAAATTAATTTCTTTACACGCCGGGAATTCCTCTTCTTCGACAGCTCTACTAATAACTACTGCTTACAATTCCCGAAATTTAAAATGAATAATGGATTTTCAGGATTGATATCATTGTTCAATAGTTTAGACTGGTTGAGGTCTAACAACAAAACTCCCTCCATTCTACTAAAACTTCTTTGACAGTGAATTATTTAACAATTTAATTGCCCATTACTTATTTTTTGGCATTTAAAGAATCTTTAAATATAAGTTGTGGAGCCTTGAGCATTGGTATCAAGTTTATTTAGGTCTTAATCCTTCTGAGAAATAGAAGAAAAGGATCAAATCTATTTATTTAATTCTAACATAAGCCAGGTATTTTAATGATGATAAAAATAACATTTATTATAGGGGCCTTTAAAAAACGGGAAAAAAATAGAATATTTTTTATTGTTGTCAAATAATGATGATAATAAGGCATTCTACAAATTTTTAATCACTTGACTTATTATTGATTTATGGGCTTTTTCTCTCCTTTTTACAAAAAAAAATAAAATTATGGTTTTTTTGCAAAGGCAACATCTAATTAAGTCTCAATATACGTGTAATAAAAAAAGACATAGGTATTTTTTTATTTTCTATTTAATACAAAAAAAAAAAAAAAAAAAAGATTTGCAATATTTGGTGTTTTTTTTTGTCGTCATTTAGGATTAAGCAACAATGGTGACGACGGTCACAATAGATAAGAGGTCAAACCCTTTCATTTACAAGATAAGTTTGACGGTGGTTTAATGATTTTTTTTTTGTTGAGCAACCTCACCATGGAAATATCTCCTTTTATAGAAGAAATTTGTTTTCCTTGAGCTATCTAGTTGTCTCCCTCAATCCCTTTTATCAACTATCTATATTTAAATAGATACAACATAAAAAAAAAATGAGTATAGGAAATATAAAATAGTGTGAAATTCGCTCAAACACAAAGCACCTCAATATCTCAATTTTTTTCCAAAACAAAGAAAAAAAAAGAGAAAAGAAAAGGTAATATTAAAAAAAATTAGAATTCAACAAATGTATGTTCAGCACGTAAAATTGCTATGTGCAACTGCCTCAGTATAGATTATAGGTAAGGTCAACAATTTTCAAAAACTCTATGAGTCTTTCACTACTATGCAATCATAGTTTGACATAATATTTAATTTGGGCTCCATTGGATATTTAAAGTTCCACACATAGCAGTAATCTTCATTATGTCTCTTGGTCTTTCCTTCTACAAAAAGAGAAAGAAAAAAGCCTGAAATTAAATGGTCAATTATTTACAATTGTGGTTACACTATTCTTCATCAAATAGGACAGTATTGTTTAGTTCTTTACAAAAGTTTATTCGAGTTCAGTCAATCAACGTTCAAAGCTGATCTTTTTTATATGGTTGTGCAATATGTAGATTAAAGTACCAATTGCAAAATAAAAATTTTTTGACCTTCAAAGTTCGCTCCATGCCTTCAAAGTTCAGAAAATTGATAATTTTTTTGAAAATTTTCTTTATTTCTTTCATTATCATTCAAATTTATTGATATATAATATTTATTATTTTATACTTTTTTTGAGTATAACAAACAATCTTTAAAATGTTATTATACTAATTTTCTCTAAAATGTATTTTTAGGAACATAAAGGAAGTAAAAATAAAAGGGGGAAAAATAGATGTGTCGAGTATAACGCGCAGTCTCTTCTTTTTCTTCAAAAAGCATAAGAATTATTGATGCTTTATGGATATTATTTTGCTTAAAAGGGCAAAAAAATTGTACAACAATTTATTAGTAAATTAGCCAATTTTTTGGGGGGAGTTGTTTACAACCGAACAAGAGCTAATTCAACCAATCAACGTTTAGAACACATTAGTAAGAGACAAGAGCAGCAATAAACATATTCACAGCTAACAAAATAAATTTTGTGTAAATTTTCTTGTTATGGGATAGCGCCATGGACTGCAAAAATAATATTTCCTAAGTGAGGATGAAAAGAGATTTGTTTACTTCCATCTATCTCGATATGCGTGTACACTCTACATTCGTACTACATTCGTACCTATGTACATTACCTGAGCTGCTCTTGCCCCATCTCCTTCGCTTTCCTTGACAAAAGGAAACGACTTGGGAGGGCTCCTCACTTCAAATTCCATTTATTGTTATATATATATATATATATATATATATATTATCATAAGCTCATGGTCTATTGTGATGAAAGAAAGAAAGAAAGAAAGAAAGACGTACATAGTAGGTAGAGTGTCCATTTTACTATAAATAATAATAAATTTGATTCTGAATTATCATTCTCGGATCTTACTTTTTAACAATATATATTATTATTTTTAAAAATATGTTTTTGAATTTCACGGAGAAAAGTTTCAAAGAAAATATTATTTAATATAATATAATTATTTGTGAAATCTCCGACAAATCCTTCTAATTGATTGTATCCACTACATGTGAGGGGTCCAAAAAACCCCTCACAGTGGGATCACGCATGATTCTTAAAATGTATTATTTCAAAATCGATCTCATTGATATTTTTTACTTATTTATAACAGGTGTCTGTAACTTTATAAATAGGGTGGAAATGTGTGTGTAAGGAGTGAACTTTTGAATCCTTTTTTGTTGTTGTTGTAGTTGTTGTTTGGTTCACATTTTGTAAAGAAAAAGTTTTCACATCGTTTGGGATACAAACTTTGTCAAAGTTCTAAAATAAAGTTGCGTATATTTGTTTGTATACAAAGCATTCATGTAACTAATCACATATTGACGTTGCTTAATTGAATCAAGTAATCCAATTCATCTTCTAAATTACGTTATAAGTAAATTAAATAATTTTTGACTTGTCATGAATTATAATATTTTATAGAAGCTCAAAAAATTGATAAAAAATTTTATGGACGTAAAATATACTATGAATTTTTTATGGAGTCCTCATTGGGCAAATCAACTGCACAGATGGATAAAAATGTTATTATTTAAAAATAAATTAAAAGCTGCATCTGACGTCATCGGAAAATACAGAATAATGATGTATCTAAGTTTAGTAAATAAGTGCTCATTAATTATTTTCAACAATTTCGTATATATATGTTAATATACACACGAAATATAAAGTATTTGATACAAATTAAAACATTTTAGCACACGATATAACGTCACACGTTTCATAGAATGATTATTGTATAGACGAACATGTAATAAAACAAACAACAAAATTATTATAAAAAAAACTAATATTAATAAGATACCCAAAAATTTTAAAGGTTATATTCTACAAATATTAGACTTATTATATTTCAATAGAATTTAAAAAGTCAATAGATGCAATACTAACGGTCTCATAAAAGTATTTAAAATTGAAAGTAAGTGTCCCTAAAAAAAATTTATGACCCAAAAATAAACACTAATTTTTCAAACCAAAGGTTTAAATATTATCGATAGTAAAATTCAGAATATTTCCTACCTGAAAAAAAGATCAATGGAAATAAGGAAAATATTTCAAATTGTTAAAATTCGCAGTTTAATTAGTGCACAAATAATTACTTAAACAACAAAAAAAAAATTTCCTACTTGTGACAATTTCTTTTGGCCACTATTGCTTTTTTGTTTATAATATACATACACCTATAAAATACGTTCTGACGAGAGTTTCCAAAGATATGCATAAGTTCCACCTACTTTGTAATACAAAAATTCAATAAAAAAAATGAGGGCTCTTTCATATAGACCCACTTATATGGATCCTTATTTCATTTTGGAGTATCCTTACCTTCAAATCACTCATAGGATCTCCATGGCTCTACTAATGGACCTTTATTTCAAAATATTTAATCCTCATGAAATGTTTGTGTAAGTCATATTTTTTACACAGAGAGTAAATCCCTGGATAGCTAGCTGTTAGGTCCATAGGAATGACACATTATATGTAAATAAATATATAATATTAATGACAAGCCTCTGTAACTCATTTTAAGTTTGAGTATGTATTTTACGTACATTACATAAATAGGGAAATAGAAGACCACAAAAATCATATCATATTTTAGGATTAAGCAAATATTATTATCACTTATAAACGTAGATATGGGCATATGACTCCCCAAAGTCTCATCCCCATTAAAAAAGGACTTTGCTCATTCATATAACATTTATTTGATCCTTTTGGGTTTATTATTCCAATGTGACCAAATACATAAAATGTATTTTTGGATTAAAGTTTCTACTAGTCAAGTCTACTTTAACTGAGATCAAGACAAGACATAGACATTGAAAGAACAAAAACCTTCAAAAATGGTCTAGTGGACCACATTACTTCATGGTTATAAACTTCAACCGCATTCAAAGGAACTTTTTATATCAACAGGACTAATTTTGATGTCTTTATTCTACGCTTTTTTTAAACACTTTGTACACGTTCAAAAATGAATAAAAATTATATTTAATCAAATACTTTGAACTCTGATTAAGAAAATAGTTGTTCAACATACAACTAACACTCTATTGATAAACATCAAGTGTAAGGACCCATCTCGTCTATCCCAATTATGTGTGTAATATATAAATTTTAGATATTTATTCACAGAATCCTTCACATCTGACGTCATTAGCAAAAAACAACAACAATAGTGAAACATTCATTTTTAGTTAACTGATTGAATACTTTAGTACTTACCTATGTAGGTAAGGACGGGATAGATTGATACACTTTTTATATTTTCAACGACCATGACTTCAAATTTAACTCTTATTTTGAGCAAAAAAAAAAAATAATAATTCGACAAAATGAATGATGAGGAACTAACCTATGGACTTTGTAGGATATAATTTCATGCATTTGATTATGAATCTATTAATTATTATTATCTACAAGATGACTCAAGGAGTTAAAATTTTCTTAATTTTTTCTTTATTCAATATCACACGGGCGAAATTTTCTATGAATACTTCTGAGTATATAGAACTTGGTATAAAATTTACTAAAATGAAGTGTTGTATGTAGTTCAAATAATGAATCCCTTTCCTCAATATGCTATTGAGATAACCAACCCCGTCCTCCCTACGTTTTGGTTTAATAAAATATGTTTTTAATAAAAATTATTCACGAATTTTTAATATATTTATATATGGAATAAAACATACATAAAATATTAGAAACTTGCTCTGCTCATATTCTGGAGAAGGGGAAAAATCAATTAGAGGGGATGAGTAATCATTAAGGATGAAGGGTCCGCTGATTGATGAATGTGATCCGTGGTATTACACGTATAAAGTAATATCATTATCACTCCAAATTGCTCAAAACGGAATTGAACACATCTGTGTCCCTTGATATGTCACTAAAAAAAACCAAACATGAGGATGTTTCACACCTTGCAAATATCCGTGATGATTGTGTGTAGAATATAATCGTCGTCGTGACATCACTTCATATTTTATAACACTTTTGGATTGTTGTTTTTTTGGCAAGGACTCATTAAAAACAAGTGTTTCTTTTTTTAATATATTTTTAGACACTAAAGATCAACAGTCAATAATTGGCTCCTTGTTTTTGAATGTTTTTTGATTATCATTTCTTGATTTTTATTGCTTGTAAATATAGATGGAATATAAATTATAGGTTGAGTGTGTGATTGTTGAAGGATTGACCACCCAGCTCTTACTATTGTTAAAAAATAACAGATCTAGGTAATATTTTTTTAAAGAGAGATTTGGCAAATCCGTTCTTAAAAAACAAAAACAAAAAAACATTGCTTATAAAACACATTTTTATCTTAATATTATTATTATTAAAAATCGGTAGAACGTTTCAACGATGTAGTTTTTTTTAGTCAGTAGTATAGGTAATGAAATAAAAATGGATTTCTGTTACATCATTGTTATTATTTGATATATAAAATTAAAGAATGAATTGTATGCATGCCACACACGATCAGCTATGATGAGTCGTTTTTTTTTTTTTTTTTTTTTTATGATATATAATTTGATTAAAGGTCACTTATTTTATGAAGAATTAACTTTTTGTACATAGGAAATATTAGTTTGAAAGTTGCATACAAAGGAAGCTGCATTTTGTAGGGACTAATTTGCATTTTTTTTTTACTCTATAAATAAAGATGCTCGATAAAAAGTCACCTGAAAAAAGGACTTAGCACACTCATTGTATACACTCACTCTCCTTAATTCAATGAATGGGCAATCTCGGGGACATGGCTCATTGCATGACGTTGCCTTTTAATTGTAATACTATCTATTCTCTTTTAATTTTGCTTATTTATTTACAGTCTAAACCAAGGCTTCTCAAACTTTTTTTTTATAACTCAGAACGCATGGGGATTCTCATTAAAACATTTTTTTGATTTTGTTGATTTATAGATAAGAGAAATATAAATTTTGCGATGCTAATGTCAGGGTGCACAATTTGAGAAACACTGATATGAACACCAATGAAGAAAGGAAAGATAATGACAGACAAGGGTGTTATTATGAGTCCTGCATTTTGTGCACTGCCAGTATGAATGCTAATATGTATCCACATTTCATTCATGACGGCTCTCGACGTTATGTATTAATCATAAAATTTTCAATTTAGGTACAAGAGTAAAAATAAGATTACGAGTAGTCACTAGCTAGATCTACTCAAATTACTCGTTTTTCGCCTAGACTGAAACGTGTCAACTTTGGAGCGAAAATACAGCTAATAGTTTTCTTTTTTTTATCACAAAAATATTATGGATCTTAGAACAAAGTATTTTATTCGTTGATTTTGTGACGTAATTGTATCGGCTGAAACGTTTTTAAGTTAATTATTTGTGATTGATCTTTAAGGACGTCCCTACGCCATGTTGCAACTTATTAGCTGGATATATGTACTTACATGCATATGTTTAGTTCAACAAAGTTTGAACTATATTTGCTGTTTATGCTATGCTGAGAGACGGGATCGGCCACCCATCTAGTCAATTTTGAGCCTTTTGGTTGAGATATACAATGAAGACTACCTTTCATGTGCTCATGTTTGGATAAACTTAGTAGAATTAAAGCTCTTGAATCAAAATATGGACTCAGACTCAGATTATTCAAGAAAATACCATTTATTTGTTTGCTTTTTTTTGGCGTCTAAAGATAATAGAGTAAATATATTTCAATTCCATATTTTTAAAGATTCTAAAACCATTTTGATATTCTCTTTATCACGCATTTAATTCGAGTCATCTTTATTTGAGTAAGAAAATTGATGTTTTTGTATTATTCAGAGGCTATGTATCCAAAGAAGAATAAAATAAAAAGGTACAAAAGTATCTTGTTCAATAGCTAAAAGTCTGAACTTTAATTTCAAGTAAAAATCATTACAAAAACACTCAAAATCATTGCTATATTGAAATAAAACAATCAAAATATTTCAAGGATAGAGCTTTTTTTGGTAACTATTTTATTAGAAAAGTTCATATATAACGGAGTTAATGGAAGAAAATAAAAGAAGAAAAGATAAAGAAAGAAAAAGAAACAGAAGGAGAGAGAGTGAAGGTGGTAGAGTTTTTAAGTACTTCTTCTAACCCTTACTATTCAGAGCATCTTGACTTTTTTCAAAAATACATATTCTTGGCACTATTGTATTTCCAAAGAATTTACAGCTCTAATATAGGGGTTTTTTTTCGCCAGCTTTTGATTTTTAAGCTCATCATGCTGGTGCGAGGGGGGGGGGGTGAGGGGAGGAATTATTACCCCTCACTTTTTGACTAAAAATAGCATGAAAAGTTGAGTGAATATCGTTTGATTAATATGTGACGTCATTGCTGATCCCTCCTCTTCTAAGTTATTGGTTTCCAATCCCTTTAATAGGTGTTAAACGTTGAAACGTTGATTTTTAAAAAAACAATGGCCAAATAGTTGGAGGGAGTGCCATAGTTGGCTGACTACCAAACTAATTTCAGGTCTTTTTTCTTTCTCTTTTTTTTTGGAAGAGGAAAGGTTGAAAAGTATAAAGAAGATCATATCATGGATTAGGGATAAGGATGTCACCGAATGGTACTGTCATTGTTTTTTTCTTTATGTAACTAAGTATACGAAGATGGTGTCACATCCTGTTTCTGAGAACGAATCAACTCTTTGTAAGAGCTTGATATATTAAAATGCTGCAATAATTCCAAGAAAATACTGACAATTTATAGTTCCACACGGCCATTGAGAAATCGTCCAACCCTTGATATAAGTAATTCACATCATACAAAAATATAAATAAAACCTCAAGCAGGGTTCCAAGGCAGATTCCCGAGGAAGCATTGAGCAAATGGTTTAAATTTTTATAGAACAAAATTAATTGGAATTGACTTGTCTAATGACTTGGACTAATGGGGAAATAAATGTATGTATACTATGATGGGACATACCATTTATATGTACATACATATAAAAACAATGAGCACTATCTTTGTAAGTATACATTAAGTTAATATTCCCTGCTCTGGGAGATATTAAATGGATGAATTCAAATGACTTTTTAAGAAGCATATCTGGGTAAAATACGATTGCAATTCCCAAGAAATGACACACAAAGACCACTCAACAAAGGGAATTATAAATTGTCAAAAAGAGAAGAAGAGCTTTGACTCAATGCAATCCCATTTCCAGACATTTACAATTATTAATATTTTTGTCACAATTAAACCTGCATGGAGACAGTCCCGACTCCAGCAAAATGAAAATATGAGTAACACATTTTTAGTTCTATATATAACAAATGTTTATCAATCTCAGAGCCAGGTACTGCATTCATTTTAAATGTCGGCATTTGCATGGAGTTGTCATGAAAAATGGGAAATATTTTTAATATTGTGAGTAGAATACACCAAATTTTCTAGTAAGGGACTGACCATATGAGGTTAGAGAGACTAGGACCATGTTTGTTTTTCGTTAAAGATTTTCGAAATAGATTTTTTGGAAACTATTTAACGATGTAAATACATTGATCTCATTGCCAGTAAAAGGCACAACTATTTCTTTGTCTATCACTATCAATTACCTCTGTATTATCTGTTAAATTAGTATCAGCATACAAACTGAAAGTTCCAGAAAAGAAAATAACCAAGAATGTCAACGCAACTCTAAGTGGAACCAGAGATATCAAAGTAAGAAGTAAACATCAGCTTTGGCCGGTTGCACCAGGCGTTGTTTTCTACTATGCCTCGTAATAAATCGAATCTGGTGCGTGACTCAAGCAGAAAAGTTGATAATATTGAGTGAATAAAGTAAAAAACATAATTTAAGGTTTAATTAATTGTTTCCAGACATTTTCAATATAAAAGGAGGACGGTGTTAAAGTTATGTCCAGCATGTTCAGAAAAAGGAGAAATGAAGAACATTTTTCTAATGTAGAGTTGAAAAACAAAATTAAGTGAACCAATGTTAGTAGTAGAAATACGGCTTGATCTACGACAAATTACCTGGTTGAATAATTAACTATCAACTCAACAGGACATTCACAACTTACTTATTTCACCCTTTTCTCGTTTCTTTTCCTCTTGCCTCGACTCACACTGTTTGTTATCGATAAACATAAATCATGAAGGGGAAACTGGAAAGATGGGATGAGACTCTTCCAGAAATAGATATGTATATATATTTCAGCAGTTGAATGAGCACTCCATTACCTCCCTGTACCCATTCCCCCATAAACATTACTTCAACCTAGAAATAGCTAAGAGCATAAATAAGATATTAGATTAAATCCTCGGATATGAGACGTAGAATTGAATATTTATACATATACGTGTACACAAATCCCTCAATTGGTGTAATCATGAAAAATTTGATACTAAAAGACTACAGAGACACAGGGTTTAAATATATGTATCTACGTTTGGCAGTGTGGAAAGAAGAAGCATGTCCCTCCATACGAGCCATATTTATCAGTGAAATCGTATACATAAGTACATGTTTCCGGAGTGGCTTTCCCCAAATCTAGTTTTAGGGGAGCTGGTGTCCAGGATCCCATAAACTTTATTATTAATATTTTTTTCAAAAGAAAAACGAAAAACAACAACAATAAGAACAAAGATTCCAAATCCAGTTCAGTGTTTCATTTGTTTTTTGTTTTTGTTTTTTTTTAAAAAAACTATTTTCATGGAAAAAGGGATTTAAAAAAAAAAAAAATTACTTAAATGTTTCCATGCCTCATCTTTTAACTCACTCATCCCTGTAACCATTATGATCAAGCATCATATGTTGACAAATCTCCTTCACGTCGTTTATGGATTAAAAATTTATGTTATGACAACAAAACAGACCTTTGATAGAGGGTCAATATGGATACAACACCAATATTGTCAAAAATGAGACCAAAATTGATCAACTAAACAATAAAATCAGTTCTTGCACCCCATGACCCAGTGATATATGAAGTTGTCTGGCCATTTAAAAGAATTGACCCTAACACACACAAAAAAAAAAAACTTGCTACCAAGGTCCCAAGACATAAAACATAACTCAACTTGAACCCAAGATGGATTTTGAGAACCACATGAGTGTTTATATGAGGTACACACATAGGTGAGTATATTCACTTATGTCAAGTCTACAAACAACAATTGTACAAAGTAATTACTTATCTACATACATACATACATACATAACTATGTGTGGTCTAACTGATATTATCGTCATCATGATCTCATCGAAACATGAGAGGATATTCATTACGAATCTCTCTCTTTCAAAAGATTTAATACTAGCATTAATTATGTTTATATCTATCTACATATATTCATAGAACTAAAAACCAGATAAAATATGATTAGTTGTTTAGTCATGTTCATGTTTTTTTTTTTTTTTTTGCAGGTAATTAGTGTTTTACATACCTTAACGATCATATATATACATATATATATACATGTTTGTGTGGTCCTTCTTCCTCTCTGTTATGTTCTACAAAAAAAAAAAAAAAACAGAAAGCTCTTAGATAATTCATAATATATTATTAAATCAATTTAAAGAGCCTTTATGTACAAACATCTTCTTTTTGTTTTGTTTTTGCAAATGCGCAAGGAAAAACACTTAAATTTGCATGCCTAATTACCCATGACTTTATAATTTAAGAGAAAAAAATAAAATATACATTATAAAAAAATGTTTTTTCCTCTTTAATGATAGTTTAATCCACTCTATAATTAAATGTAATTATCTCATTTAATAATAATAATGAAAAAAAAAAGCCTCTAACCTGGCTATATATATATAAATACTTTTTATGTGTACTCCAGTGTATCCATGTTCCTCATATCATTATGCCAGAAAAGATATTATTAAGGTATATACGTATTTTATTCCATAACACAATATTGTTCAAATGTCAAAAGATTTTTTAAATTTTATTATGAGTTATTATTGACAAGTTCATAATTATATTTTTTCATCACAGATGAATGACATGACTTTGAGTGACATCATATGAGATACCAACATGATGCACATTCATTGAAGTATCATAAAGTCTGAATAAGTAGCTTTTTTCATGCTTCCAATAATAGACATTGCTCAAAATTATACATTAGGCTGTTCCGTTTTTGGGTGGATCCATTGTTTTGTCTGCATTCATGGATTTCCTGATGCTTGTTGATGAAAATATGGAGATATAGAACCTTCATAAACCATTTTAGGGACCTCTCAAGCCATTTGAATTTTGAAAAATGACCTTTTTGAACTAAAATTTGCTGTGTTTAAAGGGCTTAAAGAGGTCTCACATTTTGAAGCAATCAGGAACATAAATTGCAAAAAAATAAATAAGAAAGTAAATAAATGCATAAAATTAATAGGAAAAACTGCCATAAAATTGCAACCAATGCAAATTTTGACATGAAAGCTATCCACAATGTTGATGAACAAAATTAAACAATTAACTATAAAATAAATTTTTGACCCTCATAGGCCAACTTGTAGACCCAAAACTATACGAATATGTCATTTTCCAGCTTGCACCAAAAGTTCTTGAGATGTCAATATATTACATATATAGGATATATCATAAATATTTTAGGCCATACCATTTTAAATAAGCAGATCTCTCACGTCCTTTGAGTGCAAATCATTTTAGTTCAAGAAAGGTCATTTATCAGACTTTGAATTGCTTGATAAGTCACAAAAATGGCCTTTGAAGGCTAAAACTATCCAATTCTCATTTTTTCATCAATAGGTTGCAGCAAATCCTTTGGTGTGGACAAGATAAAGGATACACGCGAAGGCAGGACAGTCCAGTGTGCATATCTATATATATATATATATCTCCAAACCATTAGCAATTTGGTCAGATCTTGATTGGTTTACTTCTCTCCCATGACGCTATCTTTACTTTATCTCTCAACCTTTCTTCCTTCAAAAAGAGAGAAAGAAAAAAAAAGCCCGGAATCAATTTTGTAGTTTTTAGCCAATTATTCTCAACATTGAAATTATCTTTCAAATATAGTTTGAAAGTGTTTTTTCTCTTCTCATTTTAAAAGGAGGAAAGGTTGTGAGGTGTAATAAAAATTGCAATGATTCTTCTTTAAGTGGTAAATCATGAACATGTAGAGTTAGAGGAAGTATTCAATATTTTACATTACCAGCCCCCCCCCCCTCCCATTTCTAATGATAAAAAAAAAAAAAAATCCAACGAATCACGCCCTACATAATCACTTTTATTCCTTTAATTTTTTGTAACCTTGAGGTATGAAATTTCTACAAATCCTAGTTATTTGCGCAAGCCTAATGGGTCTTCTTCATTTAATTTATTCAAACATTTTTTGAATAATATATTGATATACATATAAAACATAATGAGAGTTGTTTAATTAGAAAATAAATTTGTTTTCATTTTTTCATAAAAGCATAAAAACATGATGGTTATAATTTTATGTACTTTTACATATATGAAATATAATATGAGGGATTACGAATACATATATGTGTCTATGAAGATTTGAGCAGTGCTCATCTTTGAATCTCCACAAAAGCTTACTTTTATCTGTTTAAAAAAAAAGGAAAACACAATACATCTAAAACAATGTCTTGTACATATGAAAAGTTGATTGTAGCAAATGCAGTTACAACATCAATGAAAATATATATTGATGTTTGTTTTCTATTTTGTTGCTTCATGAAACTGTACCAAGGGAAATGATATATAATGTGTACATATATGGCACATTCCTCCACATATTTGTAGAAAAATTTGAGGGATCTTCAACATTTGTCCATCTGATTCATTCTTTGCCACATCATTAAATAACTAATCAAATGGAAGTTGACGACATCATGCTTAGTCATGTTTTGACGTTAGAGTCTAAGGAATTCCTCAAGAAAATAGCCGGCTCTTTGGGAAAAAAAAATAATAATAATAATTCTTTGATTCCCATGTTGAGGTTGCCTTAAAAATTCGTCACTTATTAAGTATAGAGCGTCTACACTATTATGTCTTCAAAAGCAATAATTTATTACACATACAAATTCCTTTTTGAGAAAAATTCTCCTTTGCTTGCTTTTATGTTGCAAAACCACAAATATTGTCCAACTACATACTTCCGTTCTATATCTAACACATGGAGAAAAATATTGAGAGCGAATTCATAATGAATCAGAAATGGAAATGGTCTTATTATTATTTGTCTAAGTCTGACCAATAAATTATAAAGGTAAATAAAATATGTAATTCAATTAATAAGTAGCAAAAAGATGTGCATTTTTTATTGAATTTACATCTGCCAATTTATATAAATATTTACCCACGTAAATATGAATGTGTCTCAAACTGTATGGCACGGTGCAATGGTCTGCTCTGGAGAATAGCAAAAAAAAATTACTTCTGCTATAAATGTCTGTATGTAAATAAAATATACAAAAATATTTGTTAATGGTTCACTCCTTGAGTTTAATTTTTTTCATTAATGCGCCCTCTGGTAAAAAAAATAAATAATAATAATTATATTATAAATCAATATTTGATTTAGTAAAGCATATGAAAAAGAAATCCTTCAATTAAAATATCCTTCCAGGAAACGGACAAATACACCCAACACTTGTGACATAATGATGAATCACTTATGTGTATCAAAGGATACATCTTTTTATTCTTGGCAAGATCCTTAGTAAATATTCATTCAGTTCCCTTATATACCTATGTGTATGTACATATATGATTAAAACGATCAAACACGTTCAAGTTATCTTGAAAAATCCTGTGGTTTTTGACCAAAGCTACATACACAATATGTGTGGTGTACAAACCGAATGCATACCTCAAAAAATATTGTGGGTTTTGACAGAATTTAAAAAAAAAAAAATAATAATACAACATTCGTTAGGGAAACACGTGTTCTTTAATAATATTTATTTAGGAACAAAGCCTACATGCACAGATATGTAATGTATGTAAGTAAACACGCGTAATGATGAGGGGAATTGGTAGACTTATTCTTGTTCAAGCCACACTCGTAGATTTGAAATTCATCATCAGAAATATGTACATTTCTTAATGTAATTTTATTAAAATACATACATAATGAAAGTTTGTGGACAGAATATGATTATTTTAATTTCATAATTGGAGCGTAGATATGGTTCCTTTTATAAAATGAGGTCAACGATGTTGAAAATAGGGATTTGAAGGATGACGATTTTAATTATTTTTAATATTTCTTTAAGAATTTTCCTTTGTAATGATTTATAAGCCCATCAACTAAATTGTGGCAGAAGGAACCCCAAATCTTTTGACTCTTTGTCAATGTATTACAATACTACTATCAAACCAAATTAAAGCTTATATACAATCAAATAGAAATATAAAGCAAATTGAGACGCAATTAGAAACATTAAAGGAATTTGGATTCATATAAAAAAAATGTATATGAAGCGAATGAAATTATCTCATCTCTACAGGAAGAAGATTCCAATTATGTAAGTACAATTCAATAAAAAAGCCTTGTGAAGATAGTTGCTATTAACGAGTATTTCTATCAGATAATTATTGGAGGAGACTCTCGTAATGTGTGGGCTGTAACAGGGCTTAGATTTTGGAGTACAAGCGATCACGTCATTGACTATTTTATGCAAATCTACAAAGTCCTGCAAGTTCCTCCTCTTTGCCAAAGTTAATTGTCCTCAGTGACTCAGACCATTTCTATAAGTATTCTTTTTGTTTACCATTCCAACAAATTGCTTCAGTGCATTTTCAAGATTAGTAATTTTTTTATATCAATAGGGTTCCACAACTGTGAGTCGTGGGTGAAGATTGGAACTGCATATATTTATTTTGTATGCGTATTTGCTTCATGGTCAACGCATATCTGGTCGTAAAGTATCTCTTGATGACACTCAATTGGATTTCCACAAAATATAAAAAAAAATATGTGTAATGAACTTCCTTTTACTAGAAACCCTCACTCAAAGATCCTAAAAAGCCCTCATATTCTTTACATCTTCAAAACCAATATTCTTGCCATGAAAAACCATGTCAGCACTTTTTTCCAGATTGACTCGTATCCATGTCAAATAAAATGAAAGGACAGAAGCATACAAGTGCCAAACAGCTAAACATAGAACTTATATTTTAATTATACTTCACGTTTCTTTATATACAAGGAATAGACGTAAGGAAATGTATTATGTAATGGTTTTGAGTGAATGAAAATAATTATATCTTCTGTAAGAGAAGTCCACAAATATTATATCCGCTTGGGCCATTGAGGAAGGGAAACATGAGAAGATAAGGTATGGAAAGGATTGTGTCTTTGACTTAATCTAAATATAAAAGAGGTAAATATGATCAAGGGATGCTTCAATGATGACGTCACATTTGTTTTTGAATGATATGTCTTATAAGCATTTTTCAGTTTGAATGAACAGCAATCCTTGAAATAGTCAAAATATTTGGTTTCACAGCTCAGTGGCGGTATGACTTGACTTACAATTGGGGTGGGAGTCTTTTAAGTAGATTTAAAAAATTTGTAGCCACCTTAATATTTTTTACCTTTTTTCAAAATCGTAATATTCAGTGTATCCTCCTCCTACGCCTCTGCTAGGCAGGCATTGTCGCAGACACATAACTATTCAAGACTGTCAGTGAACTTTGGGTTTAATTAAAAGGATTTTGAAAAAAAAAATGTTCTGATGCGAAACCCAGACAGATCGAATCCAGACTAAAGGGGATATTACAACTCTATCCATTAGCCCCTTTCCTTTCTAATATTACTCAATTAGGTATGTCAAACGTTCAATGTATTTCTTTCCCTATGGCTTCGCCTCGTTGATATTTTAGGGTAATTGACCAATCAAATTTCCGATGCACCAAGCCTTGCATTTTATCATGGTTGAAGATACTAAATAAAGGTCCTATATATATATATATATATAAATATGTGTATATTTTTTTCTCAATTTTGAGCTCCGTGATTTAAGAGCAAGCACCTTCATTAATGAGGGCTCATATTGAAAAACCACTAGGGGTCTTTCCTATGAGGCAACATAATATGTATATGTAATACTATGTATTGTACTATGTATATAAAACAATGTAAAATTTAATAGTAACCTTTTTTATTTAAAGCAATAAAACCAGTGAAAAAATAATTGGTGTAAAAGATTATACTTCAACGATGGGAATTTCTCACCAGGGGACATTTGAATTGTTATATATCTACGTATTCTCTCTCTCTATCTGTATAAATAAATGGGTATCACACACATATTTATTATATAATAACTTTTTAAGAATTATACAGGGGCTTTCGTTGAATCTTATTCATATCGAACCCTTTATAGAAAGGGGAAAAAAATAGCCAGGAGTGGCTTGAATAAGTAAAAAATGAACGTAATTTTTGGTGTTCCTTTTAATAATACAATATGTACACATAAAAAAGATTTTATTTATTAGATCTCAACCCAAAAAATATCATCATCTTTTCCTTGATGATAAAATATATAAAAAATAACAAATATTATTTGTTAACAAAATTATTTGGCCAATAAACAAATAAAATAATCTTCTGTTAATTCAATCTACGACCATGTTGCTGTTTCATATTTAAGTATATAAATATATATATGTACCATTATTTTAACTCCAAATAAAACTCTAATACTTATCCCTAGGGTGAACAATCATTCTTTCTTGTCCCTCATCTTACATTATGTCCGGGTACTTTTTTTCATAAATTAACAAAGCCTTCCGAAGTTTTAGGTTGGTTACTCCACAAACGACTCTGCATAAAGAAAACATACAACTATTGGTATGCATATTAATTTGATCGTTCATTAATTTCAAAAGTAACATCATAGAAAATTTGCCAACAAATTCACAAATATTGGTTCAAATAACTAATATGAATTACTACTGCCATAAATATCTCTCCAGTACTCCCCATACTAACAAATAATAAATAAATCTTTAACTAAACTTTATAAGTCAAAACAAAGACAAGTGTCTGATTTTATCTTTTAAACATACTTAAAATCAATTGTAAATCAATAATATATAAATGTATATATATATATAATGAAAATTTAATTTGTTCACACATTAATTTTCTGAAAAGTTTGCGCTCAGGCGCTCATTCCTTCATATTTTAGTCGAAAAAATTCATTCATGCAAATTGTTGTATACAATAATATTTATATAGTCAATAATACAATGAAAAGAAAACCATTTGACAAATTGAGTCATCCATAAATTTACAACTTTAATTGGTACATGCCACTCCCCCCCCCCCCCTCTCCACTTACTGTATTTACGAGGTGCTGTCTCTGCTTATATAGCAACTATTAAGCAAGAGCTAGTTAACACAGTATTTGCCTGAAAGTTGTTTCCTTATTGGGCAATTTGACCAATTTGGACTTTGAGAAGCGTCTCTCACTTGAGGGAGGAACTTGTTGCATGACCAATTTGATTCACCTCTACAAGGTTGAAAGGAGCAGTAAAAAAGAGAGAAACAAAGCGGAAACGGGACAAAAGTGGAAAAGCTCTTTAGTGATTTTTTCCGTTCAGGCGCTCAAAAATGAACGCAAAGCATGAACAGCACTCATTTTCAGCACAATCTCCAAGTTTGTATAGCAATATTCTATCAAGATGGGAGTGTAGTATGATAATTAGTTAATTAATGAGGAACTTTCCATCGACTGTTCAGAATAATTGTGGTAGTTATCAAAAATCTTCTGTGAGTGCCATAAGTTCAGCTTTGCAATGGATATAATTATATACTTCATTTAGTCCGGATTCGATGTCTTTGGGTTTGACTGTACCTTTCATTTCAAGACCCTTTTGATAATAAAAGCCACGAGTTACAGGTTAAGTTTTTAGGGAAAAGTTACTTGTAGATCTGAGTGTTTCAAACAGTCTGCTAATTCCACAGAAGAAATTACACGAACTGTTCGAGGTACTTCTGTGTTCAAATTGAAATAACAAGCTAAATATTACTCAAGAACAATTGTGACGCCATTTGTCGGATTGAGCTAATTGTCCATGTTTTTTTCTTTCTAGTCTGACCTAGAGCTCCCTTTTTTTGAAAATCAAACCCGCCCAGAATAATAAAACCAAAAGACGTTTTCCTATTACGGAAATTCTATTTTTATCTTGTACTTTAAGTCAATTAAATGAGTAATTACCCACATGGTTTTGTTTCTAGTGTATTTCTTGTAGTTTACTTAGTGTACTTTGCCATTTTAGATACTTTGTTTCTCGACATATTCATAAGAACAAATTGATATCAACTTCCATAAATAGTTTCACTTAATATAGCAATATTAAAAAATCAGTCTCTTTTAGGATAAATATTTTTTTATGAGGATATTAGACTATTATGACCATGAAAGGACACAGCAAAGTACAATCTTGTTTGATTTTGTTTCTTCTCTCTCTGGGTGCAAAGCTATTTGACATATTCTTATAAATTAGTAATTAAATAACTTGATGGCGTTAGATTTTAACAAAATTTAATTATTGTAGATTTTTATCATTATATACATAGGTAGATAATAAAGCTCAGTCACAGGGGGGAGGGGGGTTGCTAGTACGTTAGGAACATAATTATACATACATCTATTAGTGTTGAATTCAAGTATGACTTCAACCTCGGAAAAAGCACTAAACATTTCTATAGTTCAAAGTTTTTCAGAAACATAGGACTTCAAACCAATCCCCTCCCGTTTTTTCTCTGCTATTGATCCTTAAAAAGCATTTCAACCCTCTACAAGGTATTATTTTCCCCTCAGTTACTCTAAAGTACTTTGATTAATGAATTGAATTCGTTGATTAAAACTTTAATTTCTGTGATGCACGGGAATAATATGCCATTATTCATAATTTAGACTTCATTGTATAATTTATTATTCTAATCAATATTGGATGTGGTTATACGTCAAATAAAGTTGAGATGAAATAGAATACTGCCGTCACTGGCAGTTATTTTTAATGACGTTATTTAAATTAGATTATTCCATGTTTTTCAATCCAATTCTGATTCGTCCTTAAGATGTAGGAAAGGACGGATTAGCCAACCAGTCTTTCTCACATTGATAAAAATTTAAACTTAACATTATAAAGTCAAAGTAAAATGAATGCCCAAACTCAACTAATTCTTTGTTTGTAGATCCAATAAAGTTTAAAACGTTTTTTATCTCGAGTCCAACTCTAATATTTATGTACACACATATCTAACTACCAAGGGGGTGTACAGGGTCGTAAATAAATAAATCGAAGTTAACCTTTATGATCTTACATTATTGCCATTAAAAAATTTGTCCACTGGATATTAATTTATTGAGTGTCATTAATCATTATTATTTTATTTTTTTCAGGAGCTTGGTCAGAATACACATGATCTATAGGCTATTAACTCCTTAGACAGAACAACTTTATTCATTTATGCCCCCTTATTTGACGGATCTCTTAGAGCTATTGGACATGAATCAATTCCTGACATCCAAGTATCATTTACATATATATAAATAGTGTGAAAAATCACACATCAAATGGAATTTGACAATCTCATTTGAAATAAAATAAATACTTAATCGGATTCCCAATCCTCTAATTGAAGGATCGATCAAAATATTCTCATATTTGATTAACCCTCTAATTGCTTCCAGTTCGTCTGGGAGGTTTATAAATACACATACATTCTTTTAGTAACTATAAACAGAATTTCAAAGAATACAAAAATTATGTAGCCCCTTTTGGGAAGGAAATCTCTCATTGTCTAGAAATAAAATATATTTATTTATACATTCTGTCTAAAATATGTACAAATATTTTTCTATGAATCAATAAATTGATCGGAGACTTTGAGCCCCCAAATCCGCTCCTATTAGTCTCCCAAATCGTCTAATGAATTAAGGAATGGAATTTCTATTCATAAAAATTAGTTGTGAGCTTTGGGATGTTTCTCACCCATGTTTAAAAATAGAGACGGTTTGTCTACAATTATAAATAAAAATGAATTTTGGTAAAATAAGATTTTGGAGGTAGAAAATATGTATGAATACATATATGTACGTTCTAATAGTATCAATGGAAGAACTCATATTTGTATGAATATACATATATACTCAATTGTACATTTATTCATAAATGAATGCCGTTTTTCTGAAAATAGAGGGACTGGCAAGCCGTGATTGATTGATTATAATTATCGGCCATCTGGTATTATATTACACATAATGAGAACCAGAGTGAATTCATGTGACATCAGGATATGCATATATATTATGCCAATTTCATAGGATTAAAAAACACTTTTGTAGATCCTCTCAATTTTTTAAACCAGTGGAAGTTATCTAGAGATTTTAGTCCATTTTGGTTTCATAAGTGCGTATATTAACTACAACTATACCTCAAACACGGCGTCCCTTTCGGCTTCTTTTCCAATTTGTGGCAAAAAAAAACTCTATCTATTCCATTATTACTTTAACTTTGAAATCAGGAGACCAATCAAGTCTCTACTCTAGGACTACATAGTCAAACAAAACTGACGTCACACTATGAACATAATTTATTTATCTTAAAAAGTTGTCAATGTACCGACAGATATATATATATATATATATATATATATATATACCTATGTATAATTTATTTCTTAAATATTTCCACAAAGACGTGGCGACACTCCTAATGAGTAAATATAGAAGCACTCAAGTCTTAACTTGTAAAATCCATAATGTATAAAATATATAATTGCTCTGTAATGGCCTCTAGTGTGATAATTTATCGCCTCATGTAGGGATCCCTTCCAAGAATAAAAGTAATCATCTTTCTTAAGGAAGACTTTATAATATTAATTGCTTTATAATATATATGTACATACATAAATCAAGATTTCGTGTGGTGGAACGCCATGTTGATCCCTGGGTACATACATAAGTCCAAAAAGTGGTAGTAGTTGTATATATACAACATAGAACATATTTAATGAATTTAATTATTTATTGAATCCGATGTATTAATTCTTTTTTTTTGTGTGTGTGTTCATAGTCCCTATAATATGTCATTTAAAATGAATCATGCAGTGTGTGTTTTTTTTTACTCTGGGATCAAATAAATTTGGCAATAAGGATCATTTGTCATAAAATAACTTTTTGGAGTCAATAGACGGTTGATTACGAAAGAATCAAAGTAGTTGCTTGAGACTCCAGGAGTTTTGATACAAAAATAAATTCCTTCACTATGTATGTACATTATTTTGTCCTTAATGAATGAATGACTACAACGATTAATCAATTCAACGTGGGCACTACTGCATGGTTTTGATGACACTTAATAATATGAGCAAGGAGCTGCTTTTTTTTCCTCATTTATATGCCACATTGAGTTTAACAACCAGATGCATTTCAAAAAAAATATTTTTAATTTGACAAATACCTATATCTGTATGCATTGTACTTACTTATGTTTGGTTGGGTATTAGTCATGGTAAATTAAACTCTTTTCTCCCAGATCTTCATTCATCAAGTATTTCTTTTTAAACAGATAAAAATTGCACCCTTTGCCAATAAAAAAAATTTAAATGTACATCTATTCATTACATATAACTTTTTTTTTCTAATTTCAAACGATCATTTATTGACATGCTTGAGGCAAAATTGGCACTTCTTAAAGGGTCTAACATTTCCTTTTCCAAAAGGACACAGAAAAACAAGCTACCTATTTAGTACTTTGACAAAATTATGCCATTATAACACTGTTGAGCTATTACTTAATTATACGAAGTAGGGAATCGTTCAGAGCTTAGCACAAAAACTATCAGATTTCTTTTTACTACTACCGCAACTACCATCATTTAATAGCCTTTAATTTGATACCTATTGTCAAGGTGGAGCTTTGAACGGTTACTAAGCTTCCAATGGATGTTTGTGTTTAATTACTTTTGCCATGTTTTGGTATGCTTTTCAGTAATATAAAAATAGAAAGAAGTATATATTTTGTCAAGGCAATTGTTTTAACATGTAGAATAACTACTTTAAGGGCCATGTTTGTACTTTGTTTCCGTCTGATTAACCGTAATGGTAGTAATTTTAGAGCTTTAATTCATTTTTTAAAAGTACAAAGCATTTTTTTATTGCAATAGTATCCATTTCAAGTTTAACAATAGAACTAATTATGACATATGACTGAGAGTAGTCAAAATGATGATTTATAATAATTGAGTATAGATTTAGTAACAACCATTTTATTCTGTAGGTTTTCATTTGAATGTCAAATCCAAAATGATTTAGGAAGTATTAAAAAATATACAACTTCATTCAATTAATATATTTTAACAAATTAAATAATTAGTCATCAAATTAAAAACAAACAAACAAACCGGGGATTACAGCAGAACATTAATAAAGAGTATTTGAGTAGTAAATAAATCGACAGTTGACTCAAATTGTTCATAAATTTTATAAGTTAGTGGAGTAACTCAAGGTGTTATAGGTTCAAGTTCAAATTTGTCCTAATCGATGTATTTTTATTCAATATTCATTTTAACATGTTTATTATAGAAGGAAATAATACTAATTCCTTTCGTCCCAGATTTTATTTTACTATTTTTTTTAAATTTATACTCATCAGAGAACTTAAAAATATAAAAATAAGTATTACAACTCTTTCTGGCCCTGCATATCTCCGTCCCCTTTCCTTCCCTATCAACAGATGGTTGACGTTCCTTGGTTCCACAACATACTACTTCAAACTTCTCCTATTACCACCATAGAATATCTTCTCCTTTAATTTAATATAGATAAAAATAAATAGCCTTTTCGTTATTTCTTTCAAAGTTAAAAAAATCCAATAAAGATGAATTTTATCACCTCTAAGGTTCTCTCTCTCTCTTTCCTACCTTCATCATCCATCACTATTCTATCGCGTCCAACCATACACATAATATACTTTTACATATGTAACAGGTCACTACTCAAGACATGTGAATACAGATCTACATATACACGTCCTATTTACATCAAGGTATTAATGGATATTTGAATGTCAAAATTTGACAGAGTTTTAATTTACCTTGACCAAAATATGTAGGAGGGAAGTTTGTTGCTTAGATGATGAAAGAGAATATATATATATAGGTCTACCTATAAATCATAAATTGAGCTATCACTAAGACTCATTTTTGAATCCAACCTAGGGTAGTGTATATCGTTTATTATTAATATAATAAAAATTATTTCATAATAAAAAACAGGAAACTTCTTATAGGTAACTAATTAACTCAACTCAACCTTTCTTCCTATGACGGATTGACCAATGGTATCCACAGAAAAGCTGTTGATTTGTATACTTAAAATTTGCTACTCAAATTAACTTTTATTAAGCTATGAGTATTTCGACTATTGTGTCCAATAGTTGAAAAAAAAACAAAGCAAAAACAACAGAATATTGGTCAACTAATAGTTAATTTTGTGTCTTTTTTTTGGTAAAGGAATGTGTTAGATCTGGAATAAAAATGACTATGAATTTGAAGGAGGATCATTTCGACGTTATTTCTTGATTATATGATGAGTTGAACTCAAATTAGCTCTTGTCACACTATGAACAATTTTAAATGTAGAATGTAGTCCCACTATCAATGGAAATAATTGACCAACCACCAGTTGATTTTAGGCCTTCTTTTTTTTGTTCTTTTTGGGATTTGAAAGAGAGTCATGCACAATACGGATTGCCTTCTCCTCAACATACTTTTAGAGCTATCCTTACCTAAAACAAATGATCATCCGGAATACCTTCATATGTACATAGGTGTGCATGCATTGAAGGGAGGGAAAGTGTTTTATTATTATTATTATTGTTATTCCTATGGGAAGGATGATGATGATGATGGCTCACATATGTATTATTATAACTATATAATAAAAATGATACACTATGCTCCTGTATACGAAGATTTTTTTTTTTTTACTTATAAAAATAAAAATCCTTTATAAGTCTGCCAAGTCACGAAGAGGCATTAAAATTTATATAATACATTTATATATAATAGTAGAATATATTATTATTATTATTTACCAAATACCCATAGAAGAAGAAGAAGCAGAAGTATCGTTATTCTTTAATCCTGGATTAATATTATACGCAACTATAATAGTTATTTAATGAATTTAGAAGACGCTATTACATACTTATTATTAATGGCTTTGCCAGTAGTTCAAATGGAGGGAAGGATGATGACGATCCATAGAATGTGTTCACATAATATAATATTATACATTAAATTTCGTGATGATTACATATATATATATATATATTTAAGTTTGTGGCTATATGTAGATATAAAAGGCAAATACGATAATCTTCTTCCTGGAATTTAAGTCCTTTTTCTGTACATTTATGTAAAAAGTATGTATATTTTGGGAAATGTGTTTGCTCCAAGACATATTAAGTGGAATTCAGGTATATATATATATATATACCCAGCAATTGAAATCTAATCCCAAGTCGTTGGTTTTTTTTATTTTATTTATTCGAACCTGTAGTGAAACGATTCTTTCTTTAATCATGTTGTACACTACTTTAGAATTAATGATCCCCTCGAATAATATGGACTTTTTAAGTTACACTGATTGCAATGATAAATGAAATATTTGGTATACATATTTTCTCTCATAAAGTGAAGCATATTATGTTCCCCTTAAATCAACCCTCCCCCCTCCTCCCTCCCCACAAGTGCCTAATAACAAAGGATTTCAATTTTAATTTAGGTTCATACTTAGATCCATAGTTGGATACAGGGATATAAAAACCATTACCATTAGTGAAGTCATATCTCCATGTATTTACATTGAATGAACAAAATGTACAAAGAAGATGTAATCGATTTGTGATTGGGGGTAGTATTGCCTTTGATTCAAAGGCCTCAATGAAGCAATAGGGCTTAGAGATAAATTTCTATGACATATTATGTTCTTATGAAAAGTTGTCTTATAAACGATTAGTGGACCATTTAAATGTTGAATGTGGGCTTAATTATTTGAGGGATTACGAAAAAAAAAAGAAGTACTCTTTCGGACTGTTGTGAGTTTCAAAGGACATAATATCTGGAGTATTGATTCGCCATTTAAACTTACATAATATGCAGCTAAATATAAAATAATGTCTTGATCAAGATCACCTTACTACGAATCAAGACTTTGAGGGATTGAGACCTAGAGGACTAAGATTCTGTTTTGTTTTTTGAAAAGGGAAGTTTTAATTTAGTTGCCTTGGTCTTAAGGAAAGCGATCAAGTCTTCTTTGAGGGGTCGATACAAGAAGGAAGACCTTTATATTTTCATCTCCAGACTAAAATCAATCACAAGGATTTAATATCCACCAGGTAGATCCTCATTTTGGAGGAGCTCTTAGATGAAGTTTTCCAAAGTTTTCGTGTTGTTGTTTTTTTTTTGAGGGGGAGGGAAAAATGGAGTCATAAACTTTTTTTCGTTGTAAAAATGACAACGAATATAATCCAATTTTAGCGGATCATAAATAACAAGGACTCCATAATCACTTCTTATTCTTCTAGTTATCCTTAGGGTTGTAAACAAGGAGTAATTAAGACACCTGCGAGTGTACATAGAAACTGTTCTTCATTGAGCATGATTGAAATCCCGACCGGACAAACATTTTATTTTGTAATAAATACATACAGTTTTTTTTTGTTTTTTTTTCGAAACATACATAACTAATTTATTATTATCATAAACAGTCCTCACACCGCTGGTTGAAGTATTTTCATTGTATGTAGTTGGTTAAAAGAAACGCGCGCTCATTCTATGTACATATATTGAAACGAACCATTTTTTCTTCTTCTTGTTTATGGAAGGAAAAAAGAAGTTGAGCCGGAGCTCTCCTTGGTCGTCAACCAAAAGCGTCCTCAGTTGTCTTTTGAGCTTTGTTTTGAGCGCGTAATAAAGGGGGATCCTATAAAATATATATTTTAAATTTTGAGGATTTCAGTTTCTTAGTATTGGCTCCATGGTCACGGCGTGAAGTGTGTCTTTTAATTCATTTAAATATAACACATGAATATTTATGTATCAAATACAAAAATACATGAAATAAATAAGTGAAATTGTTTTTTGTCAAAAAGATCATGGAGATTGAAGATAAATAAGAATAAATACATACATAAATTCTCTTCAATCAATAAATAAATATCTATCAAGTGTAATATTTATTTTAAAATTATTCTACGAAAAAACTATTTCAACACTTTGTTTGAATAGAGACGTCATGACTCTTACTCAACATTTAGTGATTAACTTATTATTATTGAGTGTGTGTATACGGAGTTCCTTTGGACGACGCTTCGGGGACTCCAAGCTCCTACTTCCCTACTCCAAAAAGTCATCTTCCTCTTCATCGAGCTCTCTACTTCTCCTCGACGGAGACGGTTCCTTCAGTTCCTCCTCCTCCTCTTCCAAGAGAGATCCTTGCTATGATGATAAGAAAAAAAGGCCCGTGTCTTGTATTCCAGACTTTGTAAACGCCGCCTTTGGACTCTCCGTAGACGCTAGTTCTACATGTGGAGACTCTCCTACGGAAATTTGCGATTCGGATTCATGTCATACTTGTGACAGCTCACAAAGGGAAAAGTCTCACCCTCCTGAGTTTCTTACGGATCTCCATAACCCCTCCAACGTGACCTGTTGGAAATCTGATCTCTTGGACGACTCCACCAATGCAAGTCTCACCGTTTCTCTCAAAAAGAAATTTGAGCTCACGTACATTTCCCTACATTTCTGCGGACCCAAGCCCCCTTCCATGATCATCTACAAGAGTATGGATCATCGAAAGTCCTGGCAACCCTTTCAGTACTATGCAAAGGACTGTCGTACAACCTTCCAAAAGAATCCCAAAGTTCCTATCACAAGAGCAAATGAGCAGGAGGCACTCTGCGTGAGCAGCTACATGAAAACAGACTCTACACGTATCGCTTTCTCAACCCTTGCAGATCGTCCTAGCTCAGAGGACTTTGAGCATAGTCCTGTCCTGCAGGATTGGGTCACAGCCACAGATATCAAAATAGTTTTTCCTCCCAATTCCTTAGTCAATGGGAATGCAAATATTGAGGAATCTCTCATTCCATCTTCCACTCAAGTCAACACTACTACTACTAGTCTTCCTTCGAGGTGGGTGGGCGTCTCTGATCTAGCTGTTGGAGGTCGTTGCAAATGCAATGGACATGCCTCATCATGTGCCATTGACAAAGATGGAGAAATGACTTGTAATTGTCAGCACAACACTGCAGGACGAGAATGTGAAAAATGCAAGGCCTTTCATTTTGATAGACCCTGGGGCCGAGCTACTTCTCATTCTGCAAATGAGTGTGTTGCCTGCAAGTGTAATCAGCATGCTCGACGATGCAGATTCAACATGGAGCTTTATCAACTCTCTGGTGGAGTCTCAGGAGGTGTTTGTCTCAAATGCCGTCACAACACTGCCGGTCGCCATTGTCATTATTGTAAGGAAGGCTATTACAGAAACCCTAAGAGGGGTATAACACACAAGAAAGCCTGTGAGCCCTGTAATTGTCATCCTGTTGGAGCCTCTGGAAAGATTTGTAATCAAACAAATGGACAATGCCCATGTAAGGATGGAGTAACAGGACTTGAATGTAATCGATGTAAGGAAGGCTATCAACAAAGTGGATCCCCGATTGCTCCTTGCATTAAAGTCCCTCGTTCTCATCATAATCGGCTCTCCTCATCCAAGGGTGGATCCTCTGCGTATGAGAATCCTGCAAGAGATGATGAGTGTGCAACATGTACAAGCACCTCGAAAAGGGTACAAATGCGTCGCTACTGCAAAATGGACTCTGTTTACCTTATCACCGTCTCTGATCGTGATAGAGCCGACTCTAAATGGTCCCGTTTTTCTATCCTTGTTGAGAAACGCTACAAGAAATCCAAGAGAAGAAACCGGAACAATCATTTCCGACGAGGAGAGGAAACCTATTTGTGGGTCAAGACAAAACATTTAAGATGTCGATGTCCTAAAATTCGCCCCAATACTTCTTATCTGATCCTAAATGAGGATCCAGACGAAGACGCGGGAGATAAAAAGGGGAAAAGAGGATTAATTATTAGTAAAAACACTCTGGTCATTGAATGGAAAAGAGAATGGCGACGGCGAATGAAGAGATTTAAAAAGCGGTCGAGGAAATATTGCAATCAGTAAATAAATGAATAAATAAATAAACATCATCTTTGTTGTGTCATAGACCCCAGTCCCCTTTACATGTTAGTAGTACCCAAACAACTCTCACAACCTCCCTCCCTCCCATACTACTTACAGTACACATTATCCTTCTTCTTACATATACCTACTTACTACTACTTATATACATATATTATAGTACATACCCTTAGTTCTCTGATTTTATTATTACTATTATTATTATTATCACTATTAATATATATCTCTTTCATTGTTGAATGTATTTTTTTATATATTGTATTTATGTACTACATATAATCAATCCCCTACTCACTACAAAACAAATCAGCAGTCCCACACTTCCCTTCTCTCTTATTTTAGTATCCCCAAACTTCTGTGCCAAAGTCAGCAGTACTCTACAAACATATGTAGAACCGTAGAGTCATCATCAACCAACGTTGTTTGTTTTCTTACCCAAACTCACAAACAAAACATAGACTTTTAATTACTTACATACAACATACATATATTCCTGTTTTACTATTATTATTATCATTATTGCATTGCCTTGCCCTCATATATCTTCATACATACAATACAAATATACCTAAACTCGTACTATAATTCAAACTACAATTATACAATATTCTTATAATAATATATTATAATCATCATTACCAAGTTATTTCTTTCTTTCTCTCTCTCTCTCTCTTTATCTCTTATCTCTCTCTCTCTCTCTCTCTCATACATACTTACATATAAATATATACATATACATATATATTTACATATATTATTACTGTGTCAGTAAGATTTGTGCGATTTTATCATTATCATTATTATAGTTTTTGTGCAATTTTTGAATATGTGTGTTTTTTTTTTTTGATGTTTGCGTGTTTTTTGGGTTTTTTTTTTAAAAAAAAGAAAAAAAAGTACATAGGTATTATTTCAAGTCTTTTTGTTCTGTTTTTGTTCTATTTTTTTTTGTAGCTTACCTAAAGAAACAAAGGAAAAAAAGGACTTTTCAAATAAATTTGTTCTCTAAGCATTTTTTTTTTTTTGGTTTTTATTTTAATTTTAATGCCCCCTTTCTTTCTCTCCCCCAATTATAAAAACAATGTATACCACCACCACCACAGTTAAGTCTAAAAGAAATAATTGTCATTTTTACCTACATACTACATACATATTAATGTAACAATAATACATTGTAACTTACTGTGTTCTTCTGATTTACATACATAGATAAATGCAAGTTTTATTTACTATCCACTACATATTACATATTATATCGAATAATAAACATTTATAAAGAAAATTTTGAATAAAACATCTTCTATTGTTATTTCTTCTTCAAGTACTGTTATTAATATGACGTGAGAAATAAGTTTGTCATTAGAAAATATTCTAATGACTAATACGGCTATTAATAAGGATGGCCTCAAGAAGAAGATCACCTTAACTGAGATCAGGACTTTGAGATGCCGAGACCACCTTGAGAATACCTAGAGTTTTGAGAACAAGAGTATGCGTTTTAATAAAGGCAAAATTATTCCTCTTGCTTTGATCTTAGTCTTGAGACGAGGTCAAGACCTTAAAAAATTGATCAATTCAGCGGTTGAGGAAAGTCTCAATAAACTAAGAAAAGTTTTGAGTCTTTGGTATCGAGTCACAAGTTTTTAATTATTTTTATTGCCTCCTCATATTCTGTTCAAACTTATTTGAAGTCCACTTTGTATTTGTGAAACTCTAATTCTATATGAATAGATATATGGCAGCCACAGAACACTCAATACATATCATGATAATACTCACTCTTTCACTCTTTGAAATAACTAATGTGTATAGGCTAATTTGATATAAAATAAGGCAAGGACTGAAAAGAGTGATTATTTCAAATTCTTCAATCATTTATTAATTATATTATCTGCTTTAGCAAATATGATCTATACATATAGTAAAAATAATGTGAATCGAATTGAATCTTTCCCAATATATGTAGAAGGTAGTAAGTACTTTGATGATTATTGTAAGAAAGTTTGTCAAAAGTGGTCTTACTCATAAAAATATCCCCATAATGAATAGGAAGTAAAAAATTTATTCATTATCACATTTAAATCCAAATTTCACACAAAAAAGTCGATCAAGTTGGTAAACAAAGGACTCAAAATAAAGTATATGCACGTATTTATCGTATGATGAGATCTTTTTTTTTTTTTAATTCCATTTAATAGAGCTAAATTTTGTATTTGAATTATAAAATTCCATTTATTTCTTAGATTAAAATCCATTTTTCTCCTTTTCTTCTTTTTCCTTGATGATTTCGTTTGTGTTTGTTCCCCTTACATATGCAAACTCACCAAAGAATGAAAGAAATGGAAGGACACAATGAGTGTCAATCAAAGGAATGAAAAGAAGGATGTGCGTTCGTTCTATTTGATTTGTCCACCACAAATAGGTATTCATTTATTCATTGAATTTAATGTTGTTTGTCCTTTTTAAGGAAGGAATGTATTGCCATAACAAACACTGCAAATACCTAAATCCGTCTCTCATCGTGACCAGATGGTGTTGGTATGAAAGTAAAATAAGGATTCTCTATACTTTGTGAATGGATCAACTTTGATTATTTTTTTTACGAGTCACGATTATTTGTGCAAAATTATGTAGTTTATTGAGGCTTTCGTCCTCTATGAGTCCGAGTGTTCCTCATCTCTGATTCACTCTTATTTAAATAAATTAAAAAAATTGACCCTTAAATCATAATTTGAATCAAAGAATCTTTGTGAGTCTCAGCCCTAAAGACTTTTCTATACAAGTCTGGACCTTTTAAATTCAACTTTGAGTTTAAAAGCTGTGAGTTTTTGAATTTGATTCTGAGTCGAATCTAAAGTTGAATGATTGAACAGATTCAAATAATATCTAATAATAATTTGAATTAAAGGACGTTTGTAAAACTCAAGCCTGAAGACTTAAAAATTCAAGTTTGAACATTTTAAATTCGATTTTGAGTCGAGTTGCGAGTCTTAAAGGTTGATTCTAATGCACTTTGAAGTCGCACTTTAATTATTCTTTAGAATTGATGCTCGATTCTTAGTTCTGACTAAGAGTGTCTGGCTCTGATTTAGTCATTATCAATGTATTCAAAATTCAGTTATAAATTTTATATTTTGGAAAATACCAAAGAAGAGTTTGAAATAAATGGGATTCAAGCCTTGGAATCGTATTTAAATATATAAGTATGTAGTTAACTTCGAGTCTTAAGTCGCAGTTTTATCATACCTTTAAGACATGCAACTGTCAAATACGACTCCCCAGCTCTGGGCAAGACATCCTTGGCTGATTTCAAGGTAGAGTTCAGAATCAATTCTCTTTTACATATACATACATATGTAGAAAGAGAGTCAAAGGCAGATGTCTTTACATTCAAACAAAACGAGTCTCTTTTCATTCAGTCATCTCATCTCCTTGACACATCAACAATGAGATATCGATTACTGAGGAGAAAAAGAGACTCTCAAATAGTCTAATAATATGTATATGTATAAATATATTTTTTTTTTTTTTTTTGTCAATATCATCATTTCTACTCTAATATGTACACTTTTGGATTTCAAGTGAGTTCATCTTTGTCAAGTGTTTTCATTTCATTTATCGTCATGGTTGTATGTATATAATTTATCACTTTTAAAGTGTCCACATTTTTTTTTTTTTGCTACTAAAATACCCGAAAAACTTGGCAAAATATTTTTGTAAATCCGTGATCCTTGTTTCCATTGTTCTCTCACATCAATTCAAGTTGTTTTTTTCCCCTATTCATGAATCCCAATTCTTAGAAGAAACACGTTTAAAGGAATATATTTTTTTTTGTGGTGTGTTTCATGTCGTGGTACTCTATCCCATCGTTTCTATTCTTTCAATTCATTAATCATTTTGCTTTTGTGGAAAAAAAAAAAAAAAAACTAAGTTGATTACCATCATGTCAAATGGTGTCTTAATAAGTAAAAAAAAAATCTTGTTTTTTTATTTTTTATAAAACAAAAAGTTTTTGATACATGGTCTAACAATTTATACTTTTATTGGTGTGTATTTATAAGGAAAAAGCCATATTGGAAAGGGAAATTGGCTAAAGAAGAAAAAGATAGTAATTTCAAATTCATTCAACCTATAGTAATTATATGAACAATCCATGAAAAGTTTAAAGTTTCAAAAGTTGTGAAATATTATAAATTAATTATATTATTATTATAAAATTAACAATATGAGAGTTGAAACATTTTTTTTATGCCTTAAAAAAATGTTTTCCTCATACTCAAAAGAAGTTGATGAATGAAGTAAGTTACTAAATCTTTTGTACTCTGAAAGGAAATTAATTGACAAGAAAAACATTCCAAGTAGAAATGGATAAATACTCATTGACATAGAAATAATGGAAGAACAAAAATACATTACAAAATGTTTTTGAGGGTAGTGAATGACTCTTGAAATATCAATAAATTCATCTTAGTTCGTACATCCACAAATAGAAAATGCAGCTCTGTATGCGCTTTGTGAACAAGGACTTTATGAATAGAATCTGGAATTGATTTTTTTTTTTTTTTGAAAAATAAGGAGAAGGAAATGGATCACTGACAGATGGGGATTTGTACTTACTATTATTCATTTAACCACACATGTACTCATATGTCCATACATATCTATATAAAGTATTTAATACGAGTATTCATAAAATGCATTGTCGAGTTAGTAAATGTTTTTTGGCAACCGGCCAGGGATAATTTAAAGTGGACTCCTTCTCTCTGTTACATACAATACGAGTAAATATTTTTTAATGTATTATAATCACACAACCTCACGTCTAAAAAAAGATATCCCCTTCAATATATATGAACGTTTCTAGTAGTAAAACAAAACACATGTCAGCTGTTGGAGGATGATCCTCTAATACATGAATAACTTTTTCATCACACAACCTCACGTATATATAAAAAAAGTTGATGATAACCCCTCGAAAGTATTATGAATGATGCTTTCAACGTCTCTACATAGTATTAGTCCAACTCTTGTCAGCTGTTGGAGAATGATTCCCTAGTACACGAGTAACTTTTTCATCATATCACAGAACCTCACACGTACAACAAAAAAACAACCCACTCTGATATCATCCCCCCCCCCTCGAAAACATAATAAATTATGCTTTCAACGCTTTTTGTTATGTAGTATACATTGTCAGCTGTTGGAGGATGATCCTCTAATACTGAAGAGGATTTGTAAACTGATATTTATTTTGATTATTGTAAATCACATTTAAGAGATGGTTGGAATACTTACAAACATGGGGGTTCTCTTATGTATTTTGACTCTCTGCAGCCCTTACTATCTTGTAGAAATTGATTTTTTAGTAATGTTTTATATCCAAAAGGAGCTTTGAACCTCTTTTATTTCCTCACTAAATCATAGACTTTTTTGTAACCCCACAATGTGTCATTAATCATTATGTTTTGGTGCATCAACAATGTAGCTTTCATTCCAAAGATACACCTACTATAAGATAAAGTTATGCATATGTACCATTTGTGAGGCTCGTGAACAAAAAAAAGCAAGCAAAAATGATGTTTCTCTATTTTTAATAATATAATTTGTAATTATTTTCCATGTCTGCCATTAAATTCTTCAAAAATTGCAGTTAAAAGTCAAAAGTGCTTTTCATATGATTATTTCTTAGATATCAAAATGGAGTCATACATCATCCTTAAAAACTAATCACTCTTCCTAGTAAATCAAATATTATATAAATATACCCATGATCCATGTATTTCTTAATCAACATAATTTGTCCAATTTTGTTAAAAACGTTATATTTCTACCCCTCTTTAACTCAAGTGAGATACAAAATGATCCAATATAGTTTTAAAAATACTCTGGGCTTCTTGTTTGTTCTTAGCATTGAATCTTGAATAACATTTTGACTATATTTAAGTCCTCAAATGTAAACTTGATAGACAAAAATGACTCTTTGCTGTAAAGTCTTTGTTCTTGAATTACCAAAGTAATTATTGTGACAGATATAGAAATGAGTATAACATTTTGATCATTTTGTTAAAAAGTAAATAATATATAATATGCCTTATATGTATGTAGTTCGTTTTTATTTGATATTAATAGTGTCATAATATTACCCTAGTTTTCGCAAAATAACTTCAAAAAACGATGTTATTAACTGGAGCCTCCGGGGTATCAATTTTGACTCCATTTGTCAAAAAGTTTGAATATTATGTGTTATTTATCCAAGGGTTAAAGAAAATGTTCGATCTTTATATGAACTGAAATCAATTGAAGGGCTTTAGACTGTAGATAGTAACGTTCTTTCCTACTTCAACCCATCAAGAAATTTGAATATAAAGTCCGTAATTGACCAAAGTAGGGAGCAGAAGGATTAAGAAACCAGCTGAAATCCTTCTGCGCGCTACTACTCAAATAGTTCTACCGTGAGTCTTAGATTTCTAGCGAATTTTTGCTCAAAATTGAATGACAATTTAAACATTTAGACTGACGTTTCATTCTTAATTAAATATTCTTATCAGGCGCTTGACATCTCTTTTAAAAGCTGTGGGTCTCAGCTTTTGAATGCATTCACTATTAATCCATTTTATGTAATATTCAAGGAGTTATTAAAGTACAAAGAATTTGGTCGACATTTGGGTCACCTCCTGCCACTTATGCCCCTAGGAAATGGAATCTACATTAAATACACTAGCGAATCATCATTTTTTAATGCACAGAATAAGTATCCTTCTAGGCTTAAATTGAAGTTGGAAAATGGGCCAAAAAAGCTAAAAGAGAAGAGTTGGATTTCTCGAAAACCGTTGGACTCTTGAAAAAAAAAAGAAAAGAGATTTGAAATCAGCGTGAAAAACTAAATAACTTTTATTATACTAATATCCCTTTGGATTTTCGAAATTTCAAATTTGTTGACCTGTGTAATCAGCAATCTTACCAGGTGATCTGGTCAGGTGGACTATAAAATTTTGTTCAATGCTGCACTCATAGGATTGAGCTTCATTCATAGTTATACACAGAGTAAATCCTATTTATTGACCATAATAAAAAAAAATCTTTTTTTTTATTCTTAAAGAGTAGATTCTAATTTGTTTTTGTAAGGGGATATCAGAGTCCATTCCCCCCTTATAAAAAATATACATGTATGTATTTCCCCAGTAATTTTGAAAGACGTTGAGATATTACATGTACGTATGATAACTTCATATCTTTATGCATTTATGATTTTGTTTGAGAATCTAACCCTCATCTTTCTCAAAGTACCCTGTATTTATATATAAATATTTTTTAGTTATACTATGTACATATACCATATGAAACCACATTAATCAATAAATAAAAGAAATGGTAATGTATTTATATACGTATAAAAAAAACAAAAAACACACACATTAACTCAATCATAAGTTTTCTCAACGGAAGAAGACACGCTTCTTGATACATACATACATATGTAAGAACAACATACGCACAAAAACACATAGGAGGAAAGATAATTGAATTATCAACACTTGAATAACATCATTATACTTTGTTGTGTATCTACATATAATAGATATTACTCAAAGATCCGTATGTTGTAGATCCTTTGTTGTTGGATCCATCTTGGCAGAGACATAAACGAAGCGATTAAGTTCTCAAATCCAAATCGACACCTTCCCCCCTTATGAATCTCTTCGTAAATTGATTCCTTCAGATAGTATTTTGATCCTTTGTGAACGACTACAGAACTAACATTAAAATTTAGTACGTATTCCTTTGTCAGCATTCGATTTTTCTACCACTCATATCCCTTATTTGCATTGTAAACAATAATCATTGGTTAAAGCCTAAATGTCACCGTAATTCAAAATATATTTTGTCAAAGCCTTTTTTACTCTATTTACATTGGAGGAAAGGTTGAGAGAGATGCTCTCGTGATCATATTATTATCGTTTTGTGAGTACGTATCAAACAAATTATTTATACAAATTAAATAACAGCCACTTTTTCGCAGATTAAAAACAACATAAAAAGTCTATAATCGTATTAAGCTCAAAGAAATCTGTTTACTCCAAAATGTACATACAGCTCTATCCCCATCCTCCTTTCTCTGATATCCCATAGTAATCAATGGGCATCAAAGGGTAGATTCATTGATTTTGAAAATCAACAACAACACATCGCTTGTACTATGTATATAGTTGCAAAGTGTGAAAACAGAATAATAATCCATGGGTTATATGTTATTTAGAATTAATATAAAAAAAGGAGCAGGAAATCTATTCAAATTTTTTCAACAAAAGGGTTTAAACATATGGTGATATTTTTGTCGTTGCTCTTATCACCCTCATGTTATTCAAATGTGTTAAAAGTGTCTTTTAATTTTGTTTAATGTCTTGCAAACACATTATATTCTATCAGGATCTGCATATAAAAAGTATTTTCAACACACAAAAAATTGAAGAAAAAAAAAGTTATGAAAAAAAAAGGTGAAATTTTCGAAAAGAAAGAAAAGAAAAGAAATTAAAATGATTTATGAGATCTGCAGTTTCCATTTCATTAGAAGGCATCCGTTTATTTGTGGTTGAAATAATTGAGTCTCAATGATACCACAATTATGTAAAAATACATAAATATGTTTTATTGTTCTTAATTTTGAAAAATGAAGGCTACCTATTGATATTGAATTTTATTCATTTTTTCTTTTCTTTTTTTTTAAATATTAGTAAGTACATTTGTAGATATAAGAACCCTCATATGTAGTACATTCAAGTGTCACTTTCACACTTCAAAACAGAGTTTGGAAGTGTGAAATAATTTGCTATCTCTAACACGTGAGTAAATTTTTGTCGACTCCATGAATAACATACGAAGTAAATTGATAAAAGGATATTAAAAATAATTTCATACTGCTATAAAATACAGAAATACCTTTTATTACGAGCAAAGTTCGTATAGGAGAAGTACCTGGTAACCAAAAGATGACTTGTAGTGCACATTTTAAAATGTGCAATTCCACTCAATCCAATATCTTTGAGTGCTCTTTTTCATTGAAATCAAGCATTGCTCAAGTCTTAGACAAAAACTGATGAACAAGGATTGATTGCTTCCTATTGGTAAATAAATCAATTACCATGGGAGTGTAAGGATCAACATACCCTAAGGCTCGTTTACATCTATTTAAGCGTCGCCTTGTCATTTTATGGAACAGTTTTAGGGTCATAAATCGATAAATTCTTCATATTTTGATCCATAAAATCAAATATTTCTTCCTTTCAAATCACTAAAACTTTTTGTGTACATAAAAAAAATAATCAATTGATTATATAAAAATATTGTTACAAGAAGGAAATTTGGGAAACATAACGGAGACTGACGTGCTTTCAAAATTTTCTTCTGTTACAATATTAAATTTTTTTCTTTATAAAAAAACTCATATTTGTTATAATATGGAAGATAAGTCACATATTCTGTAGATACAAATAAAGTGAGAGTATTTCATGATCTGTTCATGATATACTTCCAAAAAATTACAAAATAACGCTTAACCCTTCGTTACTCTCCCTAGGTAAATTTTCTCACCGAATCCTAAGATAGCTTCTAATTCCTTTATGGCTCCATTTTTTTGTCCCTTCATTCTTTTAATCTCCTAACTTAACATTATTTTCTATCTGTATATAAAAAAAAATTAAGTTGTCATTATTTATTAAATCAATTATTTTCCTTAATTTCCGGGTGTTTTTTTTTCGAGGTTAGGTAACAAAAATTTATCAAGTTACAAATAGTATTATTACCATTGATTATTGCTTGATATCGCGTGCTATTCTTCTCTTATTCCATTTATTTGTGCAATATTTTGCATATAAAGGTTATCACAGACATGAAAATACGAAGTCAACGCAACCTACCACACAAATGATTGAAATTTTTGTTCGAGTGAAATATCTCGTCAAAAATTCAAAATTTAACAACACTTTATAAAATGAAATCATAGTACAGTATCTTTAAAAAAATATCAGCTATTATTTTTCACTACAAATTGGTAGATTATACAAGAATCCAATAACGTCAATCAAATGACACTCGGAAGTGACTTGATGAAAACATAAAAAAAAATTCTAGTTATATATAAGGTAAATAAGATTAACATTGTTCAAAATGCTTTCAACTAGATGCACAATTTATAAAAAAAAGTTTTGTTAAAAAAAAAAAGAAGCAGTACCAATGTGATACAAAATAAACTTAAGTAATTGGTTAAAGTTTACCCAGGGGCATTACTCATGGCCAAAATGTTAAAAAGGGCAGACAAAAAGGGTTAAATAGGTAAAAAAGAGCTTAAAACTGAATGGTTTTTACATCAATCTATTAATTTAGGTAAAAGAAGAGCAATTGTTGACCTTTTTGAGTAACTAAAACAGGAAAAATGCATTATTCACAATGAAATAAGATTTTTGTGGTAGAGGGGAAAATTTGTCAACTTTTGTTTAATAGCTAAGTGTGTAGATATTAGGGTTTCCAATTTCCAAAAAAAACTCACCTTTTTGGTGCTTCGTAGGGTATCAATATATTATTATACTGCATCATTTAACAAAGCATGAGGGGTACAAACTTTTAGCCGAGTAATTCTTCAATATGTGTTTATCCTTATAATTAATTAAGCCTATATTATAAAATAATAAAAGCAGGATTTCCTGGGAAAATAAATACTCCATTTGTTATTTTGAAGATTTTATTGTCTAAAAACACTTACTAACAAAGTGTCTCGCTCTCTGAGGTATTATCGTTACTCATGTGACTATTTGTAACTATACATAAACAAAAATTTCAGTATCTTTCAATGATACGTGTCAAAAAATGTATCAATGTTTTGTTTTTTCAATAGGATCTAATCACATGCAAAATTTTTTTTTTTAGGATGGAAAATTTTATACCTATGTAATAACTAAGTAGTTACACTTTCACACTTATCTAATTATATAAACATAATAAAAAAGATCAAATATCAATTCAGTCTCTACTTTTCCCATAAAATGTATTAGGTAAATTAATTAATTGACATGACTCCGAAATGTTCCTTTTCTCTTTTAAAATACTTTATTTATTTTTTTGTAATATCTGTGTACCTTTTTTAAGATCATTACCTACGCGTATTCATCTCCATGAAATCCTATGCATTTCCATTATGAAACAATATACATACATTTAATGGAGAAAAAAACAACAACTTCTAATGTTACAAAATTTAAAGAACAACCCAAGTCACAAATTGAAAATGCATTGCAGTCTATGTATATTAGTATAAAATGTCATAAATAATAATAAAAAAAATATTTATCATTGTATATATTTGATTTATTTTTTTTAACCAAAAATAAATATTCATAAATTTTAGCATTCTTAGAACTATTCATATATAACTATTAACTGATAAACCATTTATATCATAGAGTTTTATACCATCTATTTGTGTATATGGTGTCAATAGATTTAATATTAAAGAAACATAAAACTTGGATGGTCTATTAAATATGTATACAGGAAGTCATAATTTTTTTTATATGATTTAAATATGTAAGTAATATTATTCATATAAATGTTTTTTTATTATTATTATTTCACTCCAATTGCTTCATTTTGTTGCCTTTGTATGAATATGACCTGATCCCCCCCCCCATTTTCTGGCACCTTAAGATAAAAAATGTAACAGGTTGAGGCAAAATTGGCTTTTTTAAAACACATAATATCGACCCAATATTACATAGATATTAATCTATCAATATATATATATATATATATATATATATATGTATATTGTTGTCTTCAAACATTTAAGGTGTTTAAGATTGAGTTCAATACCAATAGTTTCCCTCTTTTATTGATTAAGGTAAAAACAACAACAACTGCTAAATATATAAAAATAAAAAAGGTAGAAAATTGCTGAAAATTTCATATTTAATGTCATTTAAAGCAACATACATACAATTGGACTGGCTCCAATGTACCTTATATTTTAAAATTTAAAGTGTACTTTTTTTTCTTTTTCTTTTTTTTTTTTTGGGGGGGGGGGGTAGATGAATACCTGTGCAACAATAAAATTTCAATATTTGGAACATATTTTTAAAATTGACGTAGTAGAATACGTCTGTAGACGACTAATTTTGAATAAAAAATGCTACTTTTTTTATCTCTAAGGTGTCAGGCTTAATACAAGATGGCATGAGGGGCATGGAATTTTTGAAAATAATGTTTCCTTAATGTCCAATAAATTGTCCAATTTATGAATAAACAAAAGGTTTTAAAAAGTATTATTTTTAATGTCTAAAATTTGTGTTACTGTCCCATGATCGTTACATCTAAAGCTTTATCAAGTTTGAAAAGAGTACATTTACAAACGTATTCACAAACACACCTGTTTCCATTCTAATCAGAATGCTTATTAAATCATGGCAAATGTATTAAAACAAAAACATCTTTTATATACTTAATAACCACTCTAAAAATGAAGTCAAATAATAATTATCTCCATTGCAGCACAATATGTAAGTAAAAAACTAATGTAAGACGGCTATGATGGTTCTATATGTAAGGAGAAAAAAATCTGATAGTTCAAGGATGAATAAGATCATCATATAAATATCTACATAGTGATGAGATAAGATTTTGAATGATCAAAATCATATGAGAGGATACAAATATTAAAAAAAAACTGTTTCTGATTTGGGAAATTTTCAACTTTACTATGGAATCATGTATATCCCCTCAATTATTCAGTCTCGATATAGACTTCACCTTTAGTAGAGAGAACATGGTCAACACCCGAGAGTAAGACTTTGAGGACTTGAGGCGTAGATTAAAGGATTGAGACAAATCAATACCCGTGTTTTTGTTTTTACAAAAGGACATTTTTTTTTACCTAACTGCTTTGGAATTAGAATGGACATAAAGACAAAGACTCTAAAGGGGTCGAGATCAAGAGAGGATCTGAGACTATGATGAGACCAAAACCTTCAGAAATGGGTCTCGAAACCATTATCAATTTTGAGTACAACATCACTACTGTTCATATTTAATTTCAAAATCAATCAAGACCACTCTGTAAGATTATTATCATGTTCCAACACATTGAAAGGCGGTTCAACAAGCCTTTGTTCTTTGACGAACTATGGCATTAAGAATAAAAAAAGCTCTTAAAAAGATATCAAAAATCAAATGTTTGAAAGATTGAGTCTTGTACATAGTTTTGATACCATCAGCTAATAAATATACTTCAACAAAGATAAAAACGGTACTTTGGACATGATTTGTTAAGTAATTTATCTATATCAAAAATCGTGATATTGAGTCTATTTCAATTACAAGATTTGCATATCAAAACCATTTAAATTCCATGTCAGATTAGTTTTTTCCTCTTCTTCTTTTTCTTCTTTCAAAACCATGGTTTCATTTGAAGCAATGTATAAAGCTCCCTTGAAACACACTTCATAAATAAAGATTGTACCTATATATAAATGTATTTTTTTTTGTTTAAGAGAATAAAAAATGCCAGTTTATGACGTACAACTGTTTTGATGATGAAGCTACGTGATATCATCTATATACATATATATATACTGTACGCCCAATCAGTTATGTAGATAAATGTTAGAATGTAGTAATACTCGTAGATTTCTATCTACACCAATGAGGGTAAAAAATAAAAAAAAGAGAACTCATTATGTAATGAAATGATGCCAAAGGTTAAAATATGAATATACCTCAAATGTTACCTCAAAGAGATTAATTCTTGAGACTTTGTAGATATATTTATATACATATATATGATAAATTAGGACCTTGAATTTGTTATTGAAACTTCCTAAAAGATGTTGTGTGGGTGGATTGGGTCCGATTCCACATCTTGTGTTATAGTAAATACATGGTTTTCCAATCCCTGTCAAAACTTTATCAAACATGTGCATACTTAAAATAAAATAAAATAAATGGTATATTTGTACAATATTTTCGATCTATTGCGTTTGTGTACTAAGAAATAATGTACTCAATTACGCTAGGGGATCGCTTAATGTAATTAACTAATCATATTCATGGATTAACTGTCAATGAAGTGGGTAGGTATATGAATTGACAAATCAAATTCCTGTTCTAATCTACGTCATAACTAAATATTAGAATTCAAACATCTGATATTTTATATCGGTTCAAAACTAGGTATTTGTATCATTGTGAACTAGAAATTAGTTTGAACTTTGATCTACAAATCATCTGTACATCGATGTCAAATTGAAGAATTATTTCAAAATTAATTGTTAGTATTCAATTTCCGTATTTATTTCTGAGAGCTAAGAACTTGTATTCGCGATTTGGACTCTAAAACTTATAAAATTGGAACTTCAGATTCAGACTCAAATTAGAAAAACTCGAAACCATAAAAGGATTCGATGCTAAAAGAATCAAATATGTATCATATTGAAGGCTTGAGTCTCATTACTCACAAAGACCATTTATTTTAAATTAATTATTAATTTTATTGAAGTAACATTAATCTTTTTACATAATTGAGTTTTAATATTGATGATAACGTAATTAAGATTTTTATTAATTTCCATGAGGTGAAAAAAAAAATTAACTCTAATTATATTAGAAAAAATGGACGAAATAAAACACAACCAACTTAACCCCTTGCTAGGCCATTCATTTTCCTAGATTTAAGATCAGCTCTTTTAATAACCTTATCGTCACTATTTTTTTCTCTTTTTTCTATTTCTATGTAATGGCTTTAAGGGCTCAAAGACTACTTACTTGACTTTGAATTGTATAAAGGATGTTAAACTTGACTTGAGTTTGTATTTAAAGACTTGAGACTTATCTTAAGCTCGTCAAAAATGACTTTTAAACAGTTCTGACTTATAACTTTATTAAAAATGAAACAATAAAATAATAAGAAAAATAATGAAGATTTCATTAAATAAAGATTATTTTTACTGATGAGTTACAAATACCTTATTTAAGGTATTTGATAATGTTTTGTCAGCAATTGGATAATTTTATACCAATATTGTTCAATATTCAACTTTTTTGATGGATTTATAAAATGTGGAAAATGAAGATGATGATCGTTGGGGATAATCATTTTTGGTAAAAATTGAAAATTATGTCAAAAAAATAACAACAACTACGATCTTAATAATAAAATATCAATAATTTAAAAATGTTTGTAAGAAAGAGCCTTGTCTACTGGTTTTTTTTAGTTATATTTAATAAGGAATTGCAAAAACAAAAATATATATTTTAAGCACTCATGTTAATATTTGAAATTTTCTAGTGGCATAAAATACCTTTATTTGTTATGTGAGATAATCGTTTTGTTGAATGTTTTTTTTTTTATATGAACAAAATATTATTCGCACTTTCAATGACATGTTTCGAATCAATGAGAAGAAGAAGAAAAAAAAAAGCGACTGATTCTCAATTGGAGTCTAATTGGTACAACTTGATTTGAAGTGTGATAATCTTGACTATTGAACAGACATATGCTAATTGGTCTTTATTTATATAAAAAGGAAATAATCCATCTCGTAATAGTCAAGATAAAGTTTTGAATATCGTGCGTAGAACGTAATTTTAAAATCTGGGATACAGACAATGTAAATCAGCTTTTGAATGCAAATATGAAGGAAATCATTATATTATATATAAAATCAGTAATGTTCAAAATATGCATACACTTTGATACATCAGACGTCAAAGGTACGACTACATTATTTTCTTATCAATATTGTAGGTTTATCAAATTAGCACCCGTATCTGAACTGTAGATCCAGACAGTCAGATCAACAACATCATCAATGCAACACTGAGATTTAGCAAAGTACACAATCGTGTTGACTATAACATTTTCAACACGAGACAAGATGTAAACATCATTTCGTATAATTTCAAAAATCTAACCTTTATAACGGGATATTTTGTAGCTATATTTCATAGCTGTAGATATATTTATATATGTATTGAGCCATTAAATCCACCTCTCACTGTCAAAGAGTTCCATTTGTTCCTATATGACTTATGTCCTTAAATTATACCAATCTAAAAATAAATGAAAAATATTCAATAGAATTGAATTTTAATCAAGATGAATCAAATTACCTTTTCAATTTGTAGCCCATTCTGACTAAATACATACATACTTATAAGTATATTTTTGAATATCCCTGACATCTGGCCCATATTGACATTGTACCACATCTATTACATGGACCAACAAGAATGTAGTATGTACTATGTGGACCCCTATGTACATATGAAGGAGTTGGATATTTATTTGAGATAAATGAGTATTATTCAAATGAATAAAAGGGCTTCATACAACCATTCCCCCCTCCCTCCCTCCTCCATTCAACCTTACAATGGGCTAGAAATGTTCATACGTACATAGGCATATGTAGGGTTAGAGGACACAAAACATGAATTTATATAGGTGGTTAGTTATATTTATTTTTAAAAAATATTCTAATCAGTCTTATAAGAAAAAAGAAGAAAAAAAAGAATTCAACATCTTATAGTACATTTATTAAATTATGGACACACGTTGGTATTTTATCATAGGGTAATCAGCATATATAAGTTGTATTTTAATGTATCTATGTCAGACAAGTGAAGAATAAATAAAGGCAGAGGTATACATACATAAATTACATACATATATGTAAGTATATATAGAGTTTAAGGTCATAACGTAAAGACTTTGTTACAAAATAGTGCAGTTCCTTTAACAAATGAGGCCCGTCATCACATATATGCAAGCAAGACGGATCTTTCTCATTAAAAAATGAGTCTAAATTACATTTGTGTACTTTTTAACAAATTACTATTTTCTATATCTATTTGAGTCTTTGATCTCGATGTAAAAACATTGTGGTTTATTGTGACTTGAGTTCGAGTCATGAGTGCGAATACCCGGCTATGGTTCAGTCATTATTCAATTAGCTTTGAAGAAGAATTTCTTTAGATTGTTGAATGGAAATTACGTATATGAAATACAATGGGGAAAAGACGGGATTAATTTATGAAATTTATTCGCTAATGTTAATAAATTATTTATATGAACCCTCTCTCTGTAGATGCCGAAAATTGTAGTTAAAAAAGGTTGCAAAAATCAAAGTCAAAATATTAGGGTTAATTATGTAGGAAAGGCCATTTGAGGCTTGGTATGGACACAGGACTTGAGCAACTTTTTTTCTTTTAATGGAGAAAAAGCCAAAAAGAAAGAGTTGACTTTCCATACGTACTTTGATTATTTTTTTTCTTTTTGTTTAAATTGTATTTCAACTATGTACGTTGTCAAATTTTACCATTTTCCTGATGCGACCTTCAAGTATACTGAAGAAGTAAGGGTTTCATGATAAAGTTTGTATTTGAAAAAAAAATAAAAATAAAATAAAAGAAGGTCGCTTATCTCTTTTTTCCATTTCCAAACCTCATATTAAAGCCAAATAAAGTCACATAAATCAAATAAAGGCTCTAAACCAGTGTTTCTCAAAATGTGCGCCCAGAAGAATTTCCAGTCGAACGACAAAATTTATGTTTTTTAAATATAACAAAGTCAAAAATGTTTTTCAAAGCTGCACTCCAAAATTTCGGTTATCTCTTTTGTACATACAGCATGGGATAAGAAACAAACAAAACAAAAATTTGAATATGTTGCCCATAATTGATCGAAACATATGAAAAAAAATAATATTTATACCAAATATTGTTCAGACGCTCTTAATTTTGTAAGAGCATCTTTGTGTTGACACACCGTAGAGACACACTAAACTTTTTGGAATAAACAACCATACAATGTATTTTTTCTCCTACTATTTTCATCAATTGACTCTTTTCTGATTTAAAGCAGCTGACTCTACGTATTATGTACTCAAAAAGTGTCTTTATAATTTTATGATTAAGTAGATATTTTTTATCTATATATATTTTTTTTTTGAATATTATGTTTGTACTAAATATTAATTTTTATATTGGTAAAAGTTTTCAATGTGTAGTAAATCTATACAATAACTCCACCCCAAAATTAACAGATGACAAGAAGAAAAATACAGAAGGCAAGCCACTACCATATGTTTCTGTTTTTCAAATTTTTCTTTCCCTTTTAAATGCGGAGGTTGCGAGTTCGTAAAAAGCATGTCATTTAACATTTTAGCTAAAATATATCAAATTCAAATAGGTTGAGTGACATTAGGGTAATTACATATTTCCGATAAAAAAAAGTATTGTCCTTAATACTATTATTTGAACATCCTTACAAATACTAATTCCCTCTAGGCAATGAATCATGCGTATCAAAATGTTTATATATGTATATGTATATATACATTTTTAGGCGTGTAATGGATGAGATACGCATCATGAAGTTTACTCACCTTAGACAAAGATTTAAAATCTCTATTCACAAATACAAAATAAAATGTTGGTTTTTTTTAGGTCAGTTATGCAAAAAGTATCATTATACACATCACTTTATAAAATGATTCTTTTGGAGCAAAAGTATACATACATACATATATAGAAAAAGCAAAATCAACAGGCTAATAGACTCGTGCAATGTAGCAAAAATAAATAATTTAATAGTTTGTTATTATCATTTCTTCTTCCACCCGTATATGGAATTGTTTAAAGTCCAATAGAAGACATATTGAGTTGAAACTTATTTGCAACTCTAAAATGAGACATACCTATGTATGTAGATAAAATAAGTCTGAGTCTTGGTTGTAATCATGACGTTTAAGATCCTTAAAAAAAAAGAGTCAAAGTAAAGAATATCACAAACACATTAAAATATATTTGTTCATATAAATTACATACAAGGACAATCAAGGACAAATAAGTAAGAGTTAAAAGCCTTTGATTTCCTGCATAAACAAATTGTTAATTGTTTCCGGTAAATGAAAACATTTTAAGTCAATATAAACATGGGATATGAATTAACCCTTGAATAACACATATACACATGTTGTAAGAAATAAAGTATTGAATGTCATTCATCAGTGCTAAAGACTTTGTTGATGACGACTCGAGCTCGTGTCCAATTTGGGTTCCATTAAAATCCAACATCAAAATCAACTCGGAATCAAAGTTTAAAGATTACGACATGAATAAGAAGATTCGAGGCTTGAGGCTCACAAACATTCTTTATTGCAAATTGTTACTTTATTATTTAAAATCCATTTAAATATTGAGGATGACGGATTCATCACTTCGGGACAAGGACACACGACTCGAACAAGAATCCCTTTCAAATTACATTGAAAGTTGGGTTTAAGAAGCTGAAAGACTCGTAACTAGATTCAATTTCGTTAAAAATGGACTCATGGATTAGCCTACATTTGTTTCTCCTGCACTAATGAAGTAACTGATTATTTTTTTCTTTTTATTTTTTGTAAAAAAAAAAAAAAAAAATTCCTTGAAAATTTTGAGTTATTGTGGAGCTCCATCATCAATATAAATACTTCTCTAAGAAAAACAAAAAAAAAAAATTTTTTTTTTCTTCTTTTCCTTGGGAAGTGGAATTAAATTAATCGTGAGGAAAACGATCTCTCATCTGATAAAGATAGGTAGATAAAAAAATATATGAATGTATATAGGTACATACACAGTGAGACAGTGAGGCCCCTCAACTATTATCCAAGACGCCCCTCATATTATTTTTTTTTAACCCAGAATGAATTCAAGAAACGATTACTTTTATTACACTTATACCATAAAGGTAGAGGCATTTTAATCGAATTTTTGAATCATTCTTCTGCCTTTTATTTATTTATTTATCTATCTATGTAAGCGTTGCATTCCGTTATCTGTTCTTTATCATGAAGGGTTTGACTTTTTTGTTTTTGGGTTCCAATGTGTGTACATATGTATGTATACGAAGAATTTTATGTATGTGGAATTGACGAGTTTGTAAATAACTATTATTATGATTTTGTTCATAGCCAATGAACTGTAAAAGATAAAAATGAATTAAAATATTGCAATTTCCTTCTTTACGAATATGTATGTTGATACATAAAAGAAAATAACTCAGAAAACAACAACATTAAAAACATGTATCAAATACATTCATATGGAATGCTATCAAAGCCTGGCCAATGGCCAGTATCATTATTAATTTATTTTGCACGTATTCTTATAGAATGAGCCATTTCACAAAAATATCTACGTATGTGGGTCATTTCAAAGGAAATTGCCCTTAGGTTTTGTAGATCAACTACTTAAAATTTGTTAAAATTAGGTTAAAGAAAGTATATTTTTACCTTCAAAATCTATTGCGTTCTTTATTTTTGCAATTTTAGACAGAAAAAAATCTTTCCAGAACACCAAATTGCATTTAGTCATCTTTTCACTATTGCATTAATTTCAACAAATATAGTATTTTTGAAAATTAAGAACCATTGAAAAAAATCCACTTTCAAATTTATTTTAAAATTATCTCGTTTGGAAGTCATGATAAATGTTCATAAAAATAGATTTTAAATTTGACGTTGCTGTCAAATTTTATGTTAATAAAATTGAATTCATTTTTCTTTAGCTTTGAATGCCACATACAAATTTTTTTTTAAGTTTTAAAGATATTTCCATATGAATTTGAAATGAAATTCATTCTATTGCATATATAAAAGAAAACATATCATCATATTATGTATAATAAGCAAAAACATAAATACATATATGATCAGCTGTCTTTTTCTTCCAGTAGTAACTGACTCAGCAGTTTTTCATCATACACACTTAAATTTACATATTTTTTCGGTCATCTTTTGATATGTCACTATTGTCTACATCATTATTGTCCTGAACGTTGATTTGCTCAACTTGAATGAACTACTATGTATGATGACTATAAACTGCAATTGCCCCACAGTTAAACGATGAAGAATAGTTCCATAGTTTGTAAAAATTGACATTCTATTCATTGATTTCAAGGCCCTTTTCTTGTTCTTTTAGCCGGAAAGGTTGAGAGATGCAAAGAAGAAGAGATCTATATTAGGATATGGACACATAAAGGTATATTATGGATGAAGACATTAGAAGCACCAAATGATTGACACAGTTGACCTGTAGTTTGACAATAGAAAAGGGTAAGGCTTATAACAATATAAAACATGGCGCCAAAAGTATTCAAAAAAATCAGTAACATGTTTGAACGAGAGTGCATTTTTAAACCTTGCAACAGTCCCTTATTCCTCAAATTAGGATCCATTAACCATAAAACTAAAATTACTCCGTTACTAATTATTGAATGACAAAAAAATGAAGTCACATATTTAGACATGCACTCCACCAGTTCAAAATAATATATACAATATATATAAAAATTCTTAATTTCTTCTCAAAAACAATTTAAAAAAAAAGAAGGTATTTTTTTCTGATGATATATTTTTATATATGTATACATACATAGCTATGAATCTATAATACCAAACTACCCCAAAGATCGAATCCACCTTTCCTATAACAGAACCCAATATAATTTAATGATTTATAAAGTTATATAAGTAGGTCGGTCTACACACATACATAAAGGTGTATCAAATAGCGATATCCCCTCATTTATTTAGATATTTCCTACCAAGTCGTTTGACTAATAGTAATTTTTTTTTTTAATAATTGATTGTAACCTTTGATAACTTTTGGTTAAAGATTAAATTAAATGAGATTGAAGAAAGAAAGAAAGAGGCTCGACTTTAAACTTCTTTTTTTTTTTAAACCGTAAAATGATTTGATGATTAAAGCTATGTTAAAGTAAGATTATTATTATATTTTACTTACTGGAACGACTATGGCTGCATTTTTCATGGTTGTTAATTTAGCGCCCATGTGCTTCAAGGAAGGTTATTATTATTATTTGATGTTTAAACGGTTACTATGCTTCTGATATTATTCATTTAGGTTTATTATTTTTTGCAAAAAATATATATAAAAATGCAGATTTTGCGAACACATTTGTTTTTATACGACTATGTTTTGTTAATCCTTTATTTCGTTCCAATTAATCAAAATGTATTAAATCTAAAGAACTAATTCTATAGTAAAAAAAGAAGAAGAAACCTTTGTACTATAGTAGTACCAAACTCAAGCATAGTAGTAGGCCTAATTATGACTCATGAATAAACCCTTTCAAGATACAAACATTTTATGGCTAAGAACTCTTATTTAATTAATCTTTAAAAGGTAAAGTCAAAATCATGATGTAGGAAATATTAAATGTCTATAACCACATTTAATTTATTATAACAAAGTATGTATGTAATTAGTGAGTAAATTTTAGACACCGTCAAAATAACGGCTGTGGTGGTAAACATCTTAGACGTGAGACATACAAAAGCAAAAGCAAGATGAGAACATTGTCTACAAATAATTTGCATAGTGCACAAATGGTTAGATTGGTTGAGTTACTGTTATTCTGCCCAGTTTATGAAATTCATATTTCTAAAGATTTTGGTAATTTTTTGACTGCACTAAATAACTTTCATGCTACTTTGGTCGTAATATGTATTATAATAATTTAGCTATAATCATTTGATAAAACTTTCAATTAAAATCAAATTACAAAAAATAATATTTATAGATATAAATGACTATACTTTTAAAACCAAATTTATAATTAATATTATTTAAATTATACAGTCAAACCCTTATAAGAACTAAACATTAATATTTATAAGGATTTGAATCATTCCTTGAGTAAAAAAAACAACAACCTGAAAAACACATTTAAATAGATTTATTTACTTTTTAAATTGTAAGTTTATTTCATAAATCCGATAATATTTTATATGAGATAATCTAATTCAGAGAAGTATCAATGTACAAACATGTCAAAATCAAAAGTTTTTTTGTAAGATTTGTTTAGGAATGAATGACATTTTTAGCTTTTCATCTCTTAAAAATCAAACGGAAACTCATTTTAAATGTATGTAAGTAATTGATCATTTATCTGCAAATATATATATATATATATATATATATATATATATATTGATATGTCATTGGGGTCTAGTTCTTCAGGAATATTGATTTAATTTCAATTGAAAAAAAGTCTCTCGAGGTTCTTATAATTTAGTCTACCGGTTTATATTTATTAATTTGATTTTTTAATACAATAACATTCCTCTTAGTACATGGAACTTAAAAAATGTTCTTCAATTCAAACATCAAACTTTTTGTCAAATTAACCACATATATAATTTAACATAGGATTTTCTGATCACTAACGATACTTTGTCAAATAGGTAAAATGGAGTAGCAGGTGTGAAATTTTTTTTATAATCTATAGCGTTTGTTTAATACTCATGAATTCGTCGTCATGAATTTGTCAATGGTGTCAAATGTTGAGAGTGCTGTGAATTTTCTATTTGAAAAGGATAACATTGCTTTTATAATTAGGGAAGACAGAGTTGATTGTCATACTTTGTACTTGCAGATTGCCCGTTGGATGAAGTTATGATTTATGAGTGGAATTTATTTAAAGCAAAAGATATTAAAATGAATAATTACAGAACTAATACTATCATCAAAAATAAAAGCAACAATAATTATTTCTTTAGAATTTGCACTTACTGAAGTGCTTACTATTCAATAATATTTAATATATTTCTCTCTGGATTTCCACAAGTTGTTAGAGAATGAAAATGTTATTTTCTGAATAGCATAAAATTTAACTTATACTAATGATAGTTCAAGGTCTTTTGACCGCATTCACGTATAAATAGAGATGTGAAAATATAATATGTTTGAAATTTTATTAATAGACAATCCTATTATTTTGCTTCTAAAACGAATTTTGATTTGATAATTCGAATAAGTAGATCAAAATAATTGGTACTGATATATAGTGTTGTGATTTTCGTAATCAGTTTTAGTCTTTCGACCAATTTTGAAAGTATTTTTGTCTGTACTTCTACAAGTCTTGGCCTTTTTTTGGTCTCGACTCCTTCAAAGTTTTGTTCTTGGGGCCAAGAGCAAGACCAAAGCATTAAGTTTTAAAAAAAATTCCTTTTCTCCCTCGGTCTCGATCCATTAAAGGTTTGATATCGTCTCAATCCTTCAAAGTCTTGTGAGATGGTATCTTCGTCACAAGGCTGTTGATATGCTACACAAATTAACTTATTTGACAAAGTAATGAATGAAATCGGAAAGCACTATATTGACTTCAAAACTTTATATCCATTATCTACTTAGAATGAGCCCCATCCCTTCATTCGCAATAACATTTCAACTTAATTTACGTACTTATGGAATCATCAGGAAAAGGGATTCATTTTCTAATAGTTTCAACTCGTTAACATATTTTATAAGTAAATTATTGGATGTGTCTAAATAAATAAAAGATTGGAAAAAATCAGTGTTAGTCTCTCTTTTAAAGAACCACCATCACCAATCTCATTTCATCATCCTATTTTACGTTCAATTTATGTCTACACATTATACTTTGTATTCCATGATTACAAAAGTAATTTAAACAGGGAAAACAGGGAACCTGTTGTTGGAAGATTGGGGTAAGTATATATGTACATACATAAATGTTATAATAATATCTTTTCCTTTATACAAAGATATACCAGATAAGTGCATGAAATAATTTTGCTTCTATCTTCTTTTCCTAAATAAGTGCATGATTGCTTAAAAAACAACAACAACAAAACCAACTCAAATAATAGGCTCTTTGACTAAACCATTTTCTAGCATGCAAAATAAAGTATGAACGTATCGTAAAACGGCTCCATCATGCTTTAGATGAAACTCTAATAATTTTTAAAATACACTTGAGTGTCTGACAGCAGAAAATGAGTTTCATTAGATACTTTGGATTCCAAACAGAGGGTGTGGCTCAATATACCCATCATAAGATTGCAAATAGGTAGGTGCATCTTAATAGTTGGGAGGAGTATGCAGAATGACAGAAGAAGTTAGTGAGGACAGGAGTTGGAAAAAGAGGTAATAAAGCTCTGGTTTCTTAGTAAATACTTAGTTTGGTGAACGGGAAATTACATAAAAAGTTACTTGAGGCTCAAACAAATGCATCTAGGTACCACTGAAAGAATAGTTTCCAATATCTACATACATGAATATGTCAAAACGTGTGTCTTCTTTATAAGATAAAACGGGAAGTTTAAGTTTAATTTATTTAGGGATTTGTTTTTTTAACTGTTACGGACATTTGTGTCAAATTACACGTCAAAATATTTGTTAGTGTATAAGATATACGTCCTTTTGTGAACAGCTAAAATAAAATTTTTCGTATAATGCCTAAATATTAAAAATTAGCAAAATTTCATTGAAATAAAAGTTGTAGATACTATGGCACTAAGAAATATTGCAAAAAGCAAAAAAAAGTGTCCAAACACATTCGGTGGTTTATGCTTAGAGGTTTCAATGCAATCAAATACCGCTCTACCTCTAACCATGAGCCACAAAATGAATTTGAAACTTTTTTTTTTTACAAATATTACTTAATATGCAGATATTTTTGAAAATTTGAATTTTTTTTTGCCACATGTGCATAACATCAGGAGGAGGGAACTACTTTGAGGGGGATAAAATGAATTTGGTTTTGATTTTTTTGATTTACACACAAATTCCCGATATTTTTTAGCCATAGACCTAATTGTAAATTAATGTTGTGTTGTCTGTAGGTTGTATTTTCTTAACCATATAATACAATATCAATCCTTGAGCGAGTTCGTCTCAATCGTTTGATCAAAAATATAAATAAAGGACCTTTACTTTATAATTAAACTTGTATCGATCTCAGAATGATGCATTTCATCATTTATTTTAAGTACTCGCAGTTGTACCTGCTGCCAAAATCAGACATGTTGTCCCTGAAAAAAAAAGAAGAGGTTGTGTGAGGGTATTAATGTGAGTAATTTAATTCTACACACACATTTTGGATAGAGTCCTTTCATGAACGTCTAATTTTTGAGCACGTAAATAAAAGGAAAACATTTGATTTTGTCAGTAGGTCAAAATCTAGAAAACCCCTCAAATTTTGACCCTAAGAGAGTTCTAAAAAAGGACAAAACTGTGATAAAAAGTTGTAAAAACAATTTAGATGTACAGAATATCATGTCATTTTTAGGTAAGTACAAATATAGATATGTATATCAGTACCTATATTGACTTTTTTTAAAACAAAAAAGTTGTTCAACAGTTAAAATTAATATGAAAATATTTGTGACAAAAAATTTATGATAATTTGTACTGTTTTTTAAACATATATATAGTTCTTAATAAGATAACAGGAATATAGAAAGAAATTTTTTTTTCAGGTAAGAGAATGTCATTATTTTTTCAGTGAGTGTCTTTGTCATACTAATAGATAATAATGCTTCTTATATGGAAGGTTTGTATACGAAAAAAACAAAAAACATTTAAAAAATAAATCCTTTAGCACAAGTCATCAATTTATCTTTCTAATTAAAAATCTGCATTTATTTTTTATATCTGGAATTATTGAATTTACCGCCATCTCTACTCTTTCTTCATGGATGATACAATTTTTGTATAAGGAAAAAAAAACAAATAGTATAGGAATATGTAGAATAAACTTACTTCCTGCAAAAATTAATTGGGATTCCAAATTTGGGATTTATATTTTATGTGGGGTCATACCATTCTGAAAAAAAAATATAAAAAGTTAATGCTAAGGTCAAAAAGTCAATTTTTTTTAAAGAGTTTCATTAAGGGATGAATAACACTTTGTTTTTCGTCACTGTTTAAGAGCAAAAGAAACAAAGTGCTCGTTCTGAGGCAATATGAGCATATATATATATATATATATATATATATATATATATATATTTGAATCGCAACAAATTGATATCAATTAACTATCTTCTATTTTTTTGAGTATTTACGGTAATATCGTTTCATTTGCTATGGAAATATAATAATCAAAGAAACATTGAATATGATGACTCATTTTTTTTTGCACATCATTGATGATTTATTAATTTTTAGAGCTGAGCTCTTTTTAAATATTTTATAATTTGCCAAAGTTGTAAAGTTATTATTAAGAGCGTATCTTTTATCAAAAATTGTGACATTTTGTATTCACTTTTTTATTGTCAATTACCTGGCTTTTGTATGAAGTAAAATATTATATTTGATCATCAAGGTAAGTTTTTAATTAAATGGAATAAAAAAGAGTGCCACTCATCATGGATGATGAAAATCTTTCTAATTACTCCCCTAAGTATATAATAAAGACTTCCAAAAAAGGGGACAGAGTCTTCAAGGAATAAGTGAGTAGTCGTATTTGGCGAAAAAACATATGATATTTGTTTTTATTTAGTAAATGATATCAGATTTCAAATTCATATAATGAGCTAGCCTAATGAATTAGATTTGAATATCATTCCGTCCCTTTTTACCATATATGAGCAAACAAACAAATGAGTATTGCTCCTCCAACCCTTTTAATGACTCTTAAGGCCTCAATATCATGTATGTATGTACATAACAGATACTTCTCATAAACAAACATATTAAGCCACTCTTTGAAGCCCCAAAAAGATGTACATACCTATATAAATACTGCCTACGTTCTTTACATAAAATTTACTTAATTTATTTATTAGTATGTATGTACCTTTGAGACTATCATGTATATATTATAGTCTCAATATTTACATTTAAATTACTTTTGAGCTCCTCGTTTCTTCTTTATTTTAATATTAAGCATAATGAATACGGCACGAGTTTTCATAGACCCATCATGGATGGATGTGTACATTTATATTTATTTCTTGTAAGTATCCATTTATATTGAAATTTAGAATGGGCTGTTCTATCGACACTGGAGTCCAGGAGTAGGTATGAATAAATAAGGCAGTGTACAGTTAAATAACTCACGTGTATCTTGTATCAGAACTGATATATGTATGCCCATAAATAAAACGAAGAGGTTTCGTTTCTATTCTAGTACGTGGTGGATACCTTTTTCCCTTTTAGGGTCGATCAAATTTTTTTGTCTATACCAAAAAAATTTCTATTTTTTATGTGACGTTTCAAGCGATTTGTAGTTTGAAAATTAGCTGTTTTCAAAGGGACTGAAAGGTCATAATTGTAACCAGAAGGAAAAACCAAGTTCATTCCAAACCTACAAATGTCAATAATACTAATATTTTTATTTTATTTAGTATCATTTTCAGAACTTATCTTTCTGTATAATAAATAATAATATGTATTATTAATAAATGTGAGTAACCTCGATATTCAAAAAGAAAATGAAAAATTTAACAAAAACATATTTGGCAGTCATGTTTTGATTTATCATTCTATGGTACCCTTGTGTAAGGGAATTAGTATTAATATCTAATATGGACATTTTTTTATCTAATTACACTAATCAAGCCAGCTTCACAACAGACAATAACATGGGTCAAAAAATTTGAAATGTCAAAATCCCCAAGGGGTATAAGTATAATAAAAGTTATTCAGTTTTACACGCTGATTTCAAATCTGTAAAAAAAAAAAAATTTCGAGAGTGCTACTTCGGACCCTTTTTCGGAAATCGGACCCTACTTTTTTAGCTCTTTAGGCCAATTCCACTTCCAGTCTTTGTTTTGATCCAAAGGGACTCCTGGGAGTGTAGAATTAAGAAACCAGCAGAAATTCTTCCGTGTGCTACTACTTAAGAAGCTTTACCGTGAGTCATTGATTTCTTGCGAATTTTTGCTGGAAATTGGATGAAAATTTACTCCCTTATAATGATTACAGTTTACTATAATGAGCCAACTTTAGATAGTGTCTCTTTTCCGTTAATGGAGGGAAAGCAAAGAAGTCTTGAACAAAAGATCTCTTAATAGATTCAACTGTAGTTTAAATTATTTTTTTTTCTGAACCTTCCTCACTCCACTTTGCAAGTGAAGGAAGTGAATAATTAGTTCTTTGTCTAATAGTAATTTATTTTATTGAATAGTGACTTTCTTTGGCCCTTCTATTCCAAGATTCAGATCTGGAGAGTGAGACACACCCTTTTAATGGCGAAAAAAGAATAAAGCAAAGTACTAAAAGGTCATGGCTATGTCAAACCGTTGTGTTTGGGGTTCACAACTTGATACGTCCCCCGCTTTATTCGATAAAGCTTTTATTTTGTGTGCTGTTCTCATTCGAAGGTTCAAATTCTCATGAATGGGATTTGGCTTAAGAAATCCTCTCTCTTTATCTCTTTTTTTTATTATTCTTATTATCTGACATTATAGTAATAACTAAGAGAGGATGAAATCTTTACGATTTCACAATTTTCAATCATAATGACAAACAAGTAAATTTAATGTTCATAACTAGAAATGTAAATAATATGCAAATCGGGCTTGTAAGAATCAAAGAAAGAGAAAATCAACCTGGTAACTCTGGCAATTTGATGAATGTTGAGAGGGAAGCAGCTTGAGCTGTCATGACGTTTTACTGAGCTACAAGCTGCTATTCTCCATTATATACATATACAAATGAAAACATCAATAATAAATAATAACATTATGTATACCATAGATGAGAGGCAGAAAATTAACTGAAATTAATGTCAGGAAATTATATTTTTTTAACTAATAACTATGCGAGGACTTAAACCCTTCTTATTTACATTTTATTTGCTTTATGAACCTTAATGCATGCATTCCTTCATCTTTACTATCAGGTAGATGCTCTCCCCCCAGTAATAAAGGAAAAATGATAACAGCTTTGGAAAACAAAAAGACCTGTTGAAAGTGCCAAATCCACAAAGTCTCGCACTCGGCATTTTGCATATTATTTACATTCCTATTCATAACCCTCATACTACATAATTTGCTCTATAGTCTGAATGAAAGAATGTACATTTATAAATAAGTTTGAGTGTTGATATAAACTGGAGTCATTTTTGTTCCCAAAGAGATGTTTATTTGTAGTTTACATACAAGTTATGTATATCTATATATATGAATAGCTCATGCTCCTTGTTAGATCATAATGTGAACTCTAAAATTAAATAATAATCGTTCATTATTCATGGTTAGCATAATGAAATTTATATATAAGTCAAAGGTAATTGGCTTATACCTACAATATAATTTGATATCCAATTCAATATCAGCTCTAATTTTCTCATACAAAACATATATTAAGCACTTTAGGAAACAAAATGTTTGAAATATACTTACAAAGCCATAAGCCAACATAATTTTGTAATGCAAAAAACTACTGTTCTATTAATTGGAGATTTTATAAGCGTGTAATTTTGAAATCTTAAATACTTTTTAGTCCAAATTTGCTTGATAAAAAGTCGTCCCAGAAATGATAAAGTAATTTGAAAAAGTATAAGATATCCAAACGTTGAGTTCCTTTCTACATCTGTCATTCGAATGTTGTTGGCATGTTGAAACCTGATGGAAAAATCATTGAAATTATGAACAAATTTGATCTAAATGAGACCATCTTCATCAAAAATGATTGTCTTCATTCAAGAGTTACGTGGAACAAGGAGGCTTCAGCTTCTTCCAGGAAGCACAAACAAAAAAAACGTTAAATATAATATTTTCAATAGTTATCAGAACCAGACATCTATGTATATGTGTTTTAGACTTTAAATATATTATAAAACAATAAGAAATAACATGGTTTACAATTTTGCCCAGATGTCACAGTTGAGTTTTCAAACCGGTAATTGAAATCAATTGTTATCAAGTCTTCGGAGTTGGAATGGGATATTGACTCTTTTGAATTATTCGAATAATAATGATCGTGAAAGTAGATAAGAATATCGATTAAGATCTAATTATCTTGTGAATGTTGTGTATTCGTCTCTCAGAGGGACTTGGAGTGGATCTGTGGACTTGAGATGAGTTCGGAGGAAGATCACCACTCAATACATTTTGACGGGTTTGCACGATACTAGGTATCCCTATTGATTCATAGGTTAGATACAAGAAAGAGACATAACAGATTATACAATGAAAGGTGATCCTCCACCGGGCTCATCCCCAGTCCATGGATCCTCTCCGAGTCTCTCCCCGATACTTCACGAGATGGAAATTTATTTCTGAAAAGATTGAAATCCCAAATTTCAATTTCTCCAGTTTGAAAACTCAACGCTGTCCATTCTATTGAGATAGAAAGATTAACTATGACGTCTTGACAAAATTGAAGGCCATAACCTAATATGGCTCTTAATTTTGATGCACTGACGGTATCGAACATAGCTACTCTCAACTTTATACGAGTGAACAAAACTGGTTTTTAGAGTTTCACTTGAACAGTGAAGGATCTTTATGAAGTCCTAGAAAATAACGAGAGAGAGGTGGCGGGGGCATATCCCCTCCAGATTTTTTTTTGTAACCCCGATTCGTCCCACGCAGATTTATTACAAGTATGAGACTATATACATACACTTATATTTCAAAAATTGTCCTCAATGTTATAAAAAAAAACATATCTGCAACCATGGTTTGGAATTAGAGTATAAGGCTCAACTTTTTTTGGAATCTCCTTTAAGATCTCATCTTTAAAAAAAGAAGAAAAAAAATCTTTATGCAAGCTGACAATTGACTTCTTCTTATAAGTAGTTTTGGGCCTAAAAATGAGGGACAATAATTGGTTTTTTACAGTGTTTTTATTAAGAAACTACTCTAACATTATGAGTATAATTTTTTTGATTTTATAATTATTTGTAATTTGTTGCATCTACAATGAGGTAATTTTTGTATAAGTATTTGGATGGATTGCAATCTTATACAAATTTTGGACATATTTTCTTGTTAATTGTATGCATATATATTAAAAAAAAGTATTGTTTCCTATCGACCCTTAATCAAAATAAATGTTGAACTAAAATTTAATCTTACACAGATAAAATAAATAAGTAAATTTTCAATTGCAATTCGTAATAGACACAAGAAATAATTAATTACTCACAAAAACTGCAAAATTATATAAAAAAAAAACTACGATAGATATAATTCCAAGGAAGAATCACAACGCTCTCCTTAGTGACACTAAATTCTTATACGTGGCACGTTAACACAAAAGTGATTTTGAATAAAAATGAGATATTTCCATTCGATAGATTTTTACATTGACTTACTAAATATGTATAAATGCCCCAATACTTGGGCACAATTGGGGCTTTAGATATACATTTTGCAATGGGTTGCTATGCTTATGAATGCTATTAGTCCACTTTGTATTTTTATTTGACATATGAAACTTTATTTGCCCTCAATATGTTACACGAAATAAAAATTTACATACACTCTTGTTATATGTATGTACATATGTTTTATTTATTGATTGTAGCAACAAAAAACCAAAAAAACAAACTAACATTTATTACATACACACAATCCACAATGATTTTTAGATCTTTTTTTCGTTTATACGTGGACCCATTTGACATTTCCTTCTTTTTTATTCCAGTTTTTGTTAGTAGGTGCTCTGTCATTTTCTAAGATTTACTCAATTTTTTAGATATCAAGTATACTAAATCCCCTAATAAGAACAAATTGAAGCATTTTTAAATAATTTTGGTTGTAACGTTGATAAATTCTTTAAATATACACATAATGAAGGGTGAAACTTTAAAAATTTGATAAATCTTCTTCAAATTGATTTTTTTTTCTGCATATAAATTATTTGGGATAAAAAGTCAATTGACTGAATCTTCATATGTCTATGTGGGCTGAATAATAGATATGTGTCTTTAAAATATCACTAGATCCTTAAAATCATAAAAATGTAGACAATTTTCAGGTTTTTTCAAAAATTATGAATGGAAATTTTTACTACTTTTAAGAGCAATTTGAGATATTAAATAATAATAGTTTATAGGTATAATTCGACGATAATAATTAGTAATATAAAATTATTTTATTTTGCTTCTATTGTCAAAAAATATATTTATATTTCAACCTTTAAATTTATGTTAAATAGTATGGAAAGGTTGTACATCGAAGTTCATTACGAATTTCGTACTAAAAGAGTTATTGAATCAAGATTTGGTACATATTGTTTTCATTGCAAGAATTTGAATTTCAAAATCCAAAATAACTCCATTCTGTCACGATAGTGTAATGTCCATTGGTCAATTTATCATAGAATGAACCATAAATTTAAAAAAAAATATTGGTATTTTGACATTTGTACCTTGAGGCGTAAAACACATTGCATTTTTGCATTCAAATAAAAATTTATTTTCATATAAGATGATCAAACCACCATGTAATGTTCCAATATCTATATACAATTGTCTAAATCGTTTTGAGAGGCACAAATTGTCTTTGATTAATTTCCTACAACTTTAAAAAAAGAAATTTAGTGCAATTTTTTTGTAAAGTAATTAGAAATTTGCATATGGCTTCTATAAAACTATGGATGTCATAAAAAAAACAGGTTTATTTGAATATACAGGGTGAGTGCGATCTTTGACAGAAGAAATACAATATGTTTATACTTTTTATATTAAAAATTGTCATCTCTATAATTAGTTAATTTGTATATTCAACAAAAAAAAACCCAAAAATGAACGTGTAACGATGTTCCAATGTAGATATTTTATAATAAAAATGCTTTAAGTAGTTTATATTTTGATCATTTGATCAGAATTTTTGACCTTATTCGATATAATAGTGACTACGGTTGTACATAAACCCGAAGCAGAACTTGCAAAAATTTTACTTTTTATACAAAATATGATCATTTTTGCATTATGTCGATAAATATAGCTACGTGATCCCATTTGTATAATATATACATATTTCCAAACAAATAAAATGACATTTTGCTTAGATATTTAAGCGCCCTCTATGGGAATTAAAAAAAAGTTTTTATAAAATAAAGTCTTTTTTCAGATTGCATATCAAATCGTATTGATACCATGTTTGGGGCAGACTTAGAATTCAAACACTTATTAAATAAAATGGCTAGATTTTTATTATTAATTTTGTTGCAAATGGATTAGGGAGTAGAAGTCTAAGATAATTTGAGTAAAATATATGATCCTTGAAAAAGTAATAGTTAATTTATGGACTATACACATTTAATTTGAATGTATAGTTATTTTATAACATATTTTTATACACAAATAATTAGGATTTTGATTATAATAAAGGAGAAAAAAACAGATTTTTGATAGACAATTTTAAATGAACTTAAGTTCATTTATTGAGCCCACTGTATTATCAAAATTCACAGGTATATAAATTGTATTGCATTATTTCTATGAAACTTGCCTTATTTAATATAACCAACTATTTCGTCTTTTCTTTGAGGCTACTTCAAGAATTTGAAAGGAATACATTTTTAGAGTCCGTTTTTGTTCTGAAGAGATAATGGGACTGGAAAACAAAACTGATACAAAGGTAAGAGTTAATGTATTAGTCGTCGGACTAGATGTTTAACGATACAACAGTATGCATGCATATATGTAACTATTAGGGTATGGAACATAATAAAGGGAAATACTTATTGTAACTACATAGACAGTAAAAGTTATAAGGATGTCCAAAAATGCAGTAACTATTCAATATTTTTCTTAATTAAAAAAAAAACCTCATTTTTTTTTATCTACACAATTTGATGCCTACATACATACTTCAAGATGGTTGACCACTTTCAAAATGATGATGTGAAGTGATAATAGCACTCTATTGGCAAAATTATGTAATAAAGGATATATATTATTGAAATTTGTAAGTTATTTAACGAATTATTTTATTATTTACACAACTTTCAAATAAATTGGGATTGGTAAATTGGATCCATCTTTCAAAAGATTACACTTACATACTTCATACATCTGAGGGTGGAACATCTTCATTTTTTTATGGTTAACACAGCTGTGAAGGATCAAGAAGAGTAATTAACCCATTTCATTCCAGAATTCAGGGGGACAAAGAAATGTGATTTACTTAGTGTATAATGGTTGATATAGGTCCTATTAAGACTATGTATAAGTTTCATAAAAATCAATAACTATTTACTATGATTTTAGGACTAGTCCCATTTGGGGATCATGGAATGTAGGCGTATTATTCATAAATTGTTATATTCATATTAGTAGTCTTTTATTCAAAACTTTGTGATGATAATATCATTACTTTACAAAACTACCACTGAACCACACAGAGTCACATATTTGAGTTAATTTTAGTTAAAATGGTATTCTTCGAAACACTGCAAATGAAATCCAAGGTTGCACTGTCGACATTACTTCCTGGCATTTTTCTTGCACACTTTACACTTTCTTTGTTTCCCATCATCAGTTCTTTCTAAAAAATGCTTTTCACCAATAAGGTTGAGTGGCTTTGGCAATCTCGGGACCTTAACACCAGGCTTCTTAGGTTTTGAATTGCTGTCAGTCTTCAACAATGCTGTTGTTACAAACACTCTAAAGTCGAGGAGGTCCATGTTTTCTTCCGGATGAAGAAGACTGTACAATATATGACTGTTGACAACAGCTACATCCAGACAGTGAGTTACCAATGAGAAATACCATTTTTTACTCTTTATGCCCACTCTGTACTTCTGAGTCTTCCAATCAGCTAAATCCACCCCGAGCATACCAGCATTATATTCTGTGATGCACTTTGGTACTTGAACTGGTTGGCCTCGACGGTTTGCCTGTTTCATTGGATTTACTCCATCAATATTTGACAGTACAGTAACAATGCTATTGTCCTTCCAAGTGCAAGCAAACAATCCAGAAATTACATCAACAGCAGTTTTCAGGAATCCCTTTTCTTTCTTCATCAAGTCCTTCTTTGCTCCAAAAGGATTTCCAGGAAGTCTGTTGAGTCTGACGGTACCAGAAGCCTTGATACCAAGTTCTGTAAGACTCTTCATCAAATCCATGTTGGTAAAGAAATTGTCGAAGAAAACAGAGACACCAGAAGGTATTTTCTCAAGAAGATTCAAAACCACCTCTGTGCCAAGAAGAACATTCTTTGGTCTCGGTTGTTCATTGGCTCCCTGATAAACAAAAAACTTGTAGGTATAGCCAGATGTGCTGCACAGTGCCCACTCCTTGAATCCAAATCGTACTGGTTTCCCCCTGATAAACTATTTATGGGGTGTCGACCATAGTACCCTACTATCTTTTCATCCACGGAATATTTGTCACTAAAATACCCAAATTGCAAGAAGTTTTTGTTCATTTTTTCTATCAAAGGACGTATTTTGAAACAACGGTCCTTGCAATTTTCAGGAATTTCTAGGTTGTTGTTCAGATGAAAGTATTTCTTCAATGCCATGAACCTGTTTTTGGGCATGACTTCCCTAATAATTGGACAGTCAAAGTTGGGATGCAGACTCCAATACAGTTCTTGCCTCGGATAAGGGCGATGCCCAGAAAACAAAAGAATGCCCACAAATACCATATAATCTTCAGTGGTGCAGTGAAAACTTGGATCATTCTTTTGTGCAGCATAAATTTGGCTTTGGTGTTGTATGATTTCAAATATACCACTCATGTTGAGCATAAACAATTCAAATGGATTTTTGTCAATAAATTCACGAATCAGTGCTTCAATGACAGGTTTGTTAGTGTAGTTATCAATTGTGGGTACAGTTGGCTTGGGTGCAGATATCTTCCATTTGGGGATTTCCTTTTGATCTATCTTCGCACGCTTAGATTTCCTTATTGATGCTTGATCTTCACTTTCATCATCTGTACCTACATAAACTTCAACATTTCCAGGCACATCCACAATTTGAGTTTTAAATATTTCTTCATCATCAAATTCTTCTGCATCACTCATTTCATCAACAGTTTCTGGTGGAAGTTCTATGATATCAACAGTCTCATGTTGACAATTCGCTGGTAATTCATCTTCCAGGGTTTCTAAAAACTCCACAGCCTTGTCAATGTTCATAAACTTTCTAGGTTTACTCATTTGAAAAAAAAGGTAAAAATGTAGGCAAAATACCACAATCCCCAATTGGGACTTTCATCATTCAACATGACAAAAATGAATAATATGAGATAGAGAGACTAAATACAGTACACTATGATAAATATGTATACACTTACTTTATATTTGATAGGCATGTTAAAATTTACACATAAAACAAATACACAAAATCTTACCTTGAAGTTATGAAGTTGAAAATTGGAAAATAGTACAGATTTGAAATGAAATTCAGAACAAACAGTGTTCCCAATGTAAAAATTTATCAATGCCAAAATAAAATATTATGTCTCTAAAATAATATGAAATAATTAAGTTTTTGTAAAACCTGCAAACAAAGAAGAAATTTCACTCTAAAATGTGGTCCCCAAATGGGGCTTATGGCATGAAATGGGTTAATGAAGAATCATTTTTTTTTTAATTCTTTAAAAACTTCCTTATTTTGAAGAAAAATAAAATAAAAAATACATTCACCCATCAGACAGAAAGGGCGTACTATTAAAAACAAAAAACTTACTCATTTCATTTCCATCCCATCCACCAAGGAGTTTCTGTTAATATTTCCTTTTGGGCTTTTTAAATACTACATATTATGTACATAAAATTTTATATAAAAAATTATGTTAAATTGAATTTCGTGCGCAGTTTTTTATTGTATAATGAGTCCCTTCATGTATATAACTTGTGGTTCTCAAATTGTATTTGGAAGGATGTGTGAGACCGGAAGAGGGAGAATGGTTCATATACATCTAAATGGGATGTTATTATGAAATTGATTAGCATAATTCTTATTTTTTTTGAAGAATTTAAAATGTTTTTCCCCGAAATTAAAGCTCTTTTTAATTTGATAAATTATTACACTTTTTTTTAATATATTACTCTTTTTTGCATTTATTTTTATGGCAAGTAATTTGTTGAATATAAAATACTTTGCCAATGATCAAATGAGAGGCTTACATGCTTTGAATATACATTTTTAAAAATAAAACACGCAACCTCTGATAATCCATTTCGTTGTTTTTTTTTACATACAAATACACTTGTTATATTTGAACTGGTTAGTCATTTTGACTACCTCTTAAATCAAACGATTTTTTTAATGAATAGGTTATTTACATAATCAATAAAAATAGTTGCCATTATTTTATTTTTGTTAATATACTCTTATTCATAATTAATTAAGAGCTGATGCTAAGTTAATTGACTTCTCTGTAAATTAATCATTATTGCATTTATTACTGCAATAAATATTACTGTAATTACATTTATCACATCTAAGACTTATAAAATATTTTATTTTTTGAGCCGTTTAATTTAAATTTTTCGACATTGAATTTTGTAAAATTAACAAAATATACAGTTTCAAAAAAAATTTTTTTTTTTTGCTGAGTTAGTAATTTTTAAGTTTCTTTATATATATATATATTTAAACTTTGTAGTCGGACACTTTGTGGGCCTAACTTACACAACCAACAATATAAGAAACCAAGTTTTTCATCCCCACATATTGAACTCCTTATAAATTTACATTTAGAAAGTATAAACCTTTTACCTAATTACTTTTCGATGTAGTTGGTAACCCTTTAAATATATTATAGTAACAACCTAAAAAATAAACACTCTTAAAACCCTTTTCTGTTATCCTTCAAAATAGAAAAGAATGGGGGACTTAGTGTTATGACTATTACAATTGGTTACATTCTATTAACATTTTTTGATAATATTTTACATTGAGTATTTTTATTCAATCGGTCCTTAAATAAATAGAGTATTAATCTTTTATCAACAAACTAACATCAATATTCATGATTTATAATAAAAAGTACAAAAAACTTTAAATTTAGTAATTTTTTAATCAAAAAATGATTGAATAAAATATAAGTTTTTTGTACTTATTATTATTGTATTTGCCAATTACAGATATGATACTAAGTAATATAGTACATTGAATAGTATTGTATGATGTCACATCTACTTAAAGGGCAACAACTTCAATACAATTAATCAATGAATCCAATTACTTTAATCAGGACTCATATAATTAAAAACCATTCATTTCCTTACACAGTACTACAAATGAAGTCAATATAAAATACTAATCATTTCAAATCAACCATTACTGACAATATGAAGAACAAACCAATTATTCAAAAGCTTACAAAAACAAAAAATTAGGACTAAATTAGTACCTTATATCGCCCAATCTTTCTTTTTTCTCCATTAGTGATAATGACCTTTGAAATATCCTTAGTTTCATTCATTTTACATGTCGATAATTAATTTAATTAAAGTTCACAGACTTAAATTTAACTTAATTCTATACCGGACATAAAACACTTTTCATAAAAAAACCTTGTATATATCCAGGTTTGGGCGTACATATTTCCCTAAGGCAAGGGTGTCAAACTTATTTACAGGTCAAACATGGGATGTAGCCAAGGGGATATAGTAGAACTATTAAATCATACGTCATGTTAAATTAATATATGTGAATAAGAGAATCTTTTTCTAATTGAACAATTGTATTACTGGTCTGGCTTCATAGAAATCAGATAGACTAACATAATGTTGAATTCCCTACCCTTAAGGTTTTTTTAGGCTAGAAATAGTATGTTAGGGAGTATTGTTCATTTGCTATATGTTGGGAGATGAACATTACAACATTTGAGTGCTACATTGGTCATTAAATCTATAATTCGTGAGTAAAAATTGATGTTTGATTTTGATTAAATTGTTTGAATGATACTCTAAAGTATTAAAATATTCACGAAATATTTATATTAGATGTTTGATTCTTTGAATGCACAACTTTTGACAAAAAATTTATATATATACAGTTCAAAGAATTAGAGTTCTCACATAGTTCAATATTAATGAAAATGAAATGAAAACTAGGATTAGTTGTAGAATATAACTAAAATGACTGGTGTTATTTTTTAAATAAGACTCTAAGAGACATAGAAATTGCAATTTATGAAATTTGCCTGCTACAAATTACCATTTGTACATAATATGTACCTATATATACTTTTGCTATTGTATTTTTTGTCTTTAGACATACTAAAGTGTTTAATCAGTAATAATGGTATTTATTGGTAAACATTTCGAGGGTCATTAAAGTTAAAAAAAAAATACTAATAATTAGTGATGAAATTGAACAGTCATTCATATGCGGATCTTTAGTTGTATTAATTAGTGTCAGCTGTTTTTTTTCCTTCCTCTTCTAATTGTATAATTATTTACCTGAGTACAGAGTATGTAAATCTACAGTTATTTGAACTAAATTCTGTGAGGGGTCACAATTCAAAAATAAACGAATATTAAGAATCTAGGATGTGGTCAGAATTATTAAAGTACCACAACAATTTTGTGGTTTAGTTGAATTTTGATTTAGTCAATCACCATTTGGAAGGAGGGTCTTTTAGTGTCTCTCATATTCGATGAGCTGCCATGAATTGCTATAAAACAACTGATTTCATAATTATTGTTTTTTTAAGGAGATTTTCAGTGTTACCACCAATATATATACATATAATATATGGACATCAGGAAGCAGTAACATTTTGCTCTAGGCTGAACTCTTGATGGATCTTTACTTTAAGACATTTAAGACCTCATGTCAAACTTGAAGCTGATAGATCGAGATTTAGTCTACCGCATTTTTAATTAAAGTTATAGAATTTAAACTACATAGTACACAAGCTCAACTATAGCAGAATTTGATAACTTTTGGTTCAGAAGCTCTTACTCTTAAGAAAAGAGTTTCTGGCAAATTTTAGTCTGCTAAAATCAGCTGTTCATGAAGTACGAGCACTTTATTGAATTTCTATAGTTTATTTAACAAAAATAGTTCACATGAGTTGGATCAAATTTCAGGAGGGTAGATGATCATTAAATGTCCTGTTACAACCATACAATTAATGTCTGAAAAGTACGGATTGTTGTTTATAAATTTTTATTGCTTCCTCATTAACATACATTGAGAAACTGTCTTATTTGATGATAAAAATAGACCCCGAACATGCATTCTTTGATTTTATTCAATGTTCGAGTCAATTATGACTGCGTTTCTTTTAAACATGCATGTGGATATTCATGCTAATTTTAGAGCATGCATTGAAAACCTAGTGCAAATTTTCCATCAAAAATTAACAAAAGGTGCTGTCAAAAAATCATCTCTTTTTTTTTGTTAGAGTAAAACTGTATTGATAATTATGATTAATTACACATTTTTAATCATTTTAATTGCTCATTCATTAGTTTGACGTATAAAAATTTGAAAGATAAATTTGTAATTGATATATTTATGCACCTTTTTATATCAATTAAATGGTAGATACAGAGTAATATTTTGAGGCACAAAAGGCTCAAAATACGTTGTTTTGTTTTTTTAGATAAAAAAAAAATATTTAAGTAGTATTTTAATTTAATATATCTGCAAATGTTGTAGATAAAAATCATTTGTTAATGAAGGAAACTGCTCCAGTTTATTTATTTTTAAATATTTTTAGAAACTGTGAGTATTTATTAATGGAAAGCATTGAGTCTTAGATGAAATTATAGGTACTCATATCTCAAAATACTTCATTGGACCAATAAAACGTTCATGCATAACTATATTAAGTTATTAGTTATATGTATATATAACTTACCAGCTTTTTTATTAAAATGATTATAAATCAAATCAAATTCCAGCAGCTTATTCAATGTTCATTGAAAACTTTTTAAAAAAATCAATTGTAGGTATACATAAGTTGATAAATTAATAACTCAATTTGTTGTTAATTTCTAGGTACGTTTATTTATAAAATATGTCAAATTTCTCAGTTTTGCTATTAAAATTTGACACTAAAGCTACACCAGTCATCATCTTGACTGCATTTAAATTTACTTGCTAATTACTTTGTTATAATCAATTAAATATTAACTTAGATTTCTAACATTTCCTTAATCATATTGAATTTCACTTTTAAACTATGAGTTAATAAAATTTTTTAATTATATGATGGCTGCGACTACATGCACTTATAACTACCAATAAAGTCTTTAGAACGGCTCTTACTCAAATGTCACTTTTAGAATTACTATATTTTACTTGTAATTGATCCATTTGCAATGGAAAAAAAAGTATTTTGTTACTTTTTATAATTTAATAGAATGTATACATTAATTAGAATAAAACTGGGAAGTACATAACCATAGAGCAGTTATATCATAAAGGCAAATGGTTTGATAAAATTTGAAATTTTTTTGTTGTATTGAAAATGATAACAAAACAAGACAAAAGCAATAAAATGAATATATCTATTATTGGAAACTTACCAACCATTCAAACATAACAATTAAAAATAAATTACAACCTCTATTGCAGCATTATCGACATCAAATTATTATTCGTAAAAATAAAATAGTTTGGGTAAAAATTATTGTAGCTCCTCTGTTAAAGTTAAATTTGTATTCCCTTTCACCCAAGGGTAAAATTATAGAATTTTTTATTATTGATTGAATGGTTTTTTCATTAATACAGGAGAGTACATACAAGAGAGAAATTTATGGGAAGAGTATGTTTCAAAAATTGTTTTTGAATAGATTATTTGTGAATTCCGGATATTTAAATTGAAAAAAAATACGAATAAAGTATATTATTTTTTTATCTATGAAGAAGTTTCAATGAGAAAAAAATTTCAAATGCAACTAGATTTCAATCCATCATCTTTTAAATAAATATTCTTTTACTCCTATTAATTAAGAAGAGATTCTTTCCAAATATAATATAAAAAATCATGATAAAAAAAATCAAGTTTATTTTTTTTTAAATATCTCTTAATTAATTAATTATGTAAAAGATGCTACTTCATATCGTGGGAAATTCTTTGCAAAAGAAAAAAACCCTCTATGAATCGTCAGAAAAAAGTTTGATTGATTAATATATTTGTGTAAGTTTTATTTAAGTATAATGAGATACGGTTAAGAATGAATCTAATTAAAAAAATTTGTTATTTCTTTGTCAATTAAATTGATATAAATAAATAAATAAAATACATTTTGTTGCAACCTGATTTCATCTTTGATTGGCCTTGACATTTATAAATAAAAAAATACATTTAAAAACAACAACAGCTAAATACTGTACTTTTGACTTTGTCTTCCATGATGTCACATGGGATTTTTATATCATGTTCAATATTGAACACAGTGGATTCTCAATTATATGGTTAAATAATTACTATTTGTCATTTTGTCACCTAAGGAGGAGATGTGAACCGTTGTTAGTTTTATGAATATTATTACTTTCTGTCATTTGAATGATGGTCAATACAGATTTTCTTTGTTCAAACTCAAAGTGACTAAAGTTTATTGATGAGGAAAAGTTGTTCAATATGCCTGTGATTAATTTTGAATTCGATATTTGTCGTTGTTGTTTTACTTATCAGCTTGTTTATACCTGTTGTTTGCATTTGATAATATAATCAAATGGACTTTTTCAATGAAATAACTTGTTTAATATTTACTACCTTTTGTGAAAATAAAGCCAAAATTGAAGCACTAATCACTTATCTATGTTACAATTTTTAAATCTAGCTTAAGTTCCTGATAATTGAGCAAATATAGTTGCTAAAGACTAAAACTCAATGCAATCGATTCTAAATTTTTATATAAAATTGAACCAATAATAATATTTAAATTTTATGCAATATTTTTTTATTTATTAACAGTATGACTAATTTTAATAGTGTTTTAATAATTTGACCTCTGTGAACTCATTTGAAATAATAAAAAAAAATATTATCTAATTTAAAAAAACATAACTTTTTATAAAAATATACTTCAGATATATTGGTATAATAATACATTGCTTGTCGAACTAACTCAAGTCCTTTTATTTCGACTTGAACAGTTATTCTACTAAATTAATTACTCAACAGTTGAAATTTACCCAATGACTATGATCCTTCCTTTCGTATTTATTTTTTCAAAGAAATGTTGCGAAATGCAATGAAAATTTCCTAATGAGAAATATTACTATACAAATAAGTAAAAATCAATTTTTTTAAAATATATTTAAAAAAATTGTTATTACATAGACAGTTACATGGATTCGTTGTTTTTTTTTGTGTTCATACATTTTCAAGGATACCTACATACATAAAATGTATTCATATATGTATGTCAAAATACAATTAAACAAGCGTGATGAGACTGATGATAAGAGAGACTTGTTATATAATAAAGCCTCGTTTTTTTATTTATAAATAATAGGCCTATTCATGCTTATAAGTTGGGTACATGTCAGAAATATATACATATGTATACTTTTGTTATCAAGTTACTTCTATTCATCTTGATTTCTATTGTTATACCTTCTTTTTTTGGAGGGGGAATTACTTCTTTTTTTTTTTTGGTTTGCATTAATTAATAAGTGCCTCAATCACTTATTGATAAAATTGCAATTTAAAAGAGACTTTTAAATTTTAAGTAAAATATAACTTTTTTTGCATATTTGCAAAAAATTAATATTTTTTCATTATTGGTTTAAAAAAAATACCTATAGACAAAAAAGCATATGGAAGATAAAATGAATGGATTTGTCCACAGACGGTTTTCATTTTTGTCGCAGTAATAAAAATAAAATTTGCAAGCTCTGTGAAATTTCTTATTATTTTCTTTTAGAAAAAAAAATATATGTACATTTTTAATTTAGAAAAAATAAAGTTTCATTATGAAATGAAATTTTTGAAACAAAATTGTTTTTTGAAAAATGAAATATTTTTTTGTGAGTAGTTCTTAACTGAGAAACTTATCTTAAAAATATATTATACAACTATATATCTTGTTTCAAATAGCCGTTTGAGTCCTTAAGATCACAAAGTGTAACCCATCAAATGAGATATTTTGTGAGCTCCTATTAACTCACCCATCAACTGTCTAATACAACTTTTTCTAATAAAGATACCATTAAGTTAATATCAATTCTTATTTATTAAGAAATAGCGAATAACCAATGGAAAACTGTAGAGTCATTACTGGATATAGCATATAAAATGAAAGGTTTTGTGTTAAGTCACGACGTTATAGGTAACTTTTATTAGACGGATCTCACAAATTTAAGAATTAGATATATTAATTTTAATTTTAAATTGTCAATAATTGTCATTTTACAAGTTGCAGTTTCTACATCTCATAGTCTGTCTATTATAGTTATAATTCATTTTAAATTACATATTATAAACTATTAATTTACTTGGTTTTGATCTATTAAACTTACATATTTATTATGTAATTATGAGGGATAGAACCATGGGCATAAATATTTTATACTATGCCACATGATACTTATTCATTAGTATTAACCATTTAAAAAAGTTAAAAATTAAAACAATTAAGTCTCAAACATATAATGGAACTACAATTAATGCATTAGAGTTTTCCTAACGTTCTGTAAATTCATCATTAAAAAAGAATCATTTTCTATTTTTGGTCTTGATCTGTACAATCTACTTGTTTGTTGTACAAGTTACAACTTGTACATAATCTCATTACGCAGATAATATATATGTACATTATGTAATGGAAAAGACTGTTCTTTCATGGATTAAAGTAATCGATCAAGAAGAATACGCGTAAAAAAAAACATTTTAGTGTCAGAAGGAGCATAGTTTTGACTTTATCAAAAAGAAAACTTGACCTCCAAGAAGTTACTATCTTAATCCATTAGACAACTTTGTACGGGACTACATTGACTTATATACCAACAGACACCCCCATACTACGAAGGCACTGGCTTCGTCAAGTTGTCCATAACCAGAATACCCCAGAACTACATATATCATCAAAGTCTGCTTCTCTTTCAGGTTCGGGATTGAAGCTATGATTCAATTAGAGGCAACTACATGCGTTAATGTACATAGAAGTAAGTATCTCCAGTTACAACTTGACTGAATTTGATAGGAAAAAATGTCTGCAAAATTACAGTTTTAAATTATTAGGCGTTGATTTGACTTGTCTGCCCGGTGTCTATATATGTTGTAACTTGTGCAAATTATAATTAAGAAATAAGATGAATCCTTAAATATGCTGAGTTTAATATATGTACTTGCCACATACATAGTTCAAAATTGATATGTTCAATATGTTTATCAAGCGTGGGATTTTTTTTATTAGTTTAAATCAAAATTACTAATTGATAAGTAAATATTCTGTGGACCATTCTACAATATATGTAAGTCTCCACACTTTTTTAGTCATAAATGAGACAACTTAATAGATCAAAATGAACTAATAGCATCCATTTATATCATATAATCAAAATGCCATATGTTATACTTAAATATGACGTTATGAAATGTGCCTAATTCAACTTGTACAATCTACTTATACAAGTCTCAATTTGTATAAACAATTTTAATTTTTATTCACGTACACAGGTATATGTATATCAATGGATGTAGCTGGATCCTTGTACTCAAAACCTTGCTATCATGACCTTTTCTTAGTACAATTAATTTTGTTTGGGTGTGTGTTGTAACTTCATAAACATAATATATATTCAAAAATATATACTTTTTTTTTGTTGATGAAATGGGTATAAACATATATATGTATATGTAGGTATATATTAATATATAACCATACCTTTGATTAATTAATTTTAATTTAAATAAAAATAGATGAATGAGAGTCATTGTATTTGATTTTTTTTTTTTTTTGAATGCCTTCAAGAGTCACATGCAATAAAGTTATTCCGTCATATTTATAATTAATTTTAGATTACTTTAATAAATAAATAAATGTATACCTATGTTTGAGATATAGTCTTTTGATTAGAGTCACTTCATGCCCTAATAAAATGCAAAAAAAAAAAGTTGTTTAAATTAATACAAAACTCGTAGAACCACTTTGCAGAGATCTACTTTTATATTTTTTTTTTTTTTTAGAAGAGTGAAAACTATATATGCTGCAGAATCATTTTAAAAGAATTTTCCTCCCGACTTCAACATATGTACATATATAGGGTATTATACACTTAAGACCTTCTTAAAATCTAATAAGTTGGAAAAAGCAATTTTGCCAAAGGAACAATTTGGCGAAAGGACATTTTGCCGAAAAGTATTTACTAAGAAAACTAATAAATATATAATTGAGCCAGGTCAAGAACCACACTTTAACAAACTTATATGCATTTAAAAAATCTTTATGTATAGTCTATTGGTCATTTATTTGCCACACTTAATTGTTAATACTATATCAAATGCCAATAAATTACTAAATACTTTATATGTTGTACATTTTTGCATAGACGCACAATTTATTCGATAAATAAATCTGCATTTAATTAATAATGGTTTAAGGAGCATTACATTCAAGGAGACCATCTACAATCCATCTATTAAAGTAAAGTGATTAATTTTCTAATATAAAGTATCTTATTAAACATTCATTTAATTAGCGGCAAATGTTTAGTAGACTAAATCTAGAATATAGACGGTTCTTGAACGGTTTTTTTTCAATGAAAATACCATAAGCTACAAAAACAAAAAAGGAAAGATTGACTAAGGATGGAAATCATATATTAAGAAAATAAATCTACTTCAAAATGCACTCAATAATTACAATTGGGAACAAATAATTATTTGTTCTTTCAAAATTGGAGCAATTCATGAAGGCTTTGCAATACTTTATAAATGTATATTTGGCAAAATGACTTTTGTCAAACTGTCATAGAACCTAAAATATCGGATATTTTCTCCTACATAAGGCAAAAGTAATAACAGTTTTAAAAAATTACTGAATAAAAAACAATGTTTTAAAAATTACTCCTTGCTTTAAAAAAAATATAGTTTCTTTGAGTAAATTTATTTTTATAAATCATCAAATAAAGAATGAAATGAATGGTTTTAATTCTTTTAAAAAGTCGGTGAGGAAATTGAATTAATGAAGTAGATCCTATCAAACAATTCATATATATATATATATATATAAATATATATATATTGACGCTCTGAGCCCACTTACAAAGTTAAATATATTAATGTAGGTATACCAATATCAAGATAAAAAAATCAAGCCCAGCTAAAAATAAATTAAGAAAAATGGGAGATTTGAATTAATTTAATGATGAAAATGCATGCACAAAAACATAATTAACTGTAATGAATTTTAAAAAAATAATTTGTCAATTTGTAGGGATAAAATAAATTAAAATATATATATATATATTTATATATATATATATATATATATAAATGTGTCTACAAGGATTTCTTGTTAATAAGGAGAAAATTTGTGTTTTATTTGTAACTTAGTCTACGTAAATTCCTTCCATATATCATATTAAATACAAATGAGGTACACGTGTAAATTAAAAGTTATGTTTAATGCACCTTCAAATTATATCATTAAAATTTATATATGCCTTTATAAGTTATCCTAAACTAAAAAAAAATCGATAAATATTTCTAGAGACTTTTATCTTCAATAGTTATATTGAATATATATATATATATATATATATATATACAAGACTTTGTTCAAAGTTTTAATCTTGATTCGTCAATTGTCCTATAGACTTATGTAGTTTATATCAACAGAACCTCTCTTTTGCGTTATATTGACTATTAATGATTGTTTATAGTAATAAAAACGCCTAGTTAATGTCTTAATAGCCCAATTCATCACCTTTATTACCTTGTTCCCGCTCCCTCCCCCCCTCTCCAAATCAAATTCCCTTATTTAATGTAAACAATCACATCCCACGCAAATGAAGTTAATTTCCAACCAAAGAGTTTTTTTAAATTATTTATGTATAACTATTTATTTTTATTGATGAAACAGTAAATATCTTAAACTACGAGTAATATCCAAGTCAAAAAAAAAAAATGTTCGTAAATCATAATTTAAACAGAACAAGGATACAACGTTTTTACTCATAGGAAGATGAATAGTTATTACATTCATGTCTCAGTCAATGGTTGAATAGGTATTTTGCTGCTTTAAATAACATCACAGAATACAGGATAAACTGAAACCATCTTAAAGACATAATGGTTGATAAACAATGCTATCAAACCCAATCAATAAATTTTACCCAAAAAGTATTCCAGAATGTTTATCTAATAGTTTTATAAAAAAACAAACTCAAATGTTTTTGGTATAGAAGCAATTCATGTTTTTACAAAACATCTAACAAAATGGCCGAATTTTAGAATGATAACGTCACTTGTCAACACTTTATTGACTTTTTGTGTGGTGACTAAATCCAGTAAACTTGCTGCTTTTAATTGAAATTATGTACTCAAAGTCGAAAATCCAATCAAAGCAAGTTTCTCGCACTTTGAGACATGACTGTATTTATTTTTATTGATTTTATTATATCAGAAATGATATAAAAGTTCCACTGATATAAAGAAACACCTTATAAATTATGTGTTTACACATTATCATTGAACAAATGTACATTTTTCGCTACTTCTTTTTTTTGAGACCACACACAAATGATTCATTTCTATCAAGTTTTGAAATCACATCCACGTATAAAAAACCATTTTTGTTTGTTTTCATTCTGACAAGAGGGCAAATGAAGTATGTACAATGTCAAGGTTTCGTGATAAATATCTGTGTATAATATATATCATTCATATTTACGTAGATATAATGTCCGCATCCATCATCATGGAATTTCATATGTATGTAGTTAGGGATCTTCAAGGAATCCAAGAGAGGAAATCCTTGATGATAATGTCCATTCATGTTACCTTTATGCATTTATTACAAGAAGAAATATCTTGATGCATGATAATAAATGAGAAGTCAAATGAAATACCTAGAAAAGAATTAAATCACAAAGTAAAAATGTCAAATTGATCGTTCTTCCTTTTCCTGTATCTTTTTCTTTTCCTCCATTTAATTAATATAAGAGCCCTCATTCCAATCAATAAAAATCTATCGGAATTTTTCTTTTTGTCAAAAAAAAAATATGTTTTTTTTTGTACTTAATTTTTATTCAATTTACTAAAACATGAAAACTTATTTTTTTAAAAAAAAGAGAGATATAAAACATGCCATAGAATTTGACATGGTCATTTTTTAGGGGAAACGGAGAGAAGTGATTGCAATTAACCTTGTACGGTAATTAAAAACGTGCTTACTTTCAGCTATAGTCAATTGTTTTCTGATTTTTTTTTTTATCATTATAAATTGTAGGGCTCACTTTTTTCTGTAGCATAGATGTTTTGAATTAGAATTGACAAGTTTCTTTTGTAATTAAAAAATGCTGATATCAAAATTTTATTTTTATTTATTATCAAGGATAATTGCAACACCCGTTGCAACTTATCCCTGTGTGTCGAACGTGTAACTTTCTCAAAGATACATATCTTAAATGAGTCAACATTGAATTCAAATAAATTAAATCAAGTTACAGAAAAGGAACCATTATTCAAATGATATAAATTACAGGAAAAGGAAGGAAAAACTGACTCCATTATTAGAATAGTAAAGTACCTTGAAAAAATGTCTTTTTATCAAATAAAAGTTGACAAAAATGTCAAATTTTTCTGAATAAATAATCTTAAAACATTATAATTATATTAACATAGGAGGTTTCCATTACCTAACAATTTTCTGATTTGCTGTCTTCAAAGTTATTGCTTCCCCATAAAAATATTTCCCTTCCATGCCTAAAGTTGTGCTATAACATATTGTTTGCTACGTAAATACTTTTTTTTGTTGTCATAAATAGACAAAAGAGATTATCTATTGCCCTGATCAAGAAATTTACAAGATATCAACAAGTAAAAAATGCCTGGGAGTCGATGATAGAAGAGATGCTGGAAAATGAACTTTTATGATTAAAAACAACAAAACAAAAAACACACAGCTGCTAACGGAGGTTATTCAGTAATGGAATAACAGTTTCAAACGGTATAGAAGACTAATGTTGAAACTACTGGATACAATGTGTTTGGCAGACTCATCCTTTGGGCTTAAAATATAGAAAATGTGGATAAATTATGTCAGATCCAATCCATTCTATATATGAAATTTGTGTCGAGTCATTATTAATAGTCCTTAAACTATTCTCGAATAGGTTTATTTAGAGCTAGTACGGCTCTAAGATTTTCCATGAAAAAGCTTAAAGTTATTTTCCAAAATCATGTTTATGTGTCTCGTCAGTATTTATGAGTTCAATTAGCCTTAAGTGGTTTTATGGGTTAGTCCAGGGGTAGCCAATACAGGGGGTTCAGTTTGATATTTTGTGCCCAATCTAAACACTATTTGATCTCATAATTGTTTGTTTCCTTTTGTCAAATTAATAGACAATATTCTTTTGAGTCAAAAACTCTGCCAAAATTACGTTTACAGAATGATCACAAATTGTTTTTAATGGAGCAAATTTCTCTATGGTCAATAGTACAAATGTACCACTATGGGTCTCATTTGATTAAAGAGATTTTTGAAAATGTTTTTTTTTTTTTTTGATCAAGGCAAAATGCACATGGATGGTGAATATAGCACGAACTATGGATACACCTCTTTATTTTTGCAATATAAACCTATTTTGCATCTTTGATTCTTTATGGTCAAAACAACTTTGATATGGTGGTAATTGAAACAAATTATAATACACAGACATGTGTACATACATTCTTTTCAAACGTAAAATTACGTCTGTATTTACATAACATTTAAGTTTTTGAATGTATTTTTGAGTGTTGAACATATCAAAATGTATTTCAGATATACTTATATACCTTGCAAGGTATTGGTTGTCAAACTGATTTGGGAGGTCTTTTTCACCTGCTCCATATTTGGAAATACTATCATAGGTATTAGATATATATATATATATATATATGAAATTATCATTTAACAATGAATTATAAATAAATAAAATCTCATTTCAATTAAAAAAAAAAAAAAGAGGTAAGAAGGTTAGCTACATGTTATTTATACATATGACCAATTAACTTCAATTTGATCATTCAAAACAACTAATAACCGGGTAGTAATCATAAATATTACGATTATAGGTTTATTTTTTTCCTCTTATGGCTATCAGTTTTCAATTCTTCTTCTATGTAACTAGTATTTTTGCTATCCGTAAAATATATATATATATATTTTATATGGCCTATTTTGTTATACAGTGAATTTACATTCACTGTATAAAAACAACACTGCAAAATAGTATATTGAAAAAAAAAATCATTTGACAAAAAATATCCTCAAATATACCCAAAATATCAATTGAGCTACATATTTTGATAAAATTATCATTGTCAAAAGATGTACAAACTAATTCCGAGTCATTAACTTGAAGGATAATCTAATTTACAATCTTTTTGTACCTCTCTTAAAATTTCTCTACGCCTCACCTTACCCAAATGGTGTGAATCTAATTTTATCCTAATACTTTGCTGGCAAATACTATAAATTATGATTTTGAAAGTAAATAAAATGCTGTTTCAATAAGTTTATAAACAATTGTATAAAATATATGCATGTTTCAAAATCTGTTTTGATTTTTTTTTTTTTTGGTTTTCAACTGACTCAGAACTAACAGTAAAAAACAACAACCTTGGAAGAAAGTACCCCTGAGTACTCCTGACGAAGAGGTCCTTTTCTTCAATGACATTACTCGTATGTCCTTTACAAATATTTACATGACGTCAATACCCCTTATCACGGTATTATTCTATACTGAAAATCTCTAGAGTGAAAATTTTTATACAGTCTATACCGTCATGCTGTAAATATCCTGCATTTCTAAATTCAAGTATCTACCCTTTGTCTGTCTTCATATTATAAATATTTCTAATACAAAAACCAATGTCATTTATTTTTATTTTTTCGTTTTCAACTCAAAAACTAATTTGTTCCCCAAATAATAACATATTAAAACTTAGGTGAAAAACTTTTTATTTAGATTTTTGCCTTTTTATATATGTATATATACATAGGTATAGTTTTGAATGGGGGAAAAAATGAGCTTTAGAGTTTCCATGGGGTTAAACTATATAGTATTTAATCGCATTTAATGTAAAAAGTTTTTGAGTAAATTAGATAACTTTTTTTTTCCAAGTGTACACAGGGGGGAAACTAAAAATAAAGGAAGAAGCACGTAAAATAATTATATCACTTACCTTTTGAAAAAAAAAAAAAAGGAAAAGAGAGGGTAATTTCTTTTCTTGGGTATATTTAAAAACATAAGAAAAAATACAGGAAACAGTATGTTGTTATTAAGTAGATACATGGAATCAAGCAACTGATGGTCAATTCATGCCTAAGGACATTATTGCTTTTTAAAAAATATATGCCTACATGTGGTTATAAAAAAGACTCTGGATTTTTTTTTGTGTAAGAACCCTTTTATCATGACAATGTCTTTGTATAAAAATCTAAAAAAAATGATTCATGAATTAGCTCTCCCCTCCCCCCTAGTATGGATGAATTAATTGATCCTATAGGAGTTTATAGTCTGAATGAATCTTTCATAATATTGATCGTGAAACGCAAGAGTCTCGTTATTAATTAATTAATGATTTTTTAATTGATATGACTTGGCTTTAATCATCCTTAGACACGAATCAAAGGAGTTCATAATGTTCTTAACGGTTATTTTTGTTGGAGGAATCGCTTTAAGGAACACGGTTAAATACCTAGATGATAAATACGACAAAACTGCAAAGAGACTTGACAAAATGTCCTTATCTTTGAAAGATATATAATTTTTGTTTAAATATTTCTACACGTATATAAGGGATTTTTAACTAGAATCATCGATAAATTTTTATTCTAAATGGTATCCTCTCAGAGTCAATATTTTCTATGTTTTTCTTCATGGATCAATATGCATAAAGTTCCTTACAAATAAGACCTTTCTGTGTAGGATATAAATTAACATCGTCTGACTGAACGACATATCCTAAAATTAATCGTGTAAACAGACCATCAGAAGGAATCTTTGGAACACAGCTAATTTGGATCTGGATCCAGAACTAGTCCCTTGAAGAGCAAAAAAAAATCTTCAAAAAAATAAAGATTCTAATGAAAAATTATTTTCGTTTATGAAGTGTTCAATTGGTGCAGAGTCATAAACATTTCAAAATTATGAGGCAAAACAATGAGTTATGAAAAATGAAGAATACTTTGGCAGATTCTAAGAGTGATTTGATTAAGTAGCAGGTCAAATGATTTTGAGGCTTTTTCTTTCTTTTTTTTGAAGGAAAGGACGATGGGTACAATAAAGTTTTCTATATAAAAAAACAGATTATGCTGTCAACTACATAAGCTATTAATTAACGCTGTTGACTTTTGAAAGGACGAGTGGTCCATTAATTTTTTATTAGGGAATGAAAATATTTGAAATCTAATTCACAATTTATTATGTAGTGTGTATAATTAGTAATCTCATTATTGACAACACTTTTTAATCAAATTGCTTTTGAAAAAAAGCAAAATGTCCCAATAAATTTGCACATATACCAATTTTATCGATGAGAAAAAACCCAAAATCAAATGTGGTATTTATTAAAGGAAAACATTTTTTTAAAAAAAGCCTTAAAATTTGGTATACACAATTAGTCAAAAGAAAACCAAAAGAAGTTGATTTAAAATGTTATATTTTTGTGATGTAAAGTGTTGCAACAGACAGAATTATTCTATTTATGCTTGAAAATATTTTGATGCATATCAAATACTACTCGGTAGATTGTCCATTTCAAGTGTAAAAACACTTATCTACGTACATAAGAGAACCTTAAGTATAATTGAACCACAACTAGGAACACATATGTATAACCATAATTACTAGTGATGTATAGAATTTATAAAAATGTGGTTATGTGAATATCAACATTTATAAATTTGCAGATGGGAATATTTCTAAAAAAAACAAAAAAAAACCCTCATATCCTCATATGCAAATACTTATGTTCGATGAGTCACTGGTGTATATGACTAAGTAGTGAAATTAATGATGTGGTTCTCGAGATTGGTTCTGTCTTGATCTTGACCCGTGGAAGTCTTGATCTCGTTGTCAAGATCAAAGTAACAAAATTAAAAAAAAAAATATCTTATAAAGAAACAAAAATCAATTTTTTTTTGTCTTGGTCCCAATATAGGCTCAGTCCCTCAAAGTCTTTATCTTTTCTTAGTTTAGAGTAAGTTGGACTTGAAGACAGACTTTCAAATATCTTCGATTGATTAGTAACAGAGGTGATGGACCTGTCTTATCCGCCCTTTTCTCTCCTTATGTGATGATGTCTATGTTGAACATGACATTCGATAGGTGAAACAAAATTATCAATATTTTTTCAGATGCAATGAGGGTATTTCTTTCAGTATTCGCACGAATGCAAATGTTGCATGTTAAGACAACGCGAATTTAAATATGCCATATTTTACAGACCAGGTGGGTTCAGGAATGGAAGTGAGACTTTGGTAGATGAGAGACAGAGGGGCATGCAATGAACACTTCCCTTTTCATCATGATGCCTTGGTTGTTAAAATATGGTGACAGATGGGGGGAAAAAAAAGATCTCCGCATTTTCAAACTTTACATGCGAATATTTCATTTATCTTCTGCGCAAATGGCATTTTCTCTAATGGGCAGATAATCTACTTAAATACAAGTTCATTTGCTATACACATCACTAATACATATATACGTACTCGTGGTCACATTTATCATATTAAACCATGAAGATACAGTTTGATCAATGCATACTTATAGTAGTTTTATTATTATTATTATTGTTTTTTGTTTTTTTTTTGCTTTTGGTTATATACTTTAGTATGTATATAAGTATGGATTATGTACTTTGTAAATCCAAGGTTTTTTTATTTTATTTATATGAATAAAAAAATAATCACTGGGCGATAATTATACATAGTATGCATTTCGTAATTGGTTATTTTTCCAAATGCTTAAGGTAGTTTTCACATTTTTTTTTCAAGAAAACAAAAAAAAAGAAAAAAAGAAAAAATAAATGAAGATACATAAATATATGTAATATAAAAAAATGCAACTTATGTATTTTAAATAAAAAAAACAAAACAAAACAAAAGCCTTTGCACATCATTAACCCAGAAAAACAATTCACTCAATTGTGTATTGTTCACCTCTATCCATAAGTTATGTGCTCATTGTTAGCTGATTTTTTTATCTCAAACATACAAAACTATTGAGTTCTAATATACTTTACAAAAGTAAATTCATACAACTTAAAGTAAGACATTAAATTCATGTTGTGCAATCGTTTTGAAATCCTGCAACTCAGACTTTATTTTAAGAGGCATTGTTGAGGGTCATAAATGAGGCGGATATTATTTATCCTGGAGGCAAGTTACAATTATTGAGCTATAAAAATAGCACTGGGATCTTACAGACGTTTATTTATTTATCTAAGGAAATGTGCATGGGTTTTTAACACCCATTTAAAAAATAGAATGTAGCAGATGAAGTCATCAAATTGCCTCGGATCAAACAATGAGAACATGATTAATTTCTTTGCAAATTATCATGGCTACGAGGTGACTTTTTTGCCCGTTAGGGGTGCCATGAAATACTCAATAACTCGCCACGTAATCTCTTTGAATTATTTTTTTTTTGTAAAAGGGAGGCAAATTATAAACTAATATCATGAAGAAAAAAGAATATAAGACGTCCTTCACAATGGTATCCCCAAAATATCAATATTTTTTGTCAGCTGTCGAGTTATCAACTCTTACTTCATATTAGTGTTCTGATTAATTTAGAAACGAAGTTACCTATTATTAAATTAAGAACAGTCCAAAAATTGGGAAGTATGGGGTCTGATTAGCCAACTATCAATTAATTCAGTTAGGTAACAATATACGTTTTTTCCTATTGAGTTTTTTAATTCACTTGAAACCTTGATTTGCAAATAGTAAAAGGAAAAATTGAAACAAATTAACTTAATGTAGCAATGTATTCATAGATTTGACTTTCTAAGACACTTTTAGGAAAATGATTATTATAGACAATATGTTTTCTTCATAATATGATTACCAATAACTAGTTGACTTGTACACTCATATTCTTCAGCTTATGGGAGACATCAAGTCATTCCTATGTGAAATGTTGAATAAATGCAATATTTTTCATTTGTCAAATCCCATAAATATTTTTATTAAATTAAAGAATTGGTCGACGGCTGAAAAAATTTTGAGACCCACAAATATAATATATGTAGATTAATTATATGTTGACAAATCATTTGTGACGAATATAGAGATCTGTTCTGGATCTAGAATTCCATTTTTGAAAGTTGTCCTCTCGTCTCAGTCTCGACCCCTCAAAGTCTATTAATCTTACTTTGGTTTATTAGGCCCTATAAATATACATATATATTATGTCTCAAGACAACTACCTCAATTAAAATTATCCTTTATGTCTTGATCCGTCAAAGTCTTGCTATTGGTCCCTAAAAGCTTTAATTTTACGTAAAATGATCTTTCACACAACAATAGTACAAATTTTTGTTTAATAAGTCGTTAGACATACACACAGAGAGAAATAAATGAATAATAAAATAATTTCATTAGAACTTTGATATAATAGAATAATTATGGGTGAATATAGTTTGTATTTTCATGAAGCTGATAAAAAACCCCTACAAGACATTAATTTTTTAAAAAAAGAAGGAAAAATAATAATTTGGTTTTTTCACTCACGATTTTTACATAGATAAATAAGAAAAAAAAAAGGCGTTCTCAAGTCCAAATTTATATCTTATGTTTATACGTCTAAAAAAAACCCCAAGAAAATCACTCCTCTTTAGATGATTTATTTAAATATTATGAATAAGAGATTTATGTAACTATTAAATGTAACTATTAAATTATTAAATAAACCATGGTTTATATATATATATATATATATATATATATATATAAATATATATTTTAACAAAATGGTTTTATTTTTTGTGAAATTTTAGCATCATTTCTGAAGGGACGTGAAGGAATGTTTCTGAGAAGATTAAGTGTTGAGAGCTCTTATAAAGATATTATTGCAAATAGGATTATACCAAAAAAAAAAATTATAATAGAAAATGTGCAAATTGCAATAAGAGCTTAGGGAAAAGTAATTTGATACTCCTCTTTTCGTCGTTATGATAGATTATATCATAATGATGTACACTTTCTAAAAATATCGTAATGTAGTTACGTTTGGATTTATTTTTATGTGTAAAAATATTCAATCTGTCTAAGGATTATTTAGTAATTTTTATCTGACGAGACGTATATTGCCTAATCTTCAAATTAAGAGGATAAAGTCATGGAAAGTTGAAGAAAGAGAGAGAGAACATGGTTTAAATTGAGGTTCCTTATAAAACAAGGGCATTCAATAATGGACAATTAGGGGTACGATAAAAATTGTCTTTAATTAAAAAAGATCTGATTTTTAAACAATAACTTACCTTTTTTTTATCAATGCATATAAATTTACAATTTCACACTCAGGAAAGTAATATTATATAACTGTATATATATATAGGGAGCGTATTACAAGTTCAATAGTCCTTGCAAGACTCTTAACAAAAAGCATCTCTAATATAGGTAACTACCAAATAAGTTTAAAATAACTTTCCTCATAAAAAGTATCATTTATACGTACGGAGTCATATTTTACATCCAAATGTTACTGGTACTGACGAATGACTAATTAAATAACCAGTCCCTCTACCAATCCTTAGGGTCTTTTTGTAACATTTTTTCATAATTATATCATTTGCTTCCCAAATAAAAAAAAAGTATATATTTTTAAATTGTTTCTAGCTATCCTAAATGATTATTGGCTTGAATGGGTTAAATGGTTCAATTTTCATTCAGTGAAATCTCAGAAAATACATCTTATTCTTGGTTAACTCAACAAATGGAAGTTTTTATTTTTGATTCATCAAGATCATTCGTTCCTGTAATGTGGATAAAGGAATGTTGCAGGAGATCCTGGGTTCCTATAATTTGGTCATCTTTTAAAGTGAGTTTATAATATGAGTTTTTTTGTGCAATTTTTTGTTCTAATAATTTATGGGATTTCATTTGAAAATATTAGAATTTAGTTAATATAAATATTTTATTTATATTAAGTAAATTCTAATATTTTCAAATAAAATCCCCGGGTCCAGAGTAACTATGGTAATTTCCTAAAAATCGCTGGAATAAAACAAAGATATCAAATGCCAATTCCTAATATGAATATCCCAATGAAATTCTTTCTTTGATTAAAGTTTATATGTGCTGTAATGAACTATGACTATCAACTTAATTGATTTTGTCACTATAATTTCAAAAGTATTGAAGATGACAATCCTTTGAAATTTTATATATAATTATTTTAAAGAGTAAGAAAGGTATGCACAAATTTGATTGGCTGTTAAAAAGAGGAGCCAAAATCCTATAACAACAAAACTGTACAAAAAAAATCAACAATTTGAAAGTTCGGCCACATAAGTAATATTTAAAAAAAACCAGTAAACTTTTTATGAGTGAAAATGAAAAGTTCATTTATGTTATTTGACTTGATCTTTTGTCAAATTTTAACAGTAAAATTATAAAAATGGATACATTTTATCTGTATAATTTTATATTTTATTATATTTCATAAACGATGAAGGTTTTGTTAATAATAATCGGATAAAAAGAGTACAATTGTAAAAAAAAAGTCTCATAGTTGATGATAGAGGACGAATTTAGGAAATGTTCAATTCAGGTAATTAAATAAAATTAAATCAATATCTTGTCATTCACTCACAATTCTCACTACCATCGTTTTGATATCTTTGGGGGTTTTTTGCTACCCAGATATTTGACAACGATATAATAATTACATACCATGACCTATCGACACTAGTCAAAGTATTTCTTAATTTAGACGCGGATATTTTCTTAAAACCACAGGACCAATGAAGTTGTAATTAATGGTAATCCTCTTTAACGGAAAAGGAGGGATGAGGTTCTGTCAAAAAAGGGGTTCATGAGATACGTTGGAATGACAATTTTTTTTTTTTTTTAAATACACTAAAACATAAAATTGAACTGTGGGAACATAAGCAAACAATTGACTTTATATTTTCACGTAGATATAAAATGATCTTAATTCATTTTTGATCTAAATTTTAGAAAAATCCCAGGTCGAAAATTTCCTTTACTAGAGAGATAATCATTTTCAAAAATTAACTCTCAAAAGCAATTTAATGTCCTTGTATCATATATATTTAATTTACAATTATATAAAGTGTATTTTAAAGGGGGATGCTATGTCTTTGTTTCGCATAATACTACATTAAAAGTCTAAAAATGAATCCTTCACATTAAAATGTGATTTATATACTTTTAAATTGCATTTAATTCAAATTTTCACATGTTGAGAGTAATACAAGGAGATATTGTCTAAGTTCATTTGTAGCATGAGCCACGAGATGAAAATTAAGGTCAAATGTCGAAATCTAAGATCATAACTCAAAAACCTCATCTATATATTTAATTGTATAAACATATATTTTTTTATATTTCAATATTTTAACCACTCTAATTTGAAATTTGGTGTACAAATGGGGCTTTAAATCTAACAAAAACAATTTGAAATTAAAGCAATAATACTATTTGGCCCAAATAGTATGAAAAGCTTGAGTAATTAAATTTTATTATTATTTTTCATATTTCCTCGTACTTTCAATGAATAATTGATTTTATAGATTTAGTTATTTACACTCAAGTTCTTTTTACCACAGAGGAAATGTTTAATTAATTATAAAAAATATTATTTTGTCAAATGAAAATAATTAATTATAAAAATGCTACATTTTTATCACAATTTCATTGCATCTCTCAACCTTTCCCTGAAAAACGAATGGTTAAAAAATAGATCCCAAATTGTATAAGTATTTGTCAATTCTTTTGAATCATAAAAATAATCTTTATTTAATAGTAGAACACTTCAATTTGTGTACAAGAAATCAACATTCAGAGCGTTTTTTTAAGGATAAAAGAAATAAACAATATACAAGGGGTATTAAAATAATCTGCAACTTTCTGTCAAATATTTGTCGATGAGGTAAAATATAATTTAGATAACTTTAGATAACGATATGGCAAGGAACAAAAAAGGTTTTTTTAACACATATTTATTTATTATAAAATAATATTTTATTACTTGTGATTAACTTAAGAAAGGAAGTAAATACATTCGTTATAATTGAAGATATTTTGCTACTAAGTATTTGTATTAAAGTTATTTGACTTAAAAGTAATACATTTTAAACATAAAATCGCCTATAAAAAAATGCTATCATTGACAACCTTGGGTTGTTTGTTAATATTATTTGATTAAATACTAATTATGTATATAACCAAACCAAAAATTAAAAAAATTGTACAAAATGGATGCCAAAAGTATTTTTTAACCCTTTTATACCCCTCACAATTCCCTTAGATACACACAAATACCACATAGAATAGGTGCAAATGTCAATAACTTTTGTTTAACTTTACTTTGTCAGAGGGCGTTCATGATTTAAAAAAGAAAGATAACATAGCCTTAAAAACGAAATAATGAACTTCTAAATTTATATTTTCTTTTGCAATTTGCATATATTTTTACATATAGTTATGCTGTTATTTTTGCTTTAAAAAAAATAAAATAAAATAAAGTCACTCTTTGAGCAATCCACATTGTTGCAAGACACGACAAGAAGAAGATAAAAAAAATACTTGGGCGTAATTTAAGAACATGATTTGTGTGTTATTATTATGAATATGGTCTTAGAAGCACATTTTTTCATGAGATCTATAAATTAATATGAAGATGTTGATTCATATTTAAACATTTTTCATGTGTTATTTCCCTATTTCAAGGCATAATTTGCACACTAAAATATTAAAGTTGTAAAAAAAGAGAAATGATAAAAAGAGCCTATCTTTTTAATTAAAATTTCAGTATATGAGATTAAACAAAGTGTTGCAACAAAAATATATTTATACAAAAAAATACTATTTATAAGAAAAGTTTTAGGATCAAAAATTACTATTTTAATATTTTTAATACGTTCACTATATCGATTTTTATTTTAGTACAACTCAATATTTTGTTGACTTTTTTATCAACACATTGCAATCTTGGAATATGATGATATCTTTTAGTCTTTAATCTAACATAAGCGATCTTTTAATTCTATCACTCAACTTTTCTTTGAAAAAATGGCTGAAATTAACTTGTAGTTAGCCAATTATACTCCAATCTCCCCTAAAGTTAAGATATTATTATTTAAGGAGATATTTACTGATTAACAAATAAATCTTTTTTGAACCAATCCATGTTCAGAACACTAATTAGGGGCATTAGTATGGGGAAAATACCTACTGCTGAAAAAATTTAAAAAAAAAATTGCATATCTTTTAAGGTCAAGACAAACCTTTCTGAAAACTCACAACCTCGACTTTAAAAAAAAAGAAAGTATATATTGACGAATATAAGACAACTATTCAAAGTTTTGGCAAACATAGATACATTTGAATGAGCAAAGAAGTACTCATATCTTTTTGATCTAATAAATGCATAGAATCAGCTGTTTTAAATCAGAAAATAGTCATTATATATTTGTTTAAAACAATTAAAGGAAACTTTATCTAAATGCTTTAAAAATTAGACATATTATAACGGATTCTAAGTCTTTATTCCTCAAAAACTGGACTCATGCATCTACCAAGATGGCCGATGTAACTCCTTCTCAAAACTTCTTTAAATATCTTCCTATCCAATTTGCAACATTGTGAGTTTACAACATAGACTATAAATCCCCTGATTCTCATGAAAAAGTAATTATTACAAATGTGGTTTTTTTATTATTTATCGAATAGTTTCTGCATGCGAAAATTGCAAATATCATTAACATACATCATATATGGTTATGGTAGGAATAGTAGAAAAGTAGTATTGAAAATGGTTTTATGGGTCTATCACAAGATTTTTTTATAAATTGTCCTTGTAAGAAAGGTCATAGTGAGAAAATGGGGATTTAAAATATTTAATGATAAGAGTGTCCCATATTTGGGGTTGACAGTTTTTTGATTACATTTCTTCTCGAGGACAGAAATTAACTATTTTTGACTTTTCAGGTCCCTCATTTAATTTTTGCATTGTACTGACAATTTAAAAATTAAATAGTAGGTATTGCACCATCTTGATTTTAAAGCTAGCGGTCAAATTATATGACGATATTTTTTCATGGTTTCCACACATGGACTCAGTGCAAACGTTCTCCCCATTTATTAATTATTTGATAAAAAACATAAATAGTAGAAAAACAGTCGACAATGAAATATTCAATTTCACTTTAAGGAAACTTATGAATCCATACTTTGAACACTTTTCAGACACCTTAGATTTTTGAAATTAGGATGCAAAATTTTTTTTATTTGATGCGTCAACTCCAATGCAACTCCACAATTTTAATATTTTGTTCATAGCCTTAAAATTGAGATGGTATAAGGTGTGTGTGTAAAATTGATCCAAATATGCTTATTTTTTTATATTTAAACTATCTGTGCCATACCTATAAATGAGATAGGGGATTTGAAATATTATAAAAAAATATTTTATTTATGGTTTCCTCAAGAAAAAACCATAAGTCAGTACATAAAAGTGGTTTTTTAAAAACGTGGCGTTCTAATTGAGGTACAATTATACTACAAAACACCTTAAATCTTTATGGAATCAATACTTCATTCACAAAATATAATTAGTTTTTTTTTTACTTATAAATTTCGAGTTTTATTAATGTTCAAAATAAAGTTGTCAAATATTTATTTAAGCCTTTGGTTTAAAAAAAAAATCCATCATCAATTAATTGCACTAACAAAACACTGTTCCAATAAGAACATAGATACAATCTACACATTTCCTTCATTAAGATAAAAAGATAAGCAAGCAATGTGCAGTTTTAAGTATGATTTTTTTTCCAACAATAAAAAAAAAACCTGTTGGCACATTTTGGCACATTAACTTGTATTATAGCTCTATTTACTTCGACTTATTCATAAATATATATTTATGCATTAATCTGCTTCCTCAAGCCCTCAGGTATTATTACATGAGTGTATGCACCTACATTTACTGGTTGATTAAAAAAAAAAATAGGTAGAGTTAGTGATATGCCCAAAATGGACTTTTATGACTTTTATTGCCCTATAATTTCTAATGATTATTGCCATAAATTCAATTCCATCTTGTTTTCTTTACTTTATTGTTGAGTAATACGAATCGTTGAATTTGCATATAAGTCCTTCAGATAATATCAAATGATTACAAATATTTCAATTATCATAGTCAATATTGTTATAATTTAAAAACGATTTGACGCCTTTCAAAATGACATACTTTGTTCATAAGTAGGTAAATGGACCCATGCTACTTATGTTATTTATAATTCCAATTGCGGGGCATTGAAATGATTTTTAGCCAAAGATGTAGAAAGAGATACAAAAAGGGATTCACCCATTATGTGTGTCCAATGATATTCCTAGTCCAAACCATAGTTTGACCCTGTCTATAATTAGATAAAGTCTTTGAAATGAAGTATCTTTATTATGAAGGATATCGAAGAAGTATGTATATTATTTATATCAGAGGGAGCTCTTGGGTAATTTTATGTTGACTCAACTAATAAAAAGTGGATGAGTGAGCTTCATATTGTCTTACCGGCCCACCAAGCAAGGGGTGTCCCTATTTCATTTATATGATGTTATTATATTTTTTCAAACATTATCAAAACTTATGATTGAGAACTAACCACTAGTCATCAGTCCCCCAATTGTTTAACTATATCCCTGTATTATATATGTAATATATGATTTAAATCTAGTCACGTGTAAAAGCACTTGTAATGCACTTGATTTTTATTGGTGTGATAAATAACATTCCTTTCAAAAGTTAAATCACGATAGCGAAATCTAGAAAATATCAAAATGTAACAACCTAGCTGTATAAACTAAAGAGGTTTTCATATTATTTATATTCTTCCATATACCTATGCATACTTGTCCCATAGTTGCTTGAAAAGTTCTACTAACTTCTCCTGAATTGTTTTTTATTCAGTAAAAATGTACTTAAAATTGATGTAATCTCTAATATAGAATGGTTCAAATTATTGGTACTAGATTTTGGTCCTTGTGATAACTCTAAAAGCATTCCAGCATAAAATAGTCGAAAATCTATAGTCATGAGGTTTGGTCCATTTTTTAAAAACTGATTAAAATTACACATACCATGGATCTAAAAAGAAAAAAATTATACATTTTTTATATTCATTTTCTTAATAAGAAAAGATAATTTCATATTTGATTTAATTCATCGATATGAAGTCCTTTGAAACTTTTGACTGCAAGATTTAAAATATATAAATATTAGGAATGGTTTTAAAACTATGGAGAAAAAAGTAAAAATAAAAGTTTCTACACTGAATAAGTATTGAAGTTGGACTTTAATAAAGTGCCAAAATTTTATGATAACTGATTTTAGGAGCTACAATTTAGCATACGTTATTTCCTCACAAATAAGGGCTTCCATAAGAAAAAAGCTATAGTTTGCAATTATCGAGTTACATGTATTCGTTGAGTGTACATGGGATGCCCCTTGTGCAACTAAAATAGCCTCTCTGTCCACATTTACTTTGAAAGTTTGTTTTACAAAATATCCAGTCGAGTTATATATTTACAAGTAACTTTAGATATGATTAGTTTTTAATGAGTTAAGCTTATTTAAAAAAAATGTTATTTAAGTAAGTTTATGGGCATTTATTTAGTAAATTTATACAAATGTGTAGGCTAAAGTTTCACTTACCTTCTTTTCCATTTGATAATAGAAAAATAAATTTTGCAATGCTCCTGGTTATTCTCTAAGGCGTGATATTGCGCTGTTGCACACAATTTGAGTAAAAATGGGTTATAGGGACAAAAGTATTGAATATGATTAAGTACCAACAAAATATGTGGATATTTGTATCTTAACCTTGACTAAAAGCCAATTGTCAAAAAAATGGTTTAAATAAAATATAACACTATTTAGAACACGTGTATCTATGCACTTCCGCCCCCCCCCCCGAGTTTTCACGTATATTTTCCCCATAAATTCCACTTGACATTATTATTTTTAGCCAAAAGGTCATCATCCAGTTTTTGACCAAAAACTAACTCAATCTGATTTGCTTCCTTAATACTATGTATGTATGTATGTACTTCTATTGAATCGAAACACAATCATTTTTATTATTAATTCTCTACCTTACTTACAAGAGATGTTCTATCTTCATAAAATTGTTAAACATTTTTATTACCCAAAATATGTACATATTTATTTATATCATTAATAAAAACCATACAATATTCGATAAAATCTAACCATTTTTATACATTTTTTATAGTAAGTTATTCATATTGTTTTTGTTTTTTTATTATTAATATTATAGTTCGTTAGACACCTTCATATCATTTAATTGTATGTACATTTTTATGAAGTAATTTTTTCAGACAAATATATTATATCTATGTACAAAAAAGGATCAACCTATGACAGTTATACAACCTATGGGCTCTGTTCAAATGGAGCAGAAATATGATTAAGAAAAAGTCGATTCGTACATGGTATGCATGCATTTTTTTAAAAGCCTTCTTTAAAATGTCTTCATAAATTAAAAACTTTATGCCTTTACTGATACTGCCTCTGTACATACGTACATACATATATAAACAATACGGCCTTTACATCTAGGTATAAAAAGATCCGAATGTTTTGATAGGGAGTATCAAAACAAAAAAAGTCTTTTTTTTTTGTAAATGATATGTCTAAGTATACGAAAAATTGAAGGTGAAGGTAAATAATTTCAAATTTCAAGATGGTTTTATTATGAAAATGAAAGTAAATTCAATCAAATAAAGATGAAGGAAGCTCATCTAATCATATAAGATCTGCAAATTACAAATCTGGTCCCTGTTTCCAGATCAACGGACTGCGTGAAATACTCTAATATAATAAAATGAAATTATAATTTAAATACAAAAACACTTATATCAATTTGGATATTTGGTTCTGTGGATATATCGTAGTAAATTACTACAGTTTTCACGGAACGTCATGATTTAGAAAGTTGGCCACCTTAAGAGTAATCAAATTATATAAGAATAAAAGTCTTTAACTTCTATAAATTCAAAAAAAATAGTAAATTAGTGACTCCTGTTAACTTGGATGTCACAATGAAGCAGACAAATAAATGGTCTTAAAACTCTATCATCAATCAAGAATCTCTCTCTTTTTCTTTATTATATCTAAAACCCTAATAATTTGTTTTTAAAACTTGCTATTAAAGTTTGTTATATTACATAACACTCACAAAGTATTGCTAGGATCCGATACTTTTTTTTCCAAATATGCAACTTTTATCGTCCCTAATCTATACGGAACAAAGTCAATGCTATTTAATAGGGATTTTTAGTACCTATTAATTTGATTTGATTCAAATATAATTACTTCTCTGTGGTTTCAAGTTGCATTAAATACATATCTTTTCATTTATTTAAAGAAATTTGATGGATCTTCCTTGCGAGTTTTTGTAAATTTGTCCATTTGATTTAATAAATATATATAAAAGGATGTCACCTCGACTTACTATACAATCTGTAACATCAGTAAAAAACGCTCTCAGTTTCGCAGACATTTCTTGTTCTTTAAGGAAATATAATTTGATAACGTATGTTTGATGTACATTCATCTGTAAGTATGACTTAGTTCAAAAGATTTCAAAATGGTTAAATTCAATTGTATATTTTATATATTTAGTAGCATTAACTTTTTAATACTAAAGCAAACAACCATGTAGTTATTTTGAATGTTATTGTGATTTCTACTTTTATTATTATTGTTATTTTGTTTTTGATTTATTGATACAATTATTTACATATTTTCTTAAAAATAGTATTTTTAAAGTTCAGGTTATGCTTAAAATAATTAAGCAATCATTTTAACAAAAATATAAATATAAAAGCTGAAACTTTTTCTGACATACCCAAAAAGACTCTAAGACTGTACTAATTACATATATGTATGTATTCTTTTTTTTAAGTTTATGGAACCTAATATTGACAATATGGATTAAATGACTTAATTACGCACAAAAATGTAAGTTGTTGATGCTGATACTAGATTTTGCAGTAATAAATGCAGTCACAATATAAAAAGAATTTACAAGACGTCAATGAACTAATATTGAGTATTCAAATGAGTATATAACTCAATATAACTTAGAGTCAATTATTTCATTTATTACTTACTAAAACTAATACAATGACTGTTTAACCATGTTTGGAGCTCATATGTATGCCCGTTCAAGTGTTAAAAATTTAAATAAATATTTACCTAACAGAAAAGTAGTTATAACTTTAAATTATTCTATTTTAAGCTCCATGTTTCTTCAAAAGTAGTTCTTTTATAAGCGTTTAGTTTAAGAAAAAAAATGAAGTATCCATTTTTCGCTTCAAATGAGTCTTTTTTTTTTTACTTATGAATAAATGAAAAATAGAGACATTATTCATGTCCAAGTACAATCCCTTAAGATCATTATTTTCAGAAGTTTATTACATAGTCTCATAGATTACTTCCATTAATTAAAGTAATGTTTTTCAACTTTTGGGTCGCAGTGAGCTGATCAAATATGAAAAAAATATTTGATATAGCCTTTACGACAATATTTAGACAAAATAGACGGGGAAGAAAAATTAATTTGAAGAATTAACTATTTAAAAACATACTGAATAAATTTTATTAAGGGTTGATACTTATAAAAGTACATATGTAAGGGCTCACCAAAATTCAGTCAATCTCTAATTGAAATACTTTACTTTTTTTGGCTTGAAGGGAAGTAAAAATGACCATGGAGGAATGTGGGTCTCTGTACACGGCCAGTTGAGAATCCCTGATTCAAAGGATCAATACATATGTAAATATATACAATAATATAACTCTGAACTATTCCTGAATTGAAGAAAGGCGTTAGGGAGTTGAATGAACACATTAAGTACTCTTATTATAATAATATTTTAACAGCTTTGTGCATCGTTTAAAAAATTCTTGACATGAATATTGGCCACATCGAGCCGATGCTCTGGTACAAGGGTTACCAACCATTTGGTCACGCTGCAAATAATTACTGGACTTTTAAGATGCTTCCTTCCTTCTCCTTCACTGAAACCCCCTGGGTTTCAATCTCTTAGGAAATATTTTACAGGTGCCAAAGGATAGCAAAGCATTTATCCATTGTAAAGAACACGGGGACCTTTGGTGTAAAAATTTTAATATGAAATTTTGTACTAAAATAATAAACTTTCTTTATTTCTATATCCTTCAAAAAATTATTAAGGATGGATTCATATTCAAAGTTACGACCTCGTTTTTTTTTTTTTGGGAGGGTCAACCATGTATTTTTCCTTGATAAAAAATTAAAGTATGTAAAATAATTTATTGATGGATATTATGTTACCTTATTGGTTATTTTTCTTTAAAAAACTAATGAAAAAGTTAGAAAATGAGGAATGGCGTTAACAAATCATTAATATTCCATAATATTGAACATATAATTTATCAAAATACTCATTACAATACCCAATCACTTTCCAATATTATTTAATGTATTAAAACAACAAATACTTATAAAATATGATGTAAATTAGAGCCTCATTTTTTCTTCCTTCTTTGTTGACTATACCAATACAATTCCTGCCGGGGACAATTAAAAGACATTGTTACAAAATATATCAGACTACTGTTAGTGAATAACTTTTTAAAAAAAACAAAAAAAAAAAAAAACTGGTATTTTAGGTCTAAATTGACCCATTTTTAAAATGCTTGTCTCATCTCAAATTAAAGCTATATGGTATACTTTATTAAGCAATGTAGATTCATTGTTGCATGAATCCTAAATTATATTAAAAATTCATTGTTCTTTGAAGCTCTAAGATGTCGTGCGAGTTCCTTATAAAAAAAAAGGTAGAGTATGATATTTTTAGATGTTTTTTTTGTTCCTTTTACATTTTGATCAAATTAGGGGTTCTTTTACTTGAGGCAACATAAGAAGAAAACTGCCTTACTTCAAAACATCTCTTAGATCTTAGTTGTTGTTTTTTTCTTCAAATTTATGGAATGGTCGTTATTACAAGTCTATTAGGGTTCATTAGATATTTAAACTGTGACATTTGACCCATAGTTTAAATGTGGTCAATAATTTTAGTTCAAAAATTTGTTATTTTAAATAGATAGTACCTTTCTCAAAATGGTCAAGGACGCATCTTATTTTCTTCAATATTTAGCCAAAAAACCTAGTCTCAAACGTCAATACACTCTAATTTACATACACATAAGTATAACTTATAGATAATCATTTGAGGCAAACTTATTACTGCTAAGATATTAAAGTGTATAACTAAACAAATAGATAATACAACCTTGAGACAAAAAACAAAAATTAATTCCTCAAATGTCTTTTCAAACAACATATTTCTTTTCTGATTTGTAAATTGTTTTCATTAGAAAATATATATATGTATATAAATAATTGAAGTTTTCTCAAGAAAAATGAATTTGCATTTTATAGGAACATAGCTATGACCGTCATGAAGACAGATATGAACGTGAGGGTATCTACTCCAGACTAAGATTCAAGTCATGAGCTTTGCTCTATTAACTATTTAATAGATGTGCAAGAACTTAAGTCAACAAAATGAGTTGAAAAAAAAAAGTTTTTTTTTATGTTAATGTATTCCTCTAAGTAGATAGATACATAATATTGTAAAAGCTACTTTGGAACATATACTACATACATTATATTAATTTGATTATAAAACTATAAAAACTTTTTAATTTACTTTGCTGTTGATTTAAATAATCATTTTATTTTACTTTTGTATGTACATACATAACTTGTAAAACTTTGTATGAATAGAACCTCAAATAACAATAAAAAAAAAACCCTTTTTGATTAAATAAATAATTATTTGCTATGAAAATTTGCATACTAAAAAATACCATTAATCAACTCACCCTTGCTTATTACCTACATACATGCATAAGGGCATAATAGCTGAACCATTAGCTGTACATATACATACTTGACCATTACCTAGAAGAGTCATTTTTTTTATTGTAGCTAGTGTGTTGGCCAAATGAATACATCCTATCAAATATTTAATGACGCAACTTGACTCCAATAGGATTTCGTTTATGAAAAAACCAATTATTATTAAGTGGGTTGAATCTTTTAATTTACATACATATTTAGGCACTGCATACTAGAAACCTGATGTGACACTAATGCAAAAAATGCTTTTGTTTGCTTGTTAAAGTAGTTTATGTTGTTTTTTTTTAGATTTTTACTTAAATGATTGCGAAAATTGAAAGATCAAGGTATTGATTGAAAAATGTTTCATCGTATATTCATTCATTGAATAAGAAGAAAAGTGAAAAATTTAGATTGATTGTTGTGTTTTGCAAGTCTATTATTTATCGGAAATGTTTATATGCCATTGAAGACGATGATAAGATGTCTAAATTTAAGAAAATTGGTGCAAAAGACTTGATACTATTTTGATTTTTGTATAATAATAAATAATTATATGTATTGTGAGAGAACAGGATCTTTATTAAATAAAAATGACAATTTCGATCTGGGAATGAAGTTCAACAATACCATTTAATCAGAATTTGGTTTGTTCGAGTTACGCTTTGGATCTATTTTTTATTGGTACCATTTATTAATAATATTATCCCGCATTTACGCACAGAAAGAATAAAGGAAGATTTGAAGGATTTCTGTTCAATTGAACATAGTATTCAAGAAGACATGTATTTACATATTTTGAATAAAACATCATTTTCAAAACCGGGGTATTAGCAATGCAAACATAGAGGTTCTAAGAAAACACAGCCAAACACAGCACAAACCTGATTTATCTAATATATTAAATTTGAAAATCAAAATATAGAAAATTGCTGGTTATCAAATTTCTCCATATGACGTCAGTAGTTCCTGCATGAATTTCATTAATGCATCCAATAAATCATTCTCCCTAATGAAGATGAAGAAATCAACATGCTTCTCATTTGTTGAAATGATGTCTCAATTGTTATGGAGTAGATATAGCAAAAGTTTAATTTCATCATCACAAAGAATCATTAAAATAACCTAAGACAAATTTGGACTCAATTTGTTTAACAAAGACTTGAAACTTTGGTCTTTTTAAGGCAATACATTTCTATAGTTCAATTCATGACGTATTATATAAATGGAAGCAGTACACTAATCAATTTAATTATGTACTAATTACATATGACTGTTTTATCATTCTATCTATGTAATTACAATCCGTTAAATTAAGTAGCTACAAGTAACTGGTGTTTGCAATTTTTACTTAAATATCAAATCCATAAAATATGCAGTCTATTGTCTAAATATTTAAAAAAAAAATTATACACATAATGTTATAATTTTAGGAACTTATGTGTACTTAAGCATATTTAAGTTATTAAATGGACATTATTTTTTAAAGAGTATTTGTACCATACACTCCTCATTAAAACTTGGGTATTTTACATAATTAGCACATCAATTTCAAAAGTATTTATCATGATATAAAGTTACTTGCATGTATGTAGGTACAATGTACAATGTATGTACATACGTAGTTATGCAAAAAAGTTCATGTAATTTATGCGTCTATTTGTATACATATGTTACTTTTGTTCATAAAATGTTTGTTTTGTGAGAAGGGACATAAAACAAAAGTTTGACAAATTCCAAATGTAATACTTTTTTTGATAAGGAAAAAAATATTTTTTTTTATATATTTTATTTTGAGTAACTTATAAGTCAATCCTTCTCACATATGACATTATTCAAAATCTACATAAAATATACAGGGTATAACAAGGAAATACAAATTTTTATAGATAAATCATTTCTTAATCGCCAGAATATGATGTTATGTTAACTTTACTATTTTGTAAATATCACTGTTTCCACCTTTTGTTATTTTATCGTCCATGTCAGCATCCATTTTTTGTTCTACATAACTAATTAAGTATACTAACAATAACATAGAAGTGAAATCATTTATTTAAAAACAATTTTAAGGACCAATAGAAGGGATACAATAGAACATAGCCAACCAGGTCTGATTTAATGTCCTAAATCCTAGATACATTAATGCCTAATAAGCAAGTGCAATAAATTTAAAATATTTGAAGTTATGAACCTAACAGTTTATTTGAGGCATTTGACAAGGTTTCGCATGCAATCGGTGAGTCCTATAAGTTGACCAAAGCTGAGTTAATATCCTTACCTTTTATTATTATCAAACTTTTGCAAAGAAACCAAAGGGTTCCGACCAGGAATGACCATATATATATATATATATACAACGTACATAAATATGCATAAATTTATACTTATACTAGTATTTTATATCAACTTCTTGTTGGAATATGTCATTTGCAAAATTAAATATTTTTTCAATGAAATATGTGTGGATATGCAAATTATCTTGGCAAAAATAAAGACAAAGTTTTAAGAGTAAAAGGTAGACTACAAAGCAACTCATTGTTTTTGTTTAAAATTGGATGAGGAAAAAAAATAATAATGTTATGACCTCATCATGTTTGCAAGTAGGTACCTACAAACAAACATAAAATGTCTGCAACACTAATGAGAAAAGGAGATTTAACAGAACCTTTCATGTATACACGAAATTTAAAACGATATACATACTTTGGCAAGAGTTTCATAAATATATGTTCATGTACCTGAGGCTTTTTAAAGTGTAAGCTCTTATAAAATGTAGAAAGGAAATGAGTACAATTTAAGTTGGAAATTACTTCAATATCTTTTTAGTCTTGGAAAGTTTTTATTAGAAGGTAATGGTAATAGAATCAATATTGGGCACATTTTGTGGTAATTTTCTTATATGAAAGTAAATTAGATTCCTTCAAAACCCCTTATATGAAGCAAAATTAATATTTCAACACTTGAACGAGATACATACATATATGGGTAATCTAAGGAAAATTTCTCAAAGCGTAAAACTTAAAGGAAAACATACAAGGTGTAAATTTTTCAATGTGTTGCGGTTTTTATGAAACATCAATGTAAAAAATCACTTGCTGAATTATTCAATTTATCAAATTGAAGGATTAACCAGGAATATACAAATAAAAATTCACGGGCTAATATACATCATAAATTGATAATTTAACTACATATTTTCATAACTTGGAGGTGATCTAGAAACTTTAGTTGAGACTCCACTCATCCTCATTGGGATGATACTGTAAGAAAAAACTAGCTCACCATGATGCGTCTAGGTTTTTGTATCTCTTTTAATAGAAGTATTTCCCCGCTGTCAAAGGTATAATTGTCGAAAAAGATGAATTCCCGGCGAGCTTCGATCACTTTATAATTTTGTTAGACCTTTGATATGCTTGGTTGTTCTTTTCTTTAAACAAACAAACGGTCAATATTTCATTCTTTTTAATACTTTCATTTGTCTCGTGTATTTAAGATTCCCATGAATTATTTTTGACATTATTAAGACAGTGAATCCATTAAAAGCCAGGAATATCTCTATTTTTTGACAACTCTATATGAGACATCTGTCATTGCTCACTCATGAATGATATCATTTGTGATTAAGCATATTTGAGTCATGATACATTTATCATCTTCATTAGAGATGTGAAAATTTTTATAATCTAAGTGAGCGTAAATTTCTTCTAAAGCGTGTCAGTTGACAATTTGTAAACTGTTTGTGTCTTTTATTCAGATCATTCATTCCTGCATTAAAAATTCTAATGTTTTTATCATGCTCAGCAGATAAGGAGTCTCTCAGTGTTGTTATACTTCTTATGACCTCATCTAAGAATTGGCTAATACGCTCACCGAAATTTCATATTTCATAGTGTAAAGGCACAAATGTTCAATTGATAACAAGAAAAAACATCTCCTTCATATTAGTTTCTAGATAGACTCCATACAATCTTCACTTCCCACGCCATGGACTACTAAACAATGACTGAAGCATTGGGAACATTGAGAAAGGCTTCATAAGTAAGTGCAATGGATCGAGAAAATTATACAAATATATTATTTTATATTTCGCATTGTCAAAGTTTCCACCCAGCGATCAGAAATCCCTTTATTTATTTTATTAAAATATTCAAAAACCTGATTTGCACAAAAAAAACCAACTTGTTACCTTTATTTCATAACATTCTGCATTCCAGCTTTTTTTTTTTTTAAATTAAAGGAGTATTAAAAAGGATAAGTCAACCAGTAGAATGACTAAATTATTTAGATCCTCTAATTCGTCTTCTTACAACCATGAAATTTATGATAATTTCATGCTTAATATAAATGTAATAACATAATTCAAATAACATATAATCCCCAATGCAACAAATCTAGGCTTATTCTAATCCTTTATATGTATATATACATTTAAGAAAAGAAACAAACCAGTATGTGTGTGTACATTACATAACAAAAAAATTCGACTAATACCAACTTGATTTGTGCTCTAATAATTAATTAATTAAAATCTTTTCTTATAGGTAAATACTTGCAAATGCTCTCAAAGAAAGAAAGAGAAAAACCCTACAAAGAATAAAGTAGTTTCATTTGTTGTTTAATGTTTGTATTTATACATATATACATATATAGAGACTATTATACCATATAATGAATTTGTACAAAAATGGAATGATTTTGGAGGCAGGCAGGTAATATATGATGCTCATATGCTTTTTTTTCTATATGTATGTATTTTATTTTTTTATTGCTTTATTTATGAGGAATTTATGGCTTTTGTTTTATTTCAAACCAAGGAGATTCTGCTATTATTCTGCCATAATAATAATAATAATAATATTGTATTATAAAAGAAAGTAAAATTTAATATGTGATTAATCTCATATGTTTTTTGTTTTTGTTTTTTTTGTAGGGAAAGAAAATATATTATACAACTTATATTATTAGACTTTTCACCAAATAGATTGCTCAAAAATAATTATAACATTTAAGAAATACTTAATCCATGACTTCTGATGTCTTCATCAAACTAACTAAGCGTATACAAAACATGAAGTAAATGGCTAAGCAATCTTACATAATATTTATTTTAAATATAGGAATAAATTAAATTTTATATTCCTACACGAAAAAAATTAGTCAGGTATAGAACAAATATATTAAACTGTATTTCATATGATAGTTGTCAATCCACTCCAATCATGGATTAATAAAAGTCCTAAAATTAACTAGTAACTAGTCATCTATATCAATTTTTCTTACCGTTGGATTATCTTGTCTTTAGATGATAACAAACTAGTGGCGAAACGATGATCCTAACATCAATTTTCGTATAAATTCACTTGTCCAAGAGTTGTCTTGTTGGTTTGCTAGGGAGTGCTGAATTACTTTGTAACTAACCACACAACCTCCATTAACTGACCTTATTAATTTAATTAAAACAAGGTAAATTCCGCAAAGGGAAGACAAATGCAAATATTTAAATGTACTTTAAAAGTGACATCTTGCAGGGAAAAATAAGGATCATAGACAAGAAAATGTTTCTTAGCTAACAGGCATTTGTGACTACTTTTTTATTATTTTTAGTAATGATAGATATATTTACAGCGTGACATGAAGTAATTAGTGTTTAACAAATCAACTTTCAAAACACTAATAAAGGAAATCAGTGTACAAGTCCACAGTTGACACAAAATGCAAGGAAGTTGTTTATATTTTGAAGTTACCTTTACAATTACTTATGTAATAGGAAAAAAAGTTAATAATAATTGTAGTGAGGGTTCCACAAAAACCTCTTCCATTACATGAAATTACCTAAATTAAATTAAATTTTAAACACAGTCCCTTTGATAAATTCTTGGTGATTATTGTCATTCATTTTTGTGCAATATTTTTTGAACATATAAATATATAATTAGATGGAATTAAAACTTTACTAAAGATTACATTTACATGTATGTTCCATTTGATGCAAAAATATAGGATTTACTTATTTAATGTCCTGGGATTAAACGTCTTTTTTGATAAAAATTGGAATTTTCTTTAAATGTAAATTAGTGTAAGATGATGAAGCTTTAAGATTGGATTTCTATTATTAATATTCATTAATTTTTGTTAAATGGTTAAAATTAGTTTATTTCTAAATAATTTGGATAAAAGATTTTTTATATTTGTAGGAAGGACATTTATAAGTGTGGGTGTGATGACGTCCCATATTGATGAAAAACCATAATCACACAACTTTTATACTACTATTGTTTTTTTCAAAAACTGGTATCTGTGTCAGTGGAAGGAAGTGGCATCTAAGTCAAAACTTTAGTTTTTTAGTTGTGGGGTTAGTTACGAAGTAATTCAGCATCCTCTAGCGAACAAAAAAGTCAACTCTTAGACAAGTAAATTTATACATAAGTGTAAACAAACAAAGATGGTCTGGATTATATTTTATATCAAATTTCTACACAACAAACTTTCTTTGTCGTTTGTATTTGAGTGTTAAACGATAAGTGTTTCAACTGTTTGTCCCCTAAGGCAGAAACGGATGAAACATTTTACATATACATATAGTAAATTTAAATGTGAATAGAATTAGACAATCTACCCAAGTTGTAATATTACCTTGAATAAATTTTGATTAGAATCCTTTGTTAGTATTAAACTATTATTTGAATATATTTTCTAACATAATAGATCACTGTGAGGAGAGATAATCTCATTTGTTGGGTTTAGTGGTTGTTTTTTTTTACAAAAGTGTCCTTTGTCAGATTTCAAAACTTTTTTTTTTTTTTCATTTAGATGTTGGAATTGTAAAAACCTTTCCTCCAAATTATTAATGTATAATTGAGGAAATGTTGGTTCACTTGTCTTTTTTGTATCGAATTCAATGAAATATCTTATGGAAAAGTTTAAAAATTATTTATATTTATACATAAGATTTGATATTAAATTAGTTATTTTTCAGTATTCATTTAATAACTCATTTTTGTCAATTATTATTTTTAAAAAGTAAGTGCCGTGTTTCAACTGTCCTCAGACACCCAGTGTGTGTGTGTACACTCCTTTCTAAATGCATTTTTAAAAGCCTAGCAAAAAATGATTAATACACAAAAAATACAATTGAACTATTGTTCCCCTGAATGGAACAACAAGTCCATGCTCTTTTGCAAAGTCGCTAGACGGCCTTTATCTCAATAAATGAACAATGGTCTATAAATTATTTGTAAACCACTACCCAAAATAAAAAAAAACCGAAGGCAATTAAAATGTCATCTCTCAATTTGTCTCTCTCTCTCTCTCTCATACACACGCCATGTTTGTGCAAAATATACAATATATATTAAAGAACCCATTAATTAACATAATGGTGATTACATTGGTGATAAGTCATTCTTTAGGAAGAGAAAAAAAAATACTATTAACTCATATAACTATAAAAAAGAACATGTTTTGTAATGTAGTGTTACCTAATTGGATCCAGGGAGTCGTTTTGGAATATATTGTTAAATATTTAGTTCCTTAGGAGAGGAGTTGGTGTATCTTTGGATGTGAAAGGATCAAATTGGCTATCTTGTTGGAAACAGTGTTTGTAAATATAATGCAATTACATTCCATGATGTCAAATCACTTATTTCGAACTCTTAAGTATATGCAATTTGCAAATTATCATTTTTTTCTGCAAATGAAATGATAGGCACTCTTCTAGATGAAAGAACCCATATTTTGAGATGAGAAAAATGTACACCGTCTCATAGAGGGAGCAACGAGCACTCAGTAATTAAAATATAAATACAAACTTAAGAGAGAAACATCTCTCAAGAGAACACAAATCCAGGGATTCATCCATGCTTCTGACTCTGTCTCGGAAGAGAATAAAATGTAACCTGTACCGTAAGATGATGTCATCAGTTCCATGGATTCCTCTAATATTTGATTCAATATGCTTAGTTCCACTCTGAGGATTCCAACCCTAGACAAGGAGTCCTGTGGAGAGTATCTCTGAGAGGCTCCAATTCAGTTTGTTGGAGAATCATCAACTGTACAAAGATGGAAACAAAAGAAAAATTATCATGGGTCTAGGAAGCTTAAAAGCTACTATTTGTTAACAAAATAACTACATAGAACACTCATATTCTTTAAACTTTGTACGTTTTATTAATTAATACTTATGCTCTGAGCAAGTTAAAGGGAAATTGTCCAGGAAAAATATTTTTATAAGCAATATATAATAATTTTTAAATGTACTAAATTTGATATTTGTAATTATTTTTTTACTTTATACAAAAAAATTAAGTGGACAAAGGGGAAGAGACTGGGTAGGTATTCACCTGTGCAAATCCATTTGTATATGTATATCATTTTATTTTTGCAAAGTAGCAACTTTTAGGATGTATAGATCCGTGGAATGATTTTTTTTTATTTCCATGATACCCTCTTAATAGACAATCTACTAAAAATATTAGAAAGTTTAACTGCTTATCTGTAAGTATAATCGTCTTTTTAAACTCCTTCATAAAAATTCAATAATATACTTTGTAATTATTTTTAAATGCTTTTACTAATTAAAAAAATGTACTTCTTTGAACGACACATAAAATGTTCAGTTTAAATTTGGTAATCATAAATTATTCAAAAAGACTTCTTATAGCTAATACAAATATTAGAAGTAACAAAAAAAAAATTTTATCCAATTTTCTAATAACATGTATAATGATTAAAAAAGTTAAATTTATGACTTGGGTCTTAAATCATATTTTAAATATTAAATAATCACCATCATTTGTTCCACTATTTAAAAAAAAAAAAAAACTTTTTTAGCTACAACCGTAAGAATTAGTGTTGAGACTCAGTTCGAAACCGATTTTTTTAATTTATTTTCTCAAGTCATAAGAAATTCTTTTCTCGACTGATAAATGTAGACAAATATTTCAATCTAGAATCAGCCTCAAACCGTGGACTGAAATTTAATCGGTCTCTTTTATTTGAAATCCCAATTGACATCATCAACAGTTTTCTAAAATATCAGCTTCATTTCAAACTTTCAAATGAGAGGAATCAAAATTATACTTTTATGGAACTGACTTTGTCCTCAGAACCAGTCCAAAAAAAATAAATAATAACTACTATAAAGGTCTTGAGGTGATCCATAATTTTCAGACCGAATCCTAACACTAAAAAACCTAAATATATGTAGACATATAATTTTACCTATATTTATAAAATTGAATAGATGTTATCTAAATTGAATCGTTGCAAATTCCTCATTGACTTATTCTATTATATATCACTTTACATGGCCCCTGATTAAAATAACTTTTTCATTATTTTCTTTATTTAAAGGTCATGGTATAATAAAACCACATTCTACCACAATTATATGTCTGTTCTGCATGATAATTTATTCATTTATTTGATTACTTAATCTTCTATGACTACTATCCCATAACAAAATCCTAATGTTGTTTCAAATTCCTTCTGTTTTTGTATATATATTATTATTGTACTTTTAAGTGAATTCAGCCCATATATGTATAAATATATATGCCTATTGATATTTACTTTTTGAATACAATGGTATACCATTATTGAATATACTAGGTTTGACAAAGGTATGCGTAATGTATAAAACTAAAAAAGCCTTAGTATGATTACTGTGACGGATTTGGATAAAGTTGAGCTCGATTGATATTTTGGATATTTTGAACCAATATTAATTATTGCAGAAAAACAACAACTCATAATTTTTAAATCAGCCAACTATTTAGTATATTATGTGTTATTATATTTTTTTAAACTTTTCTGCTAAATATTTTTTTTTAAATGGCTACTCTTCAGTTTATCCAAAGACAGAAAGCTATTTAACTACCAAGTAGATCAGTACATTAATACTTCAATTATTTAAATAAAAAACACATAAAAAGTACGTAGAAATTATCGTATTAGTTCTCAAGTTTTTCTGGATTCATAGTTGACTCTTCGTAAGTAAACTAAAATTTTGTCGATCACAAATTTTATTAAACAGCTTCTAATTATATTTTATTTACGTTTCATACCCTGTACTTTTTAATATACACATAAAAACGCTCAGTCAGAATAAATGCTATTCTTTTAATGTAGTGATAATGTCTTTTTTTAAGAGTTATTTGTATATTCAGCTATTTTTATTGAGGTTTGGTGAATATAATTTATATATTTCTCTTTAAATTAGGATCCTCTTTTGTTCTTATCATTACTTGTCGAATTCTCTTACTTCTCTTTTAATGTGAGACGATAATTATGTCAAGTCTCAGGATGGAGTTAAATTAGGGATTTTTTATTTCCTTCAAAAACTTTTATTTAATAATTTTAAACATATTTAGACCAATAGCATTTCTATGAGTTAATTTTTTTTTGCTAGGTGTCTTTGGAATTATATTTAAATTAGTCAATTTTTCGGACACTGCAGTCTTCAGGACATTGTTATTTGGATGGGTCACTCTTCAGAACTTCTTCTGAACGTATTATTATTGTCCCATATACTCAAATCTGGCAGAGGATGGGTGGATCGTTTTGAATATTTTTACTACTGCGATTTGGCTAAGGTGGAAGTTTAAAATATTTTTTATTCAAATTTTAGATGTAAGACTGAGTCTTTCTAGATTTTCCTAGGGTTTCTAATAGATCTATATGTTTTATAACCTAAACCAATATAACTGTTGTACAAAGTTACATTAGGTATAATAATAAAAGGTTTGTTTTTGTATTCCTTTCAAAATAACTTTAGAGTATTCAACTCCTGATTGAGGCTCATGTATTCAAATATTATTTTTTGAAATTTAGGCCTTGTTCAATATAAATAAAAGTATAAAAATCTTTAAAATAAAATTTATTGATGTGCTTATTTCTGAATCCACTCTTATATATGTATTTAATTTTTTATATTTATTCAAACCAATATTTCGGCTATTATAGATACTTTATATAAATCACGAAATAGGAATCTATGGATCACAACTCATATACATATCTTTGGTAATAGTATATATTAATATGATTTTTTTAATGAACTATAATTATAATTCAATAAAACTAAACATTTGTATTCTTTAGGAAACTGTTGTTCATTACTAGTTTAGTTCTAAAGTTTACGACTCAAATTTTCAGCTCCAATGATTGAGTTACAGAAAAACAGATGTCTCAGCGTATTTCTCCATAATTTTTACGAAGAGCTACACGTAAATTACAAGTACAAACAAGAATCTTTGGCAAAACCCATGTCAATTTTTAATAAACATTTCACTTGTTTTCAGCTCTTTAAGTCTGAAATATAGTTTTGTAAATGCATAAACTGTAATTTGTAATCATACCTTTGATAGTTGACTTTACATACTTACGTACAGATCCCCTTGAGAATGTTTAACACATCAAAATATATATTTAAATGCAATCAGATATTAAAATATATTTAAATATACACGTTGTTTGTATTTATGCTCTTAAAATTAAATTAATACTACTTATGTTTTTGATCAGTGGTTGACAGTTTTGTCGTTCTGCCTTATTTTGTGTTTGTTTGTTTTTTGTTTCTGTGGATTTTTGAAAATGATGAAAGATAAAAAGTTGAAAATTGAGTAGTGAAAGGCTTATGGTATAAAATGAAAAATAAGACATTATAAGCTCTGTCCTGTCGATGTGATATAACTATATACATAAATCAAAAGATTGTAAGATTTCAAGTAAGTCAAAAAATTGCACTTATTCATTATTCGAGTTCAAACTTCCCAATGGTATGGTTTTTCAATTCTATATCCTTTTTACAAAGTCTACCATTCATGTGAAAAAAAATGATTGCTAATATGACAGTCTTGGTTCAACCATTCTGGTAGACCTGGCAGAGTTTGGTCATAATTTAGAAGTAATCAATAGTGATGAGTTGAAGAAGTAGTTGTGCCTCTAATAGGAAATGAGGTCGATGTTCGAATATTTAAAAAATACTTTTTATATATCAATGACAGTTAAATACCCGTTAATTTTTATAAATAAATAAATTTTATTTTGTCTCTCCATATTTTAATTCAATTTGTGTCCCTGCCATTGCTATCCAAAATTTGAAAACTACGTTCTGTTCACTATACTCGAAACATTTTACATCTCTCATGACTGTTGAGTGCAACTGTCGATATTTAAAATGAATAAATTACTTTGTTTTAAAATCTATGTCACTTTATTTTTTTAAATAAGGATCTGTACATTCATTCAACAGGTGAGACTCTCTCACTCCAGGTCTGCTTCCCGGTATATCCATGGAACCAATTACTCGAATTATTTGGAGTATTACTGTATAATTGTCTAAAACAACATCAGATTACACTCAAATGATGGAATCGGAAGAGTTAAGACTACCATTAATGAGTCTTTATACATAAGAGTATTTCGAAATAGTACCCTTGTGAACGAGTCACAAAACTGGGTTACAAGTTGTACTCAAGCGTGTTAAGTTATGAAAATATATATGTATGTCAAGAACAATGCACTTTATGGCTAAAACTTTATTTTAGCCTATCAAAGGGTTTAACTTCACTGTATTGAAATAAAATGAAATTTAACTTATGAATGGTTTTTTGAATCATCTTATTATTAACAATTTAACTATTCATTTTTAAAAAAGATATTTAGCTAAACAAAGATTATGAGTCAATGTTTCATCAAAGACGTTATATCCCAAACAATACTTGGAGAGATATTTTGTTCTTACGTGACAAATAAGGGAGCATTTGACCAATGATTTACAAAACCAGTTGTTGCATTAGAACATTGGATTAGAGATTGGATACACAACGTGAGTTAGAAAATCGAATATTAAGACAGATGAGACACACGTTTCTTTAAGCAATCATTAGGTTAGACTTATCAAGTCGGGCTTTTAGATTTTCCTTGAAAAGGTTCTCTAGTTGGATTGAGCTATACTTTGACCAAAATGAAGTTTATGTAGTTAATATGAAGTATAATATTAAATCAAACTGGAGTGGTTAATCTGTGGCCTTATTTAGTAGATGCTTCAGGTTGTTTGGGCCTTTGATCACAATTGTGTTGGATCGGAGTCAAGAAAAGAAATAGTTAGGTTTGGATTGACCTCAATTTTTTCTAAACTACCCTTGGGTAGGATTATGACTATATATTTTCATAGGATCAAGCTGGGATTTAACTTTTCTTGAAATATTTTTAGAGCCTGATTGGACCTATACTTTTTCCAAAATCAAGTATATGTATGTATGTAAGTAATATGACAGGGTTAAATTAGACTGTAGCACTAAATGTGTTGGTTCAGGTCAAACTTGGGTAAACTTGATTTTACTAATAAAAAAAATAGAAAGAATTCTAACATTTTACATGTAACACACACACACAAATAGTTCATAATGTTATTCAAACCACTTTGTTATTCATACATAAAAAGAAATCCATAATAATGGAGAATACATATTTACATATAAAAAAATCCAGGGAAAGGGTTATGTCTTCCTCCTCTTTCTTTTCCAAGAGCGGCAAAACGATCAAATTTTCATTTTCTAAAACATGTATAAATATTCAAAAAATATACATACATTTATCAAATTATTTTTAGTGCATCTCCTTTAGTCTTTATTGCCTACTTAATTTTGTTATTCAATTTATTTTATATCCTTATTAATGCATGGATTTATGAAATGGTCATTTGCCAATTCAATATGTAATGGCTTAATCCTTATATTGTGATATTGAGCACCAATTTCTTATATATATATATATATATATATATTATGAGTCCATATATATGACCTACTAAAGAAATCAACGTTAAAAACAGCTCATTTTTAATTATATTAATTTTAAAATAGCCAAATCTTCTGTGCAGCATTATATATAAACTATAAGGCACGACCAGTATGTACTTTCCTATCACTGATTTCGATTATTTGGTGATTTAAAAAACCGAGAATGTTCAATAAATTGTTCATTATTTTTTTTTTTTTAAATTAACATTACAAATACTTATTGAACGTCTCAACCTTTCTTCAAAAAAGAAAAGAATAAAAGACTCGAGAGTATATGTTAGTTATTCCATAACGTCTTTTCCTCCAACTGCAAAACTATTTTTTGCTTAATAGTAGTTATTAAGTGAATTTAATTCAAATTTATGAAGTCTACTATGAGAAACTTTATAAGAGGTTAGAGATAAACAGCTGAAAAAATAAATACAAAGAAACTGTAGATGTTGAGGGGAATAAAGACAAGAAATGCAATGGTAGTCAGCTAATTACACAATTCTCTCAACTTTTTTCAATTAAATTGTTGGAATTATTCACATTAAGACAAAATCAATATTTTTTCTTTTGACCTTCTATTTTAAGATTAAAAACCGATATCGATTCATACGTGAATTTTTTTCTGCTTTTTGAATTAACGTTTGAAATCCAAGTAACAAAAATCATACCAAAGTCCAAATATAGCCACTTCGATATAACCATCATTTTTCCCATCGTTGCTACAAAGCAGATGAATCATTTGCCAAGATTTTGAAAAATTACATTTTATATCTTTTATTTTGAAAAATTTTAAATTTAGGATTCAGTTTTGGGATTTTATGCAAGTTTTTAGTTTTCATATGAACATTTACCGAGACAGACCGTGAACTTTTCTGTTCCAACACACGTTTTGTATCATACCGTCTCATTTAAATTACATTTATTGTCAGGGTCAAAAATATTAAATTAGGGTTAAATAACTTTCGGAAATTATATATGGGTCAAGTTTGAAAATATGTTGAATGGTTAAGATATTAAAAATATATTAATTCTTATTTTTTATTATAGAAATTGGATCTTATTTTTAAGGACTATGAAAGATTGGTACTAATTTGCAACTTTGATCGATCAATGATTAATCTAAAACTGCCTGATATTAGCCAGTTATATAGACTCATCAATAAATTGGTCGAGCTATACCATTAAATATTTCTTACTTGAGTTGAGTTTGTATTATGGATATCAGATACTAAATATAAATATAAACGTATATATAAATAGATCTTTACATCTTTATAGAGGTATACAAACCTTTTTAACACTGTTATCATATGTATGTTATGTTTTGTACAAGATGAAATTTTGTATGAAAATAGTTGTACAAAAAATAAGACGAAGTAATTTAATTAAAAAATTCACAGTACTTGCGATAAGTATGTATAAATAAATTATTGAAATTTAATTAGATGTTCGAAGTATGAACGGTAGTATTGAATTTAAAAACCCCTGGAATCATAAAAAGGCCAAGACTTTGAGGGATCGATATAAAGTGAAAAAAAAAAGTTTTTTTTTGTTATATATGAGATTTTTTAATGTAGTTTTGAATACAATAATTTAAAAGGTCAAAGAGGGGGCCTAGACTTTTAAAAATTGATCTCAAGAATAAAATTTATCAAAAAGTTTAAGTCATTAGTTAATGCTATAATTTTGTACCATTCTGATGATAATGCCAATATTTTGTGGCACATTAATCATTAAAATATCCACAGCTCTTTTAAATAAACAATTAATACGAATTTAAATTTATTAAAATGAAATAAGAACATCAATAACATCAATTATAACTCTTAATAATAAAATGTTTTGTGTAGTTTTTTAAATATGAGGTTTTACGACATACACGTTACAACTGGTACAAAGTTATATCAAGGACAGAACATATGAATACATATTTATATAAAAAAATGTTCATAATTCATGACACGTCTTTTGATTAAGATTTGAAAACATTGATAGCAGCATCGCTATGCAATTGTTATGTTCTGAAAAGAGAGCTTCATTGCTTCTTGCCCTCCTTTAAAAAATATATATATATATATTATGACAATATATGTATTTACTTATAAATTTATATCTTGGTATTAATCAATATAGAATCTTTGGAGTGGATAAATAAAAATGATCTGGTTCAGGGTAAAATAAGTTATATGGAATAACAGATACATTTTTTATCGATTTCGAAATGAAATTGATATTGTAGTTTTGAATAAAATGTTAGTATGAGTTTTGTTGATTCAAAGAGTTTTCAAAGAAAATCCCAAAGGTACAAAGGATCTAAGACTATTTGAGCTATAAGTTCGATAGGAAACATTGTTCAAGCCAAATAGTTATCAAAGTTTTGGCTCTACTCGTCCAAATAAGTCTTTAAATAAAATATAAAACTTCAAAATGCACAAATGCCTTTAAAAAAAAGTTAAACTAAATTTTTTAATGACTATTTAAACTTATTTTTATCGATGAGACTCTTAGTTCTCCACGACTACCTCAGTAATATTACCACAGTAGATTTATTTGTCAGCTTGTGACTTGTCCAACAATACTCATACTGTTATTGTTCTGAAAATTGACCTGTTGAACTCAATATATTGCTCATTCAGTTGTAAATATCCATACTCTGTAATGGATAATAGTCTAAGAGTTGGAGAGAATGCAACGTAATTGGCTATCTATGAATCATATTACTTCAGACATTTTAGTTTCATTTTTTTAGAGGAAAGGTTATGCGCTATAATCAATATATTAAGAAATATTTACATTTCTATGTATAATATTTGACAAATATTTTTATTGATTGATGTAAAAGCAATAACAACAAAAAACAACTATTAGCCAACGCAATAACTGTGTATTTTGTATATGTAGATAATTGTGCTACACGGGTTAACTAAAAGACTGGTCAGATTGTCTATTTTACAACTGTAATAGTTCTAACAAACATCATTTCGTTCATTATTTAATCATAAATAATTTTATTTACAGTTTAATTGTCGTAATTTTGAGTAAAAAAAAATACGTCACCATTCCAGGATTTTTAACAATTTTTTTTATTTGTTAAACTACAGTGCGCAAGAATATTGATTGAACTAAAGAATAAAATTTTTTAATTACTATTGTTAATGATTCGAATTGATCTGAATTAGAGATTATTGGTGCAAATCAGATTTAAAAAGCTATATTACTGTTTTAATACTTGTTTCAAAAAATATTTTCCAGTAGTGAAGTAGCGAAAGTAAATAAAATGTTGTAGTTTGCAGAATTTAAAAACTAGAAAACTACAAGTATTAAAAAAACTAAATCGTGCATCAATAGTAATGTATATATATTGTATAAAAGTTGGGATATTTTCTAACTTGTACAAGCAGATTGTATAATTTGCAAGCAAAAGTAAAGTTAAAAATGAGATTAAAACTTTTTAAACAAAGAATTTAGAGTATATATTTTTGTGATAACGTATTAGAATACAGTACTTAATGAAGTAATTTTTAATTTTTGAATGACAATTATATAATTTTATGTATTCTATGACACATTAATAAATTGAGTCTTTCTCATCTCTCATTAATATATAACAATTGATAGATCAAAATGAAATGTATATATTTACATATAATTTGATATAATAATCAAAAATGTAAACTACAAGGCCCACAGAAAGTTCTCTTACATTAATTTTCAATGGATATAGATGTGTAAATATGGAAAAGTTAGGTGAGAGATTGTGAAAGTTATGTTCCTTTTTCTCTAAACAAAAATAAATAGTTTATTAAACAATAACTATTTTAACTCCAAGGGATCCAATTGAGTGGCTATAATTGGTTTTTGGAGCAAAGTAGTTTAATCCCCATCAAGTATAAAAACTTGAATGTTGATTACTTTATAGGGTTAACTATCTAAAATAGAGTTTGTACAGCTCTTTGGAAGAATTTGGTAGACTTGAAAGTCCTTTGATCAAGTTCATAAGACGACTCACAGACATTGCAGTCCAAGGACAGGATGCCTCTGCTCTAATGATACATGTGTATAACATTAATTTAGTAAATGAAACTATAACTAAGATACATATACATAATATACGTTAAATAATAATAAAACAAAAAATTTAGACATGCCATTCTGTTATGTGTATGTAACAAAAATTATTCTCGACATCTACATACGTAAGCTTTCTCTGATCTCTTTTTAAAGTGGTACAAGGATAATATAAGACAGATATTTTGCTAATTATATGATACTCATATCATATTTATTATAATAAGAAGCTATATGATACATAAATATATTTTTTACAACATGGTAAGAATCAGTGATAAAAATATATGACTTAAAACATACTGAGTCTTATTTACATTGACTTGTTTGAATTAAACACTTCTTTGATTGAATATGAATTATTTGAAGTTAATTATGGTCATATATACATTTATTTAGTTATGTTCTAAATCTTAGCTCGACTTTTCATGTTAGAATACATATACATAAACGAAAAGTTATGATATGTGGAATGCTTCACTTATAGATTACATTATCATTCATAATTAATTTACTAAAAATACTATGCAATCTATAATAGTAATGATTATATTTGAATTTGAAACGAATAATATTAATAGTATCAATAAGTTCAGCTCTGATGAAAGCTAAAATATAATCAAACGAGTAGTCAGCATTTAAACCATTTCTGTCTGGAATTTATAATCGTTGTTTCCTGGTATTTCCTTTGAACTACCAAGGGTATTCCTTTTTTCTGCTATGAGAGATGCCAAAGTATTTCTATTTTTGATTGAGACTGAAGTTTTGATGGATTTCTTTTGAGAAAGTGACTCTAGAGCTATAGACAATGGAGTGAATGGTACATAGACTATCCATGTTGGATTATCTTTTCTTAATTAAAAGCTTATATTAAGGAAATGTGATTATGATGATCCTCAATTCTCCCGTAGAGAAAAATTCATCTGAATTATAAACATCATTTATACATTATTTGTAGTTCAAAGGCTCATCTGAGTCGGGGAGAGGCATAATTTGGAGCAATACTTTGGACCACTAATTTTCCATTAATAAATATTGTTCCTCCATACCTTGGAGAATCCGGATAAGTTCGACTGGACCCAAAAATATTTTATCTTGTAATTAAACAGCAACTCACATACATAATTCCTATTTTATCTTAGATAGTCTCTGTACTCCTTAAGCTTTTAGTATCAACAGAAGTTCATGATTTTAAATAGTACTTCAAACGAGAACCCTCCCATTCCCCATCCTTTGATTTGGGTGTTTATTCTTAACAGAAATGCATATGGTTTGGTTTTGCCCAATATGATATATTTATTGAGAGCAACTTAAAGATACGAATTTATTTTAATCATAATAAATAATTGAAAAACGTAAAAATAAAAAATTATTATTTGATGATTTTTTTGAGCTGAATCCTAGATTCTACAAAAGATAATGGTCAAATGCACTCATGTATATGAAATTAATTGCTGTATATTAAATCAGGGCTGTCAAAACGAGACTAAATTTTAGATAGACCAAAATGAGTTTGACCCTACTTATTAATTATATGGATACGTTGTATAATTTAAATTGAGTTCTCTAAGTATAGTTTGTTTGTTGATATATATTAGAATTTGCAATTATTTCAGTTGAGGCAAACTAAAAAGACTGTTTCTTTGTCAAAAAATGCATATTACTGTACTCCAGTAAAAGCTCCTGAAAACCATCTTGGATCGATATTGTAAAACTCAGTATGGTCATTGTATACTTCGCCATTTCTTATAGGGCATTATTATTAATAATCATAATGTTTTTTTAATATTTAATTATATTAATCAAAATATTTTAAATTGACTTCTTTGATTTCATAATTATTAACATTAAAAACGTTTTGCAATTAACTTAAACTATGAGTGCTCATGTTCAATTTGGATGAAGATTGATATCTTAAATGGTGAGTAAGATTCATTTTCGTACAAAATTGCAAGCGCAATCTCATATCTAGTTTTCAGTCTTTTTATCATTTTTAGATATGATGTTACTCTATTAATATGTTATATTATTTGTGCAATAAACCAACTAACATAAATTTTGTTTAAAACTAACAAATTCTGCTTTTAAAATATTTATATTTTCCTAAGAACATTGAAATCATTTTTCATATACTAAAAACGTAACAAATATTTGACAATTTAACTATATACAATTAATTTTGATCAGTATAGAAAAATATATTTATAAGTATAATACTTATGTTAGAATACATAAACATTCCAGCCAATTATTAGAATACTATAGTACAAATTATATAAACACATGTATATTCAAAAATTTCCTTGCAAAGTTTAAATGAACATGTTAAAAAAAGTCTTTTTAAGGTTACTTAAAAATAAATACAAAATATATCTACATGAACCTGTGAAAAAAATAAAATGAAAAAGTTTGCTTTGTATCAAAACTTTTTTTCCTTTTTTATTTTTAAATTTTTAAAATAAAAAAATTTAAAATTCTCATTGAAAATAATCGCATGTATTCTGTTTTAAGAACCACAGCTTTTAATCTGTTTCAAGGTTCCTTGAATTTATTTTACTGGGTTAAACTATGTTTTTGCCGTTCCCCTGTTGATTACATCTTTTAATTTAGTAGAGTCAATAAATATAAGCATTATTTAGTTAATTGTTTTTTTAATACCTAAATGTTATCAATAAGAAATCAAACTTCAGTATGAAAAAAATTGTATATGATAAACTTATCTTCTAATTTAACTGTGAAAAGTGTGAAACTCAATGAATAGTTGTGCAATTCATTATTTTCTATCTTTACTATATCTAATCTCTTTTTATTGATACTTGATGAGAGACAATAGTCAGACATGGCCCAAATTCTCTGACGATCTTTTCAATCTGTTGCCTCGAAACATTAGGATCTACCTTCATGGGTAAATAATTTCTAGTGTCTACAATAATGTCGTCATAATCACTGTACTATACGTTAGTCGTTCCTCCAAAATTCGTTGATGATGCCTTTCATTCTTTCAGGTGCACAGTTTAGTCAGAATCCGAATCTATTTAACCTTTAAAATTGATTGCCAAGCTCAAAGAGTGGTGCTAGCGCAGAAAACAGCTCTCTGCAGTTTTCCTGCTCCTGCAATTTTGAGGGGAAATGACCTTCGTTGCCACAGATATAGTGAGTAAAATTCTTTTCAGAAAACATATTGATATGACAACTACTGTTCAGAAATGATTTTTCTCCTTTCAAAAGCAGTCAAAGAGTAAAATCATTCTTTTTTAGTTCTGAATGGAGGTATATAATAAGTTTTCTTACTATGCTTAACCCTTTCGTCACAGACATAGTGTCTATTTTTATTTATGTCACCCGAATGTGAACACTAACATCTGAAAGTAGGCAAACAAAAAATGTCGTTCTAACAACATTTTTCTTGGAAGCCTGCGTGTGTCCTGAATTAAGTGTTCATAATCAAAAATAGTAGTTGACGAAAATAATTAATTACTATGAACATCATTTATAATGATAAGGAGAAAATATCGAATTTTGTAAAAAATAGATTATTTCAATCAATAAACTATTATTATGTAAGATAAGGTTGTTTTTACCCAACACCTCCTTCCTTTTTTTTTTATTTCCATCGTTAGGGTTAACAAAAAATTAGAACGCATAAAAAGCAAAAACTCTTCTTGATTATGAGGAAACATTATAATTTTAATAAAGTATTTTAGATAATAAAATAATACGTTTTAATACGAATTTAATTTATTATTAATGATACAGTATAGGTATTTTAGAGAAATAGCTAATACAAACGAACTAGCACCTTTCAATGTAACAATTATCACAAGATTTTTTACACATTCGCCGTGTTGCTTCATCTTCACAACGTCCATTTTCTTTTTGGTAACTACAAAAATCTGTAGAACTTGCATCGTTGCATTCTTGATCTTAAATGAAGAAATAATGATAAATTAGAAAAAGAAGTTTAATTGTGATATACCTGAACAGTGTTTACAAGTTTTTCTGCAATTATGTTTCATGTAAGGTTGATAACAGTTAGCCATATTAGAAATACATAATGCTTCTTTGACCAAATTTTCGCATTCTATAAAAAAGAAAAATGCGCTATATGGATTTATAATGATTAATTTGGATGCTAAATTATACATACCATCACAAACAGTACAAGTTTTTGGGCAATCAGACCACATAGTAGAATTCTTGACACAATATGAATCATGGACGTAACAAGTATCTCTAAAATCCTTACATTGTGCTAAATTTAAAAAAGAATTATAAAATGAAAATAAATGTATCAATAAAAAACTATTGAATGAAATCTACCATCACAAATTCCACATGTTTCAGGACAAGCTTGTTGAGTATCTGGATCGAAGCAATTAATGTTTTGAATCTCACAATCATAATGTTCATCATTTGAACATGAATTTGCTATTTAATAAAAAATAAATAAACTTATATAGGGTAAATATTTAATGTAGGATCGATTCTTACCCGTTATTTCACCATGGATCCCTTGTAAGATACAAACAATTATAATCAATGTAAAATACTTCATCATTGGACTATGAGAAATAATGTTCTAACGATATTATGATGATATCTACCTAAAATATTTATAGTAAAAGAGGATCAACTGAAAATGAAACATTTGTACATTTTTTTGTTAAACATGTGATATTATCAAATTTTAAAATATTTTTGCCATCATTTCAACTAAAAGTAAGTTAAAATGTAATCCAAGCAATTGGAAAATTTATGTTGTGGTTTTTTTTTGTGGAAGCACGTTGTTATTATATACATATATAGTTGAATATCAGTTTTTCTGTGTTGATATAACTGAGAAACAGGATTTTATTAACGTTGACTTTGATATTTCTAATGAGTTAATATTTATTATCCAGTTGAAATAAATGTAGCACCTAACTTAATACTTGAAATATATAATATTTAATAAGACTGATTTCTTAAAAAAGCTTTTGAAAATGTCGTTAAATATATAAACAAATAGACAATACGACCTTTAATACATATGTAAATCTGTTGAAAGCACATGAATTTTGGTTAAAAGCATTTTGGTCTCTCTCTTATTTAAAAGTTCTTAACTTTTTCTCTTTTTTGGCTACCTGGTTGTTATTTACGATAGATGAAATGCAGTTTCCCTAAAGAGATACATTCAAATCAGATAAAATATGATCTATTTGTATTTTTGAACTTATAAAAATATCCTTATGAGGCGTCAATATACATTTTTTTAATGTTAAAAAGATGAAGATCAAAATTAATGAAACATTTTTTACAATGTAGTAGCATGGCAAGTCTCCCTTGGCAACACTGATTAACAGAATAAATGTTCTGAAATGGAAATAGTCTGAATTTTGTAGAATTTAATTCCCCATTTTCATGTGATACCTTAGTATTTCTCCATCAAGCTCTGATTTTTTAGATCAAACTCTAATAAATTAAGCAATTTTGATCTTAGGACATAAAAAAAACTGATTTTGTTGACCAATTTTATTGATATATGATTTTAAAAAAGAACCATAGCATTCAACTTTCCTTTAGGGAGTATTTACTGGATGAAAAGTTATGAACCCTATATGTATGAACTATTTATTAAATTCAATAATTGCTAATTATAATCACAATAACCGATTGAAATGTTAACTTTTATATGTATATATATTTAAAAATGTCAAACAATAATTATCAAAACATGTTCAATGAGTATATTGTAATTACCGAAAAAGTTTGACTCATTTCAATTATGCCAATAATTTTGCGTGCATTAATACGAAATTAAATAATTGACTTTACAATGAACTTTCTTTCAAAGAACCCTTTCTCTATTGATATTATGAATCTACAAAATGGATGAAAAGGTACATAAACAAAGAATAATTAACTAAAATACTTATATAAAATCTAGAGAAATGTTCTTTTTTATTCATCTAAAAATCATATGTGTGCAAATTATTATAAATTAAAAAACAGATTTTTTTACCTGCAATTTTTTATTCACATTATTTTAAAGCTTTCTCTTTTTTTGCTTCTTTCGAACTTGTTAATGATCAAAAAAAATCTTTGATATAGTTTATACATTATATGATCATTATGAATTTTCGTTATATTTATTTTAATATACCAAATTAGTGTGAATATATGTATCAATTCTTCACCAAAAACATCAATTACTACCCTTATTTATCATGTGTTACAAAAACTTGCAAAATCGCATGAAAGTTCATGGTTTTTAATAGGGTGACCTTAAGTCCATAAGTAGCCAAACTACTTCATTTGAAAATGTTTAATATTCAAGTTATGTATATGTGCATTATCAGTATAACAAGATGAGGATGAGTTATTTCTTCAATACACACACGGTGGTAAAAACCAGAATATACATAGGTTTCATTTGAGGTCCCAAAACTTCTGAAACCATTTTCATACTCTCTATAGTCTAGATTTTACGTTTCCAGATAGGCAACTTTTTTTAATGTACAGTTTTTGTGAAAATTAAGGTTTTATCTTCATCCATCGTGCTTTTTTGTTAACGTTAAGAAAAAGTTCAAGGATAGATTACAGTATTAAATAGACACTTAACAATTTATTTTATAAATAACAACATGATAGATATAGATTTTAGTTATTCAAATATTAAAATTTTATTGAGAAGTATGCAAAATTAAAAAATTGACAGTAAATTTTGTGGCTTCCCTTGAGGGAAAATTGAAAAGTGTTATCAAAGAACTAGGTTTTTTATAAGGAACCAAAAAAAACTCAAATTATTTTTTTATACACTAAAGTGTAATAGAATAATATCTATAAAAAATGTTCTATAGATTGTCCGTAAAAATAAATACCTCATCTTTAAAAATGGAAATAAAAATACTGGAAGAGAGGTATGTATTGCGTATAACAAGCAAAAAACATTTATTTATCCGCCAATTTTCTTTAAAATTTTAAGTTTTAAGGGTCATAACGCATTATTTAATTATTGATAACAAATGATTAGGATAACTAACACATATTTTACCTAAAACTAGGGAATCTTAATTAATATTTTTTTGTAAAATCAAAGCATAATTACTTGAGTTTACTAAATTAGCTATTATAATTAGACTCAATACCCTGTTTTATATCCATTAAAGTTAGAATTTTTTTTATTCATATAAATTATTATTTCCCAAGTATAAAGTATTTACCTAATATCATTAAAATAATATTTATATGTAACTTGCATTATACATATTAAAGGATTTTAAAATGTTGATCTTTCCTATTTGATATCTTATGTATATGACTAAGACTTTTTAATTCTTTTTGTAATGAGTCTGATATTTATTTAGAGTATAAACCCAAAGCTCCATATTTATCAAACTATTTTATATGAATATAATTTTAAATTTTTCTTTAATTACTAAGATGTATGTAGGTACTTTAAATTGCCTAATATTATGTCCAAAATTTTCTTTTTATTCGATTTAAATTATTATTAACATATAGAAAAAATCAGGGACAGTTTGAACAACTAAATAAGATGGATCATTAAATTAACATTGATAGTTTTATTTACAATTCTTGTGTAGAAATATCAAATATGGTCGTTTATAACTTTTTTTTAAATAGTGAAAAAGGTGTTTTTGAGGTTTTCAACTATTTTCTCGTATAAATATTTTTGTCAAATTTTCTATAACTATGTACAAATTCATATTAACTTTATTTGAAATTTTGTTTCATTGAAGATATATTATTCAGGAGTTGATTAAAATAATTTTCTCTTACCGGTTCTAAAATCTAGGCTTACCTCAAAAATAAACATTGAATGCTGACAAAAAAAAAAGTACTTTACAAAAAGATTTATAATTCACAATTTTGATGTAGTGAATCATTAAAACGTTATATTGATATTGAAATTTAGAATGTTTATGATGTGATCCAGTTGTTAAAAAGGTAGAAAAGGTTGACAATTTTGACGTTTCACGCTCAAATGTTATTATCTCCAAAAGTATTACCTTTCAATCAATTTGACTTTTTGTAAAAAATTGTCATTTTATTTATACAAATTAGACATTTCTAATCCGAAACTTCTATGAGAGCATGAGTAGCATAATAAGCAAATTGTGTTTTTTTTTCAGTCCCATGCCTCAATTTTTTTTTCGTTTTAAGTATCTATGAAATGTATTATAATTTTGTCTGTTTGGAATTATTATTTATCAAAGCTGCAAAACAATCTGGTAAAGTATTCATAATCCAGAATTGCATTTTGAACATTATGTTCTTATAATTAAAGAGCACTTCTTTGTACTGCTTACAGTTTGTGGCATTTGGTATTTTTTATACGATATTATTTTATTCATTGAATCTATATTTGATTTCTTCAGGATATATTTGTCTTCTTTTCATGTACTTTGAGCTTCAGATCACGAATATATCTTTATGTATGACTATTCCCTCAAGAAACTAATTAATCTATACTTGAGATACATTTTTTTTGTAAATTTGATGTGCATTCTTGATCAAAAAATCAGTGACCCTGTAAACATGAAGAATATATAAAAATCATCAGAACATTTGGCTCATTAGAACTATACATACCATGTAGTTGTTGTATTGAAAAACACTAATAGGAATAACAATGGCTTTTCAAATTTTGAAAAAATTTTTTGTTCTTTTCACTAGAGTCCTCATTCCTTAGGTCATTTACATCTTGAATCATTGAACATATCATCTTTGTCATTTTCTATAATTTCTAACAAAACTCTTGTAGAAATACCTTTGAGAAAATTATATATGAATATAAATATGGATTAACCTAACGTTGCCATAAAGTAATATCAAATGATAAGCATTAAATATACTCTCACTCTTTTCCCCACTCGTTTAGAATATATTTTTATACACACAGTACTTCCGAATCAAATAGTAAATTTGCAATTAAACAAAATTTAAAGAAAAATATATTTATATACATACGGCAACGCTAGTAGAAAATGAGTTAACACTAGAGTTATCACATTCATCTTTTTGACGGTTTTCAAAATTTACAAAGTTAATTACTTTTTAATAGTTGTCAATTTTTTACATTTTTAAATTATTTATTCTTAATTTCATTTGTAAATAATTAGATAGTAACAATCAAATACCACTAACGATAACGACTAAAACTACATAGAGCTTCCAAAACCCTTATTTTTATTACTCTTATTTACATGTCATGATTGGGTCTATTACTATCGGTACTAAATATTAGAAGGCAATAATATTTTCTTTCTTTTTACAATACAATTAGTCTTCTGGAATTACTACATTGCGGTTATCTAAAAGGAAACAGATGAAAGACGTAACCTTAAGTATTTATCTTATAAAAAAAAGACAGAATCTGTTTTTAAATTCTTTTATTAAAAATGATATCAAAACATGGCAAAAGCAGTAGAACAAATTTATATTTTATTGAAAACATAATAACATTCAAACATGTGAATAATAATTGCCAAATAGGTACCAAAGTATAAATCGTCAAAATGACACTTATGTAGTTCTTAGAAGAAGAAAAAACATATCTTAGTTCTAGTTAACTGTACGTTTATTTCAGTTTATGTTTTAAGCAAATGATTATTATTTTCTTCATAAGGAGAATATTTTTAACTAACAGAAATTTTTATTTATAAAAAATTAATCTTTTTAAAAAAACGCCAAAATATTTTTAGATGAAAAAAGCAAGATTAACAGTAATGGAGGAGAAAGTAAGTCAAAAAGTTTGAAAAACACATTTCCACACACAAAATCAGTCTTTAAAAAAGTATAAAGCTTTTTGAATTTGCCTTTATATAATAGAAGTCTCCTATTCAAAACAGTAAGGCTAAAATGATAAATTACAGCTCTATAATAAACTTTTCTTTTCTGAAAATCGAAATTTAAACTCAAATATTTTTATCCGTGTATGTAGAAGTAATTTTTTCTTCTTCAAGATTACTTTTATACGTAAAAATTGGTTTGTATACGTGTTATTTACAATTTACATTTGGCTTTTCATATTTCAATGTATCCATGAAACATTTAAACTTGGTAAATAAGCAAAGTAAACATGTTCATACATTTACATATTTACAATAAATCTTAATAAAGTAATGATAATAATATTAAAACGAACAATTGTAAAATATTACTTGACTTTTAACAAAGATTGATTAATTATGACTTTGCCAAATTTGCCTTGTTTTGTAAAATTTTAGTAATGAATGTTGATTAGCTGTATTTTAGTTTTGTTGCAACCCACCAATAAAATAAATTGGAAGTTAAATCATCAAATAAAAATCATGTCCAAATGTATATATCAAATCTTTTATGTGTTTTTTTTTTGCTAATTTGCCAATTGTATGACAACTCATTGTAATGAAATAATAGTGAATATCATATTTTTTAATATATTGTATTTATGAACAATAGTGTGATTATTAGCCTGAAGGCTCTTTTTTTATGGGCAACTTACCAGGTTGATGCATATGTGTTAAGTGGAGTATCAATACTTTGTATTTATGTTGTGATCAAGACAACATATCCCAGGAACAAAACTTCAGGAGGGGTACATTCTTGGTTCATCTCCATTATCTCAAGATTATGTCTGTGACAGAGTCAAGAGGGGCTCTCAAGAAGCTAATCTATTTGTAGGTTTTTAATTGCGATCATCTCATTGATTGAAAAGAAGAAAACGATCCTTATGCCGAGGAATTCGTTTAAATTTACAAGTGGAAATAATACAATAAATAATTATAGGGTGCTTAAGCTTACAAAATGACCATTTGACGTCACTGGTATGAAAATAATGAAGGGGGAAAGATGATTTTACAAAGCATCAAAATTTAATTTAAAATGTCCTTATTTTCTAAAACAATGACTTAGTTTTCTCAACTTATAAATATTCACACTCAGGAGTAAAAATATTAATATACTTTTTATAGTTTTGAAGCAATATAGAAAAAAAAACATCGATAATCTACATATTATCTGCCAATTTAATATTAATTTTAAATATAAAGTTATATTTTTTTCACAAAAATATAACTTTATATTTAAAATCCTGCAATGTAAAGGTAAAAAAGTATTATTTTTTAAAGAATTTTGTAAGAAGTTGAACTGTACTGTACATACATACATAAAAATTTATTCTTTGCTATTAAAATATAGTCTGATCTATTTGATCCTCAGATTTTGTTATTATTGGTCTACAAAATCTCAAAAGTTTTATTAGATAAAACTAAACTTTTTATTGAATAACTATATCTTTAAAAAACTTTAGAATTAAAATCCCTTTTTTTAGTTGAAGGTGTTATTTTTAAATAAAGTAAATTGGGATGAAATTATCACTAAAACTTGGGTACAAAAATGTTATCGTATAGTGTAAAATGAAAAGCAATGTTTTTTGATGGATTGAATACTAAATAAAAATTTGTTCAACTAAATAATTGCACTATATTTTATTTTATATATATCTGATAGAAATGTAAATTAAAAAATTAACATCGTTCTACATCACATAGACCACATGTTTTTTTGCATAATTTTCCCACGATGTCTTTTTTTTCCAAATCATTGCAAAAACCACTCTTTTCATAAATACTACACAAGTCAGTAGAAGATATGTCATGACAACCCGGACCTAAAAATCATGTAATAAGAGTATATTAGTATTAACTTGAGAGGAAAAATATTACATTGTTGGCATGTTGATCGACAAGAATATTTTATGTTGTTTTCATCACAATGATCTTTATATAGTTGGCAAATTTCCATTTTGATTAAGTCTTCACATTCTACTCATAAAATTAAAATAATCATTTAATTACAAAAAACAAAAACAAATTATAATAACTTAAGCAGTCACCTTCACAATTTCCACATGTTTTATCACAGCTTTGAACAAAAGTTTGGTTGCTTATACAAAAAACATCATTTTTATGACAAGAGGCATAAAGATCTTTACATTTTGCTACAGAAATAGAAATAGTATTAATAATATATTTTGTATTACATGTCAAGCAATAAATCAGTTTTATTGAATTTTTATAATTACGAATTTGAAAGATCCTTCAATTTGATTGAAAAATAAATTCAACTTTCAAATAAAAACGATAATTCAAAAATGCTTCATAAAGATCAAGAAAAGTTAAAAAACTATTGAGAGAAAATCCTGATATTGCATGAAAATTTCAAATTTCGAATCTATAGATCTACTCTAATATTAATAAATATATACAAATACATATACTTACCATTACATACTCCACAAGATTCGGGACATTTAATTTGATATTCTGGATCGACACAATCGTTTTCATTATCACATACACCAAGGTCATCCTGACAAATATCTTCTACAATAAAAATATATTAATTAATTTCATTATAATTTATTTTACACTATAGTATATACTTGTTAATTCTCCCAATCCACGATGAATAAAAAATGCAAAGATTATAAATGGAATTGCTTTGAACATGTTTGCTTCTAGACGAATAATGTAACAGAAGCTTGGTGTCAAACTGTATATATATACAAAAATTTTATTAAAACATCTGAACAAAAATATTTACTAATAGAGAACTAATATAATACTCAATAGATACATTTGTTTCATTTAATTTATATCGTAATTATATTGTACTATTCAGCATACATGGAATAACTTTCTAAGAATGATTGAAAAGCAGAACATAACATAGAATTATGACCTTTGTGCTTTAAATGTCATTTTAAAAAAAGATATATTGATTTTTATTGACAGCTCAAAGAATAGATTTTGTAAATATTATTCAAATAAAAACTAGGGTAGATTTTGGAAATTATAAAATATATTTATCATATTATTTTCATAAAAAAACTTAGGAGACTTGTCAATAACTTAAATGTGGGCTCACACACAGGGAAAAAATTCTTGTGAAGTTTGACATCGAGTTTAACATTATTGTATCTTTTTGAAAATTCTGAAATTTAAAATTAAATAAACAATAGTTTTTATTACCTTACTCAAACATGCAAATGAAAATATGATCTGAACATACTTTGTAATGTAAGAAAATAAGAATTATTGAAATGTTTGCAATGCAGAACATGGACTCAATTGAATATTAAACTATTATTAAAAAAAGAAAATTGGAGGGGAGTATTATCTTTTAGAGGGACAAGGTATGAGTAATTGTTTTTTTTTCGTCACAAATATTGTTGCAACTAAAAAAATTTATATATATATATATAAAAGTGTGAGAGGTGAAGAAGAAAGAAATTTTGAACTCTTTTATTACCAAATGCATCTTTCATTAATAATATTTCCATGAAAAAATATTTAATGTTATATAATCTTAGATTTAGTAAATAAAAGGTAAATTTTCAAAAAATAAAACTTTAAAAAAACCTCAAGTTTTTTATAGGTGGATTTTTTGGAAAAAATATAATCTTTTATGAAATATTGAACTATATTGTATAGCTCTAATTTCCTTTAAGTAGTAAAAAAAAGCAAGAAAAAAGCCCTACTTTTCAATTTTTGCTCTATGATTGAATTCGTCTCAAACTTTGACATGAATGTAATACACGTAGTTTTACAACTCAACTTTTGTTTATTGCAACTACAGTAAGCAATTAATAAGTCGACGTTTCTATACAGTTTAAGAAAGCTTAAAATCATAAATCAAAATCCATTCTTATGAATGAAATTATGTTTCTATATAAATTTGATCTCAATTCAGTTCACTAGTTGTTTAAAATTTGAAAATAATAAATTTATTGTTATAAAATGAATTATTTAAAAAAAACCATTGTTTTGGTCATATGAGGAATTTGTGTAATCAATTAAAAAGTTATGAAACAACAAGATTGAAAGTTTCAATCTATACGCGCGAGCCAATTTTCACCAAACAATTTTTACAAAGGTTTGAAAGAGCAAATAATTCAGATATATAGAGCGCGATGCGAATGCTCACGCTAAAAACATATGAAATTATTAAATTTCATTTGTATAAACAAGTTATAAAAACCTGCATTTTCACTACTTCGTAAATCTTATGTGTACAAATAAAATATAATAAATTAAACTAAATAGGTAATTTTGTTGATTCTTTTCCATTACTTTTTTATAAAAACATGATTTCCTGATTTACATTTCCCTAACGAAGAATATAAATAAAAGTGTGTAGCTTTTTGATATATTTTTAATATCATATTTTTGAAAAAAAACATTTTAATAAATTTGATAGACTATACCTACATAATTTTTATATGATAACATGTTGCACAAATGTTAACATATTTATAAGGTTGAAACACAAAAGAAAGTATGTGAATGATATGTATAGCTCTTCCAACCTATTAGCAGTATGAATTGTAATATAGTTGTACATATTTTTTGGTTTTTGACGAAGTAAAAAAAAAATTACTAAATACTATATTATATTTTTAAAACTTATAAAACTCATTAATCTTTCAACAAGTGTTCAATGACTTTTTGGTGCATTGGTTACTTGATAACTACATTTAACAACATTGATCAATTTGATTAAGAGTATAGTAGAACATAATTTGTATGTTCCACATTCAAATGATGAGGTCAATTTTTAATCACCAAATTTAAGTAAACATGTATCTTTTAATTTTTTTTGTATAAATATTATTATAAAAATAAAATAAGCTGAAAAGTACATTTAATGACTTGCTGATTCATTATTCATTTAAAATTTCATTCTTTTTTAAATATATATATTTTCTAACTCTTGGCACATAAATTCTATAGTCTTCGATAATCTTGAGACTCCCGAGACCAAAATTTGATAGTCTAGTCTTGGTCTCAACTCCTCAAAGTCTTGCTTTAGTTTGGCTTTGACTCTTTAAAAGTCATGGTCCTGTTGTTGAGGTCAAGACCAAAGCAACTACATTAAAGAACAATTCTCTTCGTTTCGATCCTTGAAAGTCTTAATCTTCTCTTGTTATCGAGTAGTGTTAAAATCAAAATTCTTAACGACGTCTAACCTATGTCATAAATTTAAATTTTGTGAAAATGTTATATTTTATGTTAGAAAATATATCTATAAATAAACATTTAACATCTACAAATAATTTTTTTACTCATTTATAATTTGGATGTAGTGAATCACAATAGTATTATATACATATTCAAAATTATAACATTCATTATGTTATAAAACTGTCCAAAATACAGAAAGGGATGACAATTTTGACGTCTCAAGCTCAAATACTAATATTACCAAAAAAAAAATATCAACTTTAAGTACCTTTCAATCAATTTGACTTATAGTAAAAATTTGTCATTTTGCTTTGTACAAATTACAAACCTTTAATCCGAATCATGAATGAGAGCATGGATCTAATTTTTTTTCCTCATAAGTATTCATAAAATTGTTCCTCAGAATTTTTTTTTTTGTTAAATAATAATTTAAAAAAAATTATTTATCAAATGTTAATTATTATTACATTCAAGTAAATAACAAATTTAGAATGAATTTTAGCTGTAACCGATGACATTAAATTCTATTGATATTTAGTCAATTGTATCTATATATGTATGACTGTTATAAAATAATAAAATAGATTTATCATGAAATATTGTCATATTTCAAAAGTACTTTATGTACCTTTTACAAGGTATTAAAACACTTGATTATCAAAATTAAACTTTTCATTTCGATGACGTGTTTTGATAAAAAGTTGAAATATGAAGTTAAACAAAGTGAGTGTTTCTACTTATCATTTTTTAAATAAACATATATTAAAAAATGCCCTAATATCATAACTTAGGAACCCTATTAAATAGAAAATTCTAGATATTTGAAAAAATCATAGTTTTAATAATGATTTAAGTCCTTTTAACATCTAAATATTTAAACTTTATTTTTTTAATGTTAATATCTTTTTTCTATTCACTTTTTCCAATTTTTTGAAAATACTAAAGGTATTTCTGAAATCCAAGGGTTTTATGATTAAAAGAAAAATAATTTTTAATTTTTTTCTTAGCCAACATGACTCATGCCTGATATTTGTCATGTTGCCTTTTTTTAACAATAGGAATTAATATGCGCATTTTTTTCTATGAAATGGAAGAACTTTTGCTCTAATTGTTTTGAATGAATCAATTCACTTTTTCAAATTTTCAAAGTATGGTATTCATAACCTGGAATTGCATTTTAAACATTATTTTCTTATAATGCGAGAACATTTCCTTTGCACTGCATCACAGTTTCTTCCCATTTGGTAGACTCATTAAAATATTATTTTATCCATTGAATCTAAATTTGATTTCTTCAGTATCCGTTTGTCTTCTTTCCCCCCGTACTTTTGAACTTGTGATCATGGGTAGATCTTTATGTATGGCTTCCCAATTTGTCTTCAAAACCTTATTAATTTATAATTCAACTATATTATTCTGTAAATTTGCTCTTCATTCTTGATCGCGTAAATTTAAACAATTAATAAAAATCATGTAGTTGAAACATTTTGACAGAATCTGATTAGATCTGCACACCCAATGTAATTGTTGTATTAAAAAATACATTTATGACTTTACTGTTATATAGTTTTGACAAATAACTATCATTCAAGATGCCATGATCAAAAATGGTCTATTTAAAACATAATAAGTCATCAACATACTCTCATTCTTTTTCTCCCTCGTTTATAATACATTTCAAACAAATAAATTAATTTTATATGGTACTTTCAAATCAATAATATTAAATTTGCAGTTAAACAAAAAGTAAAAATAATATGCACTTTTGAATTAAAACTGGAATTATCACAGCCATCGTTTTGACGGTTTTTAAAATTTAGTAACTCAGTAACTTTTTAATAATGAATTCAAAACATATAGTTGTAAATTATTAACATTTTCTAAATTATCCAATATAAATTTCATTTGTTAATAATGAATGAATAAAAATCCCAAAATACTTGGGATAGTGACTAAGACTGCATAAAACTACCAAAACCCTCATTTTCATTACTCTTATGTACTTATTATAATTGCGTTTATTAGTACACTTTAGATCTGTGCTCAATATAAAGAAAATATTTTTAACTAACATAAATTTTTATTCAAAAATAAATGTGTCTTTTTAAAAAACGCCAAAATGTTTTTTATAAAAAAAAGCAAGATTAACATTACTTTTTTAAAGTAATGGAGGAGGAAGTAAGTCAAAAAGTTCGAGAGACACTTTTCTAAATACAAAAGCAGTCTGTAAAAAAATATACTGCTTTATTAAATTGCCTTATTATATTATAAGACTCCTATTCAAAACAGTAAGGCTAAAATGATAAATTACAGCTCTATAATAAACTTTTCTATTCTGAAATTCGAAATTTATACTCAAATATTTTTATCCATGTATGTAGAAGTAATTTTTTTTTCTTCAAGATTGCTTTTATACGTAAAAATTGGTTTGTATACGTGCTATAAAATAACAAATTTACAATTTACATATGGTTTTCCATATTTAAATGTATCCATAAAACATTTAAACTTGGTAAATAAGCAAAGTAAACATGTTCATTCATTTACATATTTACAATAAATCTTAATAAAGTAATGATAATAATCCTAAAACAAACAATTGTAAAATATTAATTGACTTTTAATAAAGATTAATTATGACTTTGCCAAATTTGCCATGTTTTGTAACATTTTAGTAATGAATGTTGATTAGCTGTATTTTAGTTCTGTTGCAACCTACAAATAAAATAAATTGGAAGTTAATTCATCAAATAAAAATCATTTCCCAATGTATATATCAAATCTTTTATGTGTTTTTTTTTTTCTTTTTGCTAATTTGCAAATTGTATGACAACTCATTGTAATGATATAATAGTGAATATCATATTTTTTAATATATTATATTTATAAACAATAGTGTGATTATTAGCCTGAAGGCTCTTTTTTTTATGGGCAACTTACCAGGCTGATGTATATGTGTTAAGTGAAGTATCAATACTTTGAACTTATGTTCTGATCAAGACCATATCTCCAAGGGAACAAAACTTCAAGGGATGAGGATCAGGTCAAAACCAAGAGAAAAAAATTGTTTTTGTTAGAAAAAAAAACTTTTAATATCGTTGCTTTAGTCTTGGTCTCAACAACCACATTTTTTGAAGATTCGAGAACGATACAAGGGTATGACCTTGAATAACGAATCATATTGTATTCCAAACTCGGATATTCTATACAAATTCCAAGGAGTTGAAAGTTCCCACACGAATGAAGAGGAGTACATTCTTGATTCATCTCCATTATATCTGGATCATGTCTATGACAGAGTCAAGAGGGGCTCTCAAGAAGCTAATCTATTTGTAGGTTTTTAATTGCGATCATCTCATTGATTTAAAAGTAGAAAACGATCCTTATGCAGAGGAATTCGTTTAAATTTATAAAATTACAAAATGACCAATTGACTTCACTGTGTATGAAAATAATCAAGGTGGAAAGATGATGTTAAAAAGCAACAAAGCTTCTAAAATAATGACTAAGTATTATCAGCTCATATATGTCTACATATGCACACTCTCGAGAAAAAATATCCATCAATTGAGGTCAATTTGTTTAGAGTATGGGGGATTTCCTTCAAATCATTAGTAAAAAAATGTTCTCAATAGAACATACAAATATGAAATAAGTCTATGTAAAATATAATAAAATATCATCAAATAACAATGATTTTTGCGTAGCAATTGTGCGAAAATGGATGCAAACTCAGCGTTGTAGTTTTTTAGCCTTTTTTTTTAAAAAAAAAAAAAAAGATTTTAGCCAATATATTTATAATTTTTTAATGGACGAACTAAATTAAATGCTTACTTATATATTATTTTAGATACATACTTAGATATATGTATGTATGTGAGCAGTAGAATAGATATATATTTATTTGTTACTATGAATGGTATACATACACATAAATATCTTTTTGTTTTTTGTGGAAGATAGAGCAATGCATAAAAAAAATCCTCAAGAAACAAAGCAAAATAAAAAGTTCCGCACTGGGACCATTATGTCCATCAATATTATAGAAAGTAAAGAAAAAGAAGAAAAAAGAGACAAGGAGAATCAAGACAACAAATATTGGAATATGTATATTTATACATAAACATATATGTTATATATATATTCATAAAAATATGTTTCATGGTTTAACGGATTTTCTATAGATATTTTTGATTACACTCCCTAAATTTATTCATAGATTTAAAGTAAGTTTTTTCTAAGGAAATATGTATGTTATATACCTATTTACTTTTTCAAAATATGTCAAAATAGGCATAAACTTAAAGCATACATACATACATACTTTCATAGGCATGAAAGTATATGTAACTATGTATGTATTTCTTAGAGGACATAATAACGATAAAGAAAGCGGAATAAAGGTGGACAGATATTTATAAATTACATAAATAGTACCATAGCTCATCATTGCTACATGCACCAAAGTAGTGATGATAAGTATGTAAAAAGAAAAAAAATCTAATTATGGTATAATGACCTTCAATTATCTCTTCAAGCATAATAGTTTTTAAATTGGACTCATCATTTATAGAACACATATTTAGGCTCAAATTTCAAAGTACATTTTTCTACATTGTGCATGAGTGAACTTCAATTTTAAGCCACCTATGTTGTGTATAGAACTCAATGGATGTCTATGTAAATAATTATAGGATTTTCTTTAATGAAAAAAAATTGTTTACCCATGAGGGGCTAAAAAGAGCAAAAATATTTTTACGTAGTCCCAAATCTTTCAAGCCTTTTTTGGAATCATTGGTTTTTCTACTCTTGTCCCTCTGAAATCTTTTAAGCCTTGATTTGTTGTGCTCGAATTAAATCTTATAAATCGAAATAAATACAATATATTCATACCCTTAGATCAAAAATAACTTATTAACTGTTAGGGTAAATACATACAGATTTTGAGGCCTTCATTTCAAAACTCATTTTTATTAAATACATCTTTAATGATCATTTATTGCAAAATAAAAATCAGTACTGAGTCAACCATCTTATAAAATCACATTTATATAAGAGCTCAACAATTTTGTCATTATTTTACACCTAACAACTTTGATAGATCAGCGGGAAAGCTCAAAATAAAATAAGCATTATGGACAATTTATAATTTATACACCATTTTGATGGGACTGGCTTTTCAAATACTTGAGTTGTTAGTCTGATATTGTATTTTCTTTGAAGAACTATAAATACACTATTCAATGTTTGATAAAGCATGTTATGTTTGGAAATATTATCAAATATATAGATTCGATACATGTAGGTAAATTTGTACTTGTTTGTAATTAAAGTACTTATGTAACTACTATGTCATTCCGCACTTTTTATAATTTTTTGTTCCTTGTTCTCCACTTTAAACATAAAGAAGGGGACTCAGTACTGAGAGACATAAACGGTAAACTAAGGGACTTTCAGTAACGTGATTGGTACATGAGTGTAAAAAAGTTGTCCATTTGAATAAGGATGTGTATTAGTAGACTAGAAACGGCCACAATGCGCGAGTCCAGTGTATACAAAAGCCGTCGTAGCGATATAAGCAATAACATCGGTTTAAATTTTGAGATGAATGTGGAAATTAGTTTTTTCTATACAAACATTGACTCCTCAATGGAGTCTTAATTTCTTTCCCCAATCTTGACTTAACAGCGATGTTTATTGTTAATCATCTGAAAAGGGAATTGTTCTTAGTGTACTCAAAGATGATCCAAATGACAAATACTTTCTCATGAAGATGAATCTCTAATTTTAGAACACGTCGAAACTCCGATCCCGTCTTCTTCAAATTAAGGCGACTGATCCAGCATTCCTCAAAACAGTTCCCTTCATATCCATGATGAAGAAGGGTACTGAGACATGACTCATCAAGGAACACTATTCCTTTCATTGGATATCCATAGCCCTGCAATCCCACTCTTTCCTCGGAGTTGCCTTGTAATTAAATAATAGATCCATGTTTTTGAATTTGGTTATCTTCAGCTGATGTCAGAGTCTTCGTCTGCGCGCTACTACTACAGTCTATAGCACTTGTTTTTTATTAGATCTACCGTGAGTCTTAGATTTCTAGCGCATTTTTGCTCAAAATTGGATGAAAATTTACACAATTTGATGGACGATTTCTTCAAAGTTAAAGGCTCTTATCGGGCACTTGACATCTTGTTTAAAAGCTGTGGATCTAATCTCTTTAATGCATTCCTTATTAATCCATTTTATGCAATATTCAAGGAGTTATTTAAGTACAAAAGATTTCATCGACTTTTGGGCCTACTCCGGCACCCTACGCCCCTAGGAGTCCTTCTAGTTCAAAACAAAGACTAGAAATGAAATCTCCATAAAAAACACTAGCCAATCATTATTTTTTAACGCCCAAAATGTGTATTTTTCTAGGCTTAAATTGAAGTTGAAGTTGCAAAATGGGCCAAAAAAGCTAAAAAAGTAGGGACCGATTTCTCGAAAACCCTCGGACTCTCGAAAAAAAGAATTATAGATTTGAAATCAGTGAGCAAAACTGAATAACTTTTATTATACTTATACCCCAAAAGATTTTTGGCTGTTGACTAGTGTTATTATTGAATACCTTAGTGTTCAACCTAAAATAAGTTTTGTATTGATTGAGCTTCACATGTTTCACTAAGTATTTAATTCTAATAACTATTGCCATGGAAGAAGCTTGTAGGGGATTTAAATTCATAGCTTAAAACTTGTTGATATAATCCTCAAATGAAAAATGACGTAATCTGTTACGTACTTTTTCTAAATTTGTTCTTACTTTTTAACGTTAAAAATTCAATCCATGGATTTAATGAGTTTAATATACATAAAATTATGATTAGCGATAAATTGTACGTAGGAGGGACAAGAACTTAAAACCTGAAGATAAAAAATACAAAGAAATTCAAAAAAACAGGAAAAAAATTGATAATCTAAGAGCCTAATTATCATAATTTTTAAGATTTTCAAAAATACAAATAATTACTTTGTGATACAAAATATAAACTATTTTTGTCCCTGGGCTTTAAGGGTTAATTTATATTTATTTGTAGATCAAATCACATGAATATGGAAATTGAAAAAAAAATTATTTTACAAATTTATTTTTTGGTTTTTTAGTCAATATCAAAAATTTAAACTTATTTTTCAACATGAACAAAGGATATAATAACAATTATAAATGAAAGTTTCCGGTTTCCAATAATGTTTATAACATTTGTGTTTCTTGTTATGAACATATTAATTTAATTAATTAATTATTAACCATTCAAATTTCAAATGCTCGTTAGTTTTTTATACTTTAATTATTCCTGTTTTATGCCTTGTTGCTAAGTTCTTTCTGATATGTCTATATAAATCGTTATAGAAATAAATAAAGTATCGCCTGATGGCCAAAAAAAAAAAAAAAAAAAAAAAACCATTCAAATTTCAATTATTCCTTGATTAAATCTTTATTAAATCCCTCAATCTTTCCTCAATTTACCTCATTCCCTTCAACTTTTTAACTTTTCTATATTGCATAGCTGAGAAATTCATAAATTATTTCACTTTAGATGTGATATATGTACATTAGAAATGGAATTCAACTAATCAAGTTTCTAATATGTAGAATATTGTTCTGTTTTTGTTTTTTTGGGGAGAAAATTAAGTATAATGAACTTGCTTTCTATTGTACTATTCCTTGACGAACAAACACATTTACTATAAAAGGTAAAAATTGAATTAGCGTGGCTGTAAATTCTATTCGAATTAAAATTATTCAAAGCAATGATATAATCAATCAAAATTGCACTTACATCAATTTTATATTATTTTAAAGAAAAAGAAAAACTCTTATTTAAACAACTGTGTTCATTAATATAATTAAAAAATAATTATAGCAATACAATGATTAGTTTTTATATTTATGCTGAGCTAAACTATGAAATAATTAATTATAATGAGTTTATATTAAAAAAAAAGAAAATGTTCAAACTAATGAAGAGGAATAAGTTATTTTTATAGACTAAAGAAGAATATAATAATTTTCTGATGAAAAAAGAAAGAAAAAAATCATTTGATGAAGAATATTTAGTAAAGCCTCAATTAACGAATATTTATAAGTCTTGAGTCAAAATTTAATTTCAAAACAAAAAATATTTAATATATGAAAGAATTCCTTTTATAAAGTATTTACAGTAGAATCTCAACTTACAAATTCTTTAATTTTATATAAAAAATATATGTACAATTAACTTATAGGGGTTAGGAAGCCCTTTAAATATGTCTATTTTGAACCCCATTTATTATTTTATAAACCTTGTTTACAAGTTGTTACTTTTACAAAAGAAAAAGATAAAAATTTTATATGAGGAATTTCTAGTACTTTTGATGAGAAATGATTGAAATTCGATCTATTAAAGGAGCAATTTTCTTACTTTTATATAAAAAAAATATTACTAAATGATTAGTATGTATGATAAATTAGTAATTTTAATAGAATCAATAAATAATAACTATAACTGGTACTTTAAAAGACTGAAATTATAATTAAATATGACGTTATAGAACATACCAATTAACAGTTACAACTGGAGATAAGTCCAATCACGGATATTAAGAATGGATACTAGTGTGTCAATATTTAAATCAAGGTTTCACTGAGTATCAAAATATTTATTTGGTGCTCAAAAACAAAATTTTGAGTACGAGAGCATATTTTTGAATATAGAGATGACAAAATTTGTTTTACTATATTTTTGTAAGAGATCGAGTTAATCTACCCTTTATTTTTATAGCTAAAGAAAATAATATAACAAAAATTTTTTAATTCACAGTATTAGCTATTTTGGACTCCTTTTGTAGAGATCCCACGGTTATGGAAGCACTAGTATAAATATTCTATTATATTTATAATCATTTCTTCTGAAATAAGAAAATTGGGAGTTTGAAAAAATTTAGTCAATTTTTAAGAACCAATCATTGTTAAAATGAAATGAAAAGTGAATTATATTACTATAAAAAAGTTTTACTTTTGTATACATAATTTTTGACTTTAATTTATAACATTTTCAGTCAAAAATGTTTTACAATTATCTTATAGAAGTAAAAACAGATATAAATGAATAAATTAATTTGTCAACTTTTTATTCATTTTATTCTTATACTTAAAATCATGTTGAATACGTGACCAATGTGCTTAGTTATATGTATATACTTGTATTAAAAAATATGGGACAAAGTAACAGGCGTGTTTTTAATGTAACAGAGATACATTTGAAAATCAAGTCAAGCGATGTTTGAAATGTTGAAATGCTTTAAGGATATCTAAGTGATGACTTACGAGACAGTTTTTTTTAACAAGTAAAAAATATTTGATTGGTCAAATAACACTTGATAAAGGAAAAATAATTTTTTTTCACGAAGTTTATTCACAACGAAATAAAATCAATCAAAGGATTTGTAGATATTGGGTCCTTGGCTTTACATGTAATTCATCAGGGATTCGTAATTAAAAATGTACAAAAAGGCCTAGAAGTTAAATTTTGAAGAAGTTCCATAGTCATAAAATCAGGTCCGTTGGCAACGTTGATCCTTAAAGAAATATATATTTTTAATGATCCATGTTCAAGGAAATCAAATTTCTATTTACAAAAATGATATTTTTCCTTTGAGCTGCGTTGATTTATTTTTGTTTTATAATATACATTTTAAACTTTAAAAACAAAAATCCTATATATTTTTCGCCAAATACTATGACTCATTACTCAAAAAAAAGATATGTGTAAATTTATCATGCTTTATTCTCCATAGTCTAATAATAATTACTAAATATATTTTAACATTTTACGAGCTTAAATGAGAATGTCTACATTAGAAAAATAGCATGATCATAAAGGTTTTGTTAAGTATAGCAAAGTTTGATTGTATTCACTTTGTAAACTACGAATAATTTTACTGTTTTACATCAATACAAAGGTCAATTAACTTAAATTAACTACATTGTTAATACTCAAATTACCACTCAACTCTATTTTTGCATTTGTATGCTTTGATTTGGAGGGCAGGAACTTAATTAAAACATATACATTCATTATTAAAAAAAGCGATAAAATCACTCGTAACTTACAATGTCTTTATTTCCAAATTTATCTAAATATATTGAATATACTTTGACTTGAAGAAAAACTTATATATATAATATAGTTTCAAATCTATTTGATCTGGAATTTTAAGCTATTCCGTAGTCACCTTTTTCATATGCAAACCTTTAGTGATCCCAACTGGGATAAACTTTTTGAATATAAAATTATAATTTTTTTGAAATTAAGAATGAATTTGCAGATATAATAAGAAATGATTGGATATATAAGGTACATAGACACTAAAAATATATGAAAAAGTATGCTCATTTCCTGATAGTTTTTTGTACAATTAATTATTTACAAGTCGGTAATAAATGAAGGATTGATTTAAATACACAAAAGAATATAATTAAGATTTCCACAAATAAGCTATGAACTAAAAAGAAATGATTTAGCGTTGTTATTCGCATATTTCACCATAAAATTATTTTGGTTTTATGTTTTATCATCCACTAACATTAAACTGATCCACAAAATCTTTAACTTCTTCCAAATTCCAAAGTAAGAGGTTTAGTGACAGCCAAAATAAAATCAATATAAGAATACGAACAGAAGACGCCATGTTATTACCATAACATCAACAATTAGTTGTTTCTAATTTGTTGTCAGCTGTCAATTTGACATTTCATTTATCAATATATAACCTGCATGTTAATTTATTGAATTCGAATAAAATCTTGTTAAACAGTGAAATAAATAGTAAATTATGAAATGCCCAACAGTTGGCAAGAATGACGTAATTGGTTAACTACCAATGGATTTTGTGCCATTTTTTTCCTCAAAAAAAAATTAAGAAATGTTATAATTGTTTGTAAAGAAAAAGAAATTTACAGTCATAAAAAAGGAGGAAATTACTTTTCATGGAGTTTTAAGTTTTATTGTAACTGAACCCCCTATTTCTGAATATAAATAATTTAAGGCCTCGTAGAAGCTATTAGAAAATGATACTTTAAAACTTACAAAACCTTTTCATGTCAAGTTATCGCTCCTTTTTTGATAGGAAGTGTCATATCATGACTAAAAGGGATTTAAATTATTTGACTTACAGAAGGCCCCTGTTTGACAAGACAAATCAATGTACATGTATAGCAACTTAGTCCTTATATAGAAAAAACTAAAATATATATTTATTTAATCACTTACTGCTTCTTTAAATCCCAATTTATCGCGTCCAGTGACCTCACTGTATAAAGAATCAAAGTCAGTCATCCCCTTCAAAATTATTTCCTAATAATAACCCTTTCAATATACAAAAAAAAATAATACAAATTTGTCAAGAAGTGAAAAAAAAAGAATCCAATATTTGAAGAAAAAAAAATAACTTTTGGTTTATTTTGTCAAACTTCTTTTTCACACATCAAAATTAAGAACTAGAAACGTATACATTTTATCTTATTTGACAAATATAATTTGTATTTAAATACACATATACATATTTCTATTTGTATATCAATAAATCGACTCTATATGTCATTCAGTCTATCAAATTTTCGTATATGTAACTACCATCTACCCACAGGTGAATTAACTTTTCAAGACACATGATTTAATGGATATTTATTTGATGGCATTAAAATACACTTATAAAATTAAAGGTACTACATATAATTTATGGGTAAAAAATATGTAAACAGCATTCATTTTGTATATAAATATAATCCACACTTTGTTTACCCTCGAATGAAATTTGATTTCTGTCAGAAGATTTTTTTATTAATAATATATATATAAAAAAAAAAACGAAGCTCTTTGTTTCGAGAATTTTATAATATGACCACTACTATTTTTTTTTATATTTTTTTCATAAGACAACAATAATAAAAATAATACGTTTTAAAAGAAAAAATCCTCAGTGTTAAGCTTACCACTCATTTCAAAGAAAATATTTTAATAGAAATAAAAATAAAAAGTAATTAAATCCAAATTACCTACGATTTTTTTATTTTTTATTTTATTTAGTGTTCAAAACATTGACTCTGGAATTTTTATTTTTTTTAATTCATATAGTGGGCTTCGTTTAACAGGTCATTAAGTAGCAAATATGCTTCTTCATTTGTACCCCCTAACAGAGAATCAAATAGTTACTGTTTTATTTTTCATTCAATGGATAATAGAAGATGTTTTTTTTTTGTATTTTTTGTTTTTTTGCATAATTAAAGTACATATTGCAGGAGTAATGACAGAGATTTCAAAACACTTTATAAGGTAGTTTTACTAGGCAGTGAGTCTACATTTTCAATAGACTTCACCATAGACCAGTGGCTCTCCAAAAGTATCTGTTATCTCTCAGTTACACCCAGTATAGTTCATACTAATTTAACCACAAGTACACTCTTCCTTAACTTCTGGAATTTGACCAATTTTCACATCTCTATTGATCAAGTAAGAACCATTCAGCTTCTTGTAACTAAATATAATGATCAATACCACGAAATGTGTAATTTTTAGTTTATGATTTATTCTTTGGTCTTAATCTAATATATGTATTTCTGTATTTAGCACCAATATCATCTCAGAACGTTGATGTAATAACAATTAACTTATAATGTGGCTTTGATATCGACATTGGCCTCAAAATCAATTTTGGAATTCCTGGTCTAAGTAATGTCTTAATAAAGCCTTGGGTTTGTTGTCAAAATCTAGAATAAAGCAACTTAATTTTTCTCTCTTGTTCTTGACTTAATATCGATTCTTTAATGCTTTGATCTGCAGTAAGGTGGACTTGACCACAACACTTAATTATTAATTTATTTTTTATAAACAAACTCTGAGTTAGTTTTTATAACACACAGCTCATTGGTTAGGATGTTTCTCTTAATCCAGGTTAGTAATATATTAGTACCTTTAAAGAGGTTGTGTTTACATGTTTTTGATAATATAAAAAATAAGTCAGGATCAGGGCAAGTTATTGTAAAATAAATGTACAAGTAATGTCATGAAATACTGACGAATTATGGAAATGTATAATTATCTTCCAAAGTAGCTAAAAGTTAATAAATAAATGGTTCAACATACTATTTTGTTGAATTAGTTCAAAGTTCAGAGTTGTTCTAATATATGATCTATTCTTTTGGTAGTTATTCGTACATTTGAATAACAAACTGTCATAGTATTGGATCTACGTCTAGCAAAAAACTAGAACAGATCATCACAACGTCGTTTATTAAAAGTTATTGATACTTTTGGTTGATTTAGCTCACATTTCATCCGTTAGGTGTCTTTTTATGATATTTTAAGTCTACATTGTAATTGAAAAAATAATTGATTCTTAAAACTATAAAATATCATTTATCAATACAAACACGTCCAATTCCAAATATTTATATTCCTTATTTGTTTTTAGACTATTTAACCAATAACAGACACATGCATTTAAAAGCATAGACTTTATCAGGTTGTATACAAACATTTCATATCTATGTTATGTTTATACATAAATATTTTATAAATAACTATGCTGTTGGTTTTTTTTCTATATGTACATACAAAAAATTAAAAGATAACCGGTTACAGAAACAAGAAATGGGAAGTACTAATTAGATTGCTATCAATTTGTCAATTTATTTGTTTTTATTTCAACATTAAAATCTTTATTTTTTTACAAAAATGCAAGAGGAGACAAGTTATTGATAAAATATATAAACATTAAAAATTGATTTTTTAAACAAAATAAATTTTGTTAATAAATATGTATATGATTTATTAAAAAATCGGTTTCTGCACCATTTATTGCATATCTTAACCTTTCTTTCAAAGAGAAATATTCTAAAATTTAAATGGTTGTAAGCAAATTATGTACGTCATTCTTTTCAACTATTCGACTATTATTTCCCCTTAAACAGCAGAGGCATTCACAGCTTAGTAGTAAATATTTCAAGTCTAACACACCAACATTTAGAACATGAATAACTCAGATGAGTACACGAGTCAACATCTGATACAAACTGCATAGAAGGTGTTCATGTTTTCTTGATACAATTGTGTACAATTTACACTATCTTTTATGCTGCGTTTTCAGACGACATTATGATTATGTAAGTCTCGATCATCTTGAAAAGCCGACACAGATCAAAATTATATAAAAACATAAAATAATGATCTCTTCTACTAAATAGTTTTTAAAGCAATTCATTTTTTAGTTATTTTGGAAATGGGTTCTTTTTTTTTTAATAATTACATATTATATATCAACAAACATGCATCCAACTTTGAGTTTTTTGTTACAATCTGTGATTCAATGATAACGATTTATTATCTGTCTTGATAATATATTACTAACATGAAAATTTACACTTTTTGGCTGTCAATTATTCCTCTAGTTGCGTCCCTAATTAGCGTTCTAATCGTTAATTAGTGAAACTCAAATGAACTGTGAGCAATTTCCTGCTATAACAGATGAATAGTCCAGCTTCTTGGGGAAGAATGGCTGGCCAACTATCAACTAGTGATTGCATTTCAAAAACAGTTTTGGCCTTTAGAACAATTTTTGGAGATCTTATCTGAGTCTCAACTACTCAAAGTTTTGATATTATCTTGTATCTAGAACACAAGGCTACTACTACCTGTTTTTAAACCTTTTATTGGTTTGTGCCCTCTTATTAGAATCTATGAAGGGTCCTTATGGATCTGTGAGTAAGTTGAAGACCAAAGAGGAGATGTAACTTCTTAGAGTTTTAGATTCGAACCAATACTGAAATACTATTTGTTTTTCTGAATGATGTCTTACAATATGGACATATAAATCGTATTTTGTTACACTATAAAACATGAGCAGATAAGACATTAAAGTCTATGGAGACGGATGTGGAAAGTAAATAGCTCATACTAAATGATGTTGAAACAAAATAAAATCTTATGATTATAATAAATATAAACATCATTTATTATTCCAATATTTTTAGAAGGAAAAACCAAAGTAGGGTATAACAGATACATCCTGTTGTTTAGAAATATTATAATTTTGAACGCACTTTATTTTTCCTTGGCGAATTTCATTACTCATTATATGAAACTTAATCAATGAAAATTAAAAGTAATATTATTTAATATCATTATTAAAAAAAAAATGTTGACAAATTTTACTAAAGATAAATGACTTCATTCCCTAGAAACGTTTTTATTATTTCCCTTATTATTCTCTCTCTCTCCCCCCCCCCCCCTCTCCTCCCATATGATTTATTAAAGTCATTAAATTATAATTCTACCTTTTCGGATCTGTGTTCTCATATAAAAGTAATATATGAATAAAACTCTATTCTTTTCTTTCTTTCTTTTTTTTTTGGAAAAGGGGAAAAACTAACATATTAAAATAATAGCTACATATAGGTTGTTATATTGTATAACTAAGTAATATTAGAAGAGATTAAGTCAAATGAGTAATAATGATTTATAGTCAATTTTTGTTTGTCAATGTCTGACTTTTAAATATGTTTCAAGAGGGAAAGTTGTCATTATTCTGCCATAAGTAGGGTTATTAAGCCATTCAATTTCCATATTCTACACAAAAGAAAAAGGTCTTTGATTTATAATTAATTAGTAGGAATTTCTAAGTAAATAAACCAATAAAATACTTACGACGACAATGAGAAGAAGCTTCACTTTAAATTGTACCTCATCACTTATCTACAGAACAAACAGATGTCTTACTGCATACTAAAAGCTACAGTCACTAAGTGACTTCCATGCCCATATTAAGCAAAAAGGCATTAAAGCCCTGCACAACATAAATGTGTACTTATTTTTGAATGAAAGGAAAAAAAAATTACTTTTTGTTTTGAAGGGTTTAAAAGGTTTAAATAAGTGTCTACATACTTTGAACTGACTTCATTTGAGGGGCTTGTGAACCCATTACAATGTTTATTGATACAATGTGCTAAGAACAACATGGTTACCACACGCTCTTGACCCTATAAAATAAACCCATTGTTGATGATAATATGAAACAATAGCAAGAGGTGTAAAAAGAGAAATAACACTATTATAATATGTTTTATATGTTTTACCCTCAGTTATTTGATTATTTCACCTGATGTAATAACGCTCTTTTGCCAAAAAAATACCCCTTACCTCATTACATTAAAAACATTTCATTTTAGTAATTTCATGGCTCTCATTATCTCTGACTGTATTGTATGTATGTCATCATTTAATTACATAAATACTAAAACTTTTAATTTAGATTATGTTATATTAGAAAAGTATATATTCAAATTCCTTTTTTCTGTTTTAATTTGTTGACTATTGAGCATAAAACACAATAACAGCATTTATTAAAGGTTCGTTACCTTTACGCGTACCTAATTTACATTTTAATATTTAGCATCAGCATTATTAACGATGTTAATTTTTGGAGCAAGTAACGAGTAATAAATTACATCTATATGCGATACTGGAACATAAAACTGCTCTAGGAAACTATATTTTTAATATGTGGATTTTCAAAAAGTGAACAAAACGGCAAGTTGTTAAATTACATATTCAACATTAAATTTTGGTTAAAGTAACAACATTTAAAGATGTGAATTTGAACCATTGTTTTTGTAGTTAAATCAAGTGTTATACACAACAAATACGAATAGGATTTTGGCTGTAAAAATTAGCTAAAAATCAATGAACGAATAATTATGATTTTTATAACTAAAAAATTATGATTTCTTAAAATGAAAAGAAAATATATTTTTATACTTTATATTATTTAAAAAAATGCCCGCTTTCGTTTTAAATCTCACTAAAAAGTTGGTTGGGCTATAAATAGGGTTTGCTAATATGTTTACATGCATTCTAAAATGACATAACATTATAATTTGGTGTTAAATATTCACCGTTTTAGAGTTGGAACACAGTGGACAAGTGTCTAAGATTTAGATGAAAATAATGGGTTCAAATTCCTCGAAAAAAAAATCCCTAGACTTTCCAGTAAGCGGCACTAACCACTTTGGGTGAATTTTGGGACATATTTAGAAAGGGAGTAAATTGTTAATAGAGTGTAATATAATCAGCACTTCTCAAGTTGTGAGACTCGTCCTTAAAGGATACATGCAAAACACTTCATGTGGGACTAAATACTACTGAGGCGGGGGGGGGGGGTTCTGAGCCTAAATTTCCAAACCAACATTCAGAAGAGCGCCACAAATTAATTTACTCAATAAGTTATGAGATTCCTCTAGTAAAAGGCCTAAGGATTACATTTTTTTTCCTAAGGTTTGTGCAACTCAAAAATTTGTAAAAGGACAGGTCTAATCAGTCACTTACAAAGATGATAAATAATTTATGGTCAAAACAAAGAGGTTTAAAGCCCTTACATTAGTAAATACATTTTTAACTGTATATTTGCCAGAGATTTAGCTATGGCAACATTTATATAAAAAAACAACAGTTTAATTACAATCAAAAAAATAAATACCCAATATTTGATTAATCAAACGAAATATAAAAATAATTAGTTATAATCTGATAATTAACAATGTATGTACATATAATTGATTTATATTGATTTGATTTGAGTCAATCTTGAATAATATGTGTACTCGTTACTATTACAAAAACATCATTTTGGAATCCATCCAAAATATTTACAACCTTGAAAAAGATTTTGCACAATGAAGATTTGTGTAATTTATTTATATTTACAAAGATTTTTAGTGCAGTTATTTTTTTTATGGAATAATTATATATGTTATATTAATTTAAAATAAAGTTTTAGTCATAATAGTGTGGATTATAATCGTCTTAACATGGCCGAATTTTGTTAGAAAAACTCCACAATGATAATGAAAGAATGACTCATCATCAAACTAGTTCTTCTAAAAAATGGAATAACAATATCTACAGACGTACATACATATATGTATGATACACCCATATCATTTAAATCAGGAAGAGATTTAAAACTATGACAAATATGGTAAAAACCATCATCTCTTTAAGTAAGTTTGTATGAACCCCAACAATCTCAGAATAAATACATTGAAATAAAATACTCATTAACTATATTTGACATTTTCAAACTATAATTCCTTCAAATGGATTTTGTTTTCAACCCTTCGAATTTTAGCATGAGTTATCTCCCTGTATAAATTTTACCCGGTTACTGAAGTACATTTTGTATCAATTTGACACTGATTTTTGTTTCAAAAAACAACAACTTATTTTAATAGATTACGTATCTAATTGTGAGCATTTTGGACATTACTAAAATTATCTGACTTATATATAACTTGAGAAAGTTATATTTTCATTGAGTCACTGCCAAGTGTTATAATTTGATTTTTGTATAGCCTACAGATTTGAATCATTTTTGAAAATCCTGTACAAACATTCTATTGTATGAAGTGTCTGTTTGTATGTTTATTTTACTCTAACAAAAAATTCCATTATTTGTGGGATAGGTTGGGTTGACTCTGTATTTTCATGTCTGTGTTATACTTGTCAAGTAAAATATTGCACAAATTAATAAAATAAGAGAATAATAACACTCAATATCATGCAATAAAAAATGATAATAATACGATTTGAAACTTAATTTTTTTTGTCACCTAACCTCGAAAGAAAAACCAGAATATAAGGAAAATAGTTCAATAATTACCGAATAATGAGTCTTCCATAATTTTTTTTACAAAGAGAAAAGTAAAGATAAGTTAGGAGATTACTTAAAAGAAAAGAATTAGAAGTTATTATACGACTCGATGGGTAAAAATTTACTCAGGAGAAGTAACGAAGGGTTAAAAAAAACAGATTTATAATCTTCTTGTTAATTTTTTGTCATCAGCTACTTGACTATGTATCTCTACATATTTATACTTACCTACCAAGAACCATTATAATACATTCATATCTACATATATATATACATACCTTGAGGTCATTGAATCAATTACAAATTGGTATTGACATGGGCAAAAGGTGGCTAACTCTTTTATCTCCTACCTGACACTTTCTTGATTACACCACACTTAGTGTTCATTGCTGTTGTTGGTTTTTTGGGGTATTTTTTTTTGCTTCAATGTACTTACTACATGTTATCATTATCTGAGGGGGGGGGGGGGGAGAGGAAAAAAAAACTTATCAAAGAGAAAATTAAGAAGGGGAATGGAGTAATGATCTTTCAACTATAATTAGATAGGGTTTTTTTTCGGGGTTTTAAAATATGTGCCATCGTTTTAGGAATGAAGTTATGTACAGTATAAAAGGTGATGGAAAAAAACCCACTAGGTCCCGTCAATGAGTGGATTTAACTCATTTTTTGGGTTGTAACTGAATCAAAGCATCCCCAAATAATTTTCCTTTTCTAGAACAAAAATTTGATTTCAAAATAATAAAAAAAAACTTTTTTCTTTCATGGGTAGAAAATTTTTAAAATGTGTAGTTTAGGGGATAAAATATTTACACATGCCCCACTAAATAAGGTTGTTCCCACTGAGTATGGTTCAAACATGATTTCTTAGTAAAATCCTCTGTTTATTTCAACATTCTAAAATATGATTCTAGAATCGTCCCTGGTTCATCCTTACGGTCAAATGAAATAAGCTTACCATTTACAATCATCAAAATGACCGTGTGTTAACTAGAAGGAAAAAAAGACATCCGTGTGGAAGTCTGATCCAACTTTAAGAGACAAAAGTCGAGCTCAGTCATGGTATGGTTGAAGTCAATCTTCTTGACTTTTGGAACAAGCCCTAGAACACAATGGCATGATGAAATCTCTTCATGATCCATTCTAATCATAATCCGTATGAGACTAGAGTGTCCAAATCATTTTAGTCTCTTTGCTATTTTAAGTTAAACAAAATTCTAAAGATCTAATAGATCTGGGACAGACCAGGCAGATCATTTATGCTGTGATGTTTATGAACAAAAAGTTGATTTTTTTAGTAATATAAAATACCCCATAGGTTATTCTAAATCCCCGAAGGGCTCATTTGCTCTACACTCCTGATATATACCTTCAAATGTGAATTCTCTCAAAAAAATGCATAGATCTATTTTTACATTTTGATTTTTTTATGTAAAATAATAGAACAAAACAGTGAAATAATTACAGACCCTATTGACCTTATTTCCGATTTTTGATTTTAATTGGCTGTTAATACCAGAAGAAACGAAGTATTCAAAAAAAATATATAAATGTGACTTATTGATGGATCATATGTAGATCTCAAATTAACACTGCTTAATCATAGTCTTAAATTTGGTAATGCATTTGTATTTAAGTATTGTAATATTTACATAACTTAAATAAGTATCCAATTTTTTTATAATGTTCCTGCCCTAATTCATTAGTAGAGTCAAATTAGTTATGTTAAGTATATTTTTTCATTTTCTTTTTAGAACTTAGCCATTCATGTTCAATTTAAAATTAAAATAATGCTTACTCTTCAAATTTGAAAAGATAATCTGTCAAAAACAACATCAAACTCATTCAAAAAGTTGACTACTTATTCATTGAAGCAATTAAAATATTTTTTTTTTTTGGAAACATGTCATTTTCAGTTCGTAATAGCTTATTTAATGTTTCTCATTAATGATTGTGTCAGAACATTATTTGACGATAATTTATATTTGTTGGTATGTTTACCTATATATATATATAAATAAAGTAATTTTTTTTGAGTGGATTAAAAATATTATAGAAACACAAATATATATGTGTCTACAATTACGAGTATACATAAACTATCGTAATTCAAAACTGATCTAAATAATGATTCTTATAGATAAATTATCTACTATTTCATTCCAATTAACATCATTTTTAGGGGTGCTACTTTTAGAATATGTAGGACCTGGTCATATAAAGAAAGCAGGGCCCTTCAGTTTGTAGAAGTTCAATTTGAAAAAATATTAGAAAAGATTATAACTTGAAATGTTGGAACGTCCAAACGAAAACCCAGAATGGCTATAATTTATTTTGACTGTCACTTCAATTTAATTTCTTTATAATAGTTTTTTTTAACGTAATACATAAAATATCCAACATTACTTTATTTTTGTTAACATAGATAAATTATTATTAATTCATTAAAAATGAGGTCTGCCAAATCTAAGACTTAAAACATTTAAACAAGGATCAGCACCTAATACTTAATTTATTGTAGGTATATAATTGAGCCAGCTAAACCAAAAATTTCAACATTAAATTTCATACAATTTTTAAAAGGCCGAATTATTAAAATCTATTTGATTGAGCCATAAATTTTTTTCAATTTTTTTTAATAATATGTTTATGTATTTGTAAATTTTATATTACAATCAAAATAAGAGCTAATTTGAGCAATTGTCAGCAGCGATCTTACCTCTAAAATGAACACAGTTGCCATTCAATAACTAAACCTTAATATAAACAAGAATTTTATAAAGTGGCCTCTGTTCTTCCAACCTAATGACTATGAAGAATAAAAGTTTCCAAAAAAAAAAAACTGAAAGAGTAAGCAATTAGATATTTGTATCATGAGTAAATATCAAAAATGTTATCATTGTAGTGTTTTTAGTCGATTATTTAATTATGAAAAAAAAAAAAAAAACCATGCACAATGTTCTTGAAGGCCTTAAGGGTTGAATATTTTACAATCAGTCCATTTTTTCTACAATATTTTCATACAAAGTGAGCCTTACTTTTGAAGGAAAATAATCAAATGAGATAAGGAATCCTTCTCTATTCATTGTAATTTAAGAATAAATTAGAATGTCAAAAACAATTGCATCCAAATAAATGCTTACATAACCATATTAACTGTCATCAATGATCACATCCGTTGTAAGACAATTAAATAGGCCTCTTTCATAGAAACTCATTCAATAGTCATGACATTACATTTAAAGTGATGTTCTTCAAAGCCTTCATGTACCATTACTTAAAAACTATTGTTTAATGACTGTTTTTTGGCTAAAGCTATCATTATGTAATTTAAAATGAATGGTACCAAACATTCCTATGTAGATTAAAATTACTTTTTTATTTTGTTTTGAGTGATCATCAAACTTAGCTCACACAAAAATACATAGATTCATAGGTACATATATTAATCAAGGTAATGATTAAATAATAAATAATTTTGAGTTCATGAAGATTATAATAAAAATCTTGAATCGTTTTATCAAAAACACTTGCAAAAGTATTAAATTCAATTTAGCTTAAGTCTTAAAGAATAATAAAGCTTAAGAGTCAAGTTAGGTGTTTCATAAGCTATTTTTTATACCCTTTTGGTTTTTTTAAGGAGTAGCTAAAAACAAACAAAAAACGCTCCAACAAAAAGTTAATAGAGCGTAATATCACGGCTCACAAAAGCTACAGAAGTCAAATGGGTATGGTGTACACTATTTTCTATGAGCTCTTCATTTATATGGGTATTAGGCCCATAGATGCTTGAAAAATACCTATTTTTATGTGCATAATATGTAATTAAAATAAGTATAACTTTCTAAATAATGACTTAATTTAGAGAATTCGCTCTGATTGTTAACAGATAGTTTATCATCACACTTTATTTTGATTCTAATGACATCTTAGATAAGAACAATAGCAAGTTTTATAGACATAATGTTTGATAAATACCCAATCAAACATGTTGTAAGATATATATTATACTAGAGAATCTTTTATAGGTGGCTTTTTAAGTAGGATAAATCCAGGATTAGCGTTGTAACCTCGAATTGCTTACCTCTGCAAAAAAAAACCCTTAGAACATAAAGAATGATTTTTACCTGTAGAAGCAGGGTTTCATCTTAGTATAAATCCTACGAGCACAGAGAAAAAAACACTACATATGTTAAATATTTTTTGAGGAACTAGGAACTAATTAGTGACCCTACGGTGTGTCTGGTAAGATATGTTTTATAACCGATCAAATTTGTAGATACTAAATATGAAAAAAATGTCAATATTTTTTGAATTTACCACCTATTAAAATGACCAAGTAAAGGTTTTCAATGGTAATAATCTTATAAATGTATGAACAAAAAGTACCAAATTTAGCAATAAAGTTTCTTAGGATTAGTATATGTACATATAAATACTCGTGCTGGTCGAGATATCGTCTCCTCAATCAATCTTTTTTTATATATAAAAGCTAATTCAAGAACATTCTAACGAATCCCTTGTCTATATATTCCGTTTGTAATAATGGTACATTCACACATTTTTACAAGATGTGTAATTATATTATTCAGATATAAAGTATGTGCTACGTACTTTCAGAACTAACTTCATTACGATGTCATCATCTGTATAATTTATACAAAGATGATTGACATTGTATGTTATGTATGTGAAAATTCATGAGTCTTGGTTATAAATTCATTAATTACTATATAAATATATTCAGAATCTAAAAGTCAAAAGGTAAAAAATATTTTGTTGGAGTTAAAAAAACAACCAAAGAATATCAAATATCCACCATGACTTGTCCCTCACTTAGGAAGTCACTTTTATAAGAATATTTAGTTGACTAAATGCCAATATTCTCCAACAACCATTCCAAAATTAAAAATATTCTGCAGAAAATGGAGTTATATTTAGAAAATTTCTTTGGTTTTGATATTGTAAGTTTTAAAAGCCTACCTCTTTTCTCTAAAGAAAGATATTTACTGCGTATAATTTGCTAAGCAAAGCCTAAATGTTAAATTGATTTAACTTTAACGATATAAAATGTTTTCACTGCTTTCACAATTTGCATAATAACCTGAGTTAAATGTAATTTTAAATACATCAAAATAGCACAAAGTAACTTTTGTTGTATATTTCATATTTCTTTACTCAAAGAAAACAAACAAAAAAAGTCTCAAAATTCACTTGTAGTTTGCTAATTCTTTCCAAATTTAGAACTTAAATCTTCAAATGATACTCGAAAATTCTTAGCAGCATAACAACAATTAATTCATAAGCGATCAATCAGTGTTCAAAAATACTAATAAAGGGTAAGGGAAGTAGACAGTTGACAGCTTAAAAGAAATTATACTTGAAAGATACCTTTGTTATAGTTATGAAATGGAAATGGGGAAAAAGAATTAAAAAAACGTCATCTATTGGCGTTATAAATGGAAAAATAAATAATAAACTTTTGTATGGGAGTAATATTTTAATTCGTATAAATATTAGTTGCTAACGCCTCATGCAAAATGGCTGACCAATAATTTGATGACGTCACATTAAAACACTATTTGAAACATTTTTAAATATATATATTATATGCGTGATAGGGTAGACTGTGATAGATTTGACAATTTTACAGAGAGTTTTATAAAGGTTAGGTGAGGAAAATATCTTTAAGTCTTATAATTTTATATAAATGGTACTTATAACTTTGTCTTTTTAATTACATACAAATAAGTCACCTTTCAATTTATAAGGGATAATATCAAATAAGACCTATTTTATGTATATAACGTTTCCCTAAATGTCGCGCCAATTCTCTTTAATATATTCATTTCATTAAAATAAAATACAGTTTCTAAAAATCAATATTATCAATAACCTTTTATCTCAAACCATAGTTTTTTTCCTCCCCTCAGAAAAAATTTCTAATTATATATTATTCTTTTTAGATACGGTAATTAGCTCGTATCATGTCTATAATTATTTAAAAAATTAAGAAACGGGCAATTAAATTACATAAACCTCTCATATCATCTGACTCCTATCTGTTACTTTTTTCAATCCATCATTGACTTAAATATGTATACATATATACCTATATATATGTCTATTTGAAAAGTAGAAGGACTAAACATATCAATCAATTTAACAGGTGGCACTAATTAGAAAAAAGATGAAAAAAAACAACAACAACAACATAGCTAATTAATTTTCAAAAATACCTTCGATACATACACATAATACCTATATAAATATATATATATATATATGTACATACACATAAATAAATTAAAATCTCTATAACCACATATAAAAATTGCTTCAATAAGAAAAACCGGTCTGTCTGTATTTGGGGCCATCTCTATGTGTGAGGATAAATAAATATTTTGTGAGGACATATTATATTAATCATTCATGACTTGACAAATTATTAATTGTTATATTTTGTAAAAATTTGTCTTTGACAATGAGGTATAAAAAGTCAAAGTTTACAAATAAAAATTTGTATAAAAGGAATTTGTATAAAGGGAGTTTGCTATGTTATGAATAGTGATATCTGATTTTTTAATTCTATAAAAAAATAGGGAGTTAATTTTTAATAGAAAACAAGAAGGATTTTTGATTGTTTGACGTTTATACATTTCTTAACGTTTACTTTTTATAGGTACAGTATTATCTAATGTATAATAAACCAATATTTGAAGGTATGAATATCACCTTCGTCTTCACCATTTAAAACCTTGATCTACTCTAACTATTAAACCATTTAATAGTTTGTCTTAGTAGACCACAACACCAGCGTTACCCCACAAAAATGAAAATTTACAACGTATTTTATCGATTTTTCCACTCCTCCTTATTCGCGTTCTGAGCATTGATGGGTTCATTTCGAATTAGTTGTTGTTCAGCTGTGAATATTTATCTACATTTAAATAGAGAATAATTTCAGAGTTGGAAAGAAATGACTTCGTACCAACTGATTTTGAGCCTTTTTAAAAAGTTTTCTGTGAAGAAAGGTTGCAGGATAAAATAAGGACAATGAAGTCCCAATGAATTTGATTTATATTTTGTTATCTACTATTAAATAAAGAAGAGTTCAACTGTTGGCGTAAGTGATGCAATTTGCAAACTCAAACTGATTTTGGGAATATTTTTCTTTCTCTTTTTAAAGGAAAGGTTGCGATATGCAATGAAAATCTAAAACGATAGTTGAAATATTGCAGATAATGACGTTATTGACCATACAACGAATTAAATTTTATTATTCATGTTTTCTTTTTGAAGTAAAGGATAAGAGGTAAAAATGTTACTCCACTTATATATGAACATAAAAAGGCCCTTTAAAGGATCAATGAGACACATTTGAAATACACATTTGGATAAAATTAATATTTTATATAAAGTGTATAATTTAGAAATTAATTCATACCTAACATGCAATGATAATAGATTATAGACAAACTCTGTTATTTATATATTTTTGCAATGACTTCTCACATAAAAATTTAATATAATAGAAAAAAAAATGTAAATCCATTAATCAAAAAGCTACTTATAAGTAGATTTTTGCTATAGATATTGCTCTAAAAAGCTATTTTACTCTATAAATGACATAATTTCATAAATATTATTTTATAGGGTAATCCATCATATTGAGTTAAAAAAAAAACACATCTAAAATATTTATATGTAATATTAAAAAAAATTAGGGAACCATTACTTTCCATGGTCACAAATAAATATTTTTTTATGGAAGATATGGAAAATTGAAAAGAGTTCGACCACGTTTGGATGAGTGTCATGAACTTAGGGTGTATAACAATTTGTGTGATTTGGCTAAATGTTAGGTTTTGTACGTTCCTTGTCTCTGTTTTTTTGTCAAAGGCCATTAAGTGTCCAATTATGGTAGAACAATTATCATAATTTGAAGAATTCAGCTATTACTTAGACAGTTCTCTCGATTCATAAAAATTTGCTTCAATATCCCAGTCTTGTTTTTAAACCAAATTTTGACTATCTTCAATTCATCCATCATAGTCTTGGTCTCCACCCTTTAAAATGCAATGCAGCTGGGACATCAAATGTGGAAAAAAAATAGTTTTATATAAAAATGAATTTTTTTTCTGTCAGTAGTTTTAAATGTTCCAAATTTTGCATCAATTACATCACTAATCTACATGTATCTTGTCATTAATTTTTAAAATTCATGCACTGGACTTAATCAATAAATATTAATATCAAGTATGAAGGCGTTTTATAAACGACAAATAAAATAATGTAAATTTATGAAGCAATTAATAACGATCAAACCATTTTGATCTTGATTGATTTTTAAACTAAATAAATATTTTGCTTCCACTTTTCAAGACAAACACAATACTTTGACCAAATTGTTGAGGAGTTGAACTTTGCCTGGAAAATCATCCATTCAAAAATAGGATTTCTCATACCACTAAGATTTTTAGCTAATGTTGTTGATCTCTCAATACTTTGGTCATGTTTTGCTTTTGAATTCCAGAGTTTTGTTGTATGTAGTCGTACTTCCTTCAATGTAACGATGTCGGCTTCACAAAAGCTTTGCCTAGTCTTGACGACTAGTCTCTCATGTCAGTTCAAGTTTTATGAACTTTAAAGGCATAACTGTCCAATATGTAATGATGTAAGCGTTCCTAACAGACACAGAGTATACTGGAATCTAGTAGGGTTTATCGTACTAATAAACCCTGCTAACTAAAGGGGAAAAGTTTTTTATATGTTATGGAGTTGTTTTATGGAGATCTATATTATAGATCAAATCAGCAACGGAGACAAATACACGATTTAGTTTTTTTTACACAAAGCTATAATACACCTCAATGCATACCACTGCTGGTTTTATCCTAATCAAGCAGCATGCTATATGAGTTTGTTCTGTATGGTATATCCTACGACTTGCGTTGTAGGCCTTTTGTTAAAACACTAATTAAAACTTAATTAAAAGAACAAAGAAAGTACTCTTCTCACATCACAATATCTTAGTCTTGCAGTGAGACTGTAACGGAAGGGGTCATTCTACAGGCTTATTTTTTGTAAAACAATATTAATATATGACATCATTTTTAGGCCACTGTTTGTAGATATTATCTTGGACAATTTGTAGGATTAAGGATCCCCTTATGTTTTTATTGTATTAATCTCGATTAAAAGGATTTAATATACAATAAAACTATGTATCACAACTTACTTATTATAATGTATATATATGTAGTACCAATATTTAATGTTCCTGTGAAATATCTTTATTCAATTTAACTTTCATATTGTAATGAATATATATGAGAGCCCTATTTTAGCATGTGAGAACATTATGTACACATTCAATTCGTATGCAAATAGCATGTTCTGCTCTAATTTTTATTATTCATATGGAATAGAAAATTAGACGGGCAAAAAAAAAGGTGAATAGAAAAACTCACAATACAAAATTCATGCTAACGGAAATTAAATGCAGTTTTACAAGTAGATTGTTCCTTTTATTATCAATGTAGGTTTTTTTAATTTTTTTTGTAAATATATATATTTGTATAGCAAAATAAAAATAAAAAGTCACAGACTATAAGTTGATGAAGAAAGAAAAAGAGTCGTGGAACTTGGGAATTCACTTTAGATCAAAACCTATGATTGTCATTGTAATTTTTCTTTCTTTCTTTCAAATGTTAGCCTCGTGATTGAGACTAACTAAAAGCAAAAAAAAGAAAAAAGTATGGAATCAACTTACATGAAATACCAAACTTCACACCTACTTTAATTTATTGAGTCATCATTTGACAGAATGTCTTTGCAGATACTTATTTATTTTATTATTTAATGAGACCCATGTTTTACCAGGGTCTTAATGGTAGCTACAAAATATTTTCATGCATGTAGGTGTTTTCTTAATGTGCTCATTTGCATATAGTTGTTTGAATATGCTGCTGTTTTTATTGAAAATATTTATTTTTTTATTGGGTTAGGTATTTTTTTTTTTTATTGAAATAACCATTATTTAATTTTATGATTAGAGTACAATTATTAATTTCAGGGCATTGTTGCGTAATTAATGAGCATAAACACGTATAATAAAAGTGAGTAATAAGGTAAAAGAATTTACCAATTTTACTGCATAAAAATACTAGTCCAATTTTACTACATTGGCCACAGTCTCTCATGGATACAAATGAAAAACTATGATTTCATTACGGCTCATTATTTTTGCAATATTTATAGAAATATTTGGTATAAACAGGGGCAGAAATCCCATTTTATCGCTGGAGGGAAATGATATATATTAAAAATTTTAGAGAATAGTTCTAAGGGGGGGGGGGGTACATGTTTTTAGGTTGAATCGTTTTTGATAATTTTGAATCCACGTTTTTTTATTACCTATGTGGTAGAAAATAATTGATTTTGAGCCTCTATTTCCTTCTCTTTTTGAAGGAAAGCCTAAATGCTACCACATAAATAACATCACTCCTACCATAGGTACAATTCGGGTAGACTGGCCTACCATGTGTACATACATTTCATGGATGCTAATGAAAAACTATGAATTCCCATTGGTCAATTATTCTTGCGAACTGAGTCATACTATAAATCTACATAGGCATTTGCAGTGTAATAATAGATTATTCACATCCTTGACTAGAGATAAAACGCATTTAAAAACACCATTGAATAATGGCATTAACTAATACTCTAATTATGGGGTTTCAATCCTAACTTGAAAAAAAAATCCCCTAACGGCAATGAGCTATAATTATTATTTATATTGTAAGAATGAAAAATATCCTTAGAGTCAAATGCACTCATTCCTTGGAGCCTTGGAATCATTGCTTTTAAACTCTCCATTTGGGGACAAACATATATTGTTTGGCTTTAATATCTGTATGTATTTTTTTAAGAGCTTGTAATGGATGTTTCGTGTTTCTACCTAGATAGGTAGATCGGTATAAATATAATTATATAAATTATGGTGCTATTGAATTAAAATTAACTATCAGAGCCTTAAGATCTGATCCTGCCATCTCTTTATTTTTAATTACATGTATTGAAAAGGGTGATAAATGATTTACTTTGCTCTATGGAAGAAGAGTCATTAATTTTATGTTTATGTGCCTTTTGTAGAACAAGTAACGGCCAGACCAAAAGTGGTATGTTATCTTTTATAAGAAATATGATGGGTCTATATAAATGTCCAATAATTTTATGTGTCACGGTACTGGATCTATTATGACTATTACTACTCTTATTATATGGTTTTTATGAGTTTTAAATTTAATTTAATTTTTTTATTTATTAATAGAATAAATTTGTACACAATTTGAACTTTCACATATGTACTTTGGCCTAATATGAAAATATGAGTTAGAGTATTATGTTAATAAAATTCAAAAATAGAATTATTTAAATAGAAATTTAGAAGAAGAAAAAAAATGGATAAAAGTACATCAAAGCTCAAAGTTAGGTCAAATTTCTATCAAATTTTTGTTTGTCAAATTTTCCTTGGTTCATTTTTTGGAGTTGCTTGAATGTTTATGCAATATAAAATTAACCATTATTACATTTGTAATTCAAATTTTATATCTATAGAAATATGACCAAAGATGTACAAACTATGGCCCTCAAATGCTTTATATATAACATTTTTTTCTAAAAAGTAAATTAGCTACAGTGTTTTTGATCGTAGTAATTAATTTGGAATTGTACTTTCTATACCAATACTGATGTAACAAGTGTTCATGTTTTGAAAAAAAAAAAAAGCTGAATATATGACTATTGTGGTATTTAAGGAACTGATCAATTGTAATTAATTTTTTTGAGTCACAAAAAGGTTTTAGTTTGTGTTTGGATACCAATAATTTTTCCAAATAAATAAAAAACAACAGATATATGCAATTCGTGAAATAAGATTCTAAAACAAATATTAATCGATCATTTACAGATATAGGTACTTAATAACTGCAAACAAAGTAAAATTATGACATGGATAGATTATGGATCAGAGATAAGGGAAATATAACTCAAAGATCCTTTCAGTTTTATGTAGGCTCAAATCATATCCACCTTGGCATATATTTCTTTTATTGGACTCAATGTTATAATGTTATGTAATCATAGGTATCAACACAGATGGTATTTTGAGGCATAGCAAAACATATGTAACTATTAGATTGATTACAATGTTCAACGGGGGTGGGAAGTTGGATAAGTATTTTATTTAAATATCATAAGAAGTTGTATGATATGAATCAAAGGCTCAATAGTTCTCTTATATACTATGTATATTTTTTACTCCCATGAAATCTTAAGGTCATTATAAATTATTTATCAATCCAATAATAGAGTCATTTTCTGCAAAAAAAAATGCAAATTTTATACATGGCTTGTTTTAAATGTTGTGTGGGATGATTCAATAGTTAGAAGAAGTAATCTTAAGATCGAAAATAGATATAAATAACCCCTGGGTTTTTAATCTTATTATATATAACTATGCCTTTGATTATAATTTAAGGTCTTTGAAACGTTTTTAGTAGTATCGATACTTGATCTGGGGACTATTTTTTCCCTAATTTGGTTTTAAGGGATTTTTTCTGTGCCGTTTCTTCGTTCGGTCTCAGATTTTGGACCAAAATTAAATCGTTTTATAATTATGGATTGATTTTTTTCCTGTTTTACACAATGAACCGATTAATTTTCTCGGTTTCATATCGAAAACAATTAAATAGTGAAAACTAAACTAATCAAAATATTGCTCAGTCATGCAAATTGTACATAAAAAACATATAATTTTTTATGACGTCATCGTACTGATGTTCATAATTTGAAAATGCACTTAATGTCGTCAACTAATCTTTAAAAATATTCTCTCAGACTTATTTTGTCTATAGAGCCTTTGTAGATTGAACTTGTTTGAAACATAAAATTGAGTCGGTTCAACAAAAATGATAGAAGTCTTGGACCGGTCAAAGATTTCCTGAAGGAAATTCAACATACCATTTCTTAAATTATATTTGTTTTACTAATGGTAATCTTTAGATAGAGTTTTTAGAAACGTTTCAAATTATCATCTTTACATTTTTATCCCATAATTAAATTTTTATATTTATAGCTGGAGTTAATTTTAAAAAGTTTAAAAAGTTCAACTTGTTGGGCTAGAGTCAAAATGTAACCAACACCAGAGACCAAGGCAGACCAAGTATTTGAAGTAATCAAGACCATAACCAATTTCAAAAACTATATAACCATGGTTTACAAATTTTAAGTTTGATAATTGAAACAAACCCCAATTACTCTCTCAAATCAATGACTCATTTGCTCATAAATTTGCATTTGTTTCATTCCACTCATAGCCATCATGAATATTTTGAAGTTTTCAAAGCACAAAGACTACCCAGAACAAAGGACATACTTAACCACCACTATTTCTCTATATGGAATTCAAATAACTAATTCTCTAAAACACATTTCATTCTTATTTTGACAGCAAAATTAAAACTCTCTCTCATAGTTGCTGGTTGCGAATCTTTGTTTTTAAAATTGACTTCATCATCCCTATATGGAGAGATTAGCTATTTATTTATTTTTTTTGCAAAATATTACTTTTTTATTACTAAATAAAACATTAGTAAATGAGACAATCTGTGTGGAGGAGGAAGAGAAGTGAATAACTACGGAAATGAGTCACTTGAGTAGAGATGAAAATTGTTATCAGTATATTCTACATTAAACAAAATATGACAGGAAATAGAATATGTACATATGTAATAAAGTGATTTATGGAGATAACTTAGACACTAAGAAAAACACCCCACATGATGATGATATCAGTAATAAAGTACCTATGCTCATATGCAAATGCCCATTTATAATCTTTATGCGTAGAAAATAGAGCCCTAGAAGTTGATTAAATCGGCTCTAGGAGAATTTCCAGCGAGGATTTAAAAAAAAAAAAAAAAAAAAACTTTACTACGACTATGATTCAACATTTCATGAATTCATGTTTCTATTTCTTATTCATTTCTAATATTCTGAGGTATTCTGATGGATAACACTAGTAAATAAACTTTTCCACTCTGGTTCTGGGACGGCACTTTTGAAAAGTTATCGAAAATATCGAAAATAAAAGTAGTTCTAATAGGCTACAGGTTTTCAACTTCCGATTAAGAAAATAGTATGAGCAAAAATGTACTACTCCTGTTATTTTAATAGTAAATAATTACCTTAGATCCCAAATATGGGCTTGTCAAGATATTTAAATCAAGGAACAGTAATATGAAATATAGAAATGCTCATGTATTAAGTGTGTTAAAGTATATGTATTTATTTTTAAACCTTATTAGCGAATTTTCCTGACAGAAAGTAATTTGACCGATTATAAGCAGTTTGGAAATTGTCGATTTGTCGTTTATAACCAATATTTTTTTCTTCAATTACAAGATAAAAAATACTCTTTTTCATAAAATGAAATTATAATTTTATAAATTACATAATTTTATTGAAAATATAGACCTGGTCGAACCGGTTATTTTAATCTTAACAGTCAATATATATTTGAAGACTTATGAAATTACTTTTAAATGCTATTAATTTTCATGATTTTTAGATACTTTATAGCAAAAAAATACAAAGATTTTGCATAAAATCCTTGACATGTAGAGCTCTGTACAAATCATCTATCGTTAAAGAGACAAAATATTTAGTGATTATTCCTCAAAATCTTAACAAATAACCTTCTTTGCTATCAGCCTCAAAAATATTAATATCACTTGTGCCCTTGTAGAAATGGGGCTTTTTTCTGTAATCAAATTCTTAAATGTGTGTGACACATGTCTCCTTCCCCTCCCTCAACGAAAAAAAAAAAAAAAAAACCGTGAAAATTATTATTTTCAAAAGAGAACCTAAAACTTATAAAATTATAAATATATTTTTCACAAAAATAAATTTAATATTTTTTTAGCTATATAAATTATGAGTCTATTTTTTTCTTTCACTATTCCCTACATACATATGTCTCTAATTCCCTCATAAACAACAAACAGAAAAAAAAAGTTGTCAAAGTGTGAAATATATAGCTTTAATTTTTTATTAAATTGGAGTCAAACTTATAGTAGGATAAAAAAGCTAAGAAAAAAAATAAGTTATCAATATGGATGAGAGAGTAAGCCCTAACACATAATCAATTGTATTTTAATCATAGAAATTGACACAAGAGTCTTTAAAGATACAAGTGATCCAAAATAGAAGGTTTTTTTTTAGATAATTGTCTAAGTACTTTTAGGCAGTAATGAGTCTTGATATATATTAACTGCTCACAATCTTTTAATTTATATTATAAAAGACGGTATTTAAAAATGATTAAATATGATTTAAGATACAATTCATCTTTCTTCGAAAAATTAAACTCGTATCTCAAGGTTACACTTAGTACTCTTTTAAAATACAACAGTACCTATAATGCTCTAACTTTTCATTAAAATATTGGAATGTAAATAGTTGATTTTATAACTTCTGGAAAGGATCTTAAAATTAAAATATACATCGAAACCTAGACTAGTCAAATCCAGACAACACGGATCATTTATGTCTATATTTCAATATAGAGATGAGTAGATAATTTAATCTAATTTTTCTCAAACTGTGGTGTGTTCCCCAGGGTGTGCAAAAAGATTTAAAAAAAATAAAATAAACACAAGATAATAAAAAGAAACATCATAATTATTGATGACCTAAGAAACGTGTATAAAAAAAACTCTTAACATAAAACATCCTGTCCAAAGAGATAAAACATTGGTATAATAATTCCCAGTATAACCGAATGAACACGTTTGTAGATATCTTTATATTCTCTCAATGCAAAGTTAGTCAAATATAAATATGATCGAATTTAATTGAAGATCAACTTTTTCTAATAAGCACTTTTTTTTGCTCCTTATATAAATAACTTTGCATAATTATGCAATATTTTATGGTTATGAAGTTATTTATGTAGATAAGATAAGGTTTGAATATAATATAAGCATTTCTTCCAAAGATATTCAAAATAAAATTCAATTGATGGAAAAAAATGAATTTCCTTGGAGATATAAAAGTAATTTTCTACTTTTGTGTTTCCTCTTAACAATACAACTTACCATATATAAAAAGATATATTTAATAGCTTTGCAGTTGATTAGATTGAATAAGAATACATTTTATAACTATATTAGAGAAAAAAAAATGACAAATTCCTGATTTTATGAAAAAAAAATGATTTTAAAATTTAATTATGATCTAGGCAGGTAATTAAAATAAAAATCTTGAAAAATATACAGATACAAACATATTTTTGAAGACTTAGCTCTTAAGAATGTAGAGCACTTGTTTGTAATTTTTCCCGCTCGATATCAATCACAGATATGGGCAAAATTCGTAAAAAAAAAAAATACTTTCAATGATATTAGAGCGTTTTCTCTGATTTATATTGGAAAGCATACAGATGGTTCATTTTTCCTTTTATACATGATATCTCTTCCAAAGTAAAAAAATAAATAAATATTATATGTTGTAATTGAAAAGATATCTCACATTTCAATTGAAAGAATTAATGAATTAGAGGGAGTTTGAAACTAACTTGATCTGTATTATGAAACCTAAAAAACTTACTACATACATACATGTAGTTACCCATGAATAATTTCCAAATGAGAACCAAGTTATAAAGCCTCGTAATTGAGCGTCACTAAATAGCTATTCAAGAGATTTCTATTCATTTTTATACAAACTAAGATAATCAAATTAAGTTATAACGTAGTAGTATATAGACAGACTTGAATCAAAAGAGTCTCGTCTGCTACACGAAAATATGGCAAAATTAATATTGACCTCGAAACAAAGTATTTCATTCGTTTTAAATATTATTGGCGTCATGACAATTATATGTTTTGTTGAATGTGAATTGTATGTAGATAATTTTCAAATCTAAATTGATAACTGCAAGATAGCCGTTTGAACAAAAAACATGACGGAACTATGACAACAAAAAATAAATTGATGACTATCCAATCATCATGGATGTTTAAAAAATTCACCAGTCTCATAACCAATTAAATACACTATTTAGTTCGTTAACCCATTTATATTTTCATGGAATTGGTATCGAGATACAATTGGCTTATGAAATGAGTATCAGCTATCTTGGCGGACTTATATGCAATCTTGCCAGGTCTGTATAATCATATTTTCATTTATAAAAGACTAAAAAAAATGACACAAAACTCTTTCAAGGGAATAAAACATTCCACTTTTTTTCAGAGGCTCTAATGAATAAATTAGTAGCTTCCAAGACAGCACACATCTTGGAATTGATTTACACTAAGATCATGCATATTTGATGATGATAAAAAAAGAAAAAGAAAAGGAAGAAGACGAGTCTTCTGTTCTTTCTTATTTATTTATCATTATTGTTTCTTCTAGGTACACTAATGGCTTTACCTTACATATACTTTTTGGTGTGTGTGTTTTTTGTTTGTATATTAGTAGTGGGTATGTACTTACATCTAATTATGGACGTAGTACTAATCCCATTCTCAAAAAGTTTTTTTTTTCCTTTTTAAGAAAGAGAAGAAGTCAATGTTATTTTCTCACATCTTTTTTTTTCTCTTAAGACATAAGTAGGACAAACTATGTATGTTGGTATATATATATATGTTTACTTTTTTTTTACCAGGTTTATTACATTTTGTAGTACGTAGAAAAAAAGTTATTCCGTATAAATACCCTTAATTGCTCCTCTCAAAATGAATCTTGTGTCAATGGAGTAAGTAACGGAGTGCTAATGAATTTTTAAGGAGGATATATGAAGATGGAATGCTTGTACTACTTAAATACAACTTAGTTCATACTTTGAGTTTTGGAATAAATTCCATGTCAGAAAAGTTGGTCTAATTCAAAACTAATACAGAAAAAGCGAGGCTCAAACGTTTGAAAAGGATATTCGTATTCGAGCTCAATCAAAACGAGTTTGTATACTAGGGGAAAGTATTCTCTGAAGGCAAGTTCGGTTCTCCAAAAAAACTATTATGATGTATCGCTTGTATATTAAAGCCAGTGACTACTTGGTCCGATTTTAAATATGTAAATATCACTACCCTAGACTACAAATTCCCAAAATTTGCTTTGACCATAATAAGTTTTGATGCTTGTTTAAAAAGGATTTTTAAATCCTAATATTAAGCTGAAAGGGTATTCTGCATGATCAAACAAGTTTGTCTGAATCTATGGAGCAAATATGAATAATATATATACATGCGCATATATTGATAAAAACTAAGTCAGTGCTTAAAAAATTAGATTTTGTTCAATTAAACTTTGATGATTTATGACATCAACCCTTTAAGTAAATTTTTTTTTCATGCCACTGATGTCATTCATCATCTACTTTTCACCTATAACACATGACATTATTTATATGCAAACATAAAGTAAACAGTTATCATGAAATATTGTTCTACTTCTCTTCCCCTCATTAGTTTTCTGAACGTTGATTTGTGGAGTTTTAGCTCTTGTTAAGCTCTGAAAAATATCTACTATTTTTAAATGACCACTACTAACTTTTTTTTGTGGGTTTTATATGAAAGGTTGCGAGGTATATTAAAATAACATTATGTTATAGCTTATCAAATAAGTTACATAGATAAGACGTCACTGGAATGATAGTTATAATTAAAGGAGAAACTTAAAAATTGGATTGGTGGTCATTTTGGAAGCAATGGCACGACTTTGTCTATTTATAAATAGATATTTACATTGAGGAGAACAATATTTATCAATAAAGATCAACCTTATTAAATTGTTCGGAACTCCCTTTCTGGAAATTTATATTTTACCTTCACTACTAATACACAAAAATCCAAACTAAAAGTAATAATAGTGTAAATGAAGATATATGATGGGATAAAAAGCTTCAAACTTTTTTTTCTTGTGCAGTTGTTCACTCCCTTCGGCTGTCTACAAAACATACACTCATATAGTAATGTAGCCTTAGTAGGAACAAATGTTAAACAAACACATAACTTGGAGAAAAGTAATAGACAAAGGTCCAGACGAAGAAGGGGGGGAGGGGGGGGGAGAAAGGGTAAATTTCTATGTAAATAGTATCAACAACAACAACATCTTCGACGATGAAAAATACCTCAACCTTTCATCAGTGTTTTTTTATATCGAATCTCACCCCTCATTGCCTTTAGTTACAACGTTGTGATAAAAAAAAAATCCTTATGGAGTAGGAAGGGAAATATATATTAATGTATGTATATGGATTTAATTTCGTTTTTACTTTTCAATTACTTGCTTGAATGAACTTTCTTTCCTTAGACAGAGAGATGGCGATGTTTATCTTTATTCAAGACTCATAAAAGTCATGAAAAGTAATTTGTACAAAAATGCTTCTATCTTTCTAACTAAGGAGAAATGTTTTTTTGTTTTTTTTTCTTCTCTTCTCCTGTGTTGTGAGTCTAATTTATTCGAATAAAAGCTGATTTGATATATCATGTATATATATATATATATATGTACATATCTTGGACGAAGGAATATGTATATCATTTTTTAAGATACATATATCTCCACTCATATATTTTAGCCTAAGAGAATGTTTGTATTTGTGTACATATATTCTATGATATATTATTAAAAATCATTTCTTTTGTCAGAGAGAATACATTGAATCATTGCTATTGCTACAGTATAATATATAAATATATATATATATACAAATTAGATAACTTGAACTTGAAAGGAGTCCATTTTGTTCAAAATATTTGAATATATGAAAAACTTACAAATAACTCAATCGTTTTTCAATCGTCAAATTTACAAATATGAAGATTTATTTGTTTAAAAAATAGCAATATCTTTATCGTATCTTATAACCTTTTACTCAAAAAAAAAACACTTAAAAAGCCCCAAAGTCAGTAGGTAGCTTGACAATTCTTTCAAAATTAATATTAATTTTGATAATTAGTAGAAAAGGGTTAACAGCAAAAAAAAAAGAAGCTAATTTGAGCTTAATCAATTAAAATTCAGAATACTGGTAGTAAGAGAGAGAGAGAAGAAGAAAAAGTTACATTAAAGAAAAATGTACATTTTTACAGCAAATGGATGATAAACTCATGTCAAAATTTTTAAAAAAAGTGATGAAATGGCGACTGCCTGATCAATTTGTGTACATTCAAAATTTGTTGGCTAAGAAATAACCTTTTTGTCCGCTAGGGGGGTGTCATAAATTAACCTATAACTAGCTACACAATCATTATCAAATCACTATCTGTTAATTGTGAAAGAGAAGAACAAATTGAATTAGTCAAATGGAAAAATAATAAAGTGACGTCATCTAGGTATGTTCATTACGTATCCATATAATTATGTACTACAAAATCACATCCCATGAGAAGCAAAAAATTATCTTGTAGCCAAGAAAGTATTACCGATCCAACTGCAACGTTTCATCACTTAACAACATCGTCTCTTTTAGTTTTTGTACTTTTCTTCTACAATAACTATTAGGTCAACTCAGGAGTTCATTACCGGTGTACTTATAATAAGATAATGTTAAGTGGCTTGTGATTTGCTTTAATAAGGGAATAAATATGAGGTCCATATAAATTTATGATATTCAACATAAAAGTTGTATCTCAAAAATAGAAGATATCTTATGAAAATTAAATATTTATCGATATATTAACGTTGTAAAACGTTTTAAAAATTTTACAAGTTGCAGTTAATTAGCTAATTATTTGATGAAAAATTAATGCATGATGCAATTTTATTGTCATTTCTATATACATAACTTCAATACACGTATGCATATATTGATCTTAAACTGACGTGTTCAATAATACAGTCTGCAAATTTCCTTATTTAGGTATTATCAAGGACTGCATTTTTAGTCTTGTCCTATTTAATTACACATGTGGTTTTCAAAAAATAAGGAAAGTTGATCTTCGATTGAGGTGATATGAATAGTTTTAAGTCTCTTCTAAAAATATTTTTTTTTTACTTTGTTGATAAAATGTTAGGATCAGATTTTAGGACCAATATGATCGAATTGTTATTTTATGGACTGAACTGAATTATGACTAAGCTCAGACTCTGTCCAAATAAATGGATATGAAAAATGACTAACACTGTCTTGAGACTTTTTTTGCTAACAAATTTCATCGTATTGTTGAAGAAATCATACATTTTCTATTTGAGACATTTCCGAGTTCTTTGGGTACCTTTTATGTCTGGGGTTTTCATAATGAATTTCGTAAGAAAACCTTTTGGAAAGTTCTATAAAGTAGCTAATTAAAAAATCGTTCACTATTCATGGATATTGAAATATGGTTACTCTTTCATACACGAAAATTTTGAATAGTCAAACCAAAAATCAATAACCACGAAAGGTTTCGGTAAAATTGAATATCAATATGTGACGTCAATTGTGTGAAAATATCCCCCCCCCCTTTTTTTTCACCACTTATGATTATCGAAATTAGCTTTAGTCTCGATAACAACTTCTGAAGATCTCAGTCTCAATCCATCAAAGTTTTGTTCTTGTCTTGTGGTTAAGAGTAAGGTAAAATCATTAAAAAACTTCCTCATTAAAAAAATAAAATAAGAAAAACCTTGGTATTGATCTCTTGGTCTAATCTTGATCCTGAATTGGTCTCAGTTAAGATGATTTTGACAACAACACTATGTGATATGTATATATATGGACGTAAAAACAAAATCCCTGTGAGTTAATGAGAAGGAATCCTCTCCTTAATTCGAACATAAGTTAGGCAATTAATGATGGACAACTGAGAATCATTAAGAAACAAGTTGCGGACTGCAAAGTTCTTCATGGAAAGATTTTTTTTCCTTTTTTTTCCTTTTTTTTCTTGGAAATGACGGGAGGGGGACTTTAATTAATGTTTTTCAGTCGTTGTTTCTTTATAATAATCCCAGAGTATTCCCCCGATACGTCTATAGATAAAAATGGAAAGCAACAGTTAACACACAACACGTAGAAGGGATCAAACAAATTCTTTCTCCCTTTCTCCTCTAGGGAGCTTCAGACTTTTACATACATATATATATATATAAATATTTATGTTGCTGTTTTTTCAATAAAAAAAACTTTATAATTTTTTCTTGAACGTTTTTTCTTAATCTCTTAAAGACATTTGACTGTCTTTAGAGACATAAATATTTATATAAGTATGTACTTTTGAAGAAAAAACTCTGTACATAAACAGCTTATTGATTAAAGAGTCATAAAAGTTATTAAATGTTTATTACATAAAAAATGAAATATTTTTATGGGAAAAGATAACAAGAAACTTTTACGAAGAGTATACATATATTGTATAAGAAAAGGAATATTTCTATATCAATAGATAAATGGATAAAGTAGAAGGAAAAACTATATGTTTTCCTTCTCAAAATAAAATTGAAAAGAGAAATTTATGAGTCTTGAGAGAGTCATGATGTGTGGGATCTGTTGGGAGCATTTTAATGCACTAGAGAAATTATTATTATTATTATTATTTCTCTGATAGGGGCTGCTACTCTAAAAGTCTTCATCTTCTTTAGCTTTTTGACAAAAAATAAGGAGAATTACAATGAATAGGCTCAAATTACGTCATTATTTTCTACAATTTGACTATTTCCTATTTATTATAAGAGGTTTTGTCAGTCAATCCTTGAATTTTGACGCATAGAAATAAAACTGTATCTCTCAACCTTTCAAAAAGAAAAAGAAAATAGTCCTAAATTAAGTATTATTGAGTCAATTCTTCACAGCTTAGCAAGGACTAATTTGAGTTTAACCAATCACCGTTCTGAAAAAAATATCAAGGAGCAAAGGTAGTTGATAAATCAACAGCTGATATAAAAAAAATACATCAGTAGTTTCATTACAATACATTCCATTCTTGTGTCTGTTTTTTTCTTCAGGGGCCCATCAAATTCATTACATATCTTTGTGAATGCTCCTGTCAGTTAATGTTGAATGCATATCCTTGTCCCCGAGAATGTTATCTTTCAACATTTCCTCCAAAGTAGTTTGAATGTTTGGCGTTTCTTCCCGACTCTGGGATTAATCTCCATTTAATATGACGTCACTGGAATGCTTTTTATTAAATAATATTGTTGTGATCCAGGTCACTCACATTATTCCAGACTTGAACAAAGACTCTAAGGAATTAATACCCAAAGATTTACTTTGGGTTACGTTTTGACAATAAAACCAAAACATTGAAGAGATCGAAACTAATAAGACCAATTTGGAGACCCACGTCACTAATCAAGAACAAACTTTTTAAAAGTAAAAATTATATGTGTTTTGTTATTTTATGTTCTGTGTACCATATCATTTTTGCTATTTACAAGGAGAGGTAACAGAATTTTTTTGTGTGGACTTCTATGATCTACTTTTTTATGGGGTATAAGAGATATCAAAATAAATGACATTTGTAGTATCAATTTACCTTCCTATATTTTTGCATACCCATATCAAAACGTTACGACATGGATTTAAAGACGAAGAGAAAAGGTCATCAATGATTATAACACTTAAATACAAATAAAATAAAAAAGTGTCGAGCAAGGTTTTATTGACAAAGATATTTTTTATCAAATAAAACATAACTTCATATTAAGTGAAATCAAATGACGTTATAAAATAAAGGTACGTGCTTATTTTTATTTAGGTATACATTTACATAAATGCAACACTACAAAAAGAAAGAAAAAATCATTATTTACATACATATATGTTGGGTCATCATCAAAAAAAAAAGATCTCATAAAACTAATTGATAGAACTAATAAAAAAAGTATTATTACTTTTTTTATACAAAATTTAATTCTTGCAAAATAAACACTAATTTAATCCATTTAATTTTATCACAAATCCGTTCTTCCTTGACGAAAAAAAGTAGTTTTTTGCAGAATTTTTATTATAAGTATAGTAATGTATCTACTCAATATGGGAGTTTGTGCAAAAAGCTTATTTTGACAGTGTGCGCAAAAAATAAGTGTATTTATGTATATGTATGTCATTATATATGTATATATTTATTTTTTTTGGTCAAGAAGTCATTAAGTTCCATGTCCATATTATTATTTATGAATTTAAAGTAAATATCTAACCGATTCGTTTTATACCAAGTGTGCTAGATAAATAATGTTTAACTTCAATCAATCAAGTGATCAAGAGGTAATTTTTTGTATTCCCTATTTTACATAACATATTTTTACACTTTATATCTCAACCTCTCTTTAAAAAGTAAAAAGTAGTCGTCAATCTTCTCAATTGTTGAAATAGTCACAGAATGGCAAGACATATTTTGACTTGAGTGGATTAACGTATAGAGAACTAATTATACAGCAAATGCGTTGGTAGAGAGATTCACAGCTGAGAAAAAAAACTTCATAGTAAATATTGATGTACTGGTAAAACAAATTGGAATCCATGTACAGGATAAAAATCCTGATGGCATCTACCAAAGCTACCTTCAAAAATTGAAAAATGGTATGGTATTCAGCCCATGTCATCATTGGCAACTCTATATTTAATTACAACTCTAATAAAAATGGAAGAGGAGAAAGAAAAACAGCTGTTCAATAAATTTATATGAGCCTCTGATATTGTGAAAATATGATCAAGATATACTTTTCCATACTTCTCTTCACTCAATACCAAACACTTTTTCCAGCCTTCATATGCGACAAATTTCTAAGCAATGATTTTTGAAAAACCATTATATTAAGGGCGAAACTCCTTTACTGAACCATCAGGGATGTTAGGACACACATCAATTAGTTTATTAGGGTCAAATTTTTCTGTAAATAAATTTATATACTATATATATATATCTACATGTAGCAATTTTTTAAAGTCCATAGCTGTTTTGGCCAATGTTTTCATGTTTTAAAAAAAGTTTAAAAAAAAAAAATGTGATCAATCTACAGTTTATATATTTAGAGCTTGAGGGAATTAATTTAATTTTTTGAATGTATCAGAAATGCCATAATTATTTTTTTATAGTTGATGATTCGTATCACATAATATATATAATAATTTTGACCTGCCATTTGTTGGAAAAGGTCAAGGACTCACGTGAAATAAATCTAACTGCACAACATATTTTATTCACGATGCAATTTGATATTCAAAATAGTTTGAAACTAACAAAAAATAATATATAATTTACATCGATTAAAATTATTCTTAATTGCGAGCACTAATAATTCTTAACCATAGGGAATTATCTTTTTTAACTACTTTAAATTACATAAAGCATAAGTTAAAGCCTATTCAAGTAAAATAAATTACATACATATATGTATGTATCTAAATAAAATACCTATAATTACAATACCTTTAAATAAGCACCATTTTATAGGATACTGGGTAGGCAACCATTTAAGAAGGACTGAAAAACACTTTGGAATCTTTATTTTTTCTTTCCATAACCAAAATATTAATTAATTATGATTATGAAGGAATGATGCTATTTGCAATTTAACGTTAATTAATGCTTCAAGAGATATAAAGAGAAGTAAAAATGAAATGAATTTGCACGTACCATAAACAAAAAACGAATATGGTGAGTCTACAAGGTCTCAAAATTAAAAAAAAAGAAAAGAAATCAAATCTTGTACATACATAACTATGTTACAAAGGTATATATTCTAATTATGTATCAGAGTATCACTAAATAGTACACTCGAAGTCCGTAAAATATGATTTTAAAGTATTCTTTCATAAATTATGTCTAGCTTATTTCATTATTCTGAACATTTGAAAAGCTGTTACGATTGGGTGATTGTTTGAGGTAGGAGTCTTAATATTTTGCTGAGTTTGGTTTACGTTTTATAATGTATAAATGCTATTGTTATTTCTTTTTAAACGTAGAAAAATATATAACTAAATTAGTTAATAACTTAGCACTAAAACTCTTTCCTTTTTAGTTTTTAAAGTTATATATTTCATTCACTAATATTGATTTTTTTTTAAATCTATACACACAAATAGACTCATTACCTTTTGAAATATAGTTTTTTAAAATCATAAACTACTCAGCAGTCATTTTGACTGCTTCTAACAAACACACCAGAATTAAGGGTTAGAAATGGCTATGTTCTATCATTACATAGCCTTGAAATAAATACCAACACTTATTATTGTTAATAAATTACTTTGAGTCAATTTAAATTGCTAATAGATGATACTAGTTTAAAACACATTCAAAAGTCTACTTAAACTGAAGTATGAATGAAGTCAAACAACCCTTGATCAATACTATTTGAGAAAATATGTATTATATATACTAAAGGTCTTCTTAAAAAGGGTCAATCGGTAACTCAACTTCAGATAAAACGGGGTTATATAAGGCTACAAAATCGTTTGGCAGAAATAATTAAATGTAAAATATAATTAAATAAAAGTGAAGAAGTTTGCAAAGGAATACAAAATTTGGAATAGATTTATTGAATTAATTTTTGAGCCTTGTTACAAATATAGTCCATTTATTACTGTAGATGTACAATTTTTACCAATCAAATCAAAATGTCAATTTATGTAAGTTTGCAGCTAATGAGTCAGGTATATTTGCCTCTCTTATTGTTTTATTTAGATTTGGCAGTAATGTTGTATAGAGAGGACATTAGTAATTATTAATATGAGTATATGAACAAAAATAAGATAATATCAAATATCTACTATTTAACGAAAAATATGCAAAATAAATTCAAATGAAGTGACATATTTATGTAATTAATTAGATATTTGAATATAGCATGAATTATTGTATATGAAAGCATGGATCAAACATAAGCATGTTTTGTTCTTCTAACATGGATTGTCATACATATGGCCTAAAGTATAAACTTTAGAATCATAGACATTTCACAAAAAAGAAAAAAACAAAAAAGATCAAATAAATTCAGGATTATTTTTTTGTAGATATAAAACTTTTTATGTCATCGGCAGTAGCAGCAGCAGCAATAATGGTCATTGAATTATTTATGAGCTCCCTTTACTTCATAGCCATTATAACTTCTATGTATGTATACATATTTAAGTAGAGTATGAATTAAAGCATGTCATAATTTTGATAATTTATTATGGGTTATTCTGTCAAATTGGAAATGAAAAATACAAAAATATTTATATGACATTTGATAAAATATTGGGGTTTCATAAGTAGTATAAAGGCGAAGTTAATGCATTTTTAGACGGCTTTTTTTTTCTTTTTTCTTTTTTTTTATCTGAGAGGTGTTTTAATTGAAAATTAATTGGTTTTTTACGTTGTTTATACGAGCACAAACAGATGATGAATTAAATTGGTTTTTTTATTAAATCCTAGTCACTCAAGAATCTTGATTTTTTTTTAGGTAGGTATATTTTTGTGTAGAATGAAGTTTCTTCAAATTGCCTTTATTCAACTATATTTACACATTGAGTAAACTAAATTCTTAATCACCTATCAATAAATTATTAGATACAAGGTATCCCCTGTTTATGCTGCTATTTCATCATAAATTTTCATTTAAAAAAGAATCATAAAAATTCAATAAATTTTATTTCTACTATATTTTGCATTAATAAATAGGTGACACTAGAGCGAAAAATAGACTTTAAAAGTGAGTTCCTGCAAAAAAAAAAAAAAATTATAAGAGAAAACTACTCAAATAAATTAAAGACTCAAAAACTAAATGGGTAAATAAACTGACTAGAAAATTTCTTCGTATATTTATTCCGTATTTTATCATGCAATCAACATTTTAGTCTAATTTTTTCCTCATATAGTTCCTGTAGAAGTTAATTACGTTTCTTGAATACCTCTTTACTACCTAACCGGTAAAAAATATTACTCACATTGCAAATATATCATAATCTTGTTAAAGAAGATATAGTATCAAAGATAATCTCTATCAAATCAATTTGTGTATTTAAAATTTACATAGTTTCAGGGTTTCAGATCATTAAACATAAAAATCCTAGCACTATATTCACGAAAATTATCCCCAAATAGTTTAGACAGCTTCTTTTTGTTACATATTAGCCATACCTTATGTATGTATTGTGCAAAAGCTAAGTACTTAAAGATATATAAATGTTTATTCTTGAAATATACTTTTAAACAGCACATCTATCATTTTATCAAATCTAAATAATTTTTCTCTAGTGGAAAGATGTGTGTTGTCGAAGCCTGAAATATTGAGAACTATTGGAAGAAAAAATGAATGCTTTCAAGAATTCCAAAATGACGGAGGTCATTTTTACTCATTCCTCTTTATTCGATAGAGATTTTAGTATGTCAATTCTAAAACTAACTCCTCCTACAGAGTTGCACTTGATATTGGGAGCAGTTAATCAAATATATGATTGACTGAATATTACTAGGAGTTACAATAATGTATGTAAATAGTAAAATAGTTTGGCTGTATATCTAAGAGATAGTATATAGAAGGGAAATCAATGTAGGAAACTGTTTTGACAAATCGGAAGGAGATTTACAAATTTTTAAAATTGGGATTAAAAGTCCCTCAAAAATAGTTACTTTATAAACACTTTTAAGTATATTTCAATGTTCTGCAGGAAGGAAGATTGTGGGCTTGACCCATATTCAAAGCAAGCAAGTGAGAATATGCATACCGATTAGATGTATCATTGGATTAGTTTCAAGGTAAATGACATCCATTAAAATTTTGGAGAAAAATGATTGGATGCTGTAGTTGGATATAATTCATTTCATCTATAAAGTCTAAAATATTATTTATAAAAATATGTAATTGTGATTCGTTGCCTTTGTAAACAAAAAAAAAAGTGAATATATGTACATTGAAAATAGAATATGTATTTCTAAAATTGATTTCTTAATTATTTGAAGCTATAATATGGTTAAATTGAATAAATGCCTGATGAAAATCCCAAGTTATCTAAATACAAACTTATTGTATGGAAATCTCTTTGAAACATATACCTGCATTAAAAGTAGAGTGATGAACTCGAAAATTGTATGGTCGTCCTTAATGACTTTCTAACAAAATGAATTAGACAATTAGATAAGGAACACAAATATTAGAAAATTGGCATTTAGTTAAAACTATCACAAATAAATAAAACATTTCAAGTCAATGTTTTATTCGAATGGTTTGACTAATGTTTTTAGTATTTGAATGTATTTATTTTGAATAAAGTGTAAATAACTCCCAAATCAAAACAACATAGCCAAATATGGATGTCATTAAAAGATAATTATATGTTAAATTCCTGGCAGAGTTATGACATAGTATGACTCAACTATTAATAAAATATCATTTTTCAGATTATAAAATTGTAGTTGAATCATTTTTTGACCTATTATATTAAAAAAAAAATTCAGATCCTGTATATATATATATATTTATAACCAACAAAAATTAAATATCCTATCTTTTACAGAATGAATGTTCACCTTTTTTTTTCTCCCTCTCTGTCTCAATTTCTTTATATTTAGTGGGATATATGGGTATAACCATGACTATGTGTTTATATAAAATAGGGGGTGCTTAACTCCGTGAAATTAAACTGTACACATTTGGAGATAATTTATTCCCTCTGAGTTGACAGATAAGGAACCCTCAAAAAAACGTCGTTAAAATGTGACTTACTACTCATGTGTGTGTGTGTATTATTTCGGTTTTTATATACTATATACATAACTATGTAACAACTGATGAGTAGAATTTGTAATTTTTAGTATCAGTAGAGATGACAAATTCCTTTAAAATACACTACAGTATTTTAAGAAATCCGTCCTGGCTCATTTAGCTTATACATATTTTAAATGAATTAGTTTTGTGTCGAATTGATTAAATGAAGACGAGTAATTGAAAAATGTAAAATAGTAATCACGGATGAGTCTTCTTGTATATTTTTGAAAGACTTTGAGAGACCTTTTACTCATCTCAGTCTCTGTAAATTTATTGTTTGGTTAAATGTTAGACATAATAATTTATTAAAATTTTCAAATAAAAATCAGATTAATAGTTTAGGAGTAACGGTATTGAAAAAAAAATATGATATCAAGGACATTTATATTAAACATTCACGATTATTCTTAAATAAATGAACAGGAAATATTCATATGATTTTGCCGGAAAAATCTCGGAACTTATTTGTTTGTAATTGTCACAGCCCAATTTATAATACCATGAGAAACTTTATATCCTGACAAAGAAGAGTTAAGTCCTTTTGTCGTTTTTTAAAAGGGTTTAATGCAGTGCTTTTCAATCTTTCAGGTGTTTTCATAGGAGTACATATGTGTAAAACAATTTTAGAAGAGAGGGGGATATAAAAAAATCATTTTCTTTGAACAAAAAAGGGGAAAAGGTACAGATAATCCAATGCTAATTGAGAGAAGGGCAATTATAGATTCTTAATTACCATAGTAAATACTAATACATTTACATTTGAAATCTAAAAGATTTTTTCAACAGTTACAGTTTTGCTGACTTACTTTTATATCAGATTTATATTTATATTTCTAGATGAAAATTACTCAACTAATGGCACCTATCTGCATATAATCTAAATTAAACTTCATTTGAGGATACATTTACTTATATACAACATACATATATGGTTTGTTCATTACAAACAAATTTCTATTTAGTAGGTAAATTAAAATTCCAATATATTTTGGTCAAATACTTTTATGGAAATTTGCAAAATAATATCATGAATATGTCAACCAGTGAGGTTTCCATATACATACATACATAATATATTCACACTTTTGCAAAAAAAACAAATAATAATAATAATATGAACTCCGTGAAATGAACCCTAATTTCTAGGTAGATACACATATTTAGACGTTTATGAATGAAAAAAAAAAGGTGATATTTTGAAGGGAACTTTTATTATAATTTTTATTCTATTTTTCCGATAGCCTAAGAAATGAATTTTAAATAATATGTCATTAAAAAAATCATAGAAAAAATGATGTCGATTGACAACTTGTTGAGGGGAAATCACGATACAGAATTACTGCTGTATATTTCATTCAGAGGGCTTACATATATCTGTCAATATGTATATATATATGTATAAGATATTTTTTTTATAAATACATAGATGTTTATCTAAAATAATAAATTAAATAAATACATGTATTTTAAAAGTCTAATTACTGAGCATTTATAGATCATGTTACTGTTTTTTGATTTAAATATCTTGACAAACTAATATTCAGTATCTGAAAAAATCATTTTTCAATGAAAGAACGAATAGTATTTAGAACTAAAAACAATTATTATAAATTTTATGCAAATATTGAGTAAATTAAAATCGACAAACTACACTACAAAATAAATATATATTTGTTTAAATGAAATCACTAAACAGAATTGTTAATACTTTATTGTTATATTAACATTTTATCTTCATCAATCGCGATTTTGGTAATATTTATATAACTTTTTTTTAATCTTTAACTCTTGGTTTAGTTTATTAATAAAATCAATTAATTACAAGAATAAATTATAAATACGTAGTAATGTCAGTCTCAAACAGTCTATATTTTCCACAGAACCAATTATCTAGACGTTTTGGTGCATTACTGTTGTATATTCTAGTTACAATGAAAGTAAGAAACTAATTTCTTATTTTTTATATTTGATATTTTTTAAATATATACATAGAAAACATTTTGAAGTTGCTCCATCTTTAAATAAAAAGTACAAAATTGAAGGATTGAGTTAATTACGTGTGATTTTTACCTTAAATGAAGCAACAATTGTATTTATTATATGACTGATAACACCAAAGCAACTTTTAGTGGAAATTTGCTATGAAAACGAATTGTTTTGAAACACTTTTATTTTTAAAAGAGCCATTGACGTTGATTATTAATTATTATTATAAAACGATTAGTTACAATATTGCAAATGGTAACAAACCAATAGACACAACTAAAAATCTAACCATTGTTTGAACTACAAATATTGACAAATAGTAATAAAATATATATATAAATAGAAAAACGCTGGATAGTTATAAGAAAACGACCTTAAGAGAAATATTTTTTGACAGGTCATTATGTTTATCTATAATAAAAAAAATTTATCATATTACTCTAAAATTTGTATATACACACATACATATATTAAAAAAAAAATAAAAATAAAAAGCTCCTGAAGGCATTTCTTATAATCAATGCATACTTTTTAAATAGGTGTTTACCTACCTTGGTTTTATATGCGTACATATGTATATGTATACATCTTAAAGAATCTCTTTGAACTAAATAAAAACTTATAAATTATGAGAACAGAAATCAACATAGGTAGAAAATAGATAAATAAACTGTTTCTGCAAATTATTACAAAGTTTTTTTTTTGTTTTTTATTTTGTACATACTTCATATTTATCCTTTTGCAAAAAAAAAAAAAACGTGTTTAAAATATGATGTGTTTCATTTACAATAAGTAATGTAACATAGGCACTTGGGTATATACCAATATATATATATATATATATATACCCATAGTAAATACCCATAAATTAAGTACTTATTACAGCCTTTGATAATGAAGGTGAGAGAAAGAGAGAGATACTTAATTATAAACTCTTCATTCCTGCTTAAAATAATTTCCTATCATACAAACTAAATGTACTATGCACATATATATAAGTAAGTATATTATATCGAATCGAAAAGTGATATATGACAGTCATAAATAGGCCCTTTCCTCCTTTTTCTTCTTCTTAAATACATCTTTAAAGTTCAATTAAGTATGTACTTAGCTACATACTTATATGTACTTATTCGAACATTCATATCTAATATACTTAAATATACATATATGTACATACATAGAAAATACCTAGATGAAGGTGATATAATTTATAAAGACACGACAATGAAGTTTTTCATGGGAATTTATGGTCCAAATTTAATGATTATTTCTTTTTGTTTTATTAGCGAAAATGATGGTTATTTGATCAATGCCAAAACATAATATTTTTTTTTTTGCTTTTATGGCACTATGGGTCATAAATGGGTCTATGATAAAGAAGAGAAAATACAAAGTGCTAAATTTCTATCAACTGATCTCGGTGCATTGATAAAAATTAATTTTTATTTATTGTTATCTGAATGTATGCTATATAGAAGATGTGACTTCGTACAAATTAAAATGTACCCTAACAAAAACTTAGCTTAGATTGCAGTTGATAAAAGTTTGAAATGCCTTTATAAATGAATCATATTTAAGCCATTTTATCAGTGTTACTCCAGATAAAGTTGCTTTATTATTTTTTAGTCCATCTTATGTGAATATTTGGCATTTTAGATAACATATAAATAATATTTTATAAAAAAGTTATAAATGCGAGAAAAAATACACTTTTCAACAATTAAGAGCCTTACTTTTAATTAATTAAAAATGTTTTGTTTTTTCAAATTGTATTTCGTACTCAAGCAACAAACCTTTTTTTTTTTTTACAAAATAATATTTAACTATAATATTTACAGTTAAGTAACACACAGAATCAAAGTTTGAGCAATTTATGAGTATGATAGAGTTTTTTTACCAGGTCAAAATACGAATCTAAGACATAAGGTGAATGAGCTCAAATGAAATAAAAAATGAAAAGTACAAAGCCTTTTGATTACAAAAATACTTACATGGGACAATTTATGCAAAGAAAATTAAATAATTTTTTTCTCGATATCTTAAAAAACGATCTCACTATTTAAAAAAAAAAAAGATTTCGTAATATTTTGAAACGGTAAATATTAGTAATTATCAATAATAAATAAAAAATATGCATGTAGACATGTCAATATATTAATTATTCAATGTTTGCAAAACATGAGATCATTTTATGATAATTAATTATCTATGAAAAATGAGAACACACTGCAAAAATGAGCATTAAATTCATTGATTTCCTATGAGCGGATATACACATAAAATACATGTTCTTAATCTGAAATTTTATTTTTGGTCATTTGAGATACAAGAGAGGTTTAATGTAATTAATGTATGCTTAGCTCATACTAAAAATTCATTTAAAATAGGTAAAACGTCATGTTATGATTCTTAGTCAAGATTTATAAAAGTCAAAATTAAAAGTTATTAATTTGATCCATAGTTACATAAAACCCATGAATTCCCCTGTATTATTAATATTTTCTGACTAAATTCATTAGAATTATGTTTTAAATCCACAATGTATGCTCTCATAAAATGATTATATGTACTGAAGTTATAGGGTACTCTAATGGGTAAAACATAACCGTCAAAATTTAATGTAATGAGACCATTATCAACTCATCATTTTTCCAAATATACAACATAAAAGAACCAGAGTAAATATGTATAGAGGTAACGATAACCAATTAAAATACTAATTTTGATGTATGCTTTTATATAATACATATAATCTTTAATTATATATATTTTTTAATGTGTTTTTGTCACAAAATTAACCAAATATGTATGTTTATTTGTAAGTATTTGAATTAGTGATGCACTTATGTAAAAAATAGTACTTTTTTGGAGACCGGTTAGTGATATATTGTGAACAAAGAAATATATATTTTAATGCGTCATAGGAAGCCTCTGGTCATACAGAAATTTCATTAGATTTTTATAAAATCATCACAACTATTAAATACAGATTTGTTAATGTTTTTTTTTAGACCAGGGGTTCTATGAATGGCCTCACACTGAGACCTACATTTCTTCATGGTCATTATTTTATTGTCCTTCAAGTCTGGAAAATGTATGTACTGTATTTCTTTTAGTGATTGACTGACTTTAAGTAGACCCTAACATTTGGAGATTTACGTCATTCAGTATATTTTGATAAGGAATTTATTCAGGATCATTTGAAATAATTAATGACTTCAATTGCTGTTTATGCTATAATCGAAATCGAGAATATGTTTCATCAATGTACAGGGGATTAAATATTAGTTATATTTTAAATCAGTTCTCCAATATCTACTTATAATAGTTTAGCAATTCATTTTTTGATCACGACCCATCTTTTAACTAAAAATGTTCTAGACCTTATCAAGCTGTTACTTTAGAACAGGTCCTTAAAGTCAAAAGATTCAGACTTGAAATCGAAACCTTGAGGCTAGAGACTAACGAATGACTTACTCACCTCTAAGACTCACGTATTACTAAAATCTTATAAGCTTACGAATTAAAATACGACTCGGATTCGAAGTGAAAAGATTTGTTAATATAAATTTAATATAAATAAACAAAATATAGCCAGTTCACTGTTTGTATCTGTAGAAATCAGATGAGTATCAAATAACAGGATATTTATCCTGTTATTTGGGGAGACAGAGAAATTGCCCTCTTGTTAAATTTAAAAACGATATGGTAACCATGGGAAACAAAATGTTTGCATTTGATTATTGAGCCTTGAATGTAATAATATGTTTGTCTTTAAACATATGTACATATATATACTTAGGATACCGTCTAAAAGGTTTTGGAATGATCCTAGAAATAGATCTCTTACAAGTACTCTAAATTGACCAAACAAATTCTTGTAACCGCAATATTGACTAAAAAGCAAATTAATTTTACTTTTTTTTCTCCTCCTCGTCTAAACCACTATGCTTATTTATATGCATGTAGACATGTCAATATATTAATTATTCAATGTTTGCAAAACATGAGATCATTCAATGATAATTAATTATCTATGAAAAATGAGAACACACTGCAAAAATGAGCATTAAATTCATTGATTTCCTGTGAATAGATATACATACATAGATATTTCGATTCACTAAATTAATTAATTCATAAGATTTATCACCACTCTTGGTTGTTACCATGTATGTAAAAAAATTTATCTTCCTATGCTTTCACTATATCTAAAAATAAAAAATACGGAACTAGTTGTACCGTTTATATATGTTTTTAAATTACTCTTTTTTGTAGAAAATTTAAATATTTAAATTCCTTAGATTTTGAAGAAATCAAGAAATTTTACATTACATTTAACTTATAAAAGACACTTAAACACAAACGTGCAGAATGCATGTCTGTAATGTGGATTCGAGTCTAAAAGTGTTGATGTACTTGAAATCAACATCATAGACTTAAAAAATTGCTACATTGGTAGAAAAAGGATTCAATATATGGAGCAAATTGATATAATCAGTCTCCTATTGCAGAATTGAACTCCTTGACTTGAGAAGTCCTGCAAGAAAAGTGTCTACCTATGTATGTAGTTCAAGCCTCGTAATATCCTTTTGCGGATATTAAAGGAAAATAATTTTTAATAATATGTGATTTTCTACCTCAAATTACAAGCCATTTAAAAAAAAAACACGATCAACTAAATAATTTTTTCTAAATGCAGAGAAATATATATCGAATGTTAAACTAAAATTATTTAAACCTCTTAAGCAATATATTTTAAAAATTGAAATGTTGATCTTGATTTCATTTTATTTTGTCATTGTTACTTGACAAATCAGAACAAGAATTTATACTCAAAATTACCTTAGGAACATGCCGTTAAAATCTAAATTTTTTTTAAAACTAATTTCCTATGAGTTTTGAATTAATAGTCTGAAAGTTAAAAAATAAAGTTTGAGAAGTAAAAGATTACTAGTGCATGGGAAGAATCGATTTTCTTAGTATCTAATATGTTAATATTTTATTGCCTGCAGTCCACAAAGAGGTAATTTAGATATATGCTCCTTTATAATTTGTAATGAGACATTTTAAACGTAGTGACTTGATTTGATACCCGTCTATATTGACTTGAGCTATAACAACCCGAGACTTAATCTTCAAAGAGTTGAGATTCGACTCATATTTGAGCTTCATAGACATGAGACCTGACTCGAACTTTAGCTTCATAGACTTGACTCAGACTAGCAAAAATTTGTTAAGGCTTTGGTGCATGTAATAGGAACATCAAGGAACATTTGGCAGTTGAGAATAGGAAGAAATATTTATTTGTATAAGAAATATTATTCATAAAAAAATCTCACTCATAGAAATACATATATTACTAAAATACATCCCCTTAACAAAATATATATGTATTATAAAAATAAAGTCAAAGATTTTACTCCCTTAAAAAACAGACTCATAATTCACTAAAAAAAAGAGGCCCTTTTTTTTCTAATGTAAGCACAAATTAGTTATTATTTTAAGTAGACTAATAAATCAAAAATGCATATTTTTTTATAGAATATTTGATGTTATTTTTTTTTTTACAACACGTTTACTCTCCTAAGAGGAAATACATTAAATACTGTTTTCTTTCCCTTTTTATATTTTAAAAAATGTTTATAAATCAAATATTTATTTATGTTTACGAGTATTGAAATAATATTTATGACCTGACAGCCCTTAAATAATAGTAATAATCATCATCAAAATAGAAATACAAATGTTATATTTATGTTTGAACGTGTTTATTGGACAATAATTTTCTAGAATTACATATTTCATTACGGTTGTCATAATGTAGATTTGTACAATTAGTTTGATATTTGTTCATAGATTAGATTAATTTGAGCAGTTTTACGTGACGTCATTTTTGTGGAAGTTGGTCGTCTTGGGAGAATAAATAAGTTTGAAGTAAAAATCTTAATTTCATTAAAATTATGGTAAATAGTGATTTAATCCCATGAGTTTGGATGTTGGAAAGGGAACGATAAATAAAGGATTCGACCCTTACCGTCTATCAAAAATCCTTTGGTCATTATTATATCTAAGACCCTAATGTTTTATATATATTAAAACAGTTTTTAATGATTAGTGAGACCACTGAAATTATCTAATGAAGATAAAAATGCTACAAACCTGACAATGCTCTATTCTTATAAGGTGTTATCATTTATACTTCAATCTAACAGTCAGAAATGATCCAATCAAAAGATGATTTGTTTTTTGTAACTTGTTATTTGACTGAATTAGAGCTCAAATAAGTATTTAACAATGTAGTTTGCTGAGTGATCCACAATACTGTACTATTAGATATTTACTGTATCCAGTCTAGACTAGTTCTGAATTTTTTAAACTAAATTTCATTCATGACCAACAAAAGAAGGTCAGTAATAGTAGACTACTAAAGGAAGAAACAACCCCTAGCTTTTCTCGTCACTAAGAGAGGAAGGACAGAGAGAAATACTTAAGGCAAATATAATGACTCTGATTAAATGAACAGTATATTGTCTCACCAAATGTGTTCTTAGGTCTTTGTAATTATGAGACCATATGAAATACATATAGACACTGTACTTTGTATTCCACAGACACACTCAGCCCTGAGGGAGGAGGAATAATTATTTGATAGTGTAAAACCGATAACCTCTACCCTTTAAGTGACGTAAATTTATGAGAGGCCAATAGTCAATAAACAGTATAAATCTTAGTCCCGTCCAAAGAGTCTTGGTAGTGTCTTGTTCTTGGGTAAGTTGGTCTCGAATACATCACTCGTTATAGTTTTACATACCGGTATAGCCAATTATTTAATAAATATATTTATCTCCAATTATTTTAATTTTCTGGTTCTAATCCATCTAACACTAAAAATAATTGTACAAATCTAGACATTTCATAGAGATTTTCAGTATCTATTATTAATTTGTTTTCATTCAACCATCATTGTTTTCTATGACATCAAAAGATACTTTAAACACTCGTTTAGTCTTTTTTTTTTTTCAATTTTAAAACCATTTGATTAAGTTTTCCCAATATTTATTTTTGATTAAATATACCAACAATATGTCTCGACCATGGTGTTATTTTCTATAAGAGCTTAATTTGTCTTTAATGATTACAGTTGATTAATTATAAAGGTGCTTATTTATTGGAACTTGATTCAATTTTTTTGTAGATCAAAAGCTCTTTTACGTTAAAATATAACATGTGTCAGTTAAAAGTTCAAAAATATTAATTAGACTTCCAGTAAATAAGGACGCACTTTACTGAAGTCATTCTCGAGACTAAATTTCAACGCCTTGCAACGAATTTTTACTGACAACTTCTTTACCTTTTCCTAAAAAAAAATTATAGCATCACTAGTGGTTGCCCTGTTAAAAAGAATAATTAACCATTATATGGATAGATAAAATGAAGATTTCATAAATTTAGTCGAAAATTCAGTAAAATGGGTTCTAACCAATGATATAAATTAATTTATTTTTTAATTTAGCTCGTACCTACAAATATAATAGACTTTTTTAAGAAATAGACAAAGTTATATAAATATAAAAATTAATCTCATTCATCTTATCTAAGGCTCAGACACTGATGTATACATATACATATGTAGAAAAAAAATATGGAGCATCTTGTAACAAAAGATAATTTGATCCTTGCCTTCAAGGGATAGTCAACTTATACCTACTGTATGAGTATTGTGTATGTTTTAGATTACCTGTTCATATCTGAACTTTGTAATTTAAGGAGTTCCTTCATTTAGAGATGCTAATTTTTTTTCCATGTAGTTTGAGAGACAATACAGGAGAATAAGTTTACATAAACTATTATGTAATATACATATGTAGGTACATGAGTCTGTATCCTATCATAACAAGCTATGAATGGATTCTTCAAGGCATAGTCAAATGACACAATCTTACAAGGAGTAATCAATATGCTTCTTTTTTCAACCAAAGTATGTATGTATATAATTAAAATACAATACAAGTAATCATATATTTCTTCGGTATAACAACATGAACTATTTACTAAAGAATATTCTGTATTTAGACAGAGTCTGACAAATGACTATTCTTAATAACACTTTGATTACATCTTAATTGTAGTAAGAATTAAAGGCCCAGATGGAATGGTTTTATTAGAGTATGGATTACTATTTCCCCTCATTCGATTAATTCCAATATAATCTATTCATTGATTAAACGTATGAGGATGTTTGTCTCTAGGGTGTTTAATTGTAAAGGATTTGCATTAATTGTTTATATATTGAAAAACAAAACAAAATACTCACCCTTTAGGAAAAGTAATTGATTATAGATGTATTCACATGGTTCTAGAGCATGTCGTTATAGGTCTACTCAATGTATTCGTTAAAATAGGTTTTATTATTTAAGGTTTCATAGACTAACATTCAAGTATATTACTTGTAGTAAAATTTTAGATGAAGACTCTCTACCTAGTACAGGATTTTTGGGAGTGAGAGGGACAAATTAACTATATGTATTTTAATTTAGAGGACATTTTTTGAAACTCAAACTACTCAGTTTTGTGTATGCTTTAAAAAAAATGAGGATTTAACAAAATATTTTTATATACTGGGAATATTTGGCCCACAGGCCAGGAGTTGTCGAACACTGCTTTAGAATCTATATCTTCAACTAGTCAATGTTGAATTGTAATTTGTAACATAAAGGAAATAGACTCCAATGATTATCAAAGAATGTAATGAAAGTGTAGGCCAAAAAGAACTTTTGTATGGTTTTGGCTCTTAATAAGCCAGGCTTTTCAGCTATGTCTTATAAAGGAGAATTTTGTTGTAAAAGAAATAAAAGCAGGTATCTGCAAGCATGTTATCTATACAATAGAAGTCGAATAATTTGAACTGGATGGAACAAGTCAATTTCGTATGACATAAAAATAATAAAAAACTAAAAAAACATTTCATTTATAATATTAATGATATATTTCACAAATTTGTGATATTTATTCAAAAAATTCGCAATGCTGACTTGCTTCATTGTATTATTTCTTTTAATTTTAATACTTTTATTTTTTATTAAGCTATTATTAAATTTATTTCTCATCATTATAATTGGTAATAAAGATTTGATACATTAAATAAAGATTAATTGAATGCCAAGTTATGTTAAATTTTTGATAAAAACTCTCATAAAATAATTAAAATATAGACAGATGTAAAAGAAAAAATAATTTGATAAATGAACACATTAAAATTGTGTTTTAAATGAGACTAGACTAGATTTGATTTTAAATATGTAGATAACACTGGTCAAGAATATCAGATTTATTTGATGTCTTGCGATCAAAATAGGCTGAACCTGGTAGAATTTCATTCATTAATTTAAAGTATGACCTTAATTTCTCTCAGTCAGGCTCATATTCTTTAGGCAAGGGCCATAAAATATTTTATCTTTTTAAGATTCTAGGCTTAGTATTGTGGAAAGAAATGAATGGTGAAAATATGATTAAAGAGATAATTTTTAAAGACTCTAAAACCATAATGTTATTGGCATTATCCTATTTATTAGTGTCATTCTGGGTTAAATAGGAAAATCAATGTGCTTTTTTTTATCATTAGAGACTTCTAGCTCCAAGGGGAATGAATCAAAAAAGTGTAAAAATAACTTATTTAATAGCTAATAGTTTGAACTTTATTTTATTGTAAAGATTTCCGTCAATAACAATACCTATTGTCGTTCATTGGAGATAAGGCTATCGAAATATTTTAAGGCTAAAGTTCCTTTTTGAAGGAGTTTTATAAGAAAATAAGTAATATTAATACTATAAAAATAAGTAGAGAGGGAGAAAGAAGAGGTAGTAGAAATCAAAAGACATTTTTGCTCTTGAACAGTGTAATTAAAATTTTATCTGGCTCTACTGTGACATATAATACCAAACGGAAAATAAACTATATTTGTTCTTGAGACATAAAAAAACTATGCACACCTTGGACATGATGGTTTTTATTTCTATCTTTGATGAGGAAAAATAATTAATCCAATTACTTTTGGGGATTTTATGAGCCATCACAGTAGTTGAATATTTTCAAACTGAGGAATCAATATGTTGAAAGCAAGAGCAAAACAAAGTGACCCCTCCCCCTCTCATACGTCTTTACTTTAAATTATCCGACTTTTACTATTCGTACTCACATATAGGTATTTAATTTAAGACATTTGAGCTTATTAGTTTTACTTTTTGTTATTCTAAATCGTTCAACAAATATTTCTTTTTTGTCTTTAAAAAAATATGTTTTTGATTAATTTTCAAATATAGGTGCAAGAGATGACTGTTATTGTCATTAATATTTATGCCAAGCAAAATAAAATTATAACACATTAAATATCTTCTAATAATGCACAGTGCACGCAAGTTATTGACTATATTTATATATATCATGACATAACTATAATTTTACATCATCCAATAAATAACTTATAAATAAATTGAATAATAATAATAATAAAAAACACCTCTGTAACCATCTTTACACCAAATTAAAAATGTTATATGTTATTTTAAGGTGTGTAGTACTAGGGTTTGTCTCCCGGAGTCATATTTCTTTTCTTATCTGAAACACAATCTAAGTCTCGGCTTCTTTTAAGATACGAACAAACTTAAAAAATAAAAACTTTCAATAATTAGCAGCTTTTTCCTTGTAATTATTACTTGTTGCTCCTCAAAGCGTTTTTCATATCTATGTAATATAATTCCATACAGATTTAAGTCACTAAAATATTTTAATAAGAAAAAACAAATTTTAGCTTTTTTTATTAGTGATTTGCCATTACATATGCGATGTTGTCAATTGACATGTTTTTTTATAATGATTTGACACTTCCAGGATCTTTTGCCAATGAACAATTTCTTTCAACACAATTTTCTAAAATATTATATTAATTTAGTAATTTTTTAATCTAATGGGTTTCTTGAGGGATAAAGATTTTTTTAAAAAGAAAATGTTTCAATCACTTATTCGGATGATTCAACGACCTTTGGAACGTTTATTCGTTTTCCCAAGTTCATTGCTCGATGGGTTAACTTGTTGTTAAATCTTCATTTTAACCCTTTGTTACTCCCTCTGGGTAAAATTTACCCAACCAAATCATAAAATAGCTTCTCATAATTCCTTTTTCCTTCTTTTTTCAGGTAATTTTCAAACTTATCATTACTAACTTTTTTAAAGTTAGTCTCATTATTCTTTAAATTGTTTAATAATTTTCATTCAATTCTATTTTTTCTTTTGAGGTTAGGTGACAAAAAGTTATGAGTTGTCAAGTAGTAGTATTGCCATAGATTATTGCATAATTTCACGTGTTACTCTCCTGTAACTTTATCTGTTTGTGCAATACTTCACATGAAAAGTATGCTCTAAACATGATAACACAGAGTCAACACGATATGTCTGACATAGAATGGAATTTTTTGTTTACTCCAACAAAGAACTATCCTCAAAATTCAAAATTTGACGACACCTTGAAATGATAGTAAATGATTAGTAATCTACTAAAATAAAGAGCATTGTCAATGTGATAGAAAATGCACATTACTAGTCGGGTAAAATTTACCTTGGGGGCTTAACTCATGGAAATTTTTGAAGGAGCAGTAAGAAAAACATTTTTCCTCATGGAGTTACGTTTTTTTTACAGAACCAATGAATCGGTTTCCTTAGCATCTTAAGAAGACAATATGATAACAACCACGTGCAATAAACTTTTAGTCTATTTTTCGTTTCCCAAAAATAATATTTTTTTTTCTTCATATTTTCACGCAATTCACTGATGAAGAAGTTGTTCTCATATACCAAATCCCTAATATGCATATTTTGCAAACAGAGTCAGAGAAAAATCAATATGTATGTTTCATTGGGAGCAATACTAATAAAAACCTACAGAAATAATTGAATAGTTGAGCTGCTAAAATATTGACTCAAAACTCGTTGTCAAAAACTAAAGACTCGACTTAGACTCCGGCAGAAAGACTCATGACTCGACTCAGACTCGTGAAAAGTCACTTCTGAACAGCTCATGTACCTAATAATCATGAATTATTTTTATAAATTATCTAGGATTTCATCAATCTATTTAGTAAATATATTTTATCTCAATCTTGTAAAAATCCAGTTAATAGGTAGTCAAGGTGTGTGTTTATGACAGTGTTTTATGCAGTTGGCAACATGTAATACAAAATATATCAAATATAAATGAGGTGAGTTTCCAAATTTTGTGGTTGTATAGCCTAAATAGCTATAATTATGGTCAGAAAGGTATGAGCCATGTCTGTTTTAAACACAAATAGCTCTACAGCGATACTTAAAAAATTATTTTTTGGTATAATGCCTTTATTCAGACCAAAGCTATGAAACGAATACCCACGTGATCAATTTTTCTTACAAATTCACTTGTCCAAAAGTTGAGTTTTTTGTTCGATAGGGGAGCTGAACTACTCTTTAACTAACTATTCAACTTCGATAAAACTTGCTACTTGAATTAAAATAAGGTAAATTTTGCAAAAGTAAGACAAATATATATATATATATATATGTAACTTAAAGACGACAACTTGTGGTCAAAAATAAGTCTCATTAACAATGAAATATTTCTCAGCTAACCAGTATGTTTTGTTATGTTGTTTTATAGAATTAACTCAGACAGCTAGTAAACAAACATGATAATCCAGAGACTGTAGCAAATTTATACAAGACTGTGGATCAACTAATTTGAGCCATTTTTTTCTTATCTTATAAGATTTATCTATGGTTAGTAAGTAGTAGATACATGACTCAAGCCACAGTCGAGTCTCTTTTTCCCTAGACTCAAAACTCGAATTGATCTTGTCTTTCAAGATTTGTGACTCGACTTTGTCTCATAAACAGCTTTGCTTAAATTAATTTTTATAAAAATATTAACTGTCTTATAAAAAAAATATACTTTGTGAATCATTAATTTATTACCAGTTAAAGGAAATGAAACTTTCTTCAAGATTTTTTTTTCTTCTTCTTTTGAGCATGAGTCCATGAAACTCAGTCATGATTAACGTTCATACAAGAGCACATATATCTTACTCCCTTATCTTTTGGAGAACCCAGTAGTTGTAGTATATCCAAACATAAAAAAAATAAACCTTAGAAGGAGAAAGTGAAAACACTTTATTTATTTTTCAATTAATCATGAGCATTTTTGTTTTTTTTAATATATTATTCACATTCATTCATAAATGTATTTATTTACCTATGTATCTATTCCTTATTTAAAACTTTAAGAAAAGAAAGGCTTTAACTCCCCTCCCTCCCTCCTTTACTTTTCCTTAACAATTTATTTTCTATGGTAGGCTTTTATAGGTATTTATGCTACATAATAGAATAAAAGAAAAGTTTAAATCAAATTACATTACATATACCATATAAAAAAGAAGAAAAAATTGGAATCACGTACGAGGTAATGAATTATAGTGAAACTCGTATCATAAAAAATTTATTAGAAATACACAGAAATAAGGAAAATTGATCTTTATTTATAGGTAAATAACGTGTGTCTTCTGTATAGGCACCAAATTGGTTTTTGTACTTAAGGGTAAAAAAGAAAAATATTTACATAAAGGCACCTTTGAGTGGATTGAAAGTAGACTATTGGTCACTGATGCTACATATTAGTTAATCAGCCAATAGCGATCCTTAATTGATGACTATATTTAACTATTAAAAAATGTACTAATTTCTCAAAAAAGTCTACAAGAAACTTTCTCAAATAGCTTGAAAAATTAAAAACTATTGTGTTAAGGTTTTTATACTCATAAAATTATGCTGTTTATGCAAAAAATGTCAGACTTTCAGATTAATAACATACAAAATACTTTATCCATAGAGTTGTGGAAAAAGAATCCATCCCAGCGTGCGTCGATCACTTCAAAATCGTCACAGATTTTTTAGCTATCATCATTCCTTTTGTTGAATACTCAATTTTATAGGGTATGACCTCTTACTTCCTTTGACCCATTGTCATCATGAAGTGTTAGTGTCAACTTCAAAAATCATTTTTTAAATGTGAAAATCATACTTCAGTCATGGGGTTGAATAATTAATATTTATACGATTAATTGATTTATTTATGATTCATGAATCTGTTCATCAACAAAAGATCAGAAGAAATCCTTTCTATCGAAAAAAGTCAAACTAGTTTCAATTGAAATATTATTACATATAATCAATATATATAAAACTATAATATATCCATGCTTAAGTCATGGATATACATAATTTTTGAAGAAAAATTATAAATATCTTAACTTTATTCCTATTCATGGCCTGTTCCCATTTAAAAAAAAACCATTTCAATTTTAATTGATTTTCAAAGGAGTAAAAATTTGCATTAAGTTAAGAAAAATGATGTTTCCTTTATTGCAGATCACACAGGTGGAGTGTTAGATTGGTATACAATTTTGTACGAATCCTTCGGGTATTTAAGGATGAGTATAAAATCAATTTTAATGAAATAGGTCATATAATAAACTCATTTTCTTCGCTTACGTTTGTGACATCCAATCCCATCCTCCCGTTTCTTTGTCTGCCATATATTTATAGCTAGTGATATATGATTTTATAGATAAGGAGGTTTTTATCATTTTGTACATATGTACAAGGGATGTGACACGTCTTGAACTCTTTGTTCCACCTTGTACACTTCCATAACCGAGCTTTATGGATGCACGATGAATGTACTTCATTGGTATGGAGAAAACTTCTACATATAGTAACTTTCATTATCTTAAGGAATTTACATATTTTGTGCCTGCTACTTCTTTGTTGGGTAATTTGTGTACATACTTGAATAAATGATCATCGCATGCCAAGTGAGGGAACAAACAAAAGAATCTTTTTGTAAGGAAAAAGAGACTTCAAGCATGAATACAAATGAGGTAATTATCAATAACAAGAGCCTAGGATTTGCAACGTTTCTCTGTATAAAATAATAAATTCACTTTTTTTGTACATGTGTATGTATGCATACCTATAACGAGGTAGGTAGACGTTTCAAAAGAGTTGTATGTTTATATATAAAAAATACACTCAAAATTTTCCATCTTTATTTTTTTTGAATCAATAATATGTTTGGACTCGATGATTTATGTATTAGGGTTCATGAATGAAAAATGATTCGTTATTATTTGAAAGGATCATTTCTGAGAGTATTATAGTAATAAAAGGAAAAAAAAAAACCACGAATGAGTATTGAGCAAACATCTATTTCTATTAAAGAAGCACATTATTAATGGAATATCTTCAATAACCCCTCAGATTATTTATTCCTTTACACCCACTTAAAATAGGATATAAAAATGAACTCCTATTTTAAGAGTATTTTTCATTACTTATATGCAAAGCATTGAAAACTTTTTTCCAACCCAACGCGACTTCAAAATCTTTTATGTTTGTTAAAGTGAAATTAATTCATTTCCGGATCTTCATATTGGATTACATGTGGCTTTAATTTGGCCAAGCCTTTTGATGATTTCTTGAATGCGTGTATTCCATTAATTCCCCCAAATCCATAGTTGTAAAAGATGCCTTTTACGAGACTTTTTAAATGTATTTTTTTAATTGAAAATGCGACTGGGTCAAAGATCTAATGGGCTTTGAATGTTTGTCTGTATAAAACTCCACATAAAAAACCTTTGTATATACATAATTTTTAGACATTAAATGTTTTTATTGTTTAGGTGCATTTATCAGTTGCTCATATTTTCGTATTTCATTCGTTTTTAAATTAGAAAACTTTTATTTCTTGATGTTTATTTAGTCATAAACTTTTAAAGGCTGGTACTTAAAGACAATAGAACGAAGGTTTGTGCCTAATAATGGGCATACCCATTTCTAAACCTCTTGGGTAACCTCTAGAATGAATGAAAAATAATCATTGTGCTTATGTGTAAACTTATTTGTATTGTGCCCTTGATCAGTTAAGCTACAGATTCCTCATCTGAGGGTTATATAAATTATTTGAAGGGCCACGTATTTTTCTTTTCAATAATGTATTCAAATAATGATTATCAGTGGGTTTTCTATATATGTATTGACTTTTGTGACGTAATGACTTCTTTTAACTTAAAATAATAGCTTAAACTATCAAATATTCAAATAAAATTTTAATGATCATAAATTCTGAGGAGAATATTAGCCATTAATTTATACAATAAATTACCGACCCCCCATCTCACAAAATCTGATTAGTCCACAGACACATTTTTTCAACATGAAATATGAATACTGGACCACGTACTTTATGACAAATAACCTCTCTAAATAATTTTTTTTAATGTACATATGTTAGTTATTCAACAGTTAGTTCTACATACATATATCAGGGATTCGTCAATTCTTGATACCGTTAAATAAATAAGTCAAATTTGTCAGAGCAAATCAAATAAATATTAAAGTTTTTATATTTCATTAACCAGTTGTTGAAGAATACACATTTGTAAAAATCTGGATTTATCTTCGTTTGTTCAATATATTGTCGGAGCATATGGGATTGAAGAACCTTGTTACGTCATTATCATTATTGAATCTCTCAACTTTTATTACAAAAAAGAGGAAAAAATAAGGGCCCAAAATCAGTTGGTGATAGTTGGCTAATTATTTTTGAAAAATAGTAGGAATTGTTAGTAGATTAGCAAGAGTCCATTTATTTTTAACCAATCCATGTACATCTCCATAACTCTTTCCATTTCAATTTTTGTACCAACAGTCAAATACTTGTATGTATGATACATGGTTTTATAAAAATTGAAAGAAGCGTTTAAGAGTGTACTATTAAACTATTAAATTATTAAATGTTCAATAACCTTATCGGCTAAATACAGCCCATGGTACAAGATAAAAATTGCATAAAAAAAGACAATTTTTTGAGGGAAATATTTTTTTTAGTCCAATGAGTGAAGTTAAATTGAACTAATTGTATGCACTTCTTGTTTCTCTTGTTTTCAATAACCTTGCTCTGAAAAAAATAAAAAAAATACAACCAAATACAAAGAGATATATCATAATTAAAAGAGTATCATTAATAAAAAAGTGACCAGGGATTTCAATTACTGATTTCCCACGTATTAAATTGTTCATTATTGTAAATGATTTTGGTTTGTTTCTAAAATAATATGTAAATATATTTTCCCTTTGTGAATAAAAACATTGATTCAGTATAAACATTAAAAATCAAATTGATATGCATTTACAAAGCCAAATATATATATATAATTAATGCTTTACAGCCATAGATATTGACGTATCTAATAATTCAACACCTTTGTACAATGTAGTGTAGATATTGAAATATGAATCTCATTATATGATTAGGTACTTATAAATATAGGCATGGGTACATACACTTAACTAGTTTGATATTTATTTTGTAGTGTCGATTTTCAATTGTGATTACACAGTAATGTCTTGAGTGATTTGTTGGGATAGATTTCTTGATTGAGTCACCTAGTCAAAGAAACAATTAGCAACTTGTGACTTAATACATCGGTAAATATTTAGATATGAATTGAATTTCTCTTAACATTTAGTTTAAGTTTTTGTATAGTTTGCTGACGCATACATTAAAAGGATTTAGCAACTTGACCATACCAAAATCCAAACAAGCCCAAAAATTTAGAATTGACCGTCATCAATGAAATAACGACTCATATGATGAGAACCATTTGTAGAAGTATAAAGATTCACTGAGGCGATATTTTTAACTTTTCCACCCCGAAGCACTTTAATGGAACGAGTATCCTTTAAACCATTGGCCATATCCACAAATTGTTTAAGTAAAATATCCACATTAAATCTAGGGTTAAGTAATAATGTTACCTTTTTAATATTAACCCTGTAGAAGGCTTTGGTTGGATATTTTGACTCCATCCAACACTCGGAAGGATATAAACAAGAAGGAAAGTTCAGATGAATATTAACAGATATTAATGTGCTAGCTTTCTACACTGGGAACCCGTTGCAGGGTCTTCAGACTTTTGAAAGACATATTTCCTATCAAAAAAGTTGTATCAACGGTCACTTCAACATAAACAGCCTCTGTTGAGCACATTATATTTGTTATTAGCAATAAGATCACTGAATCTTTAGGTTCCTATCCCTCAGAGATGTTTCCCAGGTTCTTGTAAACTAACTTATCTAAAGTGGATCTGTATTTTTCAAAAATGACCTAATGAAGCTGTATATAATATTTATTCTTGACAGTATATTGAGGATAACATCATTCTCGGTGGAAGTTCTACGAACAACATATGCATTAATCGACGCACGAAAACCTAGTTTTTTCACTTTTACTTTATGGCTCGAACAGCCTTGATTCAAAAAGTCTGGTATATTCGCAAAGCCAATTACACAAAACGAAATCTCTTTCAGTTTTGGATGAGAGGCACATCTCTGACATGTTGAGTCTCATAGTTTAAGGTATAATTCATGTACTCGATTTTTTTTAACATTTTCTCAGGTGGACCACAATTTAAAAAAATAATAAATATCAAATATAAGTACATAAATATATTTAGATACAAACATACAACATTTAAACTTGAATCTCATTTATATTATTCTGTTCTATAGAGAAAAAAAACATAGAGGTGACAGTTTATGCACTAAGACTAAGGCAACTACTGACACAATACTTTTAATAAGTATAACTTATATTTAAAAAAATAATATTTAGTTATTTCCATTTGAATATAGCAATACCTCAACAGTTCATAGTTCCGTGGATAAGGAGATATGTTAAAATCTGGACTGTAAGTGAAACGAACTAATATAACATTTAAGTATATTGCTGATTCTTATACAAGGATTTTTAAATGATATCATACTACTATAGAGAAACTCAGACTGATCAAATTCATACCAAACAAGGTTTTTACAATGTCCCTTTGACTCCGCTATGTTAAGTACTTATGAAATATTAATACCTTGAACAGCCTAATTAATTTGTTTCACGAATATGCAGAACTTTTAAAGACTTTCCTTGAGATGGATATTGCTTGTAACCCTTAACAATACTGTCGACTATAGTCTATATATACTTTACAATCGTGTATGTATATATAAATTAAAGAACATTTTAATGTATTTCCCCTTACCTATTCATTTATGTCTTTATTGCATGCATTCAAATTGCAGATATTGAAATAAGCATAAATGTAATTTAAATGTGTGAAGCTCTTCAAAGCTCATTATGCCTAAAAAAAATGCATCATAAAATTAAAAAAGTATTTAATTGCATTTCATTCATTACTAACTTTTCATTGAGAAGGATAAGCCAATGTAGATAGGTATGTAGATAACACTCCACCTCAAGGAAATACTTTTTTTTTATTCCCCTAATACTTTTCCAGGCTCATTAATCAAGCATTTGTGTGTTTAAATAGTCATTCATAGGTGTGATTCCATTTTTAGTACGTACCCATATTCTTAGTACATAGGAATACAAGCAGAAAAAAAAAGTCGGATGATGAAAAAAGTAAAAAATACATCCACGAATATCATCATGGGAGAATGATGAGGCAAAATCTTTTGACGACGTTTCTTCTACACCCCCCCCCCCCCGACTCCATTCAAGGAATTCCTTGAACCATCTATGATTAAAGATAGATAAACATATTAATCAAATCTTACTTGGAATGAGTCACATGGAGGAAATAATATACTTATTGCCTGTAATATCTAAAATCAATTTTTGATCATTTGTGAAGTAGTTATATTTTATACGAGTTTTAAATTGAATTTTAAGTATTTTAGCACAAATGCAGTCGCCATTTTTTTTTTTTTTTCACCTTTACTTCAATTCAAGTCTAATATTGTAGTTTAACGTAACATATGATTCACTTACTCTAACTAAATCAATACTGATATTAAAATCCCATCTAGTAAAAAGATAAATGACCCATTGAAACAAAATAATGTTTGTGAGTCTCAAGACTCGAGTCCTCAAATTCAAGTCTGAGATTCTTATCTTTGACTCTGATCTTAAAGTCTCTGTTAAATGACATTAAACTGTGTGTATTTGTAGCCCCCAGCTTTGATTGAGTCATTACTATCCATATCAAATAAAAAATATAATGACAATTTGAAATAAAAGATTTTGTGTGTGTCTCACGACTCGAGTTATATTATTCAAGACTCTTTATTCTTTTAATTTTAAGAGCAAGACAAAGTTATTCAATGCTTCACATCTAATTGCTCTAGAAAAAATGTTGCAATTATGTCAATTTTTACTTGACAAACAACGGATATGATCAACATTTTATTTTGCAAGATCTTTTCCGTTTGTTTGTGGGCCTAGCGGTAACTTTTGTATGCCTTCATGCATACCTATATACACTTGTTAGCATCAAAGTCATTTAAAAAAATTAAAAGTAATTAATAGCCCAGTTAAAATCTTTTTGTTTGAGTTTGTTACATTTCTAATAAAAAGAGATTTACATTTGTTTAATTAAATTGAGATAAATATTATGAACTCTGGTTTATTTTTTTTCTGTTTCAAACAATGGAGTCTTGGTTCGTTGACACTTAGATAAGTATCCATATTATCAAAGAATAGAGAGATAGAAGCTATCAAATAGGCCTAAGTATGTCTATATAGTTTAAGAGTATAATTAACTACTTATGTAAATGAAAGAGATCCGTAGCTGAAGAAGAGATGAATCTTGTCTGGGAATGTTGAATGTTTCATGATCAAAATATGGCAAATCTATGACGAAAAAAACCTCATAATATATATATATATATATATAATATTTTGTATAGAGATTCTTCACGCTTCTTCATGAAAGTCGGCCATCTTTGTTACATCCCTTGCAATTTATAAAATTATGAATTACTAAGATAAAAATCAAGACTTTATTTTCTTATCAGCTGTTTATTTTTTGTACTATGCGTGTAGCCTTATCCTCGTTCTGAACGTTGAGTGGTTGAACTTGAATGTAGTCATGTTGAACACTACTATTAAATCGAGAATAGTCCAATATTTGGGAGGAATTGACTAACGACCAACTGTTTTTTGAAACTTTTCTCCTCTGTCCTCGAGAGATTGAGTGATGCAAAAATGATCACATTTTCATGCCCTTAGAGTTCCTTTTTTTTTGACAAATTCCAAAATTGTTTTGTTTTTAAACATATAATTTATGAAAGGGCTTTTGAGGTTAAAGAGCAAACTTCTTCATAGTGTAAATCTTTCAAGATATAATTAGAGGTTCAGTGATATAACAAAACAAAATAAACTGTAGGAATGATATAATCATAGCCTCATATTAATTCAAAAGGTTAATGAATCATTGAACCTGAAAGAGAAAAAAAAAATTATGTTTTTCTATTCATTTGATTTATGATATAGGAGGTTAAGTGGATAAATTTTCTAACGAATATATATTCCAATTAATATTCATCTGTTTTCATAATAATATATATAATTTAATAAATAAGCTTTTGAAAAAAATACACGGTTTGTTCCCAAATACTTCTTTTTTTCTTTTGAATAAATTAGTTATCAAACTCTTCGTATCACCCATTAGAATTATTTATAAAACAAAAAAAATTGGGCGTTAAAAATATGACGTTAAGAATCTTAAAAAGGAGTTGAAGGGGCCCAATTGAACAACGACTTTTTTTTTTCTTCTTTTTCTTTTAGTATCAATTAAAATCTTGAATTTGTATATGTACACCTACGATTATGTACTAACTATGATTGTGCAATTGTAAATAGTTTTATGAATAAAAAAAATATATAACAGTTGATTTTGCTTTAAAAAAACAAATACATGTCTATACATATGAAGGGAATGTTATGTAGTTAAATTTTGAAAACTATGTTGTTATTTAATGAATGAAATATTGACTTTAAGGTACACTTAGTAATTGATGCAACGAAATGTAAGAATGCTCACAAGTAATTCCTGAATACAAAAAATTTAGATTTTGACTGGATATGACATAATTCAACAACGTATTTTAACACTAGAACGGGCATTTTTATTGGTCGACTTGCGTTTTTGGCATGTTTTATTTGATTCATGATGACTTTCGTTATTTTTTTAACATCATCTGATAATGTTATTTATATACATATTTTTGAAGAAAAAAAATGTATTTTTAACTCTCTGTTGATGAAAAACTTTTTTAACGTGATTAGTGCACAGAAATAAAAGAAATTTAATTACATGAAAAGGAATTAAAAAATAATAGTAATTATACTAAATAAATTTTGTAGCATTTTTTGAACCATTTCATCATCCATTTTGCACTTTTAAATATCAATTCAAATGCAAAAAAATCCTTGTACCGGATGGAAACATGAAATTGGCAGGCTCAAATGATTCAAATTTATAGAAAAAGGGTCTGAACATTTGTAGTCTAATCATTCGCCAGCATGGGAACGAAAATAAACTTCACAAAGCAGGCTATTCAAACAAAGCTATCCCAAGAAGGTAGACATTGGAGCATCCCATATTTTCTACTATTAAATGTGAAAATAGTTGGGAAACAGTCGAAAAGAATTGGATAATAGTTTTAGACATTTGTAATTACTCTTGTTGGAGGAGAAAAGGTTGAGAGATACAATGAATATTATGTAAATGTATCATATCTAAGGAGAGTAGGAGAGGTTTCGTAGAAAACGAATATATTTAATTTTGTAGAAAATATATTTATATTTTTGCATATTTTATTTAAGATTTAATCTTTAATTACTTCTAATTTGTTTTATTTTTATAACAACATTACATAGCTACTTAGCTAATAAGTATTCATATGTATAAATCCTTTATTTAGATACATTTATAATTATTTATGGTGAATCTACAAAGAATCTCTTATATATTAGCATATGAAACATATCCAGGTTTGTCTTCTCTCTCATATTTAATATCCGTTGATTGACTTAAATAACATTCATCCAATGAGAGCAGTCAAAATATTAGACTATAGAATACATTTCTTCCGTTGTTGTTTTTTTTCCAACATTATTAAGCTATGATATTTGATCACTTACGGATAAAATATTGAGTTTCGTTCGCATAATTAAAGTTATGAGTATACATTTTCTTATATTTAGAATATATCATAAAATAAAATAATTTCCTCTGTTTTTTGGGGGGTTTTTTTATGCCAACTTTTTTTTTGTCGATATCAAATGCAATATGATATCTTTAATGTTATTAGTTTGTTTTGTTTTGTATACTGCTTCTAAGCATATTCGTACAATAATGTCTATGTATGTAGATTAAATAAATTATTATTTATATTAAGTATGTTTCATATGGGTATTGTCTGTTCTACCCAAATTAGTAATAAATAACACAAGTCGAATCTTACAATTGCTTTATATAAACATGTGCCTAAAAACTTTATTTAATTTTTTATTCAAATTAATGATTGTATTAAAATGGTTCTTAAATGAAAGTTGGTTAAATACTCTATGAAAGAAAAACTCATAATTATACAAACTTTGAATGTAACAAAACTTTTAGATTATTCTCATGAATGGAATAATAAAAAAGAAAGGACAAAAGGTTATCTCCAAATTAGAGAAAAGTTTGAGGTTAATAGCAATGACGTTATAAAGGAGAGAATACTTCTTGTAAAAATGTCCCAATTTATCAAATGAATTATTGAAACAATTTGGAAATATACAAAATAACAATAAAATTGAATGTTTTTTGTTTTGTTTGTTTCTTAAATAGAAAAAAATTGAATGACTCCATCAACTTTGAATCATTTCACTTAGATTGTATCTAAATTTGATATCTGATTTTATAAGATACTTGATACATCACCTATTTACGAATCCACAATAATTAGGTTTTTTCTACAATATTATATTTTCTTTAAAAAAAATTTCATTTTTTTTCACACTTTTGTATTCATATTTAAATAAGAAAAATGATGCACTTAAAAATAATTTTATCTCCAACAAAATTTTATGCTAATTTCAAAAATGCATTTGTACTGTGTATGAGATAATCCAATCTAAAGAAAAAACAAATATGAATGTCGAAAAATCTTCTTTTTTTTTGTAAAAACATTATTAAAAAATGAATAATGCCTTAGTTTTTTGTTAATTTAGTTACGAAAATGGTAAGTTTGTGTGGTCTAATTAAACAAAATCATTATTCGGTTAATAATTTTTAACACTAAAACTACCATAACTGTCATTTTAACAGTTTTTAAAATGTATTGTATAATTTTCTTGTTATAATAAATTCAATTAGTTGCAGATTTCTAACATTTTCTAAATCATTTTAACTTTTAAATGAATAAAAAACCAAAACCACAAGAAGATTTTGACTAAATCTACTTGAAACCACCAAAACTGTCTTTTGAACAGTTTTTATTCATATATCATAATTAGGCCAATTATATTATACTTCACTCTGATACTTTAACTTTTAACTTCACATTAATTAGATGTAAAAACTTATAAAGATCATAACAATAACGCAGATATTTTATAAAATTTCAGGTCTAGATAATTTATTTATTTTCTTATTGAAAATGATATCTAAATGTGATAAAAATACAAAAAACAAATAAATATATCTATTGGAAACTTAATAAATACTTTAATATGTAATTGAAATCACTTCCATTACAAATCAATATGTACCAGATTAAAAATTGTTAAAATAATGATTATGATACTTTTAGTAAGAGGTTATAAAGATTTTGATACCTTTTAAGCATCGATGAAGAAACGAATCCCATTGCATTTTTTTTTTTACAAAAATTACTTAAATAAATTTAAGAAGTTTAGCTAGGGAACATATTTATACATTATATGATAAAATCAAAATACCAAAATCAAAGTCTTAATATTAAATAAAATCAAAATAAGTACTGGAATGAACTAGTACTGAACTACCCATTGCAATTTTTTTATAAATAAGATACAAAATATGACTTTTAATTATCACCTAGGCTATTAATCATTTTATTTTCCTTGCTGATATAAAAGGTGCTATTGCAAAAAAAGAAAAAAGAAAAGAAAAGATACATTAATATAATTTTGAATCAGTATTAAAAAATTAATCTTTTGGAATCTCTTAATACCATATTTATTTTTATAAAAATATTATGAGAGTGGAAAAAAAGGCCAAAAGTATAATTTAATGCTGGGAAAAAGTGTGCAAAAATATTCTCATTTTCAACAATAATTGTTACAATTAAATATTCATATCTTATCAGATCAGTATACATATATATGTACATATTTATTTTCATAACAATTCATATTTGAAAAAAAAATACAAATGAGAGAAAATTAGCCTTTAAATAACTTAATTTTGACACAACAAAAGTTTCATTTTAATTTATATGTACAAGGCTATGAATCCTTTTCAAGTCTTACATAGTAGTCCTGATGGTGTCACATTTTTTCTTTTAGATTATTTCATCCTTAGTGAATAAAAAAATAAGGGTTCCTCAATGAGACGTTTTGTACATACTACTATGAGCAAAAAATACCGGGAAATTTGAATTTTATTTTCTTAGGACTTCGATAGAGGTAAATGTTTTTATTTTTTAGTTGGCACTCCTGTCACTGATATATGTGCCAAACTACACGTCAAATATTCATTAGTATTCATTAGAGAACCGCATCCTTTCGTGAGCACCTAAGATCGAATTTTTCGTTTTTTAAAAATGTCTGAAAGATTATGACTAAAATGCAATTTAGAGAAATGTTGCTTTAATAAATATTTCAAACTGTATTCCTTTGGATAGTTTTGAGAGTCCGAGATTTATTTATCAAGATACATAGTGTTTTACTCAAAAAACTGCCATCCTATTTTTAATTAATTTTAATAGCATATATAAAATTAACAGTTATTGTTCTGTAATTATTGACTTAATGAAATTTTTGTAACTGTTTTCAAAATTGAAAAAAAAAAAAACATTAGTACAATGTACAGGGCAAAGTATTCAGGCTGAATACTTTGAAGGGTATGAATTGAGTTTTGATGATTATATAAAGATTTTTTGATGCCCGATATTTTTTGCCCACGGAGTACATACAATCATATATCTTAACAGTCACTCATGTATAAATTAAGGGTTCAGACACAATGATATTATTTATTGTCTGATAAAAACATTAAAGGATTGTCAAAAAAGAATTTATTACTTTATTCTGGAGTTATACAATATATCTAAACAAGTACAAAAGTACCGGTTGCCAAAAATTAATGAGCTGCATAAAAATGTCTATGAGTAAGGAAACAAAAATTCAATAGTGAGCCATTATGGAATCACAAGCCTTATTTTTTTATTGATTTATTGAGTGTGTTCTAAATTTATTTTTGTTTTCCAAAAGTTTTCTATTTTGTTTTGCACTAATCTAGGATAATTTTCATGCTTTTTTCTTTGGTCAGATATGAGTCCTCATTGAATTTATATAACAATTTGAATATGACAAAACAAATAGCAAATTCAAAGATGAAACATAATTATTGCTCAAAAAATTACAATATTTAATTGGACTATTGTATGAGTTAGGTAATTGGCATTATAAATAATTACATTGCTTTAAACTTTTATTGAGGGATTGACTTGAATTACATGTAAGAATCGGGCCAGAGATATATTTTCATAAACGAACATTCAATGAAAAATCGACTGTATGAAAATTAACAAAGTGTCTAGGTTTTACAAAAAGCAAGATGATTATCACTAGGGTTGTCTTCAAATCCATCTGACCCGAACCCACGACTTCAGAGAGTTGATATTAAGACAAGATTAAGAAAATAATAAAAATAATTTTTTTTTTCTTTTCAAAAGTGGAAATTTTTTTTTCAGATACTTTGGGTCTTGATATTGACCCCAAGGTCAAGACTAGAGACAACGAATTTGAGGGTAAATTTGATTTAAAGACAAGATCTTAAAAATTTAGTCTCAAGATCTAAAACGATCCCGATAATAGCACTTTAGTACTCACATCAGTGTTCTAGTCTAATATAAAATGGTTTGAACATTTTGGTGGACTGAATAAAACTAAAAAACTTGTTGCAAACAAGACATTAACTATAAGGCATATTGAAAATGAGCAATAACAAAACACTACTGTACTAACAAAAAAAATGTAATTTAAATATTACTAAATGTCATGTAGAGTATGTTCCCAATATTGAGAGAAAAGTGTTTTTTTTCCTATTTTCGTGCCACCATGAACAAATAAAAATTGTTATACGCTATTACGTGGCTCATTAACTATAGTCACTATGTAGTTGTACATAGATAAAGCATTTAAAAGTATTTTGAATATTATAAATAAAATTGGTTAATTTATTTGTGAATTTAATTACTTTAAAAAAATATGAAAACATTTAGATTGAATTACTTAATTATACTAACCAAAATATAGGATGTTATTCCTCACGGCTATAGAATGACACGATTAAAAATAAAAAAAAAACGTAATGTGATAGGGATTTGCATCCATTTTTTTTTTTTTTTTTGTTCCCTTACTCCTTATAACTTGATTCTCCAATATACATAACATGTATGTTTTTTGTCTCTATACTCATATATATACATATCAAATCATATTCACAATCAACTCTGGGCTTCAAATATTAAAAACATTATATTTATTTATAGATTGTGCCATAAAGATCTCATTTATTCATCTTGTTGCTGTTACCTATGAGTTTGAAACTTTATGGATAATAATAATAATATAAAAGTTGATCATAATTCATGGAAAAAAAAAGATACACAAAAAAAAATAAAATAATAATAATCTACCCTGAGTGTCTACATAGCATAGACTGAACATGTACATATGTATGATTTATATTTCTGAGTATATAGGATGATAAGCGCGTTTATGGGACAATACCTATTACTACAACTACTACATAGGTAACTATGGTCTGTATCTATGTATGTATACAAAATACTTATACTCTTCTTCTTCTTTACTTTTTATCTTGGAAATATTTGATCATGATAATAAATATGAGTATGAGAATTTTCTGAGCTGTCAAAGCTCTTCTTTTTATGAAACTTTATATTCATAGGGTCCGATAAGAGGGTGTTGATATATGTATGTAGTAAGTATGAGATGAAAAAAAGAGAAGCTATAGTACCATATATAAATATATATGTAGATATGAACAAAGTATACTTGGAAAGGGTCAAAATACCTATGTATATATGTATGTATGTATGTAGATAGCCCATAATTGATAAATATTTGGCAAATTAAAATCCTATTATAAAATATGTCACTAACATAAAAGTACAAAAGAAAAAAAAAACAAAGTCTGAAGCCATTTGTTAGAGAACCAATTACGTCATTTTGAACAAATGTTGTACAATTAATATTCTCTTTCTGAAAGAGGTAACTTTAATTGTATCTCTCAACCTCTCCTAGAAAACGATAACGATAATATACCTACAGTCAGTGTGTATGTTGCTGTTGTCCTTTGCTTTTCCATTGTGTTGACTTCTATTTTACCAGTAGTAGAAAATTATTCACATGTCAACAAAAATTGATTTGAGTTATGCCAATCCAACATTCAGAGCACTTTTAAGTCACGAGAGAAGCAAAAACAAACAAACAAACAACAGGTTTCAAAGAATTAACTAAAAATAAAGGAACCTTTGATGTTCTAAAATACTATTGTGCAGGGATATTTTTGTAATCCAAGATTCAGTGCGCAACAGAGAACATGATTCCATCAATTTTGAAAATACATTTTTCTCAATTATTCATTTGACTACTTTTGACGCTTATAGTCCCTTGAAATATTACTAATCTATATAATTAATTAAAAAACACTTCAATAGTAAGAAAGAATAACGTATTTATGTCAACTATCCATTGAATTTGAATCATTTTTTCTCTTTCATTTTAGAGAAGGAGAGGTTTGGAGATACTATAAAGATCTTATTTTAATATAAGGACAATTCTTCATGTTATCCAATAAATATATTCCTCATACAAAATAAAAAATTGTTTTATTGAATATATTTTGGTAGATATTTATCTATTAGAGCCTTTAGCATCAAATAAGCAAAATGTTTTAAAATGATTGTTTTTTTACAAGTAAAATGACATTTCTAAGCTCTTAGAGAAAGTAATAAAATTAATTAAACTATATATGGTGTTTTAATTACCTTGAAACGTTTTTCTAGTTAATTAGCATATATAGTATGTATATGTATATATTATTTTCATTTTGTAAAGAATTAAACTATCTTGTATGTACCTTATATTAGAAATGAATTAATTAATTCATAAATTATTTTCATTTACAAATTTATCAAATTACTTCAATAATGATTTTTTTTCTAGAAAATATAACAATTGAATCGTTTTTTTATTTTTTTAAATTTTAATTAATTAATTAACAAACAATTTCGAAAGTATATGTATATTTATAACTTTGTTAATATCTGAATAAATGTTGACATAAAGCTAATTTTACCAAATCGAATAAATTATGACAGACAATCAGTCATTTTGACTGTTTTTTTAATTATTATTATTATACATGTTTGTCAGTCGACATCGTGACATTTTCAAATAAAAATTTATATGTTGATTCTTTTTTTTTTTTACATATTTTCTTAAAATTCGTATTTTAAAGATATCAATGGTTACACTTAGAATAAGTGTAACCATTACTTTTGACTGCAATAGATTTGTAAATATCTTTAAATTTAATACAAGATTTAAAAGAATTATGTCTCACCAAAAAAGACCTCCGATTACCCTATCCTTTTATAATTTTATAAAATTGAACGTCGACAATTTAGAAATTAGACTATAGCCCTTTCGAGTGACTTTTAACGTTTAAATCTGTGGTTAATAAACGCAGTGATAACCGTTTATATAGAGTTCAATGATTTAACATTATTTTTTATTAATTTTGTTGGTATGCATAAATTTATTAAAATAAAATAATTCCAATTATCTCTATTTCAAATAAAAATATGTATAATGTAAGAAGAAGTCAAAATGATCGTGCTACTATTTTGAATAGGTCCATCGTTTGCTCTTACGTAGTGTAAATCACTTTCTACAAGAAGTCAACATTGTCGTTCTGTGAATCATAAAAAGCATATAATGACACATATCATATTATCTCAATGTCTTTCTATTTCCCTAAAAAATCGTTTTTGAGGTATTAAACCTCATTAAAACAAAAACAAAAAGCCATTGATCCTAAGACATCATTTTGAACTCACTAAAGAAGAATAAGAATTTGGCGATATGGAACTTTAAATAAATACAAAAGTTTACTTTTAAAAACAAAAAAACATTTAATCTAAAGCGTGATGCAACATTTGGATTCCTGTCATAAGTATGTGCAGTTGAGTATTACTGATGAACGCAATTGAAAAGGTTTATGCTTCAAAAAAATAAAAGTAAAGCAAAATAGCTCTACTCTTTTCTACTTAAAATTTCTTCAATTATTATCAGATTATAATTTTTTTTTTTTTACAAAAAAACCAAATACAAATTTCCTTGAAATAAATAAGGGGGAGAAAAAAAATGAACCAAATACATCAAACTTCCCCATAATTACGTCTACTAAATCATTTAATTGCGATCGTTCAAATTTGGGAGGGGGAGTGATTAATTAGTTCATTAAAGCAGTTTAAAGTTTTTTTCGTATACATACGTATGTATATATATGTAATGTTCATATGAGTAATCAGTAAAAGCTTAACTGAGTAATTATATATTCATTGCAGGGTAATTAAGAGAATCAAAGAAAATGAGTGATATATGTACCAAAGGATATATATATATATATATACTTTAAGATGTTTGTAGGTTCTTTTTTGTAACTTCCATTGAGATACTTGGTTATTCTAAGTAATTTTTTTCCTTTAATATTTTTTTAAAAAATTCTTTACTCTATAAGTCCAGGATGACTAAGGCACAGTTTTCTTATACTTTTATAGCAAATTATTTTATTATATTTAGGGATTATGAATTTTGATACTCACAAAATACTTATATTTTAAATCAGAGAACAAATTTGTGAGAGCAATTCAACCTTTTGAAACTGTATGGTTTTTCATTTAAAGCCCCTTTTTAAAATTAAAATCCACCCTTTTCAAGTAGAAAATATATAAGAATATAATGTTTGTTGATATACCTGAGAGTCTCGAAAACTAATGCTTAACAGGTCAATCATTCTTTGGACTATCACCCACTCACCCCCTCTAGTGTAATTTATGCGATTTATGCGAAATATTTACTTTCACTCATTTTATTATTTATCTCTAAAAAAATTTTTTTGACTAAATGTTTGTATGGCTTTGGCCAACATCTTGAAGCACCACAGCGAGTAATACGACTCAACACTCAGAGATAGATTCTTTTTAAGTCAAAAATTAGATGGAACATCATAACTTCATATCTCAGATCAAGATTAGTGGTTAATAGTGTGACAAAAATTGTTTAAATAGAGCAATATATTTGATAAATTGCTATTTTTAGGCGTAATACCGGTCAATGGCATGGGGTGGGGGTTAATTCAAAGGATGATTCTTGGGGGAGTAGATGTCCTAGAATCCCTTTGATAGTACCATTGAAATTATTTATCAAATGTTGATAAATTTATGATAGTTATGAACAGTTCACTGAACACAGAAATTACATATAGTCAATCCAAGGTAAAACTTTAACTTTTTTTATAAAAATGGATATTTTTAGCTGGTTATGGTTCTTATTTAACCTTGAATTAAGGCAGTTGCAAATAGTTAAAACTGACTCTTCAACATACATATATTTAAAAGTTAAGCTCCTAAGGCATTTCACTCAAATAATATTTATTTTCACAGTATATGTATTTACAGATTATCTTCCAAGAACATACTTTTAAAAATACTATGAAACAATTGATATACATATTTGTATGTATACAAGCCATTTAAAGCACTTAATATTTTATCTGTCAAACATGACTTTATTATACATTTTTATAAAATCCATACAAAGATACTCAAATGATCTTTTTATATTAGATTTTCATTTATGAAACAGATTTACAAAAGATAAGAAAAACATTTATAATTTACTGTGTTTATATACCTTTTTGTATTTTTTTTTTTTTTGAAAATAAAGTTTCATTTAATGCTTCTAAAGGAAATCGACAGAGTGTAAATAGGATACGTAGAAAAATTATTTATATTTTTTTAATAAAAAAATAAAAATACTTTTTTGTACTATTCATTGTACAAAACTGTTGCTTTAAACAATAAAAAAAGCTATTTATGTATAGAAAGTTTTGATCAAAACAACAACTGTGAAGCAATTTATTTTCAAAGAAAATTCATATTTGAAAATATATAAAAAATATGAAGGTGTTTGTACTTTATGTTTTGTTGAATTTCACTCTGCTCTTATTATTATTTTCATATAGGAATACCTATTTAAGGATATAATACTTTCATAGGTAAAGTCGATATTGTAATCATAAAAATAAATTGAATTTAAATCCAAAGGAACGTAATATTATAGTCATATAATAATATTGGTCGTTTCTGAATTTCATTTTATTTTTCGGGAAACAAATTGTTTGGAATTAATGACACTAAAAGTTAAGCCCAACCAGGTAACTGTAAACTTTCTTGCAAAAATAGAGATAAAGGTATTTTTGACAAAGTGTATATGGTGTTCCGTAGGTACATAGAAATCCTTTTTGCAATCTTGAGCCCTTTTTTCTCCAAAGAAGAGAGGCCAAAAGACTCAAAATTACATGGAAGAAAGACAACTACAACACTATATCTTCTCAACTGTTGTACCATTCTCTATTAATTCGTTGGGGTATTCACTGGCTATTAAAAAATGATTTGAGTTCTATTAAACGTTTAAAACAATAATAAGGGGGATCTTGGATATTATGGGATTTATTTTGTATCTCTCAACCTTTCCTTCGTGTTGAGACAGAAAAAAAATGGATCCAAAATCAGTTGTTGTTAGTTAACAAATCCCTTTAAAATTGTTGAATTATTCTTCATTTAATAATAAGGAACAGTTCAAACCTTAACAAAATTTAATTTATATTGAACCAATCAATGTTTAAAACACTTATAATGGACAAGAAAAATATACAGCTGACAAAAAGTGCTTAGTTGTTGTTGTTGATATATTTAATGTAGGAAAATGAATGAACATACAACTTTGCAGACTTTTTTTAATGAACTTCGATTGGTTTTTGAACCTGTGTTATACCATAGTTTTTAAACATTACTTGCTAATACGCCTAAAACCATATATGTAGACATTAATTGAAATCTATTTTTTTAAATAAAATATATTCATACCTCATAACATAAAATAGCAAATAATTGTTTTAACATATATAGATGAGATACATTTGTAAATACTGCATACTGCAATTATGAATTCATTTGGCCTGAATTATACCTTCAAGGAAAATGAATGAAACATGTATCGATGTACTATGTATCTTTCAATATATGTATGGTAAGTATGAGGAAAAACCTGTCTTTTATTTAAATGTACCGTATAATTAAAAATATTTTAATACTTACTTACATATGTACATACATATATGTATGTATCTATGTAAAAAAAAATTGGATTGTGGCAAACTTGTTTTATGAGCAATTTTTTGCTATATATATTTGTTTCAAGGATATTTGCAAATGCTCCATTAAAAGTGTATGCATAGTAGTCGTCTATGCTTTATAAATTAAACTAAATATAATTAAAGTTATGACTTATGAATATTGAGTATGGTACTAAGTGTACTTGGAGGTTATTAAAACCAACAAATAGCGTTTTTAATCATGAGTGGATGCTGGTGAAGGTTCATATGGAATAAAATTATTTTTTAGTCAAAATTGTAGTTTATTAACAAATATATGTACATCAAAAACTACTTAATAATCTATTTTGAAGTAGGTTCAAATGATTTCCGTTCGACAATCATAATTTTCTAACAAACACATACCTAAAGGATTTGTAGTAGTACAAAGGTTCTATGTCTCTTTTTAAGTAGATATGTAGATATTGATGTAAAAATATGGTTTTTTGAATAAAAGGAATACTTTTAAAATTAAATATTGAGAATCATTTTGATGCATAATTTTGAAATGAAAAAAAAAGGGAAAATATCACAACTTCTTAGGGTTGTTTGATGATGTACATGAAAACAATTGTGGCTCCCACAACAAATTTGTTATCTCTTAAACTTACCTTCAAGAAAAAAGAGGAAAAATTTCAAATCGGATCGAGTCCGGACTAAACGAGATATGGCAGTACAACTAATCTACAGTTCAATTTGAATGACTTATTTAGCCTTTAGAAAGTAGCAGTTGAAAAGGATAGTAAAAAAGTGCACAGAAAGAGAAACATTGGCTTGGGAGCAAAATTTGGCTCATTTGCCAACATTCAAGACTACTAAAAACTTTATCAAAAGTATTTGATATGATAGACATTTGAAACACACCGTTTTGTCTGATTCAAACCACGTCCAGGTAATTGAGCAAAAAGTGATTCAACTGTCTCCTATACATATATAAATATAGAAGCCCATTGCATATCTGTGATTTTTTTTTAAATGAATCATCACGGATTCAAGTAGGAAACATATACATGCATACATAGTTGGAATAAATTTGATTTGCTCCAATTTTAATGCATAAATTAATTTTTTTTTATTCTTTTCTTTTTTTAAAAAAATAAAAGTTGCGTGATGTTTTATTCATTTTAATCATTGAATAAAGTGTGAAATTCATCATGATATACATATATATATATATATACAAACATTTATATATTTTAAATTAATTTTTTTTTTTTGAGTAGACATAACTTGTTTTTTTGTTTTTATTTTTGGTTTTTGTCTTCCAAAAAATAATTTATGGTCATAATATTAAGTATATAAGAAAAGATATATTTAAAAGTAGTCTTTAAAAAAAAGAACTTGGATGAAAAAAATTATATAGATTGATTGCACGATTATTGATTATTACGAAGTGTATATAACTTTATGATTGATGATTTAAGTTTTGCAAAAAAATATTTCTTAATATTTGTGTATGTACTTTTATTGGTATGGATATAGATATTTCTTGATTTTTTATTAAAGCGTAGCTATTATTCATCAAATTTGCAAATTACATTACCTTAAGAATGAATCGACTGAGAGGTTTTGGTATACGATTGATTCTTTATAATAAATAACTCCTATCTATGTGCGATATCCCAATATATATATATATACAATTTATTCCAGATGAGAGTGATAATACCTCGGTTTCAACTATAATTTTGCTCTTATTCAAAGTGCATCCGCAACTCCTGTTTAATAAAATAATATTTATTTATATAAAGTGTCAAACGATATTTATTTACTTAGTTCATGATAAACTTTTTTTAGGCATATTTAGTCTATAAAGTTAGTTATTTTATAATGATTTTTTTGGCGCATAGAACCTTATTTGTAAGATTTTCCTTGACAACTCACCTTGAAATTGTAAAATAATAGAATTAATGCACTGTGTAATCATTATGGACAGTACATGAGATAAGTATCTGGTAGAAATATGTTGTGTAAATTATTTTTGAATGGTTATGTATTTGTGAATTTGATGAATTTTCTATCTAGATTTGTATTTTTGGAATTTATGCGAAGACAAATTTAAATTTTTTTCTCTCCGGAGATTATATACAAAGTCGTTTAGAGACTAAAAAAACTGTTTTTGAAGAAAAGTTCATTTTATCCTACAATTTGCAATTATCCGTGTTTGACTTTATTTCTGCCTGATGTTGTTTTTCATCTTGTAAGTACCTTAAAATTTGATTTGTTAAAATCTAATAACAACTTGATGTATCCTTACTCTTAAATAGGAAATGTTCCAATAGTTAAAGTCAGATATGGACTTTCATATCAAAGTACAAAAGTTAACCTACTTATGTCATATAGCTCAATGACTTTGGAATAACTTGTTTATGAGACTGGAAATAACTAGAGTCATTTGACTCCAGTCATAAGTCCCAAGTTTGACTTAAGATTGGTAAATATAGTCTAGTGGCTTGAGTCTTCTGACAAGCGTACCCAACTCAGGTTGGAGATAATTACTTGATTGGATAATAAATAGTTAATTTTTGGATCTTATTATCTTTTTTACTTGAAGAAAAGATTGACACATGAAAGGAAGAACTCATTTGATTATAATATTCATAAAATATAATACAATGATTTTTTCTTTAACAATTTTTAAAACTAATTAAATTCTCAATATATGAAGTACATTCAATATATCGATAGACTTTTACACCCAATCAATTATAAATTCAGATTGAGTAATTGGATACACATGACCAAGATATTTTGTTTAAATATGGACACATAATTTGTAATATTTCCTTCATAAAAATGTTACCTAAATTAATTTCTATAAATAAATACATGACTGATACAATCAGTGAGACAATTGTGTTTAACATTTGAGTACTTACCTTCAGGCCCATTGTCTCGTATTATCTATTTTATTAGGAATATTGCTATTTTAGTTTGTACAGTTTGTGTAGGCCCTGATTTTTAGTCCTATAGTTTCTATACAAGTTCAATAATAAATTCCGTTTATGGTTTTTTTTTCCTTATTTATTTGTGACTAAGTTTTCAATTGATTTTTATCACACAAATATTAGTGTATTTTTAGGATTATAAAGTATAAATAACTAAAATCATATTAATTTGTAATATTGCTTTTCTGATTCCAATACAAGGTATCACTATTAAAGCCCTCAGGGTTTGTTATATTGTATATACAATAATAAAATATTACATATAATAATATAGTCGATGTGACTTAATTCCCTTATGTTCCCAGTCCATGGATTGTCCTTGACTCCAAGTCATCCTAATAATCCAAAAGAGATAGTATCACTAAATTTTCAAAATAATGAGCCCTTTACTTCCCAAAGTGTTGGCCCTGTCTTGGTCTCAGGTAAGTTGGTCTGGGTCACAGCACTAATACGCAACAGATAAAAAGTTTTTCGCTTTCCTTTTTTTCCTAAGCTGAAATCGTTAATCTCTTAGTTTCATTTGATCCATCAAGGAGGGGGAACAACGCCCAATATTGGTCCACAGCAAACAATATATAATTTGTAGTCGTACTATGTCTCCATGAAATATCTCCTCTCTACATGAAGAGAGCATACTTCTAGGTAACGTTTTGACAATTCTTATAATAAGTAGACTAAAGCCAAATCTCATATCACCGGATGAAACTTCAAATCGAGGAGTATATTGATATACATACATACCCATTGTTGTGTCGTGATAACTCACCCCCCCTAAGTATGAACTTCATTTATACTTCATATTCAAAACTATTTCCACAATGGCATAAAATGAGGCATTATGCTTCTAAAGTACTTGAATACATAGCAATCATTGTTGTATTTGCCAAGCATTAATTTGAACAAAGCTCACGATAATGAACTTTTTTTTCTTCTCATTGTGAACAGGAGCTTTTATCTCCCATGTCGTCCTACACGGTGTTACATATGTATGCAAATATTATTTTGACGTGTCTTTCATTTTGCAAGCTTTGAATATAATTGATCTTCAACTTCTCATTCTGGATGCCATTCTAATTTAAATAGAGACATTTATTTCCATGTGCTGCTTCATTAGATCAATGCATTGCAAAGGAGACAAATTAAAGTATGATCACCTAATTAGGTATGGATTTATAAAGTAAGACACAACCATACATTGGAATAGGTCTACTACTCCCACACACATTGGAGGAAAGATGATCTATTATTTTCTTTAATGGAATGCATGTTGAGTGCCTCTATATTTGTTTAAATTGACAAATTCATCACGCTATTTGCTCCTTACATACTCTTTGTGGGTGTCATAATTCGAAATTAGAATAGAAAATAAAGGGTGTTTTTTTCAGGGTTTCATGGGATTGTGTAGCTCAGTTTATTTAGTCTGATCTCAATGGAATCAATGAATAAAAACTAAAATTAACCCTTGAGATCTTCTTTTATTAGAAAGAGCAACAGTATTGTACCTCCTGTGTTTTCAACATCAACAGAATATAACTTTATATCGTAAACTTTTAATAAATTATAAAAGAGTATTTATAGTAAATAACTTATTAGTTTAGTAACGTACCCTAAATTCTAAACTATTTCTGAATTAATGGCAAAAATACTCAAAACTCAACATAATTAGGTTTCAAAGAGCACACAATGAAACACTAATACAGAACATTTATAAAATAGTTTTGAAATTGAATTTGTCATTACATATAATACTCAATATAAGTGATAAAGAAAATATCCAGCAATAAAATTTTAGCTGACTAATTCTTTTGTATTCTTTTTTCATTTTGACATACAGGTCCATAAGTAAGTCAGAATGAATTAAATCTTGAAATAAATTTGAATCAATGTTGATATCTGGCATATCTATTAAGATGATCTGATCAATTTCACTATTTTGATCAATCAAATTTTTTGATATTCAATGGAGTATTTCTCTGTGTCTCTACTTAAGGAACTTTTTTTCTTTTCAAAGATTTAAATTTATGTTAAAAAAGGCCTAAAAAGTATAGTATTCAGTGTAACAATTCTTCAAAGGTTATTTCCATCATTATTCCAAATTTTTGCATACAAATCGATAATATACTCATAAAAAGCTATGGCCAACATTTCAAATCATCAATTGATGTGAGTAGTAACTCATGATGAAACAAATTTTTGGCCTCAATTTGCCCCTAATTCTAATTTCATAGATTATTTCAATATTAATATTTCTTACTTCAGGGTCGACTGTGATTCGACCCACTGTTTTTTCCATATTTCCATTCCAGTTAGTTCACAAATGTTAATTTAAAAGAATGAATTTAGGTATGAATGGATATTTATGTATTCATGGTACTTGATTTTAAGTCCAATCAGAGACCATTTGTATCTATGCTTGACACCACTCTATCTATTTTAGAAATAAATGCGAATATAAATCCCATTATTGATAAATTTATGTCCATTAAATATTGTGTCCTTTTTTTTATTTACTAAGCAAAGAAATAAATTATGAATTGACTTTTGTTTTAAATTACTTCTGTGTTGACACATCATATATTCTGCTCATAAAAGAATAATCAAAATTTTAAACTTACCTCTGTGCTACAATAGCAAAGTTAATATTCATAAACTGCACCCTTCGTTTTATATTTGTGTCAATCCGGTAGTTTCATTATAAAATAAGACCCTGATGCTCTTATAAAAATTCATATGAATTTCATATTTTTTTATGAGCAGAAAAAACACTATGTAACTTTTTTTAGATTTAAATTAAAATATACATGTATACCATATAGACATAAAAATGTTTGAATTAAGACTTTTATAAAACATGCAGATTACTATCAATTTCATTTTATCATTTATTAAAACATTTTTTGATGAAACTTTGCAATTTAAGATTATTCATTTATATTTATTATATATATACATATATAGTATATAATCTTTCAAAAATATAAGATTATACTGAAATACCACAGATTTATAAGTGTAGAGATTTATTTAATGCAAATAAAAACCTTATCATAATCTTTTTTGAGAAACAAACTCTCAAAAAAAAGGGATATATTTAAATACATATATCAAGAGCAAATTTAAGAAAAAAAATTTAGAAATATAAACTTTTAAATAGATGAACAAATATTTATACAACAGTGTTCTAATTGATTCTTTTTTGTAAGTAAATGAAATGAATAGGTACATTTAGAGCTAAGAAATTGCTACAAGTTTTGATAATTCAACTTATTGGTTTGATTATTATTATTTTGAAACAATTAAGATCCTTCAACAATGGGGATTCTCAGTAGATGTTTAATCAACATAAAGGATGAATTTGTCAATGGATAAAAGTCTCAAAATCTTAAAATTAAAACAAAAATTGGAATAAATATTTATCATCAAATTTCCTTTTGTTTAGTGTGTTTGAACCCTCACTACATCCTAAATTACATACAATGTTTGCTTATCAACTGTTGATTTGCCTACAAATCATCTCCATTTAAAGCTCTGTGAATATCCTCACTATTAAATAGATAAGTGATACTCAAACAGTCAAATGAAATATGATAAAAATAACAGTCAAATAGTGAGTCTTTTTATCGTTTCTTTTTTCTTCTTCTGCAACGTCTTAGATGTTCGTATACTACAGAAATAATATCGATATTTCTAGAAACTATTAGTGTAATATATATTCATACATATTTCTAAAGTTAAATAGTTTTCCAAGAGATGAACATCCCCCTATGTACTTCCACAATAGAAATCAAATAAATCTCTTCAATTATGCATTAGTAGAAGGCTATGGTAATTTTATTGAAAAAAAGTATGTGAGAGATATTTACAATATGTTCCTTCACGTAGCAATTTACATATATATATATATATATATATATATATATATACAGGTCTAGCAATAAATTTATTAGCCAAAGAACCACTTTATATATACCAAGGTTCATATTTTACTGGTAATTTTAAAACCTTTGGAATAGTATAAGTGTACAAAAAAAAAAAATAAGTCTAATGAAATCAGAAAAATTACATTATCATAATTGATTATAAGGGAACTTTGAGATATTTATTGACATATGGACCTACATATATCTACGCCTAACTATTAATTACACCTATTGAGTTTCTACATAAATGTATTCATAATGTATATTAGTACATATTGTTTATAACTATTCAAAAAATAATGATATAGTATTTTATCTCGGTTTATAATAAAAGTGTCTGGTCTTTTCTGATTAGTTTTTTAATATGCAATAACTTTGTTTGAGTACTTTATTTATGAGATTCAAGCAAAAGTGTGTGTGTGTGAGGGGGGAAGCGGGCAAGTTGGAAGGCATGGAGTTATTTAAAGACTTTTGTAAATCTTAAATTTATGTGCATCAAATAAAATATGACAAAAATATGAAATAAGTGAATCCAAAATACGAGTATGTATTTATTTGGAAGAAATAATTATAATTAGGATGAGAGTTATTTTAAATGGAGTCTAGTTACTGACAAATATATTTATGTGATGCTATAGAGATTACATTTCGTATAAAGGAGATGAAATAGGCTTCATATTCAGTAGAAAAAAAATTTTTTTTTATTCAATTTGTAATATTAGATATTTGCTTTTTAATTTCTTAGCCAAGGATGAAGCTATGTAATTGATGGATGTGACGTCATGCATCTCCTTTGTTTAATGTTTTGATTCTGTTCATATGATAATAATGTTTCTAAAGGAATGATAATACAACAAGGGACTAAAAACAAAGAACAAAAAAGGGTAACCTTATATAAAGCAGATCGTTATCTCATTATTGACAATCGGTCACTGGAGGCTTGAAAAAGAATTAAAAATAATTTTTCATATCAGTTAAATCAATGTTTCATTTATAGTGAATTCATGTTGGAGTCTCGCATATATATATATGTACGTTTTCTACATTTGAAAATAGAGTCTATTATCTGACAAAAGTATTAGTAAGGAGTAGTCTCTATTGTCTCTCACAACCTCTCCTTCAATAGAACATAGAAATAGGGAATATTACATCAATTTCTCCAACTGTCTGACTGTTTTTTATTTTATAATTTGTATTTTCACAACAACAACAACAACAAAAAGATTTAATTTAGATTCAACAAATCAACTTTGACGACACTAATAAGGAACAATAAAAGACAAATCGACAGCTGACAAGGAAATGTATAGACGAGTTTATAAAATATACAAAAATCTCCTTCAATATTGAAAAACGATGTAAAGAAACATTTTAAAAACGATATTTTAGATTATGAGATCATTTATATACATACGCTACGAAAAAAAAGTGAAAATATGTAACTTAAACTTAAAACTACACCTGCATGACAATTAAAAAATAACCTGATACCTAAGAGCCTCAATTATCTCTGTACTCTCAAAATCTTCCTCAAAAACCAACAATCTACCAACTCCAAATTACATCACCAAGGAAAACTAGTCAAAACGGTGCATGAAAATCTGAATATATTCCATAATTTTAGTTTTGCTCAATTTTTACAACATCATTTTTTGATCATTAGTCTCCAGCTCAGATCCAGCTATTGTCATTATTAAAACTCAGTCATTTGGTGAAACTTATGTAATAGATAAGTTAGACATTTTTTAGTTTCAAGTCTTTTCATTTAGAATCCGAGTCGGGGTCCCCAGCATCAACTATTCTTATTTATTATTAATAGGAAAACAACAAAATACTTGTCATAAAGTTGGTATTTTTCAAAAAAGTTTTTTAAGAGAGCTATTTGAGATATCGTTTAACATCATATTCATTTAGAGGACAAAATTAAAATGGTGCATAAAAGAAAATATTTTTGTTTTTAGAGTAAGGTCATTGTCAAAATATGTATTTTTTTTGTTTTTTGGGTTTTTTTTTTTGAAAATAAGTTCACAAGGAAAAGTGATATTTATTTTCATCCTAAAATAAAAAAGGATTTAATTACATGCTACAAATGAAAAATTATGTTTTTTATAATGGTTTTTAGCATGTGATTATATCATCCCTAATACTGATGAAGAAAGAATAGAATGCAAACAGGTGTCATTTTTTTTACCTTTGATATTTTAATATTAAAAACCATTTAAAAACAATATAAAAAAATCACTTATATAATTAATTCTGGGTGGAGTAATTCAACGTTCAACCCCTTTTGGTTTAAGAATTTGAATATTAATCTACTCATATGACAGGTCAACAACCCATTTACTTACAATTGAAGACTTTATAACAAATTATTTAACTTTTTGTCCCTATGATGAATCATTTTATTGATTTGAATTAGATGAAAAAATGGGTTTCAATTGATTTTACATAAAAAAAATATATGTATTAAAAGTCTGTTTTATAGCTACAACATTAAGATTTGGATTTTTTTTTAAATTGACTCGAAATCAAATGTAGGTCAAATTCATAGAAATAATATAGTAAAGGACATAATTTTTGGTACAAAGGCTCTTATTTAAAATATAAGAACATGTGTCAATATTTACTTTGTATTTATCATCTTTTCATGAGATATGATCAGCCAAATAAAGCCTTAGAATTTAAGCAGTTATTTTTTATTGTTGATCAAAATCGTACATACTATTAAATACACAAAATTTATACTTTTTTAAATACGTTTTTTTATAAGACAATATGAGGACTTCTAATTTGTATCTTCATTTTTAGAAATTTTCGTCTTTGAAAATGGTCAGACAAGAAAAGGTAACAAAGTTTCTGTCAAACGACATAAAAATGCATTGGCCAGAATAAAGTAGCTTTATTTATTTAGCTTGTTTGTCAACAGTAAGTTTTTATTAAGCTTTTTGTGTACTGAATGTTGATTGGTTCAACTCACATGCACTGAAATAGGGGATTTTTATTCCTCTCCTCTTACATCAACATGTGACGTCATTTTTATAAAATCTACATAAGAAATAAATCTTGCACTTCTGATTGGATTTGAATCAACTCTTTTTATTATGTGAATAATTTCCTTCCATGATTTGAAGAATTAAAAAGAATTGGCTAATAGCTACAAATTGATTTTGAATTTTTTTACCCATCTTTTTGTAAAAAAAAAGCTGAGGTAATTTAATTCAGGGATAGTTGCGTGACAGAACCTTTTGAAAACTTAAGAAAGAGAAAAATACAAAAATCAAGTTTTGGAATGGTCTCAGTCTGAGTAGAAGTGGGATCTCGACACGATCCTCATTTGGGCTCATCTCTAGTTTATATGTAGACTCCTTGTCCCTTTGATAATATATAAGAGACTAATTTACAGCTTCATCGCGTCCATTGACTGTGTTGACATGGACTGACCTTATTATCATGGAGTAGATTCACTCAACCTCCAATGGTATTTTATTAATTGATAAATGTTTCTTGCTTTTTTTCTATGTAAATGTATTCATATCTACATAAATATTTCATGATAGAGATACAAATCCAATTTTCCATGTGCATTATAATATGTAAATGGGATCAATTCTTGCTAATCAGTTAAACATTATCTGATGGAAATGAGTGATGATAGTACAAGATAGCAAGTGCACAATATCTACGAACAGAGCTACATGTGCATAACATCTGTTTATAAATAAAATTTTAACCATTTATAAAGTATTCAAATTTGATGGAGTGCATACATTTTTTTGGATCAGGTAATTATATTGTAATAAATTATGGCGTAACCAATTTTTTTGCTACACATGAATGTTTTATAAGTAAATCATGAGAGGAATGTATTTTTGTGTAAAGTCTGAACAAAATATCAACCAACAACCATTCCCTTCATATCAAACCATGTGAAATCCTGTGAAGTGAAGATGTCATCAATCAGCTCATTTCCCTCACACACTAATTATCTCATTTCTTCAAGGTTATTTTTTTTTGTTTTATAATTAATCGTAATTTATTATGAGTGATGATTAGAAAAGATTTCAAATGAACAATTAATGCTTTGTATGAACATAACTAAGTCTAAATGGCCAGATCTTTTTTTTTTGCAAATGCAACTTTTTTTTATGTTCTCGCAGCTTTAAAATGGCATTGGTATGTAGTTTCTATCATCTCTGCATGAATAGGTAAAGTAGAATCACTTTTTATGTCAAAGACAAAGATCTCTGTGACTTGTTTACAAAAGATCTAATTGGCAATTTAAGTCATCAACCATGCTGGCCACCCAATGTGTAACATTTCTTCGCTCAATATTTGATTTGATGAAATTCTGGCCATCTAAAATATTTAGATATATGCAAATTTTGGGATGAATTTAAGGTTTTGTTCATCATTTATTAATTTGATTCAATAGAAAATATGTTGAAATTATGGTTATTTTAACTCCATGTTGTCATGAAAAAGATTTCAGGCATTTAGACTGGTCACTATAAAGTTTTGAAGTACTTATGTATTTCAGTATAGGTCAATGCTCTTAAAAAAATTGGATGATTCAATTTCTAGTTGTAGAGATCTTGACTTAATTATTTATATTTTTGCCAATCTTCTAGGAACATATTTTTAAGTACTTGTCTTATTAATTTTTGGAATTAATAGGAAGTTGCAAGGGAACAAATTATAACTGTTAATGCACAAATGTAGCTAATAGAAGGAAGGAAACTTTAAGAGTACATTAGTGATTTTATGTTTTCATAATGTCCTTATCCTGATAATTTCATACTTTACATACAGTCGATCTTCTTTCTAACGAGAGCATTTGTACCTTTTTAGAAATTTATCTCGTAAGAACCAACATTATTTTTTTATCGAACGAGAGTTCTTCTTTTTTTTAAAACATATTTTTTCCATTTAAAATACCATTAAAAGTACACAGTATCTATTTGAGCATTTTTGCCTGCTGGAAGCATTTTTTCATTGCTCAGATTACCTTGTTCTCCTGCTGTCTCCCTTCAAGCAAACAATATGTATAGTAAGAAAATAATACAAAATCACAAGATGCACGCTCGTTAAATAGCAAATTTCGTTAGAACTGATATCAGAAGAAATAAATTCGACATTTTATGGACAATAAAGTGTGAGTGTTGTGTTGCCATTTGACTGTTTACAAAGACTGAGTAGGTTTGCGCCATCTTGCGGCTGTAAAGGCTTACTTTATTTGCTCATTTCGGACCATCTGTTTTTTCACAAAATCTGCTATTTTCATCTTTTTTTTTGTATATATTTTTCAAAGTACTGCTCTAAAAGTCAATGAAGTTATGTTTAAGGAGCCTTAATGAAGGAAAAGTCCTGGGGGAAACGGTGATGATTTCATGCATTACCTATCCATATGAAGGCCCTTCTCCCCCCTCCCCCTTCAATAGAGTAAACAATGAGAAGAAAAAACTAGGTTAAACTCCTCATTTGCTATAAGTGTACCTATGTAAAGATTCAATTCCTTTACAAGAGCATTAAACTAAGTTATATCCACACACCCCTTCTCCGACTTTTTATTTAAATATACACGGTATGAACAGTTTATACATTTGTTTATATTGTATTGACACATTGAAAACATTAGTTTATGTCAAATTCTGTTAAGAAAAATAAATCCATTAGCTACAAGTCACTTCAACGTGTTACAAACAACATCAAATGCAGAAGAAAAGAAAAAGTGTAAAAGGTATTGTTCTTATTCATTTATTTTTACCTCTATTCCATATAATATTTCAGTTAAACGATTCATGAATAATGATATTTTTTTGTTGTTCTTATTTTGTTATGAGTGTTATTTTTAGAAATGAAGGAATTTTACTCATAAATATATTAAATTTTCAACTACTTCTAGTAGAGAGAAAACAATTTCAAATGTTTTTAATCTTTAGTCTTAAAAACATTCATAAGTATATAGTTAATTAGTAATAATCAATATCAGGGTCGGTTTTTCAAAACTGGTGGCCAAAAAATGCCCAACAAAAAAAATTGGTAAATATTTTGTAATTTTGTGCAAAAAAATTAAAAAAAATAGCCTGACCCACCGGCAACTAATGGCCCTGAATATGTATGTGCGTATAGCATAAACCGTTCAATAAAATTGAATATACTTCGAAACTTAATATTTGTAACTCAAAGTTTCTATCTAAAATAATATTTGCTATTGACAAAAGAGCGACTACATAATTAGGAAATTTAATGCATTTTTATTTTATTTCTCGAGGTTTTTTTTTTCAAAGATCTATCATTTTGTTTCTCTCAAATGAATTGAATTTGCACATGACTTAAAGTGATGAATGGATTCTTATAGAAGTACATTTGACATTCCAGGGACTTTGTTATCCAGTAATTGAATGCCTTTGAACTAAAGATTTGTTATGATTTTCAATATTGATCCTTGTTTATAAAATTATGAAATAAGTGCTAAAAACAGCTTTGTTAATGAATAATATGATCAACTATAAAGATGTTCAATACAATCACCAATAAAATTACAAAAATATAAACACAAAATGGCTCATTCTATCAAATAACAGTAGCTGATATCTTATTTTTGTAGTAATGACTTGCATTAAAATAAAATATTATAGATTATGTTTGCTTTTTTTCAAGACCAATGTAGAGTATCCAGATGGTATTGTGGAGTATGTCGATCAATTCATTCATCATAAAATTTGGTTTCCCGAATAACAAATAACTGTTTGTTTGTTTTAATTTTCTTGATACGTCTACTTCAAACTCTTGATTTGTCTAATGTTCTCAGCTACCACTAAAGTGTCGGCCTTGTTTTTGTTTTTGAAGGTAATGCTAATATGATTCATCGACATTTTTAGCAGAACCGGACATATACTATATATGGTACAAATAATATTTAAAACCTGGTGGATAAAAAAAAATCAAATGTATGGAGCCAAAATTATATCTAAAATTAATACTTGAAACAGAATTTCATACGGTAGTTTGATAAAATAAATATCTGTACATAGTGTATTCAAGACATTTTGTTGTCCGATTGACTCGTATATATTATATAATCTGGAGATTTTCAGACATTTTTTAATCAAACCGATCATTTATTATTATACGGTCAAAAGTTAAAGTCCCAAGATAATGATTTGTACTACAAAAACGGGGTAACACCAGCCTTTGAGAGAAAGGGGTGGTTTTTTTCGTTCTCTCTTTTGTTTCTGGCCTTTTTTCGCACTTTTCTATTTATTCCGCATTCCTACGGCCTTCTTGGATGCCAGCCTTCTTTTTTATTCCACTTGCCTTCTTATTACATTCATTTCTTCTTTCTTACTCAGTACTGCCCGTGTTTTTATGGTTTGAACCCAACAAGACCAAGGTCAGCCACCCTGACGACACCTGGCAAACGACGCAGAATTTTTGTTTTCTCCTTTTTAAGGGGCCCCTTAAAAAGACCAGAGGATGCAAGAGATCAAGACGGATTAGTTGCAAAAGAAAGAAGGCCGATTTGGCCTTTATTCAAGGAGCTATCTCAATTTGAAAATGGTGGGATTACCCCGGAATCATATTCATGTAAGCCAATTTATTCTGAATTTCAAATGTTTGAGTGATGAATTAAAAAAATCTACTGGTTATGTTGTCCAGTGTCATTTTTTTGCAAGAAGGAAATGTCAGGAGAACATAATAAATACGTCTAGAAATGAATAAATACAAAAATTTTATTTTATAATTGCCCTTGAATGAATTGTTCATTAAACACAGGTTTGAGCCTCCAACGAATTGTATTTTTATATCATCTATTGAAATATATATTTGTATAAAAAATGCTTTAAAATATATCTAAAGTGGTACAAATTTCAAGAGCTTTAAGGCACCAATTCAATGCTAAAAGATAAAAGCTCTAGGCTTGTATACATACAAGTGATACACATATTATAAATAAGGGTTAAAAAATCCAAAGATTTAACATTCTTTTAAAATTATATTGAAGAAAGGTTTCGTGACTTGTCATTTATCAAAGTATATTTTAATATTATCAACAAAGGACAGGAAAATTCATAGATATCTTCAGAATATAATTTACAGTTAAAAAATGATAAAAACAAAAGTTGTTAACCCAAAAACGTCTCATATTTGATACATGAGTTTTCAAATCTTCAATTTGAGCAATTTTTTATTTATTTTGGGCTCAAAAGCTTCATGGATGTAAAAATTATATATATATAATATCAATAGATTATTCAACAATAAAAAATGTATTTTCCTTAATTAGGATCTTCCATTACTGCAAAATTATTATGTGGTTAAAAAAAGAGATAAAGCCACATGTTGTTAAAAAATTACTTAACTAATTTGAAAATTGTTAAATGAGGAAAATCATTCATATTTATAAATAAATATCTATAAAAGCTGTCACTTAATTGCTTGGGGGGGGGGGATCATAGTTTTAGATTTGACTAAAGACAAAACTTTTATTTTTTGATCCATCTTAAAAGTAATATTTTATTTTCTTCAATTATAACTTATCTAAAGAAAGGAGGAAATCCTGACCATTCATTAATGTAATTGTGTGTTTTATGGACTTATAAACCCTAAAATAATCCGTTTTCTGTTTCAGCCCTAAATTCAGACAAACAATTTGATTAAAGACATGTAACATAACTGTGAAATGTATCAATATTATGATTTTTTCATAATATTGTACAAAAAACTACAAGTTACAATCACTTTGCGTTACACAACAAGTAATTCACAATTGAATTATATTAGCAGATAATTTCAAGAGGTTCAGGAAACCATATATTGATTGAATTGGTCAAGCTTGGAATTTACTGTGATTATTTTAACTGTGTTTTGAATGCTGATTTGAAACAACAAATAGGAAGTTAATGATGCTCCCCTTTCAAAAATCCCTAACTTTAACAAACAATTTTGTTATGTAATTTTGAGTCTTAGTAACGTGTTTTGATGTACCATTATTTATCTATGTATGTACTTAGGTTGAAGGGAAAATAGCTCCTTTTAAAATTCGTGAATATTACTTCCCATAAAGAAATGAATATTTTAATTCGGCGTGAAATATTATATTCTTTTTTATTAAAAAATATATATATACAGACATTATATACAAATTTTACATAGTAAATAGGTATGTTCATATACGATTCAGATACCTATGGATTTGTACATATAATAAATGCCTGTTGTGGAATGAAACAAATGAAGCTATCTCATCATTGGGAGGAGAAAAGAAGATAATTTAGTTCCAAATTATTATAAATCAGCAAAGGAATACACAGGCCAAAATACATAATTTTATCCAAAAATTAAACACAGTTTGGCATCTTAATACCTTCGTTGTTTTAGTGCTATCTATGTACCTTATTTAAGTATTATCATATTCATATAAAAGATGTGGTTTAAAAAAAATGCATCAACCTGCAAAAAAAAAATCGTTTATGGTTCCGACCATGGGTATCTTGCAAAAAATTCATAACGAATAATTTGTAATCAGACACTTACATCTTTTGAGCTTCTTTTTTTTTCTCTCTCTCTTTCTATCTATTCATACTATTTAATACTTGAAAAAAGAAGTATTGGAAAGTTTCATCAATAAATTAGCCACAAGTTAATAGCTAAAATATGTATTTTCATACAAAAGCTTTATGTAAAACGATACAAAGAGAAGGGAAATTTTTTTGACAAAAGAAATAATCTATAAAATTATTTCTTAATATGTAGGATAAATTTAAGAAGTTGTATGAACTTTATACATTTATTTATGTGTTGTGTATTCTAAAGCTATCAAAACATGGCTTTGTCAAAGGAGTTGTATGGTTTGTTTTTACTGTTTCAGTATACATGAAACGATTTCTTTTTGAAAAAACAATTTTTACTAATTGTGATTAAATAAGAGAGGTTGAGTGAAATTTGTACCTTTTTTTAAGTTAAATAAAAGGTGAAAAGGAGGTGATACTATTGTAGCAGAGGGGTTTTCAATATTTATATATAATTATATAACTGTATAAGTAAAATTAATCGATCGTATTATGAAAATATAGGTTTTTTTGGAGAGTAACATTTGTACATATTAGCAATATGTTTGGCTTTACATCCATTGTCAATTCTTTCATGGGGTATCTTCATTATCGAGAATAAAAAAGTGTCCAACTTCCCAGACGTCATAACGTTCTAATATTTGTATATGTAACTTTTTCATGCTTTTAGAAAGAACATTTATATAATTAAGGAGCAAATCTTCTCATTTTTTGTCAAAAATATATTTATTTATTATTCAATTATTTATAGGTTTCGTCATATAAACCTATTTATATATAGAGATACAACACATGTTTATTAACAAATACTTCATTCCAGGATTAATTTCTTAATCCCAAAATTGCAAAATGGTAAATAAGATTCAAATATAATAATAAACATATCAGATTTGGCTGAATATTTTTTTTTTTTTGTTGTTGATGTTGAAGAGAAGAGAGATTAGTTAGTATCTTCTTTCATAATATAATAATGAACATACAAATTAAATGATCAAATAAACAGACCATGTGTATTCAAATAGACCATGTAATGTTTGTGACTATAAATATATACATACATTAGTAAGGATTAGTGAACCTTCTCACAATATTTTTCTTCTCTTTCTTTATGATACAAAGTAATCATCAGTAGAATTACAAACACCATCAAATAAATTTTAAATTTTCGGTATGAAAACAAAAAAAAAAAAAAAACACAAATGAGGATCGTTATCAATTTGTTCGTGATGAAAATTCTTAATAAATCGTCTGATATTAAAAGAATTGTAATTACCTTTTTCGGATTCTTTCTTTTCGTTAGTTGCCTCTTTATTTATTGTTATTTATGGTTATACCTAGAGCAGGCTCAAATCTTTTGCTATAGGTAATTTATGAAGAGTAGGACTAACCCATTTATTGATGTACAAAAGTAATCAAACCAAAAAAATAAAAAACAATCGGAATCTTTGATGGATATTTCATATGCATTATATGAAATGCAAATATATATATTTAAAAAAATCATTGGTCCCTTCCAATATGAAATACGTTTTATAAAAAAAAACACAAAATTACAAATGTTTTGTGTAATTTTAAATAGCAAAAGACAGCAGTATTAGAAAATACCAAAAGGTTTTAAAAGAACTTGCTAAAACATTCTTCCTATTTTCATTTATGCTCTCTTTGTTTTTGAAATAAATATTTATTTTGAAATACTCTAGTTGTTTGCTTTTATTATTTTTTTCCCCTTGATTTATTTTGTTAATCATATTAATTAAAACTTAATAGTCAAAAAATTGGAGTTAATATCAAAGTTGGACTTTGGTACACAAAAATAGAAGTAATGATACTGTTTAGTTAATGTACATATTAAATCTATATTTCATATAAAAATAATTTTGCTAAAGATACTACATTGAAATTTAACTAATAAATGAATAAATGTAATCTAAATTCATCTATTTCAATGAAATTGTAGGATAAAGTATTGATAGATCAGTTTGTTTTGAAGTTGAAGTCGCGGTTCTAATGAAATCTGAGTGTTTAATATCGTTCAGGATAAGGTAGACCCAAGACGTGACGCTTCGTTTTGCTCCTCGCTTCTTTCACTGGTTGAATTTTCTCCACAAGTTCTACGAATTCTCCAAACTCTGTACTACTCGTTTTATAATCAAAGACAAATTTTGCAAAGGCTCTGAATTGTGGATCCGTGACTAAATATTTCAAAAAACTTTTAACATCAATAAAGATGGCATTTGACTGCGTAGAAAAGGTGCTGAGACAGAGAATCAAACAAAAGATGATTTTAGAGTCCATTGTGTCGTTTTAATCCGTGTAAATCAACTGATACTATCTTAGTAAGGGATCAGAGTATTTATAGGATTTTTAATGCGACAAAAGTGGATTATTTTATAGCATTTTCATTACAAACCGGAGGAATTAAAAAATTATTTTGTAGCCACTTCAAAAAACATTCATTGTATACGATGAATTAGCCAACAACTTCTTATGAAATAAAAATAACCCTAAAATTTTAGCAGTTTTCATTGCAATGTACAAAAAACATATTTCCTTTTTTCATAAGATTTTATTTTTCAATGAAAGAACTAAATGAAACTCATTAACTTATATTTCAATAAACGTCTACACATCAATGTTTCCTTTTTTCATAAAAATTATGAACTGATAGCAATGATAAATGATGAAATGCCTCAAATCAGAGATTTTATATGGCAAAAGATAAAAAAAAAGTAGCAACCTTTGTAATCAAAAGTTCTTAAACCATTCCAAATTTCCAGTTGCCATAAATAAATATTTGAATGGATTAAAAGTGGATGAAAGATTCAATATTATCTCCTCGAAACACACAATTCATGGATGAAGTTATACAAAATAATGTTTACAGTAAGCAGTTAATTTGAGGTTTCGTTGCAAGTTATCTACCAGGCAGCATGAAATGGTGTACGATAGTATATTTGAACTAAATGGAAATTATCATTCTGTCAGGCTTAAGCTACTACCTTATTCTAAGAAAGAATAAAACTTTTATACATGTCTTATTTTGAATATTTATGAATTAGAAGAAAATTTAGGAATATAAATAAAGGGGAACAGAAATGATCTTATATTATTCGTTATATCACTATTTTCTCCTGAGAGTTGAGTCAAGGAACATGGTTCAAATAATTTAAAATTTTAAAATTAAAAGTGTCTACAATGAAATAAGTCAAAATGTTTAAGTCATCCACGAAAAAAAAAAGAAAAAAATCAATTATCTGAATAAATGCACAATTTTAAATTTTATTCAAATGTATTCGGTAATCTCTAAAACCGGGTTCATTTTTTTTCAAATGTTTTGTGTAATTTTGTCAATCATATTAGTTAATACTTAATTCTCTGTTAAAAAATTGAAATTAATATCAAAGTTGGACTTTGGTACATGAAAATAGAAATAATGATACTGTTTAGTTAATGTATTGAATCTATATTTTTAAATAATACTAATAATTTGATAAGTATACTACAGAAATATATAACTAAAAAATGAATAAATGTAACCACAATTTGTCTATTTCAATGGAATTGCAGGATATGGTAAAGTTGCTTCATTTTGTTTTGAAGTTGTAGTTGAGGTGGTAATGAAATCCGAGTGTTTAATATCGTTCAGGATAAGGTAGACCTAAGACGTGACGCTTCGTTCTTCTCCTCGTTTCTTTCACTGGTTGAATTTTCTCCACAAGTTCTCCGAGATCTGTACTACCCGTTTTATAATCATAGATAAATTTTGCAATGGCTTTGAATTTTTGTTCAGCGACTAATTCTTTGAGAAATTTTTTAACTTCAACAACCGTGCCATTTGACTCCGTTGAAAAGGTGCTGAGACAGAGAATTAAACAAATGATGATTTTAGAGTCCATTGTGTCGTTTTGATCCGTGTAAGGCAACTGATACTATATTAATGAGGGATCAGAGTATTTAAAGGATTTTTAATGCGACAAAAGTGGATTATTTTATAGCATTTCCATCACAAACAGGAGTCATTAATGAAAGTATTTGGTAGGCAATTCAAAAAGTAGAGGATGAATTTTTAAATTACAGGTATCACGTGATGTTCATCTCATTCAAAGACTACATTAAAAATTTATATTTCTATAATTGTACAAAGCTCATAATAGTTTACCCTTCAGAATTTATCGTCAAAATTTTGTTTTTCAACTTAAAAAGTTGCATAATTTAGTTGGTATAACTTATTTAAAATTGTTATGAATTGCAAGAAGGTGGGATTGAACTAAGGGTGAAATAAATTACTCAAATCAACGTGTTGATTAAAAATCTTTAATTACTTTTTTCTCATCAAATCAGGTTTTTGAGAATTTTTTGAGTGGTTTGACAATTTTTTTTAGTTTGAGCCAACTTTTAATTTAAGGGAAAGAACAGTTTTTCTTTTGCTACATTGTTAATTGTAAACTTATTAAGGAACAAAGTCCGTGAGGTAAAGTTTTTTATTCTTATATTTTTCCCTTGGTTAAAAAAATTGAAGTGATTCATCCAAAGCTAAATGATATAACAGATATGAAGTCATCATATGGCTCAAGAATAAGTTTTGTGGATTGAAGGTATTACCCAAAATAGGGATGGGTTGCTTCAACTTACCAAGTGATATAAATTGAGTTAGATCGAAAGTTCAAATTTTGGATATTGATGATAGCATAAACAACCATATCATGACAAATTTTAGGAATGACTGAATGTCCCCACATTCAATGGAAAAAAAATTATAAAAGAACATGAAGAATTCGGATTGTCTGTCTGTTAGGTATTATGTAGACTTAATATACATATACATATTGACATTGTTCCTGGCAACTGACTCCTAATGAAGATTGTTTAGCCCCAAGATCACAGGTCTCGGTGAATTCGCTTTTTTTTTTTAGTTATAACCTTGCCGTTTTTGAAAATTGTCATTGAAAATAAATACATCATGTTTAATGGGTTAGGAAAATAAGATTTTATTTTTCAATGAAAGAACTAAATGAAACTCATTAACGTATATTTCAATAAACGTCTACACATCAATCTAATTATGAAATGCAATTCTGCTTTACTCACTGGACCAAGGAATACCTTTTAGATTTGCTAAAAAGAAAGAAGGAATACATTGTGAATGCTGATGTCAAGAGACATGTTTCCTTTTTTCATACAAATTATGAACTGATAGCAATGATAAATGATGAAATGCCTCAAATCAGAGATTTCATATGGCAAAAGATAAAAAAAAAAGTAGCAACCTTTGTAATCAAAGTTCTTAAGCCATTCCAAATTTCCAGTTGCCATAAATAAATATTTGAATGGATAAAAAGTGGATGAAAGATTCAATATTATCTCCTCGAAACACACAATTCATGGATGAAGTTATACAAAATAATGTTTACAGTAAGCAGTTAATTTGAGGTTTCGTTGCAAGTTATCTACCAGGCAGCATGAAATGGTGTACGATAGTATATTTGAACTAAATGGAAATTATCATTCTGTCAGGCTTAAGCTACTACCTGATTCTAAGAAAGAATAAAACTGTTATACCTGTCATTATTTTGAATATGTATGAATTAGAAGAAAATTTAGGAATATAAATAAAGGGGAACAGAAATGATCTTATATTATTCGTTATATCACTATTTTCTCCTGAGAGTTGAGTCAAGGAACATGGTTCAAATAATTTAAAATTTTAAAATTAAAAGTGTCTACATTGAAATAAGTCAAAATGTTTAAGTCATCCAAGAAAAAAAAAAAGAAAAAAATCAATTATCTGAATAAATGCACAATTTTAAATTTTATTCATATGTATTCGGTAATCTCTTAAACCGGGTTCATTTTTTTTCAAATGTTTTGTGTAATTTTGTTAATCATATTAGTTAATACTTAATTTTCTGTTAAAAAATTGAAATTAATATCAAAGTTGGACTTTGGTACATGAAAATAGAAATAATGATACTGTTTAGTTAATGTATTGAATCTATATTTTTAAATAATACTAATAATTTGATAAGTATACTACAGAAATATATAACTAAAAAATGAATAAATGTAACCACAATTTGTCTATTTCAATGGAATTGCAGGATATGGTAAAGTTGGTTCAGGTTTTGGAGTGGTTATAACACCCATGGCTTTCAAGTAGTAGTTGGGATGTACGTAGGAGGGATAAGGAAATCCGAGTTTATAATATGTTTCAGGATAAGGTAGACCCAAGGCACTACGCTTCGTTCTTCCCCTCGATTCTCTTTCTTGTCGAATTCTCTCCACAAGTGCTAGGAATTCTCCTAGCTCTGTACCCTCCAGTTTATAGTCATAGGCGAATTTTGCAAAGGCTCTGAATTGTGGCTCAGTGACTGTACGTCGGAGAAAGCTACGAATATCAGAAAGGCTGGCATTTGATTCCATAGAAAAGGTGCTGAGACAGAGAATTAAACAAATGATGATTTTAGAGTCCATTGTGTCGTTTTGATCCGTGTAAGGCAACTGATACTATATTAATGAGGGATCAGAGTATTTAAAGGATTTTTAATGCGACAAAAGTGGATTATTTTATAGCATTTCCATCACAAACAGGAGTCATTAATGAAAGTATTTGGTAGGCAATTCAAAAAGTAGAGGATGAATTTTTAAATTACAGGTATCACGTGATGTTCATCTCATTCAAAGACTACATTAAAAATTTATATTTCTATAATTGTACAAAGCTCATAATAGTTTACCCTTCAGAATTTATCGTCAAAATTTTGTTTTTCAACTTAAAAAGTTGCATAATTTAGTTGGTATAACTTATTTAAAATTGTTATGAATTGCAAGAAGGTGGGATTGAACTAAGGGTGAAATAAATTACTCAAATCAACGTGTTGATTAAAAATCTTTAATTACTTTTTTCTCATCAAATCAGGTTTTTGAGAATTTTTTGAGTGGTTTGACAATTTTTTTTAGTTTGAGCCAACTTTTAATTTAAGGGAAAGAACAGTTTTTCTTTTGCTACATTGTTAATTGTAAACTTATTAAGGAACAAAGTCCGTGAGGTAAAGTTTTTTATTCTTATATTTTTCCCTTGGTTAAAAAAATTGAAGTGATTCATCCAAAGCTAAATGATATAACAGATATGAAGTCATCATATGGCTCAAGAATAAGTTTTGTGGATTGAAGGTATTACCCAAAATAGGGATGGGTTGCTTCAACTTACCAAGTGATATAAATTGAGTTAGATCGAAAGTTCAAATTTTGGATATTGATGATAGCATAAACAACCATATCATGACAAATTTTAGGAATGACTGAATGTCCCCACATTCAATGGAAAAAAAATTATAAAAGAACATGAAGAATTCGGATTGTCTGTCTGTTAGGTATTATGTAGACTTAATATACATATACATATTGACATTGTTCCTGGCAACTGACTCCTAATGAAGATTGTTTAGCCCCAAGATCACAGGTCTCGGTGAATTCGCTTTTTTTTTTTAGTTATAACCTTGCCGTTTTTGAAAATTGTCATTGAAAATAAATACATCATGTTTAATGGGTTAGGAAAATAAGATTTTATTTTTCAATGAAAGAACTAAATGAAACTCATTAACGTATATTTCAATAAACGTCTACACATCAATCTAATTATGAAATGCAATTCTGCTTTACTCACTGGACCAAGGAATACCTTTTAGATTTGCTAAAAAGAAAGAAGGAATACATTGTGAATGCTGATGTCAAGAGACATGTTTCCTTTTTTCATACAAATTATGAACTGATAGCAATGATAAATGATGAAATGCCTCAAATCAGAGATTTCATATGGCAAAAGATAAAAAAAAAAGTAGCAACCTTTGTAATCAAAGTTCTTAAGCCATTCCAAATTTCCAGTTGCCATAAATAAATATTTGAATGGATAAAAAGTGGATGAAAGATTCAATATTATCTCCTCGAAACACACAATTCATGGATGAAGTTATACAAAATAATGTTTACAGTAAGCAGTTAATTTGAGGTTTCGTTGCAAGTTATCTACCAGGCAGCATGAAATGGTGTACGATAGTATATTTGAACTAAATGGAAATTATCATTCTGTCAGGCTTAAGCTACTACCTGATTCTAAGAAAGAATAAAACTGTTATACCTGTCATTATTTTGAATATGTATGAATTAGAAGAAAATTTAGGAATATAAATAAAGGGGAACAGAAATGATCTTATATTATTCGTTATATCACTATTTTCTCCTGAGAGTTGAGTCAAGGAACATGGTTCAAATAATTTAAAATTTTAAAATTAAAAGTGTCTACATTGAAATAAGTCAAAATGTTTAAGTCATCCAAGAAAAAAAAAAAGAAAAAAATCAATTATCTGAATAAATGCACAATTTTAAATTTTATTCATATGTATTCGGTAATCTCTTAAACCGGGTTCATTTTTTTTCAAATGTTTTGTGTAATTTTGTTAATCATATTAGTTAATACTTAATTTTCTGTTAAAAAATTGAAATTAATATCAAAGTTGGACTTTGGTACATGAAAATAGAAATAATGATACTGTTTAGTTAATGTATTGAATCTATATTTTTAAATAATACTAATAATTTGATAAGTATACTACAGAAATATATAACTAAAAAATGAATAAATGTAACCACAATTTGTCTATTTCAATGGAATTGCAGGATATGGTAAAGTTGGTTCAGGTTTTGGAGTGGTTATAACACCCATGGCTTTCAAGTAGTAGTTGGGATGTACGTAGGAGGGATAAGGAAATCCGAGTTTATAATATGTTTCAGGATAAGGTAGACCCAAGGCACTACGCTTCGTTCTTCCCCTCGATTCTCTTTCTTGTCGAATTCTCTCCACAAGTGCTAGGAATTCTCCTAGCTCTGTACCCTCCAGTTTATAGTCATAGGCGAATTTTGCAAAGGCTCTGAATTGTGGCTCAGTGACTGTACGTCGGAGAAAGCTACGAATATCAGAAAGGCTGGCATTTGATTCCATAGAAAAGGTGCTGAGACAGAGAATTAAACAAATGATGATTTTAGAGTCCATTGTGTCGTTTTGATCCGTGTAAGGCAACTGATACTATATTAATGAGGGATCAGAGTATTTAAAGGATTTTTAATGCGACAAAAGTGGATTATTTTATAGCATTTCCATCACAAACAGGAGTCATTAATGAAAGTATTTGGTAGGCAATTCAAAAAGTAGAGGATGAATTTTTAAATTACAGGTATCACGTGATGTTCATCTAATTCAAAGACTACATTAAAAATTTATATTTCTATAATTGTACAAAGCTCATACTAGTTTACCCTTCAGAATTTATCGTCAAAATTTTGTTTTTCAACTTAAAAAGTTGCATAATTTAGTTGGTATAACTTATTTAAAATTGTTATGAATTGCAAGAAGGTGGGATTGAACTAAGGGTGAAATAAATTACTCAAATCAACGTGTTGATTAAAAATCTTTAATTACTTTTTTCTCATCAAATCAGGTTTTTGAGAATTTTTTGAGTGGTTTGACAATTTTTTTTAGTTTGAGCCAACTTTTAATTTAAGGGAAAGAACAGTTTTTCTTTTGCTACATTGTTAATTGTAAACTTATTAAGGAACAAAGTCCGTGAGGTAAAGTTTTTTATTCTTATATTTTTCCCTTGGTTAAAAAAATTGAAGTGATTCATCCAAAGCTAAATGATATAACAGATATGAAGTCATCATATGGCTCAAGAATAAGTTTTGTGGATTGAAGGTATTACCCAAAATAGGGATGGGTTGCTTCAACTTACCAAGTGATATAAATTGAGTTAGATCGAAAGTTCAAATTTTGGATATTGATGATAGCATAAACAACCATATCATGACAAATTTTAGGAATGACTGAATGTCCCCACATTCAATGGAAAAAAAATTATAAAAGAACATGAAGAATTCGGATTGTCTGTCTGTTAGGTATTATGTAGACTTAATATACATATACATATTGACATTGTTCCTGGCAACTGACTCCTAATGAAGATTGTTTAGCCCCAAGATCACAGGTCTCGGTGAATTCGCTTTTTTTTTTTAGTTATAACCTTGCCGTTTTTGAAAATTGTCATTGAAAATAAATACATCATGTTTAATGGGTTAGGAAAATAAGATTTTATTTTTCAATGAAAGAACTAAATGAAACTCATTAACGTATATTTCAATAAACGTCTACACATCAATCTAATTATGAAATGCAATTCTGCTTTACTCACTGGACCAAGGAATACCTTTTAGATTTGCTAAAAAGAAAGAAGGAATACATTGTGAATGCTGATGTCAAGAGACATGTTTCCTTTTTTCATACAAATTATGAACTGATAGCAATGATAAATGATGAAATGCCTCAAATCAGAGATTTCATATGGCAAAAGATAAAAAAAAAAGTAGCAACCTTTGTAATCAAAGTTCTTAAGCCATTCCAAATTTCCAGTTGCCATAAATAAATATTTGAATGGATAAAAAGTGGATGAAAGATTCAATATTATCTCCTCGAAACACACAATTCATGGATGAAGTTATACAAAATAATGTTTACAGTAAGCAGTTAATTTGAGGTTTCGTTGCAAGTTATCTACCAGGCAGCATGAAATGGTGTACGATAGTATATTTGAACTAAATGGAAATTATCATTCTGTCAGGCATAAGCTACTACCTGATTCTAAGAAAGAATAAAACTGTTATACCTGTCATTATTTTGAATATGTATGAATTAGAAGAAAATTTAGGAATATAAATAAAGGGGAACAGAAATGATCTTATATTATTCGTTATATCACTATTTTCTCCTGAGAGTTGAGTCAAGGAACATGGTTCAAATAATTTAAAATTTTAAAATTAAAAGTGTCTACATTGAAATAAGTCAAAATGTTTAAGTCATCCAAGAAAAAAAAAAGAAAAAAATCAATTATCTGAATAAATGCACAATTTTAAATTTTATTCATATGTATTCGGTAATCTCTTAAACCGGGTTCATTTTTTTTCAAATGTTTTGTGTAATTTTGTTAATCATATTAGTTAATACTTAATTTTCTGTTAAAAAATTGAAATTAATATCAAAGTTGGACTTTGGTACATGAAAATAGAAATAATGATACTGTTTAGTTAATGTATTGAATCTATATTTTTAAATAATACTAATAATTTGATAAGTATACTACAGAAATATATAACTAAAAAATGAATAAATGTAACCACAATTTGTCTATTTCAATGGAATTGCAGGATATGGTAAAGTTGGTTCAGGTTTTGGAGTGGTTATAACACCCATGGCTTTCAAGTAGTAGTTGGGATGTACGTAGGAGGGATAAGGAAATCCGAGTTTATAATATGTTTCAGGATAAGGTAGACCCAAGGCACTACGCTTCGTTCTTCCCCTCGATTCTCTTTCTTGTCGAATTCTCTCCACAAGTGCTAGGAATTCTCCTAGCTCTGTACCCTCCAGTTTATAGTCATAGGCGAATTTTGCAAAGGCTCTGAATTGTGGCTCAGTGACTGTACGTCGGAGAAAGCTACGAATATCAGAAAGGCTGGCATTTGATTCCATAGAAAAGGTGCTGAGACAGAGAATTAAACAAATGATGATTTTAGAGTCCATTGTGTCGTTTTGATCCGTGTAAGGCAACTGATACTATATTAATGAGGGATCAGAGTATTTAAAGGATTTTTAATGCGACAAAAGTGGATTATTTTATAGCATTTCCATCACAAACAGGAGTCATTAATGAAAGTATTTGGTAGGCAATTCAAAAAGTAGAGGATGAATTTTTAAATTACAGGTATCACGTGATGTTCATCTAATTCAAAGACTACATTAAAAATTTATATTTCTATAATTGTACAAAGCTCATACTAGTTTACCCTTCAGAATTTATCGTCAAAATTTTGTTTTTCAACTTAAAAAGTTGCATAATTTAGTTGGTATAACTTATTTAAAATTGTTATGAATTGCAAGAAGGTGGGATTGAACTAAGGGTGAAATAAATTACTCAAATCAACGTGTTGATTAAAAATCTTTAATTACTTTTTTCTCATCAAATCAGGTTTTTGAGAATTTTTTGAGTGGTTTGACAATTTTTTTTAGTTTGAGCCAACTTTTAATTTAAGGGAAAGAACAGTTTTTCTTTTGCTACATTGTTAATTGTAAACTTATTAAGGAACAAAGTCCGTGAGGTAAAGTTTTTTATTCTTATATTTTTCCCTTGGTTAAAAAAATTGAAGTGATTCATCCAAAGCTAAATGATATAACAGATATGAAGTCATCATATGGCTCAAGAATAAGTTTTGTGGATTGAAGGTATTACCCAAAATAGGGATGGGTTGCTTCAACTTACCATGTGATATAAATTGAGTTAGATCGAAAGTTCAAATTTTGGATATTGATGATAGCATAAACAACCATTTCATGACAAATTTTAGGAATGACTGAATGTCCCCACATTCAATGGAAAAAAAGTTATAAAAGAACATGTAGAATTCGGATTGTCTGTCTGTTAGGTATTATGTTGACTTAATATATATATACATATTGACATTGTTCCTGGCAACTGACTCCTAATGAAGATTGTTTAGCCCCAAGATCACAGGTCTCGGTGAATTCGCTTTTTTTTTTTGGTTATAACCTTGCCGTTTTTAAAAATTGTCATTGAAAATAAATACATCATGTTTAATGGGTTAGGAAAATAAGATTTTATTTTTCAATGAAAGAACTAAATGAAACTCATTAACGTATATTTCAATAAACGTCTACACATCAATCTAATTATGAAATGCAATTCTGCTTTACTCACTGGACCAAGGAATACCTTTTAGATTTGCTAAAAAGAAAGAAGGAATACATTGTGAATGCTGATGTCAAAAGACATGTTTCCTTTTTTCATACAAATTATGAACTGATAGCAATGATAAATGATGAAATGCCTCAAATCAGAGATTTCATATGGCAAAAGATAAAAAAAAATGTAGCAACCTTTGTAATCAATGTTCTTAAGCCATTCCAAAATTCCAGTTGCCATAAATAAATATTTGAATGGATAAAAAGTGGATGAAAGATTCAATATTATCTCCTCGAAACACACAATTCATGGATGAAGTTTTACAAAATAATATTTACAGTAAGCAATGTTAATTTGAGGTTTTGTTGCAAGTTTACTACCAGGCAGCATGAAATGGTGTACGATAGTATATTTGAACTAAATGGAAATTATCATTCTGTCAGACTAAAGCTACTACCTGATTCTAAGAAAGAATAAAACTGTTATACCTGCCATTATTTTGAATATTTATGAATTAGAAGAAAATTTAGGAATATAAATAAAGGGGAACAGAAATGATCTTATATTATTCGTTATATCACTATTTTCTCCTGAGAGTTGAGTCAAGGAACAAGGTTCAAATAATTTAAAATTTTAAAATTAAAAGTGTCTACAATGAAATAAGTCAAAATGTTTAAGTCATCCACGAAAAAAAAAAAGAAAAAAATCAATTATCTGAATAAATGCACAATTTTAAATTTTATTCAAATGTATTCGGTAATCTCTAAAACCGGGTTCATTTTTTTTCAAATGTTTTGTGTAATTTTGTTAATCATATTAGTTAATACTTAATTCTCTGTTAAAAAATTGAAATTAATATCAAAGTTGGACTTTGGTACATGAAAATAGAAATAATGATACTGTTTAGTTAATGTATTGAATCTATATTTTTAAATAATACTAATAATTTGATAAGTATACTACAGAAATATATAACTAAAAAATGAATAAATGTAACCACAATTTGTCTATTTCAATGGAATTGCAGGATATGGTAAAGTTGCTTCATTTTGTTTTGAAGTTGTAGTTGAGGTGGTAATGAAATCCGAGTGTTTAATATCGTTCAGGATAAGGTAGACCTAAGACGTGACGCTTCGTTCTTCTCCTCGTTTCTTTCACTGGTTGAATTTTCTCCACAAGTTCTCCGAGATCTGTACTACCCGTTTTATAATCATAGATAAATTTTGCAATGGCTTTGAATTTTTGTTCAGCGACTAATTCTTTGAGAAATTTTTTAACTTCAACAACCGTGCCATTTGACTCCGTTGAAAAGGTGCTGAGACAGAGAATTAAACAAATGATGATTTTAGAGTCCATTGTGTCGTTTTGATCCGTGTAAGGCAACTGATACTATATTAATGAGGGATTAGAGTATTTAAAGGATTTTTAATGCGACAAAAGTGGATTATTTTATAGCATTTCCATCACAAACAGGAGTCATTAATGAAAGTATTTGGTAGGCAATTCAAAAAGTAGAGGATGAATTTTTAAATTACAGGTATCACGTGATGTTCATCTCATTCAAAGACTACATAAAAAATTTATATTTCTATAATTGTACAAAGCTCATAATAGTTTACCCTTCAGAATTTATCGTCAAAATTATGTTTTTCATCTTAAATAGTTGCATAATTTAGTTGGTATAACGTATTTAAAATTGTTATGAATTGCAAGAAGGTGGGATTGAACTAAGGGGGAAATAAATTACTCAAGTCAACGTGTAGATTAAAAATCTTGAATTACTTTTTTCTCATTAAATCAGGTTTTTGAGAATTTTTTGAGTGGTTTGACAATTTTTTTTAGTTTGAGCCAACTTTTAATTTATGGGAGAGGACAGTTTTTCTTTTGCTACATTGTTAATTGTAAACTTATTAAGGAACGAAGTCCGTGAGGTAAAGTTTTTTATTTTTATATTTTTCCCTTGGTTAAAAAAATTGAAGTGATTCATCCAAAGCTAAATGATATAACAGATATGAAGTCATCATATGGCTCAAGAATAAGTTTTGTGGATTGAAGGTATAACCCAAAATAGGGATGGATTGCTTCAACTTACCAAGTGATATAAATTGAGTTAGATCGAAAGTTCAAATTTTGGATATTGATGATAGCATAAACAACCATTTCATGACAAATTTTAGGAATGACTGAATGTCCCCAAATTCAATGGAAAAAAAATTATAAAAGAACATGTAGAATTCGGATTGTCTGTCTGTTAGGTATTATGTAGACTTAATATATATATACATATTGACATTGTTCCTGGCAACTGACTCCTAATGAAGATTGTTTAGCCCCAAGATCACAGGTCTCGGTGAATTCGCTTTTTTTTTTTAGTTATAACCTTGCCGTTTTTGAAAATTGTCATTGAAAATAAATACATCATGTATAATGGGTTAGGAAAATAAGATTTTATTTTTCAATGAAAGAACTAAATGCAACCCATTAACGTATATTTCAATAAACGTCTACACATCAATCTAGTTATGAAATGCAATTCTGCTTTACTGAATGGACCAAGGAACACCTTTTAGATTTGCTAAAAAGAAAGAAGGAATACATTGTGAAAGCTGATGTCAAGAGACATGTTTCCTTTTTTCATACAAATTATGAACTGATAGCAATGATAAATGATGAAATATATCAAATCAGAGATTTCATATGGCAAAAGATAAAAAAAAAAGTAGCAACCTTTGTAATCAAAGTTCTTAAGCCATTCCAAATTTCCAGTTGCCATAAATAAATATTTGAATGGATAAAAAGTGGATGAAAGATTCAATATTATCTCTTCGAAACACACAATTCATGGATGAAGTTATACAAAATAATGTTTACAGTAAGCAGTTAATTTGAGGTTTCGTAGCAAGTTATCTACCAGGCAGCATGAAATGGTGTACAATAGTATATTTGAACTAAATGGAAATTATCATTCTGTCAGACTATAGCTACTACCTGATTCTAAGAAAGAATAAAACTGTTATACCTGCCATTATTTTGAATATTTATGAATTAGAAGAAAATTTAGGAATATAAATAAAGGGGAACAGAAATGATCTTATATTATTCGTTATATCACTATTTTCTCCTGAGAGTTGAGTCAAGGAACAAGGTTCAAATAATTTAAAATTTTAAAATTAAAAGTGTCTACAATGAAATAAGTCAAAATGTTTAAGTCATCCACAAAAAAAAAAGAAAAAAATCAATTATCTGAATAAATGCACAATTTTAAATTTTATTCATATGTATTCTGTAATCTCTAAAACTGGGTTCATTTTTTTTCAAATGTTTTGTGTAATTTTGTTAATCATATTAGTTAATACTTAATTCTCTGTTAAAAAATTGAAATTAATATCAAAGTTGGACTTTGGTACATGAAAATAGAAATAATGATACTGTTTAGTTAATGTATTGAATCTATATTTTTAAATAATACTAATAATTTGATAAGTATACTACAGAAATATATAACTAAAAAATGAATAAATGTAACCACAATTTGTCTATTTCAATGGAATTGCAGGATATGGTAAAGTTGCTTCATTTTGTTTTGAAGTTGTAGTTGAGGTGGTAATGAAATCCGAGTGTTTAATATCGTTCAGGATAAGGTAGACCTAAGACGTGACGCTTCGTTCTTCTCCTCGTTTCTTTCACTGGTTGAATTTTCTCCACAAGTTCTCCGAGCTCTGTACTACCCGTTTTATAATCATAGATAAATTTTGCAATGGCTTTGAATTTTTGTTCAGCGACTAATTCTTTGAGAAATTTTTTAACTTCAACAACCGTGCCATTTGACTCCGTTGAAAAGGTGCTGAGACAGAGAATTAAACAAATGATGATTTTAGAGTCCATTGTGTCGTTTTGATCCGTGTAAGGCAACTGATACTATATTAATGAGGGATCAGAGTATTTAAAGGATTTTTAATGCGACAAAAGTGGATTATTTTATAGCATTTCCATCACAAACAGGAGTCATTAATGAAAGTATTTGGTAGGCAATTCAAAAAGTAGAGGATGAGTTTTTAAATTACAGGTATCACGTGATGTTCATCTCATTCAAAGACTACATAAAAAATTTATATTTCTATAATTGTACAAAGCTCATAATAGTTTACCCTTCAGAATTTATCGTCAAAATTATGTTTTTCATCTTAAATAGTTGCATAATTTAGTTGGTATAACGTATTTAAAATTGTTATGAATTGCAAGAAGGTGGGATTGAATTAAGGGTGAAATAAATTACTCAAATCAACGTGTTGATTAAAAATCTTGAATTACTTTTTTCTCATTAAATCAGGTTTTTGAAAATTTTTTGAGTGGTTTGACAATTTTTTTTAGTTTGAGCCAACTTTTAATTTAAGGGAAAGGACAGTTTTTCTTTTGCTACATTGTTAATTGTAATCTTAATAAGGAACAAAGTCCGTGAGGTAAAGTTTTTTATTCTTATATTTTTCCCTTGGTTAAAAAAATTGAAGTGATTCATCCAAAGCTAAATGATATAACAGATATGAAGTCATCATATGGCTCAAGAATAAGTTTTGTGGATTGAAGGTATAACCCAAAATAGGGATGGGTTGCTTCAACTTACCAAGTGATATAAATTGAGTTAGATCGAAAGTTCAAATTTTGGATATTGATGATAGCATAAACAACCATTTCATGACAAATTTTAGAATGACTGAATGTCCCCACATTCAATGGAAAAAAAATTATAAAAGAACATGTAGAACTCGGATTGTCTGTCTGTTAGGTATTATGTAGACTTAATATATATATACATATTGACATTGTTCCTGGCAACTGACTCCTAATGAAGATTGTTTAGCCCCAAGATCACAGGTCTCGGTGAATTCGCTTTTTTTTTTAGTTATAACCTTGCCGTTTTTGAAAATTGTCATTGAAAATAAATACATCATGTATAATGGGTTAGGAAAATAAGATTTTATTTTTCAATGAAAGAACTAAATGCAACCCATTAACGTATATTTCAATAAACGTCTACACATCAATCTAGTCATGAAATGCAATTCTGCTTTACTGAATGGACCAAGGAACACCTTTTAGATTTGCTAAAAAGAAAGAAGGAATACATTGTGAAAGCTAATGTCAAGAGACATGTTTCCTTTTTTCATACAAATTATGAACTGATAGCAATGATAAATGATGAAATATATCAAATCAGAGATTTCATATGGCAAAAGATAAAAAAAAAAGTAGCAACCTTTGTAATCAAAGTTCTTAAGCCATTCCAAATTTCCAGTTGCCATAAATAAATATTTGAATGGATAAAAAGTGGATGAAAGATTCAATATTATCTCTTCGAAACACACAATTCATGGATGAAGTTATACAAAATAATGTTTACAGTAAGCAGTTAATTTGAGGTTTCGTTGCAAGTTATCTACCAGGCAGCATGAAATGGTGTACAATAGTATATTTGAACTAAATGGAAATTATCATTCTGTCAGACTATAGCTACTACCTGATTCTAAGAAAGAATAAAACTGTTATACCTGCCATTATTTTGAATATTTATGAATTAGAAGAAAATTTAGGAATATAAATAAAGGGGAACAGAAATGATCTTATATTATTCGTTATATCACTATTTTCTCCTGAGAGTTGAGTCAAGGAACAAGGTTCAAATAATTTAAAATTTTAAAATTAAAAGTGTCTACAATGAAATAAGTCAAAATGTTTAAGTCATCCACAAAAAAAAAAGAAAAAAATCAATTATCTGAATAAATGCACAATTTTAAATTTTATTCATATGTATTCTGTAATCTCTAAAACTGGGTTCATTTTTTTTCAAATGTTTTGTGTAATTTTGTTAATCATATTAGTTAATACTTAATTCTCTGTTAAAAAATTGAAATTAATATCAAAGTTGGACTTTGGTACATGAAAATAGAAATAATGATACTGTTTAGTTAATGTATTGAATCTATATTTTTAAATAATACTAATAATTTGATAAGTATACTACAGAAATATATAACTAAAAAATGAATAAATGTAACCACAATTTGTCTATTTCAATGGAATTGCAGGATATGGTAAAGTTGCTTCATTTTGTTTTGAAGTTGTAGTTGAGGTGGTAATGAAATCCGAGTGTTTAATATCGTTCAGGATAAGGTAGACCTAAGACGTGACGCTTCGTTCTTCTCCTCGTTTCTTTCACTGGTTGAATTTTCTCCACAAGTTCTCCGAGCTCTGTACTACCCGTTTTATAATCATAGATAAATTTTGCAATGGCTTTGAATTTTTGTTCAGCGACTAATTCTTTGAGAAATTTTTTAACTTCAACAACCGTGCCATTTGACTCCGTTGAAAAGGTGCTGAGACAGAGAATTAAACAAATGATGATTTTAGAGTCCATTGTGTCGTTTTGATCCGTGTAAGGCAACTGATACTATATTAATGAGGGATCAGAGTATTTAAAGGATTTTTAATGCGACAAAAGTGGATTATTTTATAGCATTTCCATCACAAACAGGAGTCATTAATGAAAGTATTTGGTAGGCAATTCAAAAAGTAGAGGATGAGTTTTTAAATTACAGGTATCACGTGATGTTCATCTCATTCAAAGACTACATAAAAAATTTATATTTCTATAATTGTACAAAGCTCATAATAGTTTACCCTTCAGAATTTATCGTCAAAATTATGTTTTTCATCTTAAATAGTTGCATAATTTAGTTGGTATAACGTATTTAAAATTGTTATGAATTGCAAGAAGGTGGGATTGAACTAAGGGGGAAATAAATTACTCAAGTCAACGTGTAGATTAAAAATCTTGAATTACTTTTTTCTCATTAAATCAGGTTTTTGAGAATTTTTTGAGTGGTTTGACAATTTTTTTTAGTTTGAGCCAACTTTTAATTTAAGGGAAAGGACAGTTTTTCTTTTGCTACATTGTTAATTGTAAACTTATTAAGGAACGAAGTCCGTGAGGTAAAGTTTTTTATTTTTATATTTTTCCCTTGGTTAAAAAAATTGAAGTGATTCATCCAAAGCTAAATGATATAACAGATATTGAAGTCATCATATGGCTCAAGAATAAGTTTTGTGGATTGAAGGTATAACCCAAAATAGGGATGGATTGCTTCAACTTACCAAGTGATATAAGTTGAGTTAGATCGAAAGTTCAAATTTTGGATATTGATGATAGCATAAACAACCATTTCATGACAAATTTTAGGAATGACTGAATGTCCCCAAATTCAATGGAAAAAAAATTATAAAAGAACATGTAGAATTCGGATTGTCTGTCTGTTAGGTATTATGTAGACTTAATATATATATACATATTGACATTGTTCCTGGCAACTGACTCCTAATGAAGATTGTTTAGCCCCAAGATCACAGGTCTCGGTGAATTCGCTTTTTTTTTTTAGTTATAACCTTGCCGTTTTTGAAAATTGTCATTGAAAATAAATACATCATGTATAATGGGTTAGGAAAATAAGATTTTATTTTTCAATGAAAGAACTAAATGCAACCCATTAACGTATATTTCAATAAACGTCTACACATCAATCTAGTTATGAAATGCAATTCTGCTTTACTGAATGGACCAAGGAACACCTTTTAGATTTGCTAAAAAGAAAGAAGGAATACATTGTGAAAGCTGATGTCAAGAGACATGTTTCCTTTTTTCATACAAATTATGAACTGATAGCAATGATAAATGATGAAATATATCAAATCAGAGATTTCATATGGCAAAAGATAAAAAAAAAAGTAGCAACCTTTGTAATCAAAGTTCTTAAGCCATTCCAAATTTCCAGTTGCCATAAATAAATATTTGAATGGATAAAAAGTGGATGAAAGATTCAATATTAACTCTTCGAAACACACAATTCATGGATGAAGTTATACAAAATAATGTTTACAGTAAGCAGTTAATTTGAGGTTTCGTTGCAAGTTATCTACCAGGCAGCATGAAATGGTGTACGATAGTATATTTGAACTAAATGGAAATTATCATTCTGTCAGACTATAGCTACTACCTGATTCTAAGAAAGAATAAAACTGTTATACCTGCCATTATTTTGAATATTTATGAATTAGAAGAAAATTTAGGAATATAAATAAAGGGGAACAGAAATGATCTTATATTATTCGTTATATCACTATTTTCTCCTGAGAGTTGAGTCAAGGAACAAGGTTCAAATAATTTAAAATTTTAAAATTAAAAGTGTCTACATTGAAATAAGTCAAAATGTTTAAGTCATCCAAGAAAAAAAAAAAGAAAAAAATCAATTATCTGAATAAATGCACAATTTTAAATTTTATTCATATGTATTCGGTAATCTCTTAAACCGGGTTCATTTTTTTTCAAATGTTTTGTGTAATTTTGTTAATCATATTAGTTAATACTTAATTATCTGTTAAAAAATTGAAATTAATATCAAAGTTGGACTTTGGTACATGAAAATAGAAATAATGATACTGTTTAGTTAATGTATTGAATCTATATTTTTAAATAATACTAATAATTTGATAAGTATACTACAGAAATATATAACTAAAAAATGAATAAATGTAACCACAATTTGTCTATTTCAATGGAATTGCAGGATATGGTAAAGTTGGTTCAGGTTTTGGAGTGGTTATAACACCCATGGCTTTCAAGTAGTAGTGTGGATGTACGTAAGAGGGATAAGGAAATCCGAGTTTATAATATGTTTCAGGATAAGGTAGACCCAAGGCACTACGCTTCGTTCTTCCCCTCGATTCTCTTTCTTGTCGAATTCTCTCCACAAGTGCTAGGAATTCTCCTAGCTCTGTACCCTCCAGTTTATAGTCATAGGCGAATTTTGCAAAGGCTCTGAATTGTGGGTCAGTGACTGTACGTCGGAGAAAGCTACGAATATCAGAAAGGCTGGCATTTGATTCCATAGAAAAGGTGCTGAGACAGAGAATTAAACAAATGATGATTTTAGAGTCCATTGTGTCGTTTTGATCCGTGTAAGGCAACTGATACTATATTAATGAGGGATCAGAGTATTTAAAGGATTTTTAATGCGACAAAAGTGGATTATTTTATAGCATTTCCATCACAAACAGGAGTCATTAATGAAAGTATTTGGTAGGCAATTCAAAAAGTAGAGGATGAATTTTTAAATTACAGGTATCACGTGATGTTCATCTAATTCAAAGACTACATTAAAAATTTATATTTCTATAATTGTAAAAAGCTCATAATAGTTTACCCTTCAGAATTTATCGTCAAAATTTTGTTTTTCAACTTAAAAAGTTGCATAATTTAGTTGGTATAACTTATTTAAAATTGTTATGAATTGCAAGAAGGTGGGATTGAATTAAGGGTGAAATAAATTACTCAAATCAACGTGTTGATTAAAAATCTTTAATTACTTTTTTCTCATCAAATCAGGTTTTTGAGAATTTTTTGAGTGGTTTGACAATTTTTTTTAGTTTGAGCCAACTTTTAATTTAAGGGAAAGGACAGTTTTTCTTTTGCTACATTGTTAATTGTAATCTTAATAAGGAACAAAGTCCGTGAGGTAAAGTTTTTTATTCTTATATTTTTCCCTTGGTTAAAAAAATTGAAGTGATTCATCCAAAGCTAAATGATATAACAGATATGAAGTCATCATATGGCTCAAGAATAAGTTTTGTGGATTGAAGGTATAACCCAAAATAGGGATGGGTTGCTTCAACTTACCAAGTGATATAAATTGAGTTAGATCGAAAGTTCAAATTTTGGATATTGATGATAGCATAAACAACCATTTCATGACAAATTTTAGGAATGACTGAATGTCCCCACATTCAATGGAAAAAAAATTATAAAAGAACATGTAGAACTCGGATTGTCTGTCTGTTAGGTATTATGTAGACTTAATATATATATACATATTGACATTGTTCCTGGCAACTGACTCCTAATGAAGATTGTTTAGCCCCAAGATCACAGGTCTCGGTGAATTCGCTTTTTTTTTTAGTTATAACCTTGCCGTTTTTGAAAATTGTCATTGAAAATAAATACATCATGTATAATGGGTTAGGAAAATAAGATTTTATTTTTCAATGAAAGAACTAAATGCAACCCATTAACGTATATTTCAATAAACGTCTACACATCAATCTAGTCATGAAATGCAATTCTGCTTTACTGAATGGACCAAGGAACACCTTTTAGATTTGCTAAAAAGAAAGAAGGAATACATTGTGAAAGCTAATGTCAAGAGACATGTTTCCTTTTTTCATACAAATTATGAACTGATAGCAATGATAAATGATGAAATATATCAAATCAGAGATTTCATATGGCAAAAGATAAAAAAAAAAGTAGCAACCTTTGTAATCAAAGTTCTTAAGCCATTCCAAATTTCCAGTTGCCATAAATAAATATTTGAATGGATAAAAAGTGGATGAAAGATTCAATATTATCTCCTAGAACACACAATTCATGGATGAAATTATACAAAATTATATTTACAGTAAGCAATGTTAATTTGAGGTTTCGTTGCAAGTTATCTACCAGGCAACATGAAATGGTGTACGATAGTATATTTGAACTAAATGGAAATTATCATTCTGTCAGACTAAAGCTTCTACCTGATTCTAAGAAAGAATAAAACTGTTATACATGCCATTATTTTGAATATTTATGAATTAGAAGAAAATTTAGGAATATAAATAAAGGGGAACAGAAATGATCTTATATTATTCGTTATATCACTATTTTCTCCTGAGAGTTGAGTCAAGGAACAAGGTTCAAATAATTTAAAATTTTAAAATTAAAAGTGTCTACAATGAAATAAGTCAAAATGTTTAAGTCATCCACAAAAAAAAAAGAAAAAAATCAATTATCTGAATAAATGCACAATTTTAAATTTTATTCATATGTATTCTGTAATCTCTAAAACCGGGTTCATTTTTTTTCAAATGTTTTGTGTAATTTTGTTAATCATATTAGTTAATACTTAATTCTCTGTTAAAAAATTGAAATTAATATCAAAGTTGGACTTTGGTACATGAAAATAGAAATAATGATACTGTTTAGTTAATGTATTGAATCTATATTTTTAAATAATACTAATAATTTGATAAGTATACTACAGAAATATATAACTAAAAAATGAATAAATGTAACCACAATTTGTCTATTTCAATGGAATTGCAGGATATGGTAAAGTTGCTTCATTTTGTTTTGAAGTTGTAGTTGAGGTGGTAATGAAATCCGAGTGTTTAATATCGTTCAGGATAAGGTAGACCTAAGACGTGACGCTTCGTTCTTCTCCTCGTTTCTTTCACTGGTTAAATTTTCTCCACAAGTTCTCCGAGCTCTGTACTACCCGTTTTATAATCATAGATAAATTTTGCAATGGCTTTGAATTTTTGTTCAGCGACTAATTCTTTGAGAAATTTTTTAACTTCAACAACCGTGCCATTTGACTCCGTTGAAAAGGTGCTGAGACAGAGAATTAAACAAATGATGATTTTAGAGTCCATTGTGTCGTTTTGATCCGTGTAAGGCAACTGATACTATATTAATGAGGGATCAGAGTATTTAAAGGATTTTTAATGCGACAAAAGTGGATTATTTTATAGCATTTCCATCACAAACAGGAGTCATTAATGAAAGTATTTGGTAGGCAATTCAAAAAGTAGAGGATGAGTTTTTAAATTACAGGTATCACGTGATGTTCATCTCATTCAAAGACTACATAAAAAATTTATATTTCTATAATTGTACAAAGCTCATAATAGTTTACCCTTCAGAATTTATCGTCAAAATTATGTTTTTCATCTTAAAAAGTTGCATAATTTAGTTGGTATAACGTATTTAAAATTGTTATGAATTGCAAGAAGGTGGGATTGAACTAAGGGGGAAATAAATTACTCAAGTCAACGTGTTGATTAAAAATCTTGAATTACTTTTTTCTCATCAAATCAGGTTTTTGAGAATTTTTTGAGTGTTTTGACAATTTTTTTTTAGTTTGAGCCAACTTTTAATTTATGGGAGAGGACAGTTTTTCTTTTGCTACATTGTTAATTGTAAACTTATTAAGGAACGAAGTCCGTGAGGTAAAGTTTTTTATTTTTATATTTTTCCCTTGGTTAATAAAATTGAAGTGATTCATCCAAAGCTAAATGATATAACAGATATGAAGTCATCATATGGCTCAAGAATAAGTTTTGTGGATTGAAGGTATAACCCAAAATAGGGATGGGTTGCTTCAACTTACCAAGTGATATAAATTGAGTTAGATCGAAAGTTCAAATTTTGGATATTGATGATAGCATAAACAACCATTTCATGACAAATTTTAGGAATGACTGAATGTCCCCACATTCAATGGAAAAAAAATTATAAAAGAACATGTAGAACTCGGATTGTCTGTCTGTTAGGTATTATGTAGACTTAATATATATATACATATTGACATTGTTCCTGGCAACTGACTCCTAATGAAGATTGTTTAGCCCCAAGATCACAGGTCTCGGTGAATTCGCTTTTTTTTTTAGTTATAACCTTGCCGTTTTTGAAAATTGTCATTGAAAATAAATACATCATGTATAATGGGTTAGGAAAATAAGATTTTATTTTTCAATGAAAGAACTAAATGCAACCCATTAACGTATATTTCAATAAACGTCTACACATCAATCTAGTCATGAAATGCAATTCTGCTTTACTGAATGGACCAAGGAACACCTTTTAGATTTGCTAAAAAGAAAGAAGGAATACATTGTGAAAGCTAATGTCAAGAGACATGTTTCCTTTTTTCATACAAATTATGAACTGATAGCAATGATAAATGATGAAATATATCAAATCAGAGATTTCATATGGCAAAAGATAAAAAAAAAAGTAGCAACCTTTGTAATCAAAGTTCTTAAGCCATTCCAAATTTCCAGTTGCCATAAATAAATATTTGAATGGATAAAAAGTGGATGAAAGATTCAATATTATCTCCTAGAACACACAATTCATGGATGAAATTATACAAAATTATATTTACAGTAAGCAATGTTAATTTGAGGTTTCGTTGCAAGTTATCTACCAGGCAACATGAAATGGTGTACGATAGTATATTTGAACTAAATGGAAATTATCATTCTGTCAGACTAAAGCTTCTACCTGATTCTAAGAAAGAATAAAACTGTTATACATGCCATTATTTTGAATATTTATGAATTAGAAGAAAATTTAGGAATATAAATAAAGGGGAACAGAAATGATCTTATATTATTCGTTATATCACTATTTTCTCCTGAGAGTTGAGTCAAGGAACAAGGTTCAAATAATTTAAAATTTTAAAATTAAAAGTGTCTACAATGAAATAAGTCAAAATGTTTAAGTCATCCACAAAAAAAAAAGAAAAAAATCAATTATCTGAATAAATGCACAATTTTAAATTTTATTCATATGTATTCTGTAATCTCTAAAACCGGGTTCATTTTTTTTCAAATGTTTTGTGTAATTTTGTTAATCATATTAGTTAATACTTAATTCTCTGTTAAAAAATTGAAATTAATATCAAAGTTGGACTTTGGTACATGAAAATAGAAATAATGATACTGTTTAGTTAATGTATTGAATCTATATTTTTAAATAATACTAATAATTTGATAAGTATACTACAGAAATATATAACTAAAAAATGAATAAATGTAACCACAATTTGTCTATTTCAATGGAATTGCAGGATATGGTAAAGTTGCTTCATTTTGTTTTGAAGTTGTAGTTGAGGTGGTAATGAAATCCGAGTGTTTAATATCGTTCAGGATAAGGTAGACCTAAGACGTGACGCTTCGTTCTTCTCCTCGTTTCTTTCACTGGTTGAATTTTCTCCACAAGTTCTCCGAGCTCTGTACTACCCGTTTTATAATCATAGATAAATTTTGCAATGGCTTTGAATTTTTGTTCAGCGACTAATTCTTTGAGAAATTTTTTAACTTCAACAACCGTGCCATTTGACTCCGTTGAAAAGGTGCTGAGACAGAGAATTAAACAAATGATAATTTTAGAGTCCATTGTGTCGTTTTGATCCGTGTAAGGCAACTGATACTATATTAATGAGGGATCAGAGTATTTAAAGGATTTTTAATGCGACAAAAGTGGATTATTTTATAGCATTTCCATCACAAACAGGAGTCATTAATGAAAGTATTTGGTAGGCAATTCAAAAAGTAGAGGATGAGTTTTTAAATTACAGGTATCACGTGATGTTCATCTCATTCAAAGACTACATAAAAAATTTATATTTCTATAATTGTACAAAGCTCATAATAGTTTACCCTTCAGAATTTATCGTCAAAATTATGTTTTTCATCTTAAATAGTTGCATAATTTAGTTGGTATAACGTATTTAAAATTGTTATGAATTGCAAGAAGGTGGGATTGAACTAAGGGGGAAATAAATTACTCAAGTCAACGTGTTGATTAAAAATCTTGAATTACTTTTTTCTCATCAAATCAGGTTTTTGAGAATTTTTTGAGTGTTTTGACAATTTTTTTTTAGTTTGAGCCAACTTTTAATTTATGGGAGAGGACAGTTTTTCTTTTGCTACATTGTTAATTGTAAACTTATTAAGGAACGAAGTCCGTGAGGTAAAGTTTTTTATTTTTATATTTTTCCCTTGGTTAAAAAAATTGAAGTGATTCATCCAAAGCTAAATGATATAACAGATATGAAGTCATCATATGGCTCAAGAATAAGTTTTGTGGATTGAAGGTATAACCCAAAATAGGGATGGATTGCTTCAACTTACCAAGTGATATAAATTGAGTTAGATCGAAAGTTCAAATTTTGGATATTGATGATAGCATAAACAACCATTTCATGACAAATTTTAGGAATGACTGAATGTCCCCAAATTCAATGGAAAAAAAATTATAAAAGAACATGTAGAATTCGGATTGTCTGTCTGTTAGGTATTATGTAGACTTAATATATATATACATATTGACATTGTTCCTGGCAACTGACTCCTAATGAAGATTGTTTAGCCCCAAGATCACAGGTCTCGGTGAATTCGCTTTTTTTTTTTAGTTATAACCTTGCCGTTTTTGAAAATTGTCATTGAAAATAAATACATCATGTATAATGGGTTAGGAAAATAAGATTTTATTTTTCAATGAAAGAACTAAATGCAACCCATTAACGTATATTTCAATAAACGTCTACACATCAATCTAGTTATGAAATGCAATTCTGCTTTACTGAATGGACCAAGGAACACCTTTTAGATTTGCTAAAAAGAAAGAAGGAATACATTGTGAAAGCTGATGTCAAGAGACATGTTTCCTTTTTTCATACAAATTATGAACTGATAGCAATGATAAATGATGAAATATATCAAATCAGAGATTTCATATGGCAAAAGATAAAAAAAAAAGTAGCAACCTTTGTAATCAAAGTTCTTAAGCCATTCCAAATTTCCAGTTGCCATAAATAAATATTTGAATGGATAAAAAGTGGATGAAAGATTCAATATTATCTCTTCGAAACACACAATTCATGGATGAAGTTATACAAAATAATGTTTACAGTAAGCAGTTAATTTGAGGTTTCGTAGCAAGTTATCTACCAGGCAGCATGAAATGGTGTACAATAGTATATTTGAACTAAATGGAAATTATCATTCTGTCAGACTATAGCTACTACCTGATTCTAAGAAAGAATAAAACTGTTATACCTGCCATTATTTTGAATATTTATGAATTAGAAGAAAATTTAGGAATATAAATAAAGGGGAACAGAAATGATCTTATATTATTCGTTATATCACTATTTTCTCCTGAGAGTTGAGTCAAGGAACAAGGTTCAAATAATTTAAAATTTTAAAATTAAAAGTGTCTACAATGAAATAAGTCAAAATGTTTAAGTCATCCACAAAAAAAAAAGAAAAAAATCAATTATCTGAATAAATGCACAATTTTAAATTTTATTCATATGTATTCTGTAATCTCTAAAACTGGGTTCATTTTTTTTCAAATGTTTTGTGTAATTTTGTTAATCATATTAGTTAATACTTAATTATCTGTTAAAAAATTGAAATTAATATCAAAGTTGGACTTTGGTACATGAAAATAGAAATAATGATACTGTTTAGTTAATGTATTGAATCTATATTTTTAAATAATACTAATAATTTGATAAGTATACTACAGAAATATATAACTAAAAAATGAATAAATGTAACCACAATTTGTCTATTTCAATGGAATTGCAGGATATGGTAAAGTTGGTTCAGGTTTTGGAGTGGTTATAACACCCATGGCTTTCAAGTAGTAGTGTGGATGTACGTAAGAGGGATAAGGAAATCCGAGTTTATAATATGTTTCAGGATAAGGTAGACCCAAGGCACTACGCTTCGTTCTTCCCCTCGATTCTCTTTCTTGTCGAATTCTCTCCACAAGTGCTAGGAATTCTCCTAGCTCTGTACCCTCCAGTTTATAGTCATAGGCGAATTTTGCAAAGGCTCTGAATTGTGGGTCAGTGACTGTACGTCGGAGAAAGCTACGAATATCAGAAAGGCTGGCATTTGATTCCATAGAAAAGGTGCTGAGACAGAGAATTAAACAAATGATGATTTTAGAGTCCATTGTGTCGTTTTGATCCGTGTAAGGCAACTGATACTATATTAATGAGGGATCAGAGTATTTAAAGGATTTTTAATGCGACAAAAGTGGATTATTTTATAGCATTTCCATCACAAACAGGAGTCATTAATGAAAGTATTTGGTAGGCAATTCAAAAAGTAGAGGATGAATTTTTAAATTACAGGTATCACGTGATGTTCATCTAATTCAAAGACTACATTAAAAATTTATATTTCTATAATTGTAAAAAGCTCATAATAGTTTACCCTTCAGAATTTATCGTCAAAATTTTGTTTTTCAACTTAAAAAGTTGCATAATTTAGTTGGTATAACTTATTTAAAATTGTTATGAATTGCAAGAAGGTGGGATTGAATTAAGGGTGAAATAAATTACTCAAATCAACGTGTTGATTAAAAATCTTTAATTACTTTTTTCTCATCAAATCAGGTTTTTGAGAATTTTTTGAGTGGTTTGACAATTTTTTTTAGTTTGAGCCAACTTTTAATTTAAGGGAAAGGACAGTTTTTCTTTTGCTACATTGTTAATTGTAATCTTAATAAGGAACAAAGTCCGTGAGGTAAAGTTTTTTATTCTTATATTTTTCCCTTGGTTAAAAAAATTGAAGTGATTCATCCAAAGCTAAATGATATAACAGATATGAAGTCATCATATGGCTCAAGAATAAGTTTTGTGGATTGAAGGTATAACCCAAAATAGGGATGGGTTGCTTCAACTTACCAAGTGATATAAATTGAGTTAGATCGAAAGTTCAAATTTTGGATATTGATGATAGCATAAACAACCATTTCATGACAAATTTTAGGAATGACTGAATGTCCCCACATTCAATGGAAAAAAAATTATAAAAGAACATGTAGAACTCGGATTGTCTGTCTGTTAGGTATTATGTAGACTTAATATATATATACATATTGACATTGTTCCTGGCAACTGACTCCTAATGAAGATTGTTTAGCCCCAAGATCACAGGTCTCGGTGAATTCGCTTTTTTTTTTAGTTATAACCTTGCCGTTTTTGAAAATTGTCATTGAAAATAAATACATCATGTATAATGGGTTAGGAAAATAAGATTTTATTTTTCAATGAAAGAACTAAATGCAACCCATTAACGTATATTTCAATAAACGTCTACACATCAATCTAGTCATGAAATGCAATTCTGCTTTACTGAATGGACCAAGGAACACCTTTTAGATTTGCTAAAAAGAAAGAAGGAATACATTGTGAAAGCTAATGTCAAGAGACATGTTTCCTTTTTTCATACAAATTATGAACTGATAGCAATGATAAATGATGAAATATATCAAATCAGAGATTTCATATGGCAAAAGATAAAAAAAAAAGTAGCAACCTTTGTAATCAAAGTTCTTAAGCCATTCCAAATTTCCAGTTGCCATAAATAAATATTTGAATGGATAAAAAGTGGATGAAAGATTCAATATTATCTCCTAGAACACACAATTCATGGATGAAATTATACAAAATTATATTTACAGTAAGCAATGTTAATTTGAGGTTTCGTTGCAAGTTATCTACCAGGCAACATGAAATGGTGTACGATAGTATATTTGAACTAAATGGAAATTATCATTCTGTCAGACTAAAGCTTCTACCTGATTCTAAGAAAGAATAAAACTGTTATACATGCCATTATTTTGAATATTTATGAATTAGAAGAAAATTTAGGAATATAAATAAAGGGGAACAGAAATGATCTTATATTATTCGTTATATCACTATTTTCTCCTGAGAGTTGAGTCAAGGAACAAGGTTCAAATAATTTAAAATTTTAAAATTAAAAGTGTCTACAATGAAATAAGTCAAAATGTTTAAGTCATCCACAAAAAAAAAAGAAAAAAATCAATTATCTGAATAAATGCACAATTTTAAATTTTATTCATATGTATTCTGTAATCTCTAAAACCGGGTTCATTTTTTTTCAAATGTTTTGTGTAATTTTGTTAATCATATTAGTTAATACTTAATTCTCTGTTAAAAAATTGAAATTAATATCAAAGTTGGACTTTGGTACATGAAAATAGAAATAATGATACTGTTTAGTTAATGTATTGAATCTATATTTTTAAATAATACTAATAATTTGATAAGTATACTACAGAAATATATAACTAAAAAATGAATAAATGTAACCACAATTTGTCTATTTCAATGGAATTGCAGGATATGGTAAAGTTGCTTCATTTTGTTTTGAAGTTGTAGTTGAGGTGGTAATGAAATCCGAGTGTTTAATATCGTTCAGGATAAGGTAGACCTAAGACGTGACGCTTCGTTCTTCTCCTCGTTTCTTTCACTGGTTGAATTTTCTCCACAAGTTCTCCGAGCTCTGTACTACCCGTTTTATAATCATAGATAAATTTTGCAATGGCTTTGAATTTTTGTTCAGCGACTAATTCTTTGAGAAATTTTTTAACTTCAACAACCGTGCCATTTGACTCCGTTGAAAAGGTGCTGAGACAGAGAATTAAACAAATGATAATTTTAGAGTCCATTGTGTCGTTTTGATCCGTGTAAGGCAACTGATACTATATTAATGAGGGATCAGAGTATTTAAAGGATTTTTAATGCGACAAAAGTGGATTATTTTATAGCATTTCCATCACAAACAGGAGTCATTAATGAAAGTATTTGGTAGGCAATTCAAAAAGTAGAGGATGAGTTTTTAAATTACAGGTATCACGTGATGTTCATCTCATTCAAAGACTACATAAAAAATTTATATTTCTATAATTGTACAAAGCTCATAATAGTTTACCCTTCAGAATTTATCGTCAAAATTATGTTTTTCATCTTAAATAGTTGCATAATTTAGTTGGTATAACGTATTTAAAATTGTTATGAATTGCAAGAAGGTGGGATTGAACTAAGGGGGAAATAAATTACTCAAGTCAACGTGTAGATTAAAAATCTTGAATTACTTTTTTCTCATTAAATCAGGTTTTTGAGAATTTTTTGAGTGGTTTGACAATTTTTTTTAGTTTGAGCCAACTTTTAATTTAAGGGAAAGGACAGTTTTTCTTTTGCTACATTGTTAATTGTAAACTTATTAAGGAACGAAGTCCGTGAGGTAAAGTTTTTTATTTTTATATTTTTCCCTTGGTTAAAAAAATTGAAGTGATTCATCCAAAGCTAAATGATATAACAGATATTGAAGTCATCATATGGCTCAAGAATAAGTTTTGTGGATTGAAGGTATAACCCAAAATAGGGATGGATTGCTTCAACTTACCAAGTGATATAAGTTGAGTTAGATCGAAAGTTCAAATTTTGGATATTGATGATAGCATAAACAACCATTTCATGACAAATTTTAGGAATGACTGAATGTCCCCAAATTCAATGGAAAAAAAATTATAAAAGAACATGTAGAATTCGGATTGTCTGTCTGTTAGGTATTATGTAGACTTAATATATATATACATATTGACATTGTTCCTGGCAACTGACTCCTAATGAAGATTGTTTAGCCCCAAGATCACAGGTCTCGGTGAATTCGCTTTTTTTTTTTAGTTATAACCTTGCCGTTTTTGAAAATTGTCATTGAAAATAAATACATCATGTATAATGGGTTAGGAAAATAAGATTTTATTTTTCAATGAAAGAACTAAATGCAACCCATTAACGTATATTTCAATAAACGTCTACACATCAATCTAGTTATGAAATGCAATTCTGCTTTACTGAATGGACCAAGGAACACCTTTTAGATTTGCTAAAAAGAAAGAAGGAATACATTGTGAAAGCTGATGTCAAGAGACATGTTTCCTTTTTTCATACAAATTATGAACTGATAGCAATGATAAATGATGAAATATATCAAATCAGAGATTTCATATGGCAAAAGATAAAAAAAAAAGTAGCAACCTTTGTAATCAAAGTTCTTAAGCCATTCCAAATTTCCAGTTGCCATAAATAAATATTTGAATGGATAAAAAGTGGATGAAAGATTCAATATTAACTCTTCGAAACACACAATTCATGGATGAAGTTATACAAAATAATGTTTACAGTAAGCAGTTAATTTGAGGTTTCGTTGCAAGTTATCTACCAGGCAGCATGAAATGGTGTACGATAGTATATTTGAACTAAATGGAAATTATCATTCTGTCAGACTATAGCTACTACCTGATTCTAAGAAAGAATAAAACTGTTATACCTGCCATTATTTTGAATATTTATGAATTAGAAGAAAATTTAGGAATATAAATAAAGGGGAACAGAAATGATCTTATATTATTCGTTATATCACTATTTTCTCCTGAGAGTTGAGTCAAGGAACAAGGTTCAAATAATTTAAAATTTTAAAATTAAAAGTGTCTACATTGAAATAAGTCAAAATGTTTAAGTCATCCAAGAAAAAAAAAAAGAAAAAAATCAATTATCTGAATAAATGCACAATTTTAAATTTTATTCATATGTATTCGGTAATCTCTTAAACCGGGTTCATTTTTTTTCAAATGTTTTGTGTAATTTTGTTAATCATATTAGTTAATACTTAATTATCTGTTAAAAAATTGAAATTAATATCAAAGTTGGACTTTGGTACATGAAAATAGAAATAATGATACTGTTTAGTTAATGTATTGAATCTATATTTTTAAATAATACTAATAATTTGATAAGTATACTACAGAAATATATAACTAAAAAATGAATAAATGTAACCACAATTTGTCTATTTCAATGGAATTGCAGGATATGGTAAAGTTGGTTCAGGTTTTGGAGTGGTTATAACACCCATGGCTTTCAAGTAGTAGTGTGGATGTACGTAAGAGGGATAAGGAAATCCGAGTTTATAATATGTTTCAGGATAAGGTAGACCCAAGGCACTACGCTTCGTTCTTCCCCTCGATTCTCTTTCTTGTCGAATTCTCTCCACAAGTGCTAGGAATTCTCCTAGCTCTGTACCCTCCAGTTTATAGTCATAGGCGAATTTTGCAAAGGCTCTGAATTGTGGGTCAGTGACTGTACGTCGGAGAAAGCTACGAATATCAGAAAGGCTGGCATTTGATTCCATAGAAAAGGTGCTGAGACAGAGAATTAAACAAATGATGATTTTAGAGTCCATTGTGTCGTTTTGATCCGTGTAAGGCAACTGATACTATATTAATGAGGGATCAGAGTATTTAAAGGATTTTTAATGCGACAAAAGTGGATTATTTTATAGCATTTCCATCACAAACAGGAGTCATTAATGAAAGTATTTGGTAGGCAATTCAAAAAGTAGAGGATGAATTTTTAAATTACAGGTATCACGTGATGTTCATCTAATTCAAAGACTACATTAAAAATTTATATTTCTATAATTGTAAAAAGCTCATAATAGTTTACCCTTCAGAATTTATCGTCAAAATTTTGTTTTTCAACTTAAAAAGTTGCATAATTTAGTTGGTATAACTTATTTAAAATTGTTATGAATTGCAAGAAGGTGGGATTGAATTAAGGGTGAAATAAATTACTCAAATCAACGTGTTGATTAAAAATCTTTAATTACTTTTTTCTCATCAAATCAGGTTTTTGAGAATTTTTTGAGTGGTTTGACAATTTTTTTTAGTTTGAGCCAACTTTTAATTTAAGGGAAAGGACAGTTTTTCTTTTGCTACATTGTTAATTGTAATCTTAATAAGGAACAAAGTCCGTGAGGTAAAGTTTTTTATTCTTATATTTTTCCCTTGGTTAAAAAAATTGAAGTGATTCATCCAAAGCTAAATGATATAACAGATATGAAGTCATCATATGGCTCAAGAATAAGTTTTGTGGATTGAAGGTATAACCCAAAATAGGGATGGGTTGCTTCAACTTACCAAGTGATATAAATTGAGTTAGATCGAAAGTTCAAATTTTGGATATTGATGATAGCATAAACAACCATTTCATGACAAATTTTAGGAATGACTGAATGTCCCCACATTCAATGGAAAAAAAATTATAAAAGAACATGTAGAATTCGGATTGTCTGTCTGTTAGGTATTTTGTAGACTTAATATATATATACATATTGACATTGTTCCTGGCAACTGACTCCTAATGAAGATTGTTTAGCCCCAAGATCACAGGTCTCGGTGAATTCGCTTTTTTTTTTAGTTATAACCTTGCCGTTTTTGAAAATTGTCATTGAAAATAAATACATCATGTATAATGGGTTAGGAAAATAAGATTTTATTTTTCAATGAAAGAACTAAATGCAACCCATTAACGTATATTTCAATAAACGTCTACACATCAATCTAGTCATGAAATGCAATTCTGCTTTACTGAATGGACCAAGGAACACCTTTTAGATTTGCTAAAAAGAAAGAAGGAATACATTGTGAAAGCTAATGTCAAGAGACATGTTTCCTTTTTTCATACAAATTATGAACTGATAGCAATGATAAATGATGAAATATATCAAATCAGAGATTTCATATGGCAAAAGATAAAAAAAAAAGTAGCAACCTTTGTAATCAAAGTTCTTAAGCCATTCCAAATTTCCAGTTGCCATAAATAAATATTTGAATGGATAAAAAGTGGATGAAAGATTCAATATTATCTCTTCAAAACACACAATTCATGGATGAAGTTATACAAAATAATGTTTACAGTAAGCAGTTAATTTGAGGTTTCGTTGCAAGTTATCTACCAGGCAGCATGAAATGGTGTACAATAGTATATTTGAACTAAATGGAAATTATCATTCTGTCAGACTATAGCTACTACCTGATTCTAAGAAAGAATAAAACTGTTATACCTGCCATTATTTTGAATATTTATGAATTAGAAGAAAATTTAGGAATATAAATAAAGGGGAACAGAAATGATCTTATATTATTCGTTATATCACTATTTTCTCCTGAGAGTTGAGTCAAGGAACAAGGTTCAAATAATTTAAAATTTTAAAATTAAAAGTGTCTACATTGAAATAAGTCAAAATGTTTAAGTCATCCAAGAAAAAAAAAAAGAAAAAAATCAATTATCTGAATAAATGCACAATTTTAAATTTTATTCATATGTATTCGGTAATCTCTTAAACCGGGTTCATTTTTTTTCAAATGTTTTGTGTAATTTTGTTAATCATATTAGTTAATACTTAATTATCTGTTAAAAAATTGAAATTAATATCAAAGTTGGACTTTGGTACATGAAAATAGAAATAATGATACTGTTTAGTTAATGTATTGAATCTATATTTTTAAATAATACTAATAATTTGATAAGTATACTACAGAAATATATAACTAAAAAATGAATAAATGTAACCACAATTTGTCTATTTCAATGGAATTGCAGGATATGGTAAAGTTGGTTCAGGTTTTGGAGTGGTTATAACACCCATGGCTTTCAAGTAGTAGTGTGGATGTACGTAAGAGGGATAAGGAAATCCGAGTTTATAATATGTTTCAGGATAAGGTAGACCCAAGGCACTACGCTTCGTTCTTCCCCTCGATTCTCTTTCTTGTCGAATTCTCTCCACAAGTGCTAGGAATTCTCCTAGCTCTGTACCCTCCAGTTTATAGTCATAGGCGAATTTTGCAAAGGCTCTGAATTGTGGGTCAGTGACTGTACGTCGGAGAAAGCTACGAATATCAGAAAGGCTGGCATTTGATTCCATAGAAAAGGTGCTGAGACAGAGAATTAAACAAATGATGATTTTAGAGTCCATTGTGTCGTTTTGATCCGTGTAAGGCAACTGATACTATATTAATGAGGGATCAGAGTATTTAAAGGATTTTTAATGCGACAAAAGTGGATTATTTTATAGCATTTCCATCACAAACAGGAGTCATTAATGAAAGTATTTGGTAGGCAATTCAAAAAGTAGAGGATGAATTTTTAAATTACAGGTATCACGTGATGTTCATCTAATTCAAAGACTACATTAAAAATTTATATTTCTATAATTGTAAAAAGCTCATAATAGTTTACCCTTCAGAATTTATCGTCAAAATTTTGTTTTTCAACTTAAAAAGTTGCATAATTTAGTTGGTATAACTTATTTAAAATTGTTATGAATTGCAAGAAGGTGGGATTGAATTAAGGGTGAAATAAATTACTCAAATCAACGTGTTGATTAAAAATCTTTAATTACTTTTTTCTCATCAAATCAGGTTTTTGAGAATTTTTTGAGTGGTTTGACAATTTTTTTTAGTTTGAGCCAACTTTTAATTTAAGGGAAAGGACAGTTTTTCTTTTGCTACATTGTTAATTGTAATCTTAATAAGGAACAAAGTCCGTGAGGTAAAGTTTTTTATTCTTATATTTTTCCCTTGGTTAAAAAAATTGAAGTGATTCATCCAAAGCTAAATGATATAACAGATATGAAGTCATCATATGGCTCAAGAATAAGTTTTGTGGATTGAAGGTATAACCCAAAATAGGGATGGGTTGCTTCAACTTACCAAGTGATATAAATTGAGTTAGATCGAAAGTTCAAATTTTGGATATTGATGATAGCATAAACAACCATTTCATGACAAATTTTAGGAATGACTGAATGTCCCCACATTCAATGGAAAAAAAATTATAAAAGAACATGTAGAACTCGGATTGTCTGTCTGTTAGGTATTATGTAGACTTAATATATATATACATATTGACATTGTTCCTGGCAACTGACTCCTAATGAAGATTGTTTAGCCCCAAGATCACAGGTCTCGGTGAATTCGCTTTTTTTTTTAGTTATAACCTTGCCGTTTTTGAAAATTGTCATTGAAAATAAATACATCATGTATAATGGGTTAGGAAAATAAGATTTTATTTTTCAATGAAAGAACTAAATGCAACCCATTAACGTATATTTCAATAAACGTCTACACATCAATCTAGTCATGAAATGCAATTCTGCTTTACTGAATGGACCAAGGAACACCTTTTAGATTTGCTAAAAAGAAAGAAGGAATACATTGTGAAAGCTAATGTCAAGAGACATGTTTCCTTTTTTCATACAAATTATGAACTGATAGCAATGATAAATGATGAAATATATCAAATCAGAGATTTCATATGGCAAAAGATAAAAAAAAAAAGTAGCAACCTTTGTAATCAAAGTTCTTAAGCCATTCCAAATTTCCAGTTGCCATAAATAAATATTTGAATGGATAAAAAGTGGATGAAAGATTCAATATTATCTCTTCAAAACACACAATTCATGGATGAAGTTATACAAAATAATGTTTACAGTAAGCAGTTAATTTGAGGTTTCGTTGCAAGTTATCTACCAGGCAGCATGAAATGGTGTACAATAGTATATTTGAACTAAATGGAAATTATCATTCTGTCAGACTATAGCTACTACCTGATTCTAAGAAAGAATAAAACTGTTATACCTGCCATTATTTTGAATATTTATGAATTAGAAGAAAATTTAGGAATATAAATAAAGGGGAACAGAAATGATCTTATATTATTCGTTATTTCACTATTTTCTCCTGAGAGTTGAGTCAAGGAACAAGGTTCAAATAATTTAAAATTTTAAAATTAAAAGTGTCTACATTGAAATAAGTCAAAATGTTTAAGTCATCCAAGAAAAAAAAAAAGAAAAAAATCAATTATCTGAATAAATGCACAATTTTAAATTTTATTCATATGTATTCGGTAATCTCTTAAACCGGGTTCATTTTTTTTCAAATGTTTTGTGTAATTTTGTTAATCATATTAGTTAATACTTAATTATCTGTTAAAAAATTGAAATTAATATCAAAGTTGGACTTTGGTACATGAAAATAGAAATAATGATACTGTTTAGTTAATGTATTGAATCTATATTTTTAAATAATACTAATAATTTGATAAGTATACTACAGAAATATATAACTAAAAAATGAATAAATGTAACCACAATTTGTCTATTTCAATGGAATTGCAGGATATGGTAAAGTTGGTTCAGGTTTTGGAGTGGTTATAACACCCATGGCTTTCAAGTAGTAGTGTGGATGTACGTAAGAGGGATAAGGAAATCCGAGTTTATAATATGTTTCAGGATAAGGTAGACCCAAGGCACTACGCTTCGTTCTTCCCCTCGATTCTCTTTCTTGTCGAATTCTCTCCACAAGTGCTAGGAATTCTCCTAGCTCTGTACCCTCCAGTTTATAGTCATAGGCGAATTTTGCAAAGGCTCTGAATTGTGGGTCAGTGACTGTACGTCGGAGAAAGCTACGAATATCAGAAAGGCTGGCATTTGATTCCATAGAAAAGGTGCTGAGACAGAGAATTAAACAAATGATGATTTTAGAGTCCATTGTGTCGTTTTGATCCGTGTAAGGCAACTGATACTATATTAATGAGGGATCAGAGTATTTAAAGGATTTTTAATGCGACAAAAGTGGATTATTTTATAGCATTTCCATCACAAACAGGAGTCATTAATGAAAGTATTTGGTAGGCAATTCAAAAAGTAGAGGATGAATTTTTAAATTACAGGTATCACGTGATGTTCATCTAATTCAAAGACTACATTAAAAATTTATATTTCTATAATTGTACAAAGCTCATAATAGTTTACCCTTCAGAATTTATCGTCAAAATTATGTTTTTCATCTTAAATAGTTGCATAATTTAGTTGGTATAACGTAGTTAAAATTGTTATGAATTGCAAGAAGGTGGGATTGAACTAAGGGGGAAATAAATTACTCAAGTCAACGTGTTGATTAAAAATCTTGAATTACTTTTTTCTCATCAAATCAGGTTTTTGAGAATTTTTTGAGTGTTTTGACAATTTTTTTTTAGTTTGAGCCAACTTTTAATTTAAGGGAAAGGACAGTTTTTCTTTTGCTACATTGTTAATTGTAAACTTATTAAGGAACAAAGCCCGTGAGGTAAAGTTTTTTATGATTTTTTTCCCTTGGTTAAATGAATTGAAGTGATTCATCCAAAGCTAAATGATATAACAGATATGAAGTCATCATATGGCTCAAGAATAAGTTTTGTGGATTGAAGGTATAACCCAAAATAGGGATGGGTTGCTTCAACTTACCAAGTGATATAAATTGAGTTAGATCGAAAGTTCAAATTTTGGATATTGATGATAGCATAAACAACCATTTCATGACAAATTTTAGGAATGACTGAATGTCCCCACATTCAATGGGAAAAAAATTATAAAAGAACATGTAGAATTCGGATTGTCTGTCTGTTAGGTATTTTGTAGACTTAATATATATATACATATTGACATTGTTCCTGGCAACTGACTCCTAATGAAGATTGTTTAGCCCCAAGATCACAGGTCTCGGTGAATTCGCTTTTTTTTTTAATTATAACCTTGCCGTTTTTGAAAATTGTCATTGAAAATAAATACATCATGTATAATGGGTTAGGAAAATAAGATTTTATTTTTCAATGAAAGAACTAAATGCAACCCATTAACGTATATTTCAATAAACGTCTACACATCAATCTAGTTATGCAATGCAATTCTGCTATACTGAATGGACCAAGGAATACCTTTTAGATTTGCTAAAAAGAAAGAAGGAATACATTGTGAAAGCTGATGTCAAGAGACATGTTTCCTTTTTTCATACAAATTATGAACTGATAGCAATGTTAAATGATGAAATGCCTCAAATCAGAGATTTCATATGGCAAAAGATAAAAAAAAAAAGTAGCAACCTTTGTAATCAATGTTCTTAAGCCATTCCAGAATTCCAGTTGCCATAAATAAATATTTGAATGGATAAAAAGTGGATGAAAGATTCAATATTATCTCCTCGAAACACACAATTCATGGATGAAGTTATACAAAATAATATTTACAGTAAGCAATGTTAATTTGAGGTTTCGTTGCAAGTTTACTACCAGGCAGCATGAAATGGTGTACGATAGTATATTTGAACTAAATGGAAATTATCATTCTGTCAGACTAAAGCTACTACCTGATTCTAAGAAAGAATAAAACTGTTATACCTGCCATTATTTTGAATATTTATGAATTAGAAGAAAATTTAGGAATATAAATAAAGGGGAACAGAAATGATCTTATATTATTCGTTATTTCACTATTTTCTCCTGAGAGTTGAGTCAAGGAACAAGGTTCAAATACTTTAAAATTTTAAAATTAAAAGTGTCTACAATGAAATAAGTCAAAATATTTAAGTCATCCACGAAAAAAAAAAAGAAAAAAAATCAATTATCTGAATAAATGCACAATTTTAAATTTTATTCATATGTATTCGGTAATCTCTAAAACTGGGTTCATTTTTTTTCAAATGTTTTGTGTAATTTTGTTAATCATATTAGTTAATACTTAATTCTCTGTTAAAAAATTGAAATTAATATCAAAGTTGGACTTTGGTACATGAAAATAGAAATAATGATACTGTTTAGTTAATGTATTGAATCTATATTTTTAAATAATACTAATAATTTGATAAGTATACTACAGAAATATATAACTAAAAAATGAATAAATGTAACCACAATTTGTCTATTTCAATGGAATTGCAGGATATGGTAAAGTTGCTTCATTTTGTTTTGAAGTTGTAGTTGAGGTGGTAATGAAATCCGAGTGTTTAATATCGTTCAGGATAAGGTAGACCTAAGACGTGACGCTTCGTTCTTCTCCTCGTTTCTTTCACTGGTTGAATTTTCTCCACAAGTTCTCCGAGCTCTGTACTACCCGTTTTATAATCATAGATAAATTTTGCAATGGCTTTGAATTTTTGTTCAGCGACTAATTCTTTGAGAAATTTTTTAACTTCAACAACCGTGCCATTTGACTCCGTTGAAAAGGTGCTGAGACAGAGAATTAAACAAATGATAATTTTAGAGTCCATTGTGTCGTTTTGATCCGTGTAAGGCAACTGATACTATATTAATGAGGGATCAGAGTATTTAAAGGATTTTTAATGCGACAAAAGTGGATTATTTTATAGCATTTCCATCACAAACAGGAGTCATTAATGAAAGTATTTGGTAGGCAATTCAAAAAGTAGAGGATGAGTTTTTAAATTACAGGTATCACGTGATGTTCATCTCATTCAAAGACTACATAAAAAATTTATATTTCTATAATTGTACAAAGCTCATAATAGTTTACCCTTCAGAATTTATCGTCAAAATTATGTTTTTCATCTTAAATAGTTGCATAATTTAGTTGGTATAACGTATTTAAAATTGTTATGAATTGCAAGAAGGTGGGATTGAACTAAGGGGGAAATAAATTCCTCAAGTCAACGTGTTGATTAAAAATCTTGAATTACTTTTTTCTCATCAAATCAGGTTTTTGAGAATTTTTTGAGTGTTTTGACAATTTTTTTTTTAGTTTGAGCCAACTTTTAATTTATGGGAGAGGACAGTTTTTCTTTTGCTACATTGTTAATTGTAAACTTATTAAGGAACAAAGTCTTTGAGGTAAAGTTTTTTATGATAATATTTTTCCCTTGGTTAAATGAATTGAATTGATTCATCCAAAGCTAAATGATATAACAGATATGAAGTCATCATATGGCTCAAGAATAAGTTTTGTGGATTGAAGGTATAACCCAAAATAGGGATGGGTTGCTTCAACTTACCAAGTGATATAAATTGAGTTAGATCGAAAGTTCAAATTTTGGATATTGATGATAGCATAAACAACCATTTCATGACAAATTTTAGGAATGACTGAATGTCCCCAAATTCAATGGAAAAAAAATTATAAAAGAACATGTAGAATTCGGATTGTCTGTCTGTTAGGTATTTTGTAGACTTAATATATATATACATATTGACATTGTTCCTGGCAACTGACTCCTAATGAAGATTGTTTAGCCCCAAGATCACAGGTCTCGGTGAATTCGTTTTTTTTTTTTAGTTATAACCTTGCCGTTTTTGAAAATTGTCATTGAAAATAAATACATCATGTATAATGGGTTAGGAAAATAAGATTTTATTTTTCAATGAAAGAACTAAATGCAACCCATTAACGTATATTTCAATAAACGTCTACACATCAATTTAGTTATGAAATGCAATTCTGCTATACTGAATGGACCAAGGAATACCTTTTAGATTTGCTAAAAAGAAAGAAGGAATACATTGTGAAAGCTGATGTCAAGAGACATGTTTCCTTTTTTCATACAAATTATGAACTGATAGCAATGATAAATGATGAAATGCCTCAAATCAGAGATTTCATATGGCAAAAGATAAAAAAAAAAAGTAGCAACCTTTGTAATCAATGTTCTTAAGCCATTCCAAAATTCCAGTTGCCATAAATAAATATTTGAATGGATAAAAAGTGGATGAAAGATTCAATATTATCTCCTCGAAACACACAATTCATGGATGAAGTTATACAAAATAATATTTACAGTAAGCAATGTTAATTTGAGGTTTCGTTGCAAGTTTACTACCAGGCAGCATGAAATGGTGTACGATAGTATATTTGAACTAAATGGAAATTATTATTCTGTCAGACTAAAGCTACTACCTGATTCTAAGAAAGAATAAAACTGTTATACCTGCCATTATTTTGAATATGTATGAATTAGAAGAAAATTTAGGAATATAAATAAAGGGGAACAGAAATGATCTTATATTATTCGTTATTTCACTATTTTCTCCTGAGAGTTGAGTCAAGGAACAAGGTTCAAATACTTTAAAATTTTAAAATTAAAAGTGTCTACAATGAAATAAGTCAAAATATTTAAGTCATCCACGAAAAAAAAAAAGAAAAAAAATCAATTATCTGAATAAATGCACAATTTTAAATTTTATTCATATGTATTCGGTAATCTCTAAAACTGGGTTCATTTTTTTTCAAATGTTTTGTGTAATTTTGTTAATCATATTAGTTAATACTTAATTCTCTGTTAAAAAATTGAAATTAATATCAAAGTTGGACTTTGGTACATGAAAATAGAAATAATGATACTGTTTAGTTAATGTATTGAATCTATATTTTTAAATAATACTAATAATTTGATAAGTATACTACAGAAATATATAACTAAAAAATGAATAAATGTAACCACAATTTGTCTATTTCAATGGAATTGCAGGATATGGTAAAGTTGCTTCATTTTGTTTTGAAGTTGTAGTTGAGGTGGTAATGAAATCCGAGTGTTTAATATCGTTCAGGATAAGGTAGACCTAAGACGTGACGCTTCGTTCTTCTCCTCGTTTCTTTCACTGGTTGAATTTTCTCCACAAGTTCTCCGAGCTCTGTACTACCCGTTTTATAATCATAGATAAATTTTGCAATGGCTTTGAATTTTTGTTCAGCGACTAATTCTTTGAGAAATTTTTTAACTTCAACAACCGTGCCATTTGACTCCGTTGAAAAGGTGCTGAGACAGAGAATTAAACAAATGATAATTTTAGAGTCCATTGTGTCGTTTTGATCCGTGTAAGGCAACTGATACTATATTAATGAGGGATCAGAGTATTTAAAGGATTTTTAATGCGACAAAAGTGGATTATTTTATAGCATTTCCATCACAAACAGGAGTCATTAATGAAAGTATTTGGTAGCCACTTCAAAAAACATCCATTGTATATGATGAATTAGCCAACAACTTCATTTGAAGAACAAATAAGCCAACATATTAGAGCAGTTTTCATTGTATTGTTCAAATTTTTGTTCTTAAAATGGGAAATAAGGCCTATGGTACTACTTTTCAAGTTAATGGTGTGTTAATTTTACTTTATGCAGCTTAACAAAAACTTATTTTAGATCAAGCAATCAACTTTCAGATTAAAATAAGGGCACGGTGTATTATATAGTCAACATCAGGTTAATAAATACACAGGAAATCTAAATAGTGAGGATGCACCATACTGACTTAATCAAATTATTTTTTTCCCTATACATAAATATGTAACTTTTTGACAACTTTTAATGTTTTCTTTTTAGTTAGACATTGTTTTCATGAATTAATAATCATAAATATTGTTTTGATATGAGTACACATTAAATAAAGCTTGAATGTACTACTTGAGAATTTGTTTGACTGTCTTTATGACAGTATTTATACGTATGTAGGTATTGTACTTAGGTAGCTATTTTTATAAGATAAATGCAATTATATTGAATAACAAAAATTAGGTTAGTTAGTTTGAAGTTTGTGTAAGAAAAACAAACTAAGTTAATTGTTATAAATTAATTTGATTATGATGTGAATAGTCGTTGTTTATTTTCATATATGAAATGGTTAATTACTAACATTAGACACTAGCAATGTGGCTCACGAGACACATCATGGAAATGAGACAAATTTTGAATGTCTTGGCTAATTTGGTTATGATCACAACACTAGTAGAAAGGTCTCTAGTTTCTATCTGATCTTTCTTTAAAAGATCGTGAGGACAGAGATTCGAGCTCTGATGTAATTAATCACTCAGAAATGATTTATTGTTTTTTTTTTTTTGTTTTTTTCATTTCATTTTGCCAAATTGTTGATTAAATATAAAGTCATATTTTACGTATGCACAAAAAGTTAGTCATTTGAACAGTTCATTTTATTTTTTAATAAGACTTTATCTGTCTTTGATCATAACAGCTACAAATAAATTACACCTACTGATCTTTATTGTATCTCTCAATTGTTCATTTAAAAAAAGGTCTAAATTAGTTGGTTTTTCCCAACTGTGTAACTGTTAATCAGTAATAATAGGTAATTGTTCATAGTTGAACAGAAATTAATTCAAGTCAGATCAAGTTTGTTCATAGCATTACTTATTCAGGGCAAGAAGAGTGGTCCAAAATCCACAGCTGAGAAAGGACAGTGTACAGTGTACATTTTTATGCTACACGTTATTGTCCTACTAACATAAAAGCCTACTAAATTTTTTGGATCAACTGTCATTTTTTGTGTAATATTTTCTCCTGAGTAGTGTTCTGAACGTTGATTAGTTGAACTCATATGAATGATGGTTTTCATCTGTGAACAATTCCCAAATATTTAATGAAGGATAGATCAATATGCAATTGGGACGCATTGGGAAATTACCACCAACTGACTTTGGGTCTTTTTCTTCATCATTTTATTTTCTGTGGAAAAGATGCAAGCTAGATAAAATACAGATAAAAAACGTTGTGGTCAGTGGGATAACGTCGAGATAAAAAAAGTTCATGCATATACAACTGCAAAGAGCAAAAAATATTGGGAATAAAAAAAAAATTAATTTCATCCCCCCCAAAGTAGTTCACTCCCGATTCAATGCCCATGTGCCAACATTTATTATAAAATTTGTATTAAGTCAATAATTTCAGAACAATAATTGCTAAGTTTATATGCTATTCAATTTAAAAAAACAAATAGTTGGTTTTTGAGTAATAGACTATGGATCTCGAGTAATAATTCAAGGAATCTTCAAGTAAATTTTTTGGTTTAAAACGTTTTTTTTTTTTTTGGTTTTCATTAAAAAACGAAAAAATCGATTTTAGCTGTTCACAAAAGTACGCTTATTTCAAACACTAATGAATATTTTGACGTGTAATTTGGTGCAAATGTCAGAAACAGGAGTATCAACTTTAAAAACAAAAACATTTATCCCCATCGGATTCCCAAAAAAATTAAATTCAAATTTTCTGTACTTTCTACCCATAGTAATGGATTTTCATAAATTATGAATATGTAAAACTTACTCTTGTTCTATACTTCATATAAATATGCTTCAATAATTAAATGTAAACATACTTAAAAACTCGAGAAAGTTGAATTTTTATTAACTTCTCTTTAGACTTTTATTATATGTAAGCTTACACAGTACATACACACAACCATACACACACAAATATGTAAGCAAGTTCCATTATATGTACATACAACGTATTGTCATATATGTGTATAAAACTTGAGTATGAAAAACTTTTTACTAAAAGAAAAAGTAGTATAATTTATACATATACTTCAATTGTATGTAAATAAATAATAAAAGTAATAATATTCAGATTTTGAAACGAATTCTTTTTCATATACATACATATATTGAGCTCAATAAGATTCTGCATCGATTTTTTTTAGGGGAGGGGAGTTCTCTTTTCTCATTATTAGATAACTTACACCTGTACATGAAATACATATACGAGGGAAGAAAATCCAATTTCAAAACCCAAAATATAATCACATATACAAGGAAGTAATAAAAAACAGAGTATCAAGGAGTGTTTTCATACAGGAATGCCTTTGACTACGAACCACCTCATTCCTGTGAGAGTAAAAGTATTTGTGGCTCAAAATTATTGACCTGGAGCTTGTTTCTAAATTTCAAATTACTGACCATTCCAAAGAAAATTAATATCTATTTTAAAAAATTTCCCTGCTTATTAAATTTTGGGAAGCAAGTTTCTGATGTTAAGATGTGGAAGAGTGGCCACATATGCCCAAATATTATTTGAGAGGGGCACTAGTTTAAAAAGCATTATACTTATGATTGATGTTTAGTTGTTGACTTTTTTTTAGAGAGAGAATAAAATGGAAATAGCTATTTACCATCCTCTCAAAATATCAGTTGATTTATATTGAAAATGGGCACTATTTGTCCAGAGCACTTTTGTGTACAAAGTTAGTCGTAATTCAGAGTAATACTGAAAAAAAAGAAAAAACAAAAATCACTCAAGGGCAAGTGATGACTTTTTTTTCTTAATTCTTTCATGTCATACCTATGAATCAATTTTGCATAGATGCTGAAACCGTGGGTCGGACTACAATTAACAAAAAATAATAATTGATCCTGAAAATGGTTGTTGTTTTTCAATTTGACTGAGGCCATAAACGATTAAAAACCTGTTTCTAATCATTTTGAATGATAATTAATTAATGCTTTAATTGTTTCTACGGTATATGTAAATACTTTGATCGATAAGTTTGAAATATTTTCAAGTTAAGGAATATTTGTGAATGTTTACCTAATATTTCATATGAAAAAATTGCAAAAAAATTTAAATATAAAAAGTTTAGAACGCGAAAATAACTAATTACAGACTTAAGTACAGCGTGTCCAGTACCCCTACTATTATCAAATATGAACACAAAATGATTTTTGTTGTTGTAGACTAATATAAATCAATGAGTTGTATTGAATATTTAATGGCTAGCCACAATGTCAGGTAGTATTTAAATCTTAGTTGTTTTAAATATATATAAATATATGAACGAATAGGGTTTTCAACTAGAAAAAATTAATAACCTGATCGTTAAAGGTTCTTTAGTTCTTAAATTCAATTCAAAAATGGAGTACGAAAATAACAAACTGATTCAAAATTGGTAGCTGACGCTATTTAATTATAATGATTGAGAAAACAGAGTCTAAAACTGTGTTGATCATATTAATATTTGAATATTCCAATATGTACATATGACTTTATCTTATAACAGGACTTTTGGAATTGGAATACAAAGGGCATTTGCCCATCCATACAATGCAGTTAAGGTCAAAATTGCATAAAAATACATGTATCGTAATAATTTTGTAAACTCAAAAATCAAAAACTATTCGCTTAAACCTTCAACAAAACATGATTTCCATTGTATCTTAAAACCTTCTCTCCAAGGATGGAAGGGCAAATGAAGGCCCAAAATCAGTTGGTCAATTCTTTACTATTGCATTGGAAATATTCTTTATTTAACAGAGAAGTAATTGTTAATAAGAGCTCAGTCATCACCATTGTTCAGAACTTTGATGAAGAACAAGAGTACATAGTAGACATTCAGTGTAAATTTTCATATTAGAAGTGAAATAAAATTAAGTTAGTAAGTTCATACAACTTTTACCTTCAATTTTGAATGTTTCATTCAATGACACAATATACTATAATAGGTAACAATTTTGGCATCCTTTTTGAAAGTTAAAAATATGATATGAATATTATACATTGCAATTTCTTTTAACTACATTATATAAATAGTTACTTATATGGTCATCCTGTCCATTTAAGATGAAAAGAGAAATAGAGTTCACATCTGATAGCCGAATTGGCTACAAGTTTCCTACAAGATTGCAACTTCAGGATAACAAATACATACATACATATGTATATACATATATTTAAACTTTGCACCTTGATTAATTATGTTATTTCAGATACACATTATGGGAAGTTTAATATGTAGTGGATTTGATATGTTATTTAGATAGCCAAGAAAATGTATAATATTTGGCTAAAAACCACATATGCATATCCTATTTGACAAAATTGTTAAAATAATAATTTTACTATCAAAGTTATCTTTGATAATTTTGAATTGTATTTTATTTATTTAAAAAATAAATAAATATTGGAAGATTCTAACTAATTTCACAGTAAAATATGAGATATCCAATACAAATCTTAAAGATTTATAAGTTATCATATAGACATTGAGTCGCACTTAAGCATTCCTACAAATGGTTAGAAAAGGTTTGGAGAAAAATTTTTAGGACTGTTTTGTTAATTTATTATATATACAAGGTTAGTCCCTACTTGAAGGAAGTGATTTTATTACTCATCTTGAATAAGAATTAACTTCCTAAAAAATAAAACAAGGGAAAATATGACCCATTCTTTATGTTCACAAGGGATGTGACAAACATCTGGAAGATTTCATTATTTGATAAGAGTTCTTGATAACCCTGAGTTGGTTATTATCTTCTTTCTATGTATATATAGCTACGACAAAAATGGTTAGGAATCAAGAAACTGAAGCGTAATTGTATAATATAATACCAAAGACAAAAAATTAATACATGGTTTATTTTTTGATGGAAATTATCATTTTGTAACTTTAAATGAGATGAATAAGCCTTTAATTCAAGTGTGTTAAAATCAGAAGGAAATATGATTAATATTAAATTATAGGTATGATTATTTACCAGACTTGGCAATATTGTTGATAAATGAGTCATGAGAGTTATAATTAGGACTATAATTAGGATATTCATAATAAGGAAGTAACAAATAGTTTTGGGCAAACGAAGCTGTTGTGCTTCTAACTGATAATGAGTTCGAAATACATCTTATAGCATCACTCATGACAGTTAGACAGCCCATGGATTACTTATTATTTGGATATAATATTCACTTTAAATCATCTAATTCCTCTAGTATCACCTTACTGTGAACATTGATAATTCTATTTTATCACCAACTAAGTTATGCAATTCTTGGATAATTTGCTATTTTTTTATGTGTTTCTTCATTTTTGCTTTATCTTGCAGTTATTTCTTATGATTCCAATGTAATTTTTTATGGATATGTAGTTCTAGCTAACATGTTTTTTGATTTTTTGAATCTTGGTCATTTGTTAATATACAGGTTTGACAATTAACTAGCATGGCTAATAAATTTTAAGAGGAAAAAAAACCCGCTGAATATTATGTAGCCAACAATTAATTTTCCTTTATCTTTCCTACAAAAGTGAGTTTCCTTTTCCGTCGCGTGAATTAGAAAAGAGAGTTGATGTATTTGGGTAACAAATACATCGTAATCATTCGAAAGCATGGGCTGATATCATGAGGGTGGCTTCTGAGCGAAATTGAACGTCCTTGATTGGTAAGTGTCGAGTTCCTAGTGGATATTTAATATTATTAATATTTATGATGTCTGTAATTTGCGACTGAAGATGGGAATGTAGCCGCGGTTTGCCGATCGCTTATGGCTCTCCCCTCAGTGTTCTTAAATTTTAACGTCTGAAACTTTTTCCATGTCTACATATTATGCCCCTATGTCCTTAGCCTTTTAACAATTTGAATATTTGACTTACAGGGCCGCTGTGAAATTAATGTACGATTTGTAGTGCTTGATCTGTGATCCTGGTATTTGTATTCTCTATCAACGTGACTAAGGTAAGTATAGACACATTGTCCTTATGATATTTATCTTACAGAAACTTGAAATACACATAAATTTTATATCTCACTAAATGCTTATTATTTAATCTTAATCATTTTTGATGGTCATGCTCAATTTTTGAACAATTGAATGTATCTTTTACTCTCACGTTGTAAGGTATAGGAGATATTGCTACAGTGTGTGCCATTCAGATTGAAGCTGATTCAAATAGTCAAAGTATGAATATGATTGGAGATGCGATAATTAGCTCATTGCTCACTATTCAATTGAAAGAGAGAGGGTATTTTAAAATCATGGGGGAGGGGAGACCCATGTACTTACAGCCCCAACTTTGGACAATCCAGACGTATACACGTATAATTAGTACTATATATACAACTAACTTCTTGTTTGGCCTGTTTTATTCTTTGTTGTGAAACAAGGGCTGTGTATCCAGACAGACTATATCTCTGAACATTATTTTTTTTTCCCAAATGTATATTTTGATTGTATATGTCTCTATGCATAATAAAACGGTATCCCCAAAAGTATACTTTTTTGTCAGCTGTCGATTGTCTATTTACGATATAAAAAAACTTTATATAGATACCACATGTTTTTCACAAACATTTATGTTTAAAAGTTGACCTGTATACAACAAAGAATAGCCCCATGGATGGTAAGAATTGTCCAACCACCACCACCACCACCTTATTTCTTTTTGAAGGAAAGTTTGAGAGATCAAATGATGTATGTTATGTGGTAAAGAAATGGAAAAACAATTGGAACTTTATGGAAATTCTCAGTGTATTGTAACACTCTCTCACCTAGTAAGGAAAGAAGAAAGGCCCGGAATTTCAAGATAGGGTTTCAGTTCATCAAATCGATCTAATTAATTATCATTGAGAGTTGACACAACGTTGGTACACTATCAATCTTTTTGTAAAATAGATAAATGTAAAATAATATTTCGATTCGTTGACAAAAGATTTTAAGGGTGGAATGACGTAGTTTTGTTATAAGTATTGATTTTGTAATATTTTATTTTGGTTTTATATCTTACACAAAATGCATTTATAATTTCCAGATATTTGAACCAATAAAGAGTCATAATATAATCTTTTATATTCAATTTTGACTAGGGTTTTCATTAGATATACATATTATTAAGTAAAGATAAAAACTACATTACTTTTAGGGTAATATAAATATATATATATATACATATACAGAAACTTGTATGATTAACACATATAGGCATATCTGTACGTATGTACATCATTTTACATTTATAAGTAACATTAATAAAATAGGTATTTGAATGACAGTATCTTGGGGATAAGCAGTATTTGTAGTTAGGAAAAAAAATATAACTTTGAAAGTGTCAAATGAATCGGGATCCACTCACTTTCTTTTACTTTTACTGAGTGGAATGAAAGAGCCTCCAATGGTTTATAAAAATGTTATTTGGAACTTTTAAAAATCATGTATGATCAAACAAACAAAAACAAATAATAATCCATGGGTAGAAAAAGACAACGTTAGCCGAACTGTACCCCCCCCCCCTCCTTACCCAAATACAGAATGGGTTACACAAAATACCAGCATCAGTGGAGAGGAGAAAAAGGTATACATATTGGGTTGGTTTTTTTCAAATGCACTAACTAACATAGGTAATCTAAATGTGACTGGTTTGAGGTCCGGTGATGTCTTGTCTTTGACGTCGGAGTAGAGGGGATCGGAGAAACAGGGTGGAAGAAGTCGAGGAAGCTCGGTTAGAGAAATGAAATAATTCAGATGGGACCAAGAGATAGGTTAAGTAAATCCCAGAGATGACCCAGGCTACAATCATTTTAAAACCTACGGCGTACCAGCTCTTTCTACCAAAATGTATGATATCATCGGGAACAGACCATCCCGTCAATTGAGCGGTCATAAACATGAGAGCGAGGCTCAGGACTGCGTAAAATGCTGGAAGTGAGAAGGACAAATCCTTGGAGGTGTCCTTGTCTCTCTCCACATTCCTCTCCGGATTCAAAATTACTATTCGAGTGCTGGAGTTCCGATGATGCGTGCCCTCCAACCCCACACCACTTTTAGGGTCATCCAATGTGCCTTGAAAGAAGTAGAAAACTGTAAGGATCATAAGCATAAACGCCGTCACGAAGAGACATGTTCTCTCTATGTTTTGATTCGTGGAGCCACAGGTTCGATTGCTCGAAAAAAATTTGAAATGCATCCATTCGGGCTCACTTATTGGAGTGATGGCAAGGGAGGACCATGTCCAGTAAGCAACATAGAGGGACACAATTCCACTCTCAATCAGTCGTCCCTCATTCATGACCTTCATACGAGCAAAGCTTGCCGCAAGGAGCGTGATCAGACTGAGGCCTGAGTTAGCACTGAGGATCATAGCCATGGTGAAGCACTTAGTTCCGTGTAGGATAAAAAGTCCGACAATGGATGTAATCCAAATGATGAGGACTCCAATGGATGCAAAGACCTCACATAAGAGGTTCCTATAGCATTTAAGAAATCTTTTGAGGGAATCGATGATGGCGTAGAGAATGAGGAAAACGTAGATACAGTTTCCTGTGAGAGTCAAATAAATCCAAAAATCTCTGAGCTCTTGGAAATGAGTGATGGGTATAAGGAAGGAAGCAAGGATTGTGAGAAAGAGAAGCACCGTTTTACAGAACCAAAATCCCTGATGAATACAAGGAAATCGAATGGATAAACCTGAAAGTAAAAGAAAAAACGTAGCAACAGGACAACTGATCTTGTAGAGAGCACTGTGTCCAGTCAGCTCCTGGCAATCATCGTCATTAAGCTCTAAGTCTATACAGGTAGCATTAAAGTCTCGAAATATGGACATAAGTTTACTCTGAGTATGGGAGAACATCATGGAGCCCATAAGAGAAGATGTGAGGATCAACAGAAAGAAATAGTAGCACTTTGGACTTTTAATTCGATTTGTTAATACCTGGCAGCATGCCACATTGGTACATCGATCCATAATCTGGAAAATATAATGAATAAGGATATATAAAATATGCTAATATTTTACTTAATAGTTATACATGTATGTTCAGTAAACTTTCAAATAATTTATTTCAAGTTGTTTCTTTCAAAGTTTTAACATAATTTCAATTGATTTATAACAATTCCTACATATACGTACACAGAAAAACATAAATTACAAAACTTTTTAATTTACAATTTAGCTGACATTTTTAATTTAAAAAAAGTAAGTTTCATTTATTTAACAATTTAAAAAAAAAGAAAAAGAAAGTAAAAACCTTATGAAATTCCAATATTTTATATTTTTAATGGGACAAAGTCATCATTTATATACCTACTCTATGTAGTGGGTCTTAAAGTGAGTGTTTGCTCAATTTGTATGATGAAATTATTCTATCTATAAACTCCATTTACATATTTCTATAGACACAGAATAAATTTAAAAAAATGTAATTTGATAGAGTGAAATTGAATATTCTCAAATTAGGTTGTTGATATTAATTCAAGGTCAGGGGTTATTTAAAAAAAAAAAGCCCTTGAAGAGTGGTACATCCTTCAAAGATATTTCAAAAATTTTGATAGAAAAAGTACTTGCGGTTTTTTAAATGCATAGTTTTATAAAATGACGCCACATATTGATGACACGAGAATCACAGATTAATATTTATTATTATTATTATTGTTCAAAAAATGTGGAGGGCAATGGTCAGTTGGTCACCCCTTTATTTCGAGGCCTATGATACGTATTTTGTTGAACTTGGTATTTTGTGATATTTGTCACTTTTTCAAGGTATCGCCAAAAATAAAAAGATTCAAATATATTTAATGAAGAATTTCGCATCACCTCGTCATAATGCAGTAGTTTACTTGTCTAATGAAGAACACTTTATATAATTAAAGGAATGAATAAGCAACTGCAAATAGATGAAAATGAAATGATAGCTTTAATTCATGGTACCTTATAAAAATGTCTCATTTTATAAATAAGTTATGAGACACATAAATTTTGTACAAATTGCAACTTATACACAAAGTATGCATCAAACTCCACTTTAAGTGTCAGTTATACCTACAAACTGTTAGCTATATCACATGATTACAGTAATAAATTACACGTTACTAGTTACTTATCAAAAAGTAACGACATTACATACTACATAATAAAAGAAATTATTTACTCGTAAAAGCTACGGATCCATTAATTTAATAAATGTTATTATATTTTCTGCTCTACAATAATAAAAGCAGTAAAATATGTAACCAGTACCCCCAATTCAAAGCTTTATTATTCACAGATGGAATTGTAAACATTTAAGAGTAACGGGATAAGGAGCATTTTTTTCATCAAATCTGTAACACATTTATTGACAAAAATAAGGGCATAACTAACACCGTTATTTCCATCTCTGGTTGTTATATCTAACTAAGCAAGTACTACATACTACTAACAGATGTGGTACATAAATAATGCATTAGGTAATATCAATAGTATATCAAATTGATTAAAGCAACGAAAATCAATATCCAACGATAATTATTAACTATCGACTTTTTTTTCTCTCTCTTTCTCATGATGCGTTTTTACATATTTATGTAGAAAAAATGTTATTTTAAGTTTGCTAAATATTTTATTTTAAATAATTTTATACATTTTGGTATCTCAGATATCGGATATCGTTAAATTTAATCACTTAATAGTAGTTATCTACTATTTGAAGACTTTCTTCAAGATTGGTCACAAATGAAATTAACAAATTTAAAAGAGAATAAATTATGTTTCAAGGTAAACCATTTTATAGTAAAAGGTTGGAATTTTCAAATCTGTGAAGATTTGAAATTATCTCTTTCCGATTTATGTATTTTTAGTTTCTGAAAACGTAAGTAAACACATATATTCCGATCAATTTTCGTAATAAACTCATGTGAAAAAAAAGTTAAAACGACGCATAAGGGAGATAAAAAGCATTATATAAAGTATTTGAATGTCTATAAAGATTTTTCTCGTGACATCATTCCTCTGAAATTCAGCAATCTCAGAGGTACTATCAACCAAAAAAAAAAAAAAATACAAACTTCTATAAAACATTATATCTTTTAGTTTTAAAGCCTTAAGTTTCATGATTATTTTTTTTACTTTTTTTTTACTATCAACTATATCTCCAACATGGCGTCACTCTCACTTATTTCATGATACAAACTGTGATTATTTAAATTATATTATTCTTTGTAGTTTAGAAATCAATTTATTCTGGATTCTTGACAGTATTTTATGGTTTCTTGGGAGTATATTTTGGAAATCGATATTTGTAATAAATTTATACATTTATTAAAAGTAACACTCTTAAATTGAAAAGTATGAATATAAAAAAAAAACACTTTCTCATAACTTATGGATTGAATATTAACTTAAAGAAACATAGGGTCTTGATACTATTATGATGGTTCTAGTAAATTTAATTAGATATATACATAAGCTTCCCTTAATTTATGTATCTAGTTAAATTTTGTAATTAATAACAGTAATCAGAGGAGCTTTTATTTCATTTCATTATCTAAAAGGAAATTAAATAAAATATATGTATGTTGTCAGTGAAAAAAATATTAACAAGGATTTACTAGTCGTAATATCCTTAGAGGCCGATAAGAGCTGAATGAATGGTTTGAATTTCCGTTTTACAAAACTCATTTCATGAAATCCCAACTAATTATTTTTTTAATTCAACTTTTTGATAAAAAACACCTTTTTGTCATTTTTTTTTTTTTTTTTGATAAAATTTGGAACTTGAATTTAGATTGAAATGTATGTAAGAGTTTGTTTTAATAGACTATGTTCAAAAATATTATGGAATTTGCTTTTGAGATTCGTGATGGAATCACTTAGGGATAATAAATTGACTCAAGGTGTGTCAATTTATCAAATAAATGATAATCAATTATTAAAGTAATCTTCTAAGTAACTTGATTCAATATTTTATCGATTCGAAGAGTGCTTCTCAAACTGTATAAATTCAAATTTCATGTAGTGAAGTTAAGCATTTGTTTGAACCTTTTTTTAAATTACTCTCAAAACCAAGCTTTAAAAAATCATGATAGTCTGTAACTCTACTGTTAATGTCTGAGTATTTACTTATGTATATGAAAGGCATGCAAAAATTTTGCGTGTGGGATTTTGAGGTCCACGTGCCTCTAAGGAACATAAAAAAAAATATTAATAGGATTTAAATACGGGAGTTAAACTCCCTTCTCTTCCCAAAGATCTGAAAAACTATCTGGGCCTGTAAATATTTGAATATGGGTAGATTATCAGATGGAAGGTGTGTAGTATATTAGTATGATTCAATTACCACAAAAATGCTTCAAAGTTACTGTTATCTATAGCAAGAATATTTCAATTGATAGGAGGGTAAAAACTGTTTAGGTGCATGGCGAAAACGTTACCCAAAAGGATTCTTTCATTCCTCCCATGGTCCATTTCAAACCCCTAGGCATGCAGTTACACTATGGAATATGATGATTGATGACTCTGCACTTTTGTACTTTATGTAATCCCTGTCTCACAGAACTTCCCTCTTCCTTAACTGAATCATACAGGGATACTTTAATCAATACGATTCCTTCACTCTCTCCCATATCGATTTGTATTCATTTATGTAAGTAAGTAAATTGAAATGATATTTATAGAATGAAATATCCATAGAAGATTTGTATGACTAAATCATTAAAATAATAGACTAATATATAAATGTGGAGGGGGGCAACAGCACCCCTCTTCTCCTTCCCCCCCCCCCCCCCTCCTCCTCCAGTTTCTTTACATACATTTCCAAAGTATTTATTATGTAGATTGAAAAATAAATCCTTAGATATGTACATACATTTATAAACTCTAAATGAATCTATTAATTTCCATTTGATCAATATTCAATTAATTTGATTGAGGTTCGTTCCACTTCCCTTATATATTGGTTGGAGGATTTTGTTCTAATTTTTTGAATACACATTTGAAATAGGTACGTACAGTTACACCTTGGACTACGAGCAACTTCCTCGTATGCACTAAAGCACTAAATGAGAATCACGGAGGTCACAAATCATCCTGTCTACACGAAGGTGAATGATTGTAAACTCAGGGTCTATTTCACTACTTAAATTATGTTTGCACAACTGTAGAGAGTGCCTCTACTGAAAGTAAAATAACAAGATCAAAAATTAAATTTATTATTAAAAAAACCACATAACCACTTTACAAAGTAAAATTCATATTCGAATACCAAAATGAATATTTTCTTTTCGAGATCAATGACAGGGAAAAAGTTTGAGAAGCACTGACATGAACCTGTCTTTTTACTAAATAACTAATGTAGAAACAGTAATCTGTCTATCGATAGAATCAAAGGTAAATTGTGTATATTTAGTGGAATTTGGAATCATTTGTCACGCATATGTAGGGGAAAAAAATTCAAAATACTTTGAGAGTGGAAACTATGATTAAACTACCAAATCAGATGGTTTTTTAAGATTCGAGTGGATTGGATTTAAAGGATATAAACTGATATTTGCATGCAGTCCCTTTGTGAATGAAATAATACTCTTGAGAAAACTTCAAAATTCTCAAACTGACTTTCAAAGATACATGCACCCAAATAGAAAAAGATTTGAAAAAGATCCAGAATATTTTTTTTACCCAACCTGCAATATATTTGTAGCTTTTAAAAGTAAAAACTAGAATGTATCGGGCCTTAAAATTTAAAAAATTAATATCTGAGCCTTTGAAAAAGGACCTAATTTTAAAGTGTCATTATCAAACAATCCGTATCACTAATACTATTATTTTAAAATACTTTATTTTACCAGTTTAATTAGTTCATTAAAACTTTATGCATCGTCAATGTTAGAGAAAAGAGATTAATTAAATAGTTTATGATTATTATTACAACGATTAGATATTTATGGCTCTAATAGAAGTTGAATCGATGAATGATGACGTCACTGTCTGATATCTATGAGAAAGTCGTTTAGGGCAGATTTCATTACTAAATCTGATCTGATGAACAATCCAAATTCCATTTTATAGTTTGAAATTTATAGAGTAAAGATTTTAGATATTAAACTTTATGGGGAATCTTTTAAAGTTTTTGTTCATAAATTGACTCAAAAGGCTTTTGCTTTTTCACATAATATTCCCATGTTGAACAAATATCATTTTGCCAGGGAGATGGGGCACGAACTTCCTCTTTACAAATTCTCCTCATCAATTCCCTAATTATGAGTAAAAATAAATTATTCCTTTCTAAATTCAAAAATTAATTATCAGCGGATGATGTATTTAATAACGTACTCATTAAACGAAAAGTTACTCGCAATACCGGGTATTACTGTGTACCTATGTAGTAAACTTTAAATACGAATACAGGATTAGTTTACATAGGAATTTGATGATTTTTATTTAACATTATTAATTAATTATTATTCAACATCAAATAGTTTGACAAATGTTTAAAAGATATTTTCATCTACTTAAAGCTTTCCCCCCCCCCCCAAAAAAAAAAAAAAACCGTTCCTACTCCTCTCAATAAATAAACATATATATATGTAAGTATATTGAAATATTATTATGATAATGTCTATAAAAAGAGCGGATGTATGGAATATAGAACGGAACTATTTCTACAATTAAAATACGTCCTGGAGCTAGAAAAAAAAAAGTATATCAAACTTTTTTTTTTGATATTATAATAAAGTAATAGAAAATATGTATATATACAAACATTCTACAACAAAATAGTATGTATATAGTTTTTATAAGGAAGTTTCGTGGACTTTCTCAACAAAAACACGTGATAAAATATATGTAGAAGGAAAAATTATGAACAAGAGGTTGCGTAATTTGGCAGTTTTTTTATATCCCTTATTATTGGTACAATAATTGGAGTAATATGTGTAGATATTTATTTTTAAAGTAAGGAATAAGATTTTTATTAGATGTGATAAAAAAAAGTAAAAGGTATGAGATATTGCGTGATTTTCTACCTACTTTTTTTCTTTTCTTTAGAAAGTGATTGAAAAGAGAGAAGAAACGACTAAACTATTGTACAAAATTATTGTCTTTAAAAAATAGTTATATTTGTCCCCCGTTTAAAAATGAGAAAAAAGATGTTTCAACGCTGCTTAAGGAAAGTACTACATATAAAGTTTGAGAAACACTGTTTCCATTAAGACAATTTGAAAATATAATAACTTGGAAATACACTATTCATACTGGTCCTAGAGCTTTTCTTAAAGTGTATTTAATCCTTTTTAATTGCTCTTTCTTATCTATTTCGATCAAAACTGATAAATTTTGTTTTCATATGAATAAAAATAAGCAAATTAAGTGTTTCTTCTGTTGAACTTCATTTTCTTTTAGATTGGACAATTAATTGCAGAATAATCTTAGTATAATTCCAGTGTGGCAATAAAGGGGGGTGAGATTGATTTAGCATCTTTACATAAAGCAGAATGAAGAAAAATGATAGTTGAACTTCTAAGGATAAAAAATAACATCGTAAGTAGTTAAAGGCTATTTGATCCAAGAACAGCAACAATTTAGATGAATAAGTACTGTCCATGTTGATATTGACCTTCAACTAAACCTTCAAATCTATACTTTGAGTCAAAACATTGGCTCTGGAGCCATAGGAGCCAAAGGAATTTCGAAAAATGAACTTTCGTGATGTAGTTATATAATAGTTTTTTCATAAATAAATTTGCGACATCATAATTGTATAATTTGCCCCCCCCCCTTAAAAATTCATTCTACCAGCACTGCTGGGTCAGAATAATCACCTATGACCGTTCTAGTAGGATGAAGAAGCTGGTGATTCTACTTTTAAAGTAGCAAGAAATAAGAGAGAAAATGGAGGCTCGAATGAGGGAGAGAAAAGGTGGAGAACAACCATAATTTTTGTAGTAACTAACTGAATGTTTTCCAATTCTACCTTTGGTCGAATTGTATACTATCTTTTCACCCTTTCCTTAAATATGTATGTTACAAGTAGAAAAAACGTCTATTTCTTCATCATCATTAAAGATGCATGAATTCTACTCTCAAACATTTAAATGCATCCTTAATAAATTATTCAAATAATATAAACCCCTTCTATGCATATCTAGGTATGTATTTAGAAAGACCAAAGCATTGACGAATGTTCCGAATCTCTCTTTCATTCTATAAATTCTATATTTTTTTACTCTCTTTCAAAGTAGTGAAGACCCACGTAAATTATGTGCGCTGTTAATTATATTGAATTAAATGCATTTTCCTATTTAATAAATTTATTATTACTTTTAATTATTATTATTATCTATAAATCTTAATATATAGTGAATGATACTGTCATTAGTTTGTCTTATCATTTTCAATGGAGTAATTAGATAGAATTATTTATTTAAGCGAGTTATTCGTTTAGTAGGAGGAAAAATAGATACCGTCATTTTTATTAAATTTACCTAGTACTTGTTATTCCCTAAGGGATAAGTGGTAAATAAATAATAATGAAGTTTTTGCAGAGGTTTCGTGGTTATAATTATAATTAGCGAAATATAATTTCAAAAAAAGGCTTAGAAGTTCCTTTATTTAGTCTCCTCATGTTCCGAGAGATCATTTTAAGAAAAAAGTAAGAGCGGATACCTCAAAAAAAAAAAAAGGTTCAAAACAGAGTTCTAATATTTAACATAGAATAATGATATCACAACGGCAGAGATTTTCATTACTCTTCTCAACCTAAAATTAGCTCGAAGTAGTATTTTTGTTCGTTTTGTACTTACTGTTGGACTATTCCATATTCTAATAATAAACATACGTTTAAGAACACTTAATTTAAACTCAACAAATCAAAGTTCAGATCAGATTGTACTAGGCAGGAAGGAGCACGGTGAGAAATTTCCCAGTTAAAAAAAACTTGAAACAGCGTCACTTTTTCAAATGTTGTAAGTCTGTAGTGTAGGAATCGAGTTCAGGTCTCAAACAAGGTGTAAGAGTAGATCATACTGGACCAAGACTTCTAGGGATAAAAACCAAGAGGAAAAAATATTCTTAGTTTTTTGAAAAGAAAACTTTTAACTTTGTTGCTTTGGTCTTGACCACAAGACTAAGACTTCAGTGGGGTCAAGAGAGCAAGATAAGCCAAGTTTGTGGAGGATCGAGACGAGATAAAAACATACAAAAGTTGATTCCAATCTCGCAAATATCATAACTAGCATTTGGCTTACACCATATAATCATACTTATTATGCTCGTCACAATTATAGCATATTTTTTCATAAGATGTTAATTTTGATATCATAATTAATATCCATCCCCCTCTCCCATATTAATCAGTGTATATAAGTTTATTTCAAAGATTAGCCAATTCCATGTAAAATGTTTGCAGATTAATTATTTATAAATACATTTATTTTGATAACTTCACCTTTAGATTGTGTTTTCAAATCATGGTACATATCAATAAAAAACGATATTTTTTTTTGTCAGCTGTTTTAAAGAAACTTTAAATGAGAAGAAAAACTTCTAGAAAATGAAAATAAATTTAGTGAAAAGCTGGATGATAATAATAATCATTGCTCCAATGCCAAAAACAGGGTTAAAAAAGAAAAAAGTAGGAAGGGTAAATTTAACTAACTATTTAATGAATGTTTCTATTATGAAAATGGTTAGAAATATATTTAAATAAAGAGTAATTGGAACATATATGTACATACTATAATTAAACTATGAATGACACCTACTAATGATGGGGTAATTAGTATTCATTTCAAACGTTCACTATTTTTGCAATAACAAATGCATATACATATTTGCACTTTTTATGAACGTTTGTAATGTCATACCCAAGTATTAGGCATATAAATAAACATGCATACGACATTTATAGATCAAATATCAGGTATATATATATATATATATATATATATATATACCTATGTACTTGAGGCCCACTTTACTCTGAGATCCATAAATTATAAAAAGGCCTCATTATAATTCTACTCACGATTGAAAGAGTGAGTACCTTTAAAATGAAAATAAATAAAGTATACAGATAGGATTTTTCTAAGGACTTTGATTTGATTCTTGGTGTTTTTTTGTTTTTGTTTTTTTGTGCAATCTGAGTGCCTACGTACAAAAGGATGAAGCACTGATTGCATCATTCCATAAATAAATTTGTTAACTTGTTTTATACTCCCAATTGAGAGTTCATTGGGTGCTTTAAACATATGTGATTGTTATCAAGTTTCTTCCTTTAATAGGGGTCGTGCCAAATGAAAGCTCAGGGATCATCAGATTTTTTAGAATTTACTAGAAATTTGTAATAAGTTAATATAAGTTTATCACTAGGATATATGTTTATTGATCGCTGTGGACCACCCTAGATGTTATTTTCCACTTACTGCTCCCCACACATGCACTTTCTAAAATGCACGATGCAGAAAAACTCTTTAGTATTTCTGAAATGGTCAACTCATCTCATCAAATGTATGTAGACAAGGGTCCTTCTGTCAAGAAACATTGATCCTACAGAAACAAATTTTGACGAAAATCCTGGGAGGAACATGTTCAAAGATGAGGGGAAACATACGTCATTACAGAGAATGTTACAGTTGCTCAAAGAAGAATCAAAATTATATTGCAAGAAATAAATCAAAATTTGTCTTTTATATATAACATATAAATATAAAATCAATTTTTTTTTAAATGAAATCAATCTTTAATATCATTTCACTTTGACCTATTAAATATAATTGGTTATTTCCCTTATTACGAATAATGAAACCCTGAACAATTGAGTCCTAACAAGTATCACAGATTTACTTATGAATTAGTACTTTTTATCCGGAAATTAATAAATTATTAATATCTATATGAAGCATCTAATGTAACTCCAGCCATTGGATTATCCTCATCTTCAATACTCCTTATACAAAAACGTTATCAAATGACCTAATAATCATTAGGGATGTATCGGTCCTAATTGGACGCAAACACCGACCCGTTGAACAAACTTAGTCCAATGACGATATCATTATAGATATAAGTCAGTGACGCCATCATTAGGGATGGTACTTTTCGAGAGCACGATAAAAAGGAGAATGCAATACATATGGTACTACTAAATTAAAGCCCTTTTTAATATCAACTGTCTGTTTTTATGATTTTAGAGGGGGAGAATAATATAGAACTTATACTACTATGGGCAAAAAATATCGGGAATCAATAAATATTTATTCAATCATCAAAATTCATATGATTCCCCTTATAAGAGGTCCCCCTCCCCATGCAAAGCACATGTGCCAACTTATTTCCTAATTTACAAGACAGTTACAAAAATTTTATTAAGTCAATAATTACAGAACAAAGATATGCTATGAAATATAAAATTGGATGGTCGATTTCTTGAGTAATAGATGATTACGTACTTCGAGAAATAATCCACGGATTGTCAAAATTTCAAAAGAATTCAGTCTGAAATATTCATTCAAACTTTTTTGGGCTCAACAACATTTCTCTAAATTACATTTAAGTCATCATTTTTCAGGCATTATAAAAAAAACCTACAAAATCGATTTTAGCTGTACACAAAAGGACGCTTATCTCATACAGAAATGAATATTTTGATGTGTAATTTGGTAGGGATGTCAGTGATAGTAGTAAATAAAAACAAAAACATAAAAAATTCAAATTTCCCGGTATTTTTTGCTGATAGTAGTATTACTGCTACAAGGAGGTGAAATTTCAAAATTAAGAACAATATTATTTAAGGAAGAATGTTATAACTATATTTAGATTTTAGATTTTTAATGGCGTATGCAACTATTGTTGGTGAGAATCTTTTAATACCTCCTTAAGAGGTCAATGCTTCTCCTGCAATGTTCCAACACAAAAGTAAATATATTTTAAATAAAAAATAATTGTACTAAACATAACTTTAGTTTTTTTTTAACGAAAGTCCCATCCCTAGTTATCATCAATCCATTTTCACCATTAGCTTAGAGACACAAGTGCCCAATATTTATAAGAATTAGAAATACTTAAAATTAAATCTAAATTAAGAATACTGGATAAATATTTTCGTTCATCAAGTTTGTTTACTAGGACTCAGAATGTCTCAGCTGCTTTATCTTACAACTATGAATGTTTGCATGCTTTATTCGTAAATTGAAGTATTTTACTATACTATTACTAGTGAAAATGATGTTATGCAAAGAGAACTTAAAATGGGGGATTTTTTACGAGAAACATAACAAGGAAGGACCACATACAGTCCTAATATTATTTACCTATAGTAGGTGATAATAAACCCCCAGATTTGTATTATCAATTGAATGATTGTAATAAATTACAATTATCAACAAAATAAGGCGATTCACAATATGTATCAGGTGATTGAATCATTTATGAGTTCTGCAGAGTTAAACAGATAAATATTAAAAATGTAGTCGAGTCAAAACCATTTCATTTCCTCAAGTAACCAAGAAACAAAAACAAAATGAAACTTTAACTTAATACTCTTCATATATTATGTACATAACAGTTGGTTAGTTCCATTAACCACATTTCCTCTCCTCTACTCCTTTTGATTCAGAAAACCACAACTACCCACCACAAAATAAAAAGACCTCAAAGCTCCCAAGAGAGTCACAAAGAGAAAAAAAAAAAAGAAAAAAGAAATTCCAATCCATTGACTTTTTATAAAATGTACAAACACAACAACATTTATTTCCATTTTGAAAGTCAAACAAAAATTTAATCTGCACATGAAATATGAACCAATATAAGGACCTCCTCCTACATAATTGTACATATTGACCTCAATCATCCTATATTCAACCAATGAAGAAAGAAGGAAGGAGAGTATAAAACTCCTTTTTAGATCTTTCTTGAGGAGTCACAGCGTAGATATGTATGTATCTATTCATATGTTTATGAATTCGAAAGTATTAAGATTGAATTGAGCATGTAAACGGTGTTTCTTTAATTATATGAAACAGATGAGTTTCATCCTGAGAGGTAAAGTCAATCATTAAAAGAAAATTATAGCAACTATTTTCAGTATGTCAATAATACTAAGTAATTTAATCTCATCCTTAAAATAATCTCACATGGAATTAAGTTTTTGTAAAAGGGAATATAAAAAAAAAGAAGCCTCTTTATGGACTTCGAGCACAATGTGATCTTTATTGTAGATATCTCTCAACCTCTCTTCTATAAAAAAACAATCATTTAGTAGTTGGCAGACTATTTTACCTTAAATTGGGACTATTTTTCATTTATTAATAGTAACATGATAACATCCCACCAACAAAAGTTTACTATGATTTTTTATTATTATGAGCTGTTGATTTTTTCTACTTCTATTTCCCTTATTAGTTCCCTGAACGTTGACTACTTGAATCTCAATTTACATTTGCTAAGCTATCAGTGTTTATCTAATATTAAATGAAGAATAGTCAAAGAATTAATCCAACTATTAATTGCTATTTGACAATATTTCGAAAAAGCTGAAAATCAATCAGGCGATAAAATGTAAAGGTATCAGGTAGTGGTCATGGACACGCTCATTCACCAAAAAAAATTTCATTCCAAGATATACCCTCGTGCCCAATGATAAATATGAACATCACAATTGTATGAAGGTGTCAAAATTGAGAAATCTTTCCTGATGTGTAAGGGATTTTAGTCAAATAGCTATGAAAGGACATTTTTTAGAGACACAATATGTAGGATGTTAATATGACGAAAATGAGGTTCAATCATTTAAACAAAAAATCTGTTTCAAGATCTCTTAACATAGAGAAAGAAAGGGAGCTTTAAAAAATGTCTGGGTTGTCAAAGGTTAAGTAATTTATTGGATTTTTATATCGTTTTTTTAATGTTGATAATTTCATTTTTTAGGGAAAAGAATTAATCTGCAAACATTTGCTCAATATCTCTAAACTGTTTAAAATATACTTGCCAATATATTGGCAGTTCAAAGGATTCCAAATAGTCGCTTATTCAACTCTACTATAGGGTAACGCTCTTTTTATCAAAAGCACACTTAATGCATCATCCAAATCATAAAAAATGATTTAAATTACCGTAAGAATTAGACATTATGTCTTGCTATTAGGTGATTAAGCCTGATTTGACCTAGGACAATACTTTCATATTTATGTTCCTATTATAATCCCTCAATTCTTAAAAATATGAACACAAACACATTTTCAAAATCTAAATCCCATTATTTCAAGTCATTTTACAATGTAATCAGAATTGAGAATTGTGAACTGAAAATTAAGAGGATTATGAAACGAGTAAGACATGGTAATTAGAGGATTTGAACAATTTTATGTGAATAATATATCATTTCAATTTTCATAAAAGATGCAAAATTTTACGAATCTGTACGAAATAGTACGAATCTGTCAACGCGTATTAAATAATAATTACTAATAATTTAAGTAGCAACTCATTAGCGAATCATTTCATTAATAAAACAATATAGAATTTGGATGACAAATACACTTAACAAATGGGTCGTAATATTTTCAAATAGGAGGAAATAAGATTTAGTCTATTGGCTGACTTGATATGGAATGGCTTTTCATTGCATGATTGAACTAAAAGACGATCAAGTCCATTTATATTTAATACGATTGCAACGCACTTTGTCTTAATAAGGTAACAACCAAAGATAAATTTTAAAACGCGACAATTGTCTTAATAAATTCTCTATAATTTAAAAACTCCTTCGAATCCAAGATACATTTCAGTGATCATTAGTTTAATTAACTGAAAATGGATAATATCAACTTTTTATTTTGCATTTTCACAAAATTATGAGATACATAATTTAAGAACTAGATTTAAAGTGAGATACTAAAAATTCTTTGCAAACAGAGGTTTCTAATTACTATTTGCATTTAAAACCTGAAGGAAACAATTTTTTCGTATTGAAATAGTTATGCTATTTGATGGACAAGATTTGACGAAAACTTCAAAACATTTCGATTTAATTTATTTAATAAAAACTAATGAAGTTGCAAATTCATAAGAAATGTTGTGTTAGAAAATATTGTTTTAAGGATAAAAATAGTTGATAATATGATTGAAACGTGTTTTCAATGTACATATATTCATCTATTTAAGATAGTTGTAAATATTTATTCATACATCTGTTTAAATGATAAAGTTGTGCCTCTGTTGCTAGAATTAATCTATTGAATAGAGCAATAATTACAGAAAACAAGTGTTAAAAATCATATTCAATAAATGCATGGATATTCAACAATATTCAGGGATTCTATTGTTGAAAAATCATTCATTTTAAAATGGAGTAGATCTTTAGAGTTGGACTCTTCTACTAAATAAACCACCAAGTACGTGACTTCTTCTAGTAAAATCACATTTACATACAACAGGTTATGATTTGAATGAATGAAATAGTCAAAAATTCGAAAAATGTCAAATGAAACAAGTCGTAAAGAAGAGTCAAATTATATAACAGTCCTTCCTTTCAATATATACAATATAGACATCGTAAGATAAAAATATTGAGATTGCTATTTCAGTTAAACAAACATAGGCACATCAACAAGGAAATATTTTGAGAGGATTAAATAGGCTGATCATGAAAAGTTTTAAATTAATCGCTGACCGGCTAAAGTTGACGATTATTACAGATATTTTATTTCCCTGAATATAAAAGAACTAATTTTTTAAATATGTACATAAAAGGAAGTCAACAATTTTGTTTCACTCAAAAAATGAGATTAAAAGTTTTTAATAATTAATTAATTGAAATTCCAAACATGGCCAATGCAGCCATTTCTGGCTCTTATTTCATTTTAAAATAATATTTGCAATCCTAGCGAGCAATGTAATTAAGGCTAGTGGCATTTCTTTTTATCTCTAACTTGTTATTAAATGACTAAAAATTAACAATAAATTAGAACTGAATCCACAATTTGAAAATTCTGGGATGTAATTTATCAAAACCTTGGTAGATGGTTAATCTACAATGCTGTGGCGATTAAGGAAATTAAACAGTGGTTAAATTTGGACTTTTGTCTGGTTATTTTTATAGGGATTCCAAAGATAAGTTTGAAAAAAAAAATAACCAATAAATTGTTATGGGTTTCTAACTCTAAAATATTCGATTGAGCTTACTATGTTTTAGTTGACAACAGTTATAAGCAGAACTGATCAACAAATATTTAAACCAAGCATACAATAGATTTGATTTAAATTATATCGATTGTTTTTTTTTAATTTGTAACAAATGCTTCAAATAATAGTATGTTTCTTTACAAGAAAACACCTCTGTGAACAAGAGGCAACTATTGCATAATAGAAATATAAACAAAAATGACATATGTAGAAATATTTTCTTATAAGAAGCCAAAATAGTTTTTAACTAAACACCCAACAAGACTCGTTCAAATGCATAATTACATATTTACAATATACGCATATAACAATGAATATTTTTCCCTAACAAATTACATGTCATATTATGAAAATTACTCAAGAGTATCAAAAATATTCATACTAGAAAATTTTTCATGCTAATTATCAGTCGTGTGAAATGATTTTGTAATTTCATTTTGCATTGAAAATAGGCCAATGGTCCTCAAAGAAATTATTCAAAACACACCCATTTGCAATAAATGAGGTCACTATTGCTACAGCAAACTTAAATAGCAACGCGTCATTGTATGTATATGAAAAATTAAGGGGCTAGCTATTTATGGAGTAATTTGAGTACATTTCCAAATATGACTAATGAAAATTAAAGACTTACACAATATAATTACTCTCCATTAAAAAAGAATACCTCACGATATAAGATAAAAATATTAACTTAATAATTCATAATACCCTTTCTCGATACCCTATTAATTATAACTCTTTTGGGCACACATTAATTAATGAAATAAACTTGAGTTCTCCTCCTTTCAAGACCTTGAAAATGAAGAATGTAAAGAAAATATACACAAACAAAATATATCAAGTCGGTAACCAAAAAAAAAATATCTATTAACAGTTCAACAACAATATGAAGACAGATCACATTTTTTTTTCTTCCAAATAAATAAATATATATAAATGTAACTTATCACATGGTGTCTTATTATGTTTTTGTAGCCACATCCATCTCGCTAAAAGAGAGAGAAAGAGAGAAACACTCACTTCGCGACTCAAATGATGACTTCCTGCCATTTAAGTATGTAGATTAAAAATAACACCAATCAATTGTTCATAAATATATGTTAAGGAAAAGGTAATTTTTTTTTCTTGATACAAGCATAACCAATAAGTTTAGGGAATTCATAAAAAAATACGGGGCTAGAAATGAGATATCCCTTTCTTTTTGAATATATATGTATATATATATATATATATAAACAAACTTAATTAGCTGTTCATTTTATGAGATATTTATAAAGAATACTTTCTCGATTTCAGCCTCATATACTGACAAAATTATTCAGTTTAACTGATATGAACCATACATATAAGTATTTATATACATGGTGACGATAGTTTTGAGGCAAAAAAATAACAAAATAAATGGATCATAATTATTACTGATACTCAGAAGGGGAAACAGAGAGAAAGAAAGAAAGAAATGCTTAAGTAGAATTATTTGTTTGAATTAAGGTCATTTGTTTTAATGAAATTATTCAAATGACTAGGCGCATCAGCAAAAAGATAGCTCAATTGATATGCCTCGGCCACAATGAGTTCTATTTCCGTATCTCCCCACTTTGCGGTCGGAAGGTTTTGAAGAAACATGAGGACTGTATGAAAATCCTTTCTCCTCAGAATTTCATCTTTAAACTTCATTAAGAAAGCTGCAGTCACGTAGAGATGAAAGTGTGAGAAACCATTCTTTTCTGATAAGTAAGTATCCCAGAGACGAATAACAGCTTTGATAGGAATCTCTCTCATGAGAAGGTTGTTCATCCAACGAAATGCAAATTGAAGGTACAAAACGTCGTGACTGACAAGATGAGAATGTAAGTCCGCATCAATCCTTTTAATTAACTCTTCCAACTGTTTGACCTAAGAGATATATACAATTATCTATTGTGAAAAAAACAAAGAAATGAAGCAGTCAATTTTCACATTCACAGTGTCAAACGTCAAATACTTACACATATCAACAATAAAAATATTAATAGAAATAACTTTCTTTTCTAATACCTTCAATTGAATTCCAGGCTGAGCAAAAGTATAGTGATCCTGAATTCCATCCAGGACCTTAGTTAAGCACCAAAAAGAGTCTGCCTCTATAATGTCTCTTTGTTGTTTCGTCAGATCATTTCCTAAGTCAATATCTGGGCATACCGAGTCCCTTCCCTCGGGTAAATACTCTTGCAAAAAAACTAAGAAAAAAGGAGTCACTAAATCATTAATTCCTTGAACGTAGCCCGATGCTGGATGACGTATTGCCCAAATATATAATATTCTCTCAAATATTTCCTGCACTGTACGCTGTTGAAACAAGCCCACAACAGGACTCATCCTTGGAATGTCAATGTGAATTTGACGATAAGTATCCTGATGACTAGCATCTTGTTCCTCTCTCTTTAAAAAATACTGTTCCACATAGCGTTGATACTCATCCCTTTTACGAGATACAACGTCTTCTCCGCGATTTGAATGATTAGGTGGAAGATATCCGCATAATATACGCCATATTTTGTTACGGATTCCTGGACCAAGACCAGACCAAGCGAGTTTTCTTAGTTCATCCAAATTAATGGAAGAATTCTCGAGGAGTTTTTCAATCTTCACTCTCTTATTATGAGTGGAGGACTGAGCTTCATCCGTCTGGGAGGAAAAAGAAAAATGAACAAAGTTCATTATTGTATATCGGATCCCAAGTCATTTAATTTCAAAATCATAAATTAATTTATTATTAACACATCATGGTTGGCTACAACAATGGATTAATAAATATGACTCAAAGCAAATATTTAGTTATCTAAAAGCGATGCGTGATAGATAATGGATACTAATTTGAAAAGATATTGACATTAAAATAATGATGACTCTACATTATTAGCTTACGTTCTCAATATCAATAAAAAATCAACAGCAGAGCAATAATTGCTTCGAGAGGCATACTCTCTGGAATATATTACAACGACGGATCAAATGATTGACATATTTGCCAGTTATTTAGATTGCAATTCCTTCGAGTAATTTTAAATGTGTTTTGAATGGATGTGACTCCTTGTTTTTGCTACTACAAATAAGAATGAGAAGGGATCCGAATGAGACTGAACCTTTAAGGCAGTATCGTTTGCAGAAATAGATGTTTTGGAAGCATGATTGTTTTGAGGGGTAAGTGAGGAGGAGACGCGTGTATTAGGAGAAGAATGAATTTTGGCACTGTTGGCATGAGGAATGGACATCAGGAGTGGATCATCACCATCATCGTCACGGATGTCCCAGGCATCTGACACACTCGACTCATAGTCCTGGAAACGCGCAGTAGAGGATTTGAGAGGTGAAGTGGAGGTGGTATGATGCACACCACCTAAATGATGAGAAGAATAATTGGACGGGGGTTTAGAGGACGGATTAGGGCGACCAGGGATGGGTTTCCCCGTCTTTCGCCAAAAAGATGTCGAAGACGCTGCTGCTGCTGCCGCCGCCGCATTGGCGCTGGATGAAGAGGATTTATCGATTGAATTCATTCTTATTCCTTGATGATGATGATGATGACGAGGAGGAGCTGGAGCATGGCTATTAAGCATTTGCTGCTAGGGAGAAGAGTAGGTAGTCAGAAAACACGGATTAAATACTATACACAACTAAGTAGACAACATCATCATCAGCATAGACACCCAAAGATTTCTTTTCAATTTTCTTCTTTCCTTTTTCTTTTCTTATCCTATATACATATATATAATAAATATATCTCTGATGAGTATTAGGAGAGAAAAGAAACAGAAAGGAAGTCGATTATTTATGATACTATTCTATTCCTCTGTTTCTCTCTCTCTCTCTCTTTCTCTCCATTCTCATAATAATATACATACACTGACATACTCACAAAATTCTCTCCTTACGTTCAAACGCACACAAATCAGGCAGGGACGGCCAAGGCAGAGCATCGAATCAGAAGAAAAAAATAATAATTATTTAATAGTACATAAACAGTACAGGGTGCGTATGGTATTTAATACTATTACACATACCGGGAGTTTTTACAATAATATTATTTACTACTTCTTATCTACGGTCATTAATTCTTAGCATGATTACTATATTTTTATAGCAAGGATGTACCTTATTAAAATAAAAATACATATTTAATATACAGCAACGTCTAGTGGTGTAACCGAAAATCCGGGACTCGTATGCATGACTAACCAAAGGACCCCTCAAGAAATAAATAAATTAAAAGAGCAAGAATTAAATGAATGATAATTCGGGGCCCTCTATGTTTAGGGGCCAGGTAATATTGCACACCTTGCTGACACACCCTTAACACCTTTAGCAATAGCTCTTTTAGCCCCGATTCGATCTGTTCGTGTTTTGTTCCATGACAATTCTATATTGTAATAAATTCACAACTTAAATGTTATTTCGTTTTAGTCACAGTCTTTCGCTGTCCGGTAAGTTTATGAAAACAAGTACCCGGACTGTTTGGGGTATAGCTGTTTTTAACTGGAAGCATAAATCAAAATTATAGTACGTTCTTCAGACTGATTTGGTACGTTTGGAATATCCTCCTGTAATCATAAAATGTAATATAAAGTAATTACCTCGAGTATATGATTAAAAATCATTGATATTTTTGATTTTTATACCCCACGTATAAAATTAATGTTGCAAAAAAGCGGGAAATTTAAATTTCGAATAAATGTCATTTCAAAAATCATTGAAAGTGAATGTTTTAATTTATATGTTTGTAATCAGAATTCAAATGGAACCTCGAAAATTTATGAGTTACAGAGGTAGTGCCTTAACATAATGGGTTATTAGGGAGTGGAATCCTTATGGGGGGCCCATTAATGTATGTACATATATGTATGTGTGCAATGTATAAGGAAATCTAATAGGATGCATTTCAATTTTTTTCCAATTCTTTTAAATCATGATATGTGATACCATTATAGAAAGCAAATAATTATAATCTATAAATTGCAGGAAAACCTTAAATTACGAACGGCATCTTTGCGTGAAAAGTGCCCGAAAACAAAAACTGACTCAGGAAATCTTGTTACATGGTGCTATTCCATCAGAATTTACATAATATTGTATTTTCTTGTCATCTGTTGACCCTTCTACAATTCCAGGGGCATATTAGCTCTTGTTAAACTGTGAACAACAATATCCTACTTTTGAATGTAGAATAGAGTGTTTTCAATGATGTCACAGATTTCATAAAAGACAGTGAAGCCATATTGGGGGCATATAAGTAGTTGATATATTTATCAAATCAAATGAACGAATTTCCAAAAAAAATCCTATGGAAACTTGATCAAAATGTTTTAAAAATGAAAAACAACAACAACTAAGCACTTGTGTTGAATACAACTGGATGCCACAGTAAAGCAGCGATATTTGAATAAAATCAATTTATAAAAGGTAGTAAAAATCCTTTCAAAATAACAAGATTTGTACAATTAATTTAGTTTTGTATCAATTAGGGATCAAAAAAGTAAAATAATTGGAGAAGAATATCTGCTACTTACCAAAGTATTAGTTAATTTATTGGCTACACAATGAAATTTTAAATGTACTCATTATTAGGGCCTGATATATAATCATGAGTGATCAGTTTTTGATAGATGGTGAGGATCATGTCCTTCTATTTAACATTCCCCTTCTGACATCCAAATTCACGGGAGTAAATCACTATTTTCCATAATTTTAAAGAAATAAAGGTTTTTACTCTGATAAAATTTGGTTGTTTATTTTTCCAAGATGGCCGACTTTCACAATAATGATGTCACGTGAAGATGCTCTCAAATTACCACAGTGGGGAATAGTTCAGACTTTTTTATTTTTGTAAAGCAGCCTCTATCAACTCCGGATAACCCCGTGGAGGTCATCTAACCTTGCCTGAATCCCCTAAATTGACCATTTTCTGAAACTATTGATTTGATAGTCTACCTCAAATTCGGCCTCCTAAGCCTTCAAATCACATTTTTGGCCTCGAAATTAGCCAACAACGATCTCAGAGGTTGCCAAGACATGTCTTGTTATTGTTAGTCCATATTGACCTCTAGTCCTCCTAGCTGACTGTGATGTTCGTTTGAACAAAAGTACTCGTGCGATATAAGTAGATACTATATAAGTACATATTTACCCGTTAACACAAAAACAAACAAGGATAATTTTTCTAATAAATATGTCTCGATTAAAATAAGTATTTCATTACATTTCCATTAATAAACTACTCTGATTAATCCTTCAGAGGTGCTGAAAAGAGCACTTCCAGGTTGAAAAAGAATATAATATATAGAACATATTCAAAAGGCCATATTGGGGCTAAATAAATGTCTCATAAATCAAATAAAGGCTTTGAACTGTAGCTAATATTCAGCCCATTTCAACACATTCTAGAAATTTGAATAAAAAGATTATAATTGATCGAAATATGTCAGTGAAATATTAGACCGGTTATTTATGATGTAATATATAAATTGGGAATTTTTTCATTTTCTTGATTTATGATCAAACTTTTTTTTGTGTTAACGCATTTTGATCTATAAAATCAGACATTTTTCTTTCCAAAAAATAAGAGGTTGTGTGGAAAAATATATATAAATAAAGAAACTATTGACATTTTTATAGTATCATTAATCATCTATTGTGGTTACGGAACCTCTTATTTTTTTTTAAATTTCTTGATCTTTAAAATTACGTTACTAGGATAGTTACAGTGGAGTTGAGAGTAAAATAACTCCAACTGACCATTATGATTCCTGTACCCGACCAGGGTTTGGCCTTTTGAATAAAATAATTACAGTGATATGTTTGGAAAAAGAAAAACGGTTTGTCTCTACAGTCATTCTTTTTTGAAGTTATGATCATTCTTTGATAGATTATCGTTGTGGAAATATATACTTTTAAAAGGAGAATCAAGAAATTACTTTCGTCGTTAACTTTGTTAAAAATTGACAATTACAATATGGAAATATTTATAACTCAACTATCTAATATCTAAAGGCAAACACTCTAATGGTTATGGATCTCTTTATTTAATGAAAGAAAGGATGAGAGTTGCATAGCCGGTTTAAGGAAGGACATAGTGAGCCCCACACTGAAATGTAAGAATAAAGGTCACGCACCCTTATGTTTTGGACCTTACATCCTAATGTGTGTTGTTGTTTTTTTGTTTTCATAGGAAGACTTGACATTTCATTTATAAATGACAACAAGAACCAAAACTGAATTCAAAAAAAATATTTAAAAGAAAAGATATTTTTCTTATCTAGGCCCTGCATATTCTATAACCAGTCATAATTAGGGCATAATTAAATGTATTTTTTAATGCCTAGAAGCTAGGCTTAAAATTCTTTGTATTTCTCAAGCCATTGATTGGAACAAATAGATTATATAATTTTGAATCTCTGACCAATCTCTTCATTCATGTAAAATATGTATTAATTCATATTTTTAATATCTAAAAGTTGTTAAATATGAGCTGTTGGTCGTTGTGTGAAAGTTTATTTGATCTAACTCAATGATCTTGCTATTTCATGCCAATTATGATTAACATTCGTAGGCATAAATATTGTGTACTCAGTTATTTGAATGGGTGTATTGGATTTCAACACATCTTAATGGGATTAAATAACTTTATAATACACATTTTTGGAGTGTTAATAAAAAATGCATAGAGTTTCACATATTTAGCCATATAATATTTTGTTGAATAAGAGGTAAGTATCACCTTTCAAAAGAACATTTAATCTATGTATGATATTATCTTTGACATCTTATCTAAACTATTTGAATATTTGTATGGAGAGAATTCTTCAAGATAATTTTTACTGAATGTATATTTTTTCCAAAGGCCTATTTGTCAAAAAAATATCGAACAAATTAATTTTCCTTACCTTTGATTACAACCATTTATAAGTAATGAAGTATTACTTTCAGTAAAACTCAATCATCAACTGAAATACCAAGATTAAATTTCATTATTTGCCAATGAAGTATCTCATAAATTATTTGTTATATATTTATTGAAGTCAAATATTTCATAAACTAAGTCTTGAATTATAAACAATAAACATACTTCTTAAAGAGTTTATTCAATAACAATAATATCATCAAATATAAATACTAAATATTGCTTAACGGGAGGAATTAAAGGATTTACATTGACTAAGGGTTCATGAACATGAGCCTATTTTTTATATGGGAGAATTTAACATACATCGTAAAATGAGTCAACAATGCCTCATTAATCATTTTAGTTCGTGGCAAATAACTGAACATTTGTTATTTTAAAATGCTTTGTAATGCTCAATGAATTTATTTGATACTTTACGGCCAAATTACCTAAGAAACATTTGAATTAAATATATCAGCTAATATAATGAAATGAATTAATAACACTCTATGTAATTCTGCTCCTCAATGATGTTTGATCATATTCTGAAGATATAAAGTATTATAGATAAAAAATATAACTTTTATTACATTATTGTATCCATAAAAAAGATGGAGATCTTTGATAATAATAATTTGCATACAAATGAAAGATTAAAAAAACAAAACAGTTTAGACAGCAAAAGTATCAATCTGAATAAGAACCAATAAATATATTTACAAGCATACTTATGAAATGAATAATTAATTATTATCATTTGATCTGTTACTTTAAAGACGTAGGTTGATCTTATTTAATTTTCAAAAAAAAAAAAAAAAAACCCTACAATCATACTTGTTCAAAAGATACTTTTAACGTGTTTTAGTCGATTCACAAGTCTTTGAACTAGAGTTCATGTCAAGTTGCGAGTCTTGAGAGACAAGCTCGAATACCATTCATGTCGAGTCTTTTGATTTTGATCATGAGCCTAAGTTTAGTTGTAAATCTAAATGAAAAAAGACTGGAGTGTCATTTATAGTCATGAGTCCTTGAATAAGTAACTAACCGTAGATAAATATCAGAAGGGGCATCATAAATAAAAAAGATTCAAATTAGGGACGTAGCTGAGAGACCCAAGGAGTCTTTCAGCATGAAAAATAACTAATATATATATGAGTCCGAGTCGAGTTACAAATCTTTGAGCTCAAGTTCTAGTCAAATTGCGAGTCTTGAGAGACTGAGTCGAGCCCAAGTCGAGTCGGAAGTTGCAGATTCTAGTGAATGGAGTATGACTGGAGATTAAGTTATGAGTCCATTTCACCTTCTTTGTCTGATATATGTATATCTTTTTATTTTGTTGAAAGGTCTCTACTTTTAAAAATGTTCTACCCAGATCAGTTTTATAATCTAGAGCCAAACACATGTATAATATTATACCTACTTACATACTGTGTTTATCAAACATATAAAAAAAGTATCTATTCACACGGAGTATACCAAATAATTCGAGATATATAACAATGAGCAGAGTAGAGACACCCACTCGATAGACACTCGAAGGACACCTCAGGTAATTACATCGAGGTTTTTGTGCATTTGCAACCTCGACTCTCAAAAGGGAAAAGAAAGATTTGGAAAAACATATGGTGGCTACCCTTCTGTATATTCCTTGTTGCCAATTTTTTTAATTTTGGGTTGAGCTATTATTTAAATATACTAAACATTGATAAACTTTACCAATATAAAACTCAATAGTTAGTATAATATTAAAATAAAAAAGGGCGCACAATCCTTGATTTAATACATATATTATATGTATATATACTTATATGAGAATCATGAATAATAATAATAATACCCATTTTGAGTTCATAATACGTAGAGTCAACTGCTTTAAAACATTATAGTTAACTAATAAAAACTGTTGAAGGGGGAATACATATTATTTTCGTTTATCCCAAAAAACTCGTCATGAATGGCATCTTAAGTAGAGTTATATCGGTCCTTAATATGAAACTTTAAATCGGTCTGATTCGACGTCTCCTCCTGCCCTGTTTCAATTATGTGCCCTTGACAAACGGCTCAAATATCAAAGCATCATTTTCACTTGACTACAATAAAGTACTATAGTTTAATAATTGAATTCGTTCACTAAGTATGTATATATCATTGTTATACCAATATTTAGGTAGAGACAAAATATGTAAGCACAAGAATAGTTATCCAATGTTAAGGCTTCCGAATTAGACAATATGTATAGATTATGACGTCATTGAATATAATTTGTTCAATTTGAACGACTTTTACATCTGATTGGGACACGTATTTAATATTTAGGACGGGATGTCAAAGATTTGGATCTGAAATATTCGGTGAGCAAAATCATTGAATTTCAACATTTGAGATGATAAAAAGTATTTAAACAGAATAAATGAAGACGTTTGGTCCCAAAATAACATGTACTTATACTTATTAACAATGTTTTACATTATCTTTGAATATCATTTAATATTAATTCATGGTTATTAATTAATCTTGTTTTAATTTAACAATACTATCACGACTTTAGTCATCATTAGGACAAGCAAAATTAGTTGCCATTAAATTATTTGATTATAAATTAAATAAATTGTAAAATATTTTAAAAGAAAGTATGTATAGACTTATTTGATAGCTAAAAATATTTTGAATTTCATTGTTGATATAGATAATAGGTATTAGAAGTCTTTCGTGGATATAAAGTTTTTTTTTTCTAATAATGAAATATTCATTAGCAAATTATCCATATTATATAATTAATAACCTTTCAATTATGGAGTCTACCATTAAATATTTTCTTATATTTTTAACCCCTTTCCAAAAACAAAACAAAACAAAAATTTAGAGACATTTTTGATATATTTTTAAGGTTCAATTATTCTATGAAAAGTTTTATCCAGTACCCTGTGCAAGGTTACGTTATGAAGGCTTTTGGAGGTGGGAGTCAAGATGACGAGAAAAATACAATTTTAGAGATCTATAAAAATAAAACAAACTGATTGTGATTTGGGAATCAAAATAAATAATAACAAATTCCGTGTGAGTAGTACTTGACGTGTTTTTATATAATTAATTAACATGTAATTATTTTGTACCTATCAAATCAGGTTTTTCAAGTAATATTTTTACTTTAATTTTTTGATATTTTACACTTGTTATGAGTTTGTGTGTATTTTTGAAGGTGATAAAATCGTAAATTCACATGAAATGATTCAATACTGAAATGTATTAAACATTTTCTTATCATATCCTGCATAAAATGCACCTAAAAATTTTTAGGCCCCACTGTTTGAGAACCACTGACTCAGTTCATATAGCTACACGTATTTGGGAATAATATTGCTCTAAATTAATTCTAGTACAAAATATTTGGCTTTATTTGTTTACACCTATCAAAGACAGGGCTCATATCAATAGTTAATACATTTTAGCTTTTGCAAGAAGTTAATATGTATACGTAGTAAAAGACCAAATACACTTTAAATCACAATACCAAGTATGAATGATGAGGCACCACTAGACAGAGGCAGAAAGTTGAGACAAAGTTGAGTTTAAGAAAGAAAGAAAAAAGTTGATACCACTAACTGAATGATATATTCTAATTCAGTTTACAATTTGCAACAATTAACTACTGATATTTTTTCAATTATATTATATTTAATCAAGAAATTAGTTAAGTTATCGATTAAAAAATTGTTACTACATACTTGAATAAAATTGCCTGAAGGGAAACAAAGAAGAATTTCAGACCTTCTTCAATCGAGAACCGCAAAAAATGACATTTTAAAGCCAATATAAAGACTGTTTACAATCTGAATAAGGTCAGAAACACATTGGGCAGTCTTCCGAGTCAGGGGAGTATTGATGGACAAAATAAAATGAAAGATGCCGAATTCCTTGTCTTGCTAAGGAGATGAATGTGAGTGAGGGGACAATATTATGAAAGGCTGTGAAGAATGACCTTGGCCTAAAAAGCTCTGTTAGAGCCCCCAGCACCTTATAATTTCATCATTGGAATCGAAAAGATAAGAATAATACTATAAAATCTTGTCGTTCCTTAAGAGTTACAAGTCAACAATTTACATATCTTCTTTGATAAGAAAAACTTCACTGTTGATCAAGTATACAACGGAAGAAATGATAGATATCTCGCTGAGACTGTAGACCAAGTCAAAGGGGTGATCCGAATGAAGCATTCTCATCAAATGATGTTACTGGGAGTCCGGGCCAGTGACAAGGAAAGAATGCATCTTTGTTTTTGCATAGAGAGAAAATCGGTTTTAAGATACACTATTTTACCATGGATAAAGCCCAATTAGTCTTATTATGCAACAAAACGGATCTCTGTCACATACAGATGTAAAAAAACGGGAAAAATCTGCAGAGATAATTTTGACAAATAATGGCCGTCGAATAAGTGATATCCCTCATCCCCTGACCTCAACGTCCTTGACTATTTTTGGTAAAACATCGTCAAGAGGAAGTCCAATTATACTCCTCATCCAAATTTGAATTCTCTCAAAGAAGCTATTGCCCGTGTATGGGACGAATTTTTTTAAGGAGATCATTAAGAAAGCTTTTGGTAACCTCTATCCTCATATCAAGGCAGTTATCGCCACAGAGGTGGATCATATGAAATAAAAAGACGTAAAATGTATATTACTTTGTCATTTTCTAAATAAATATTTTTTTTATTTTTTTGGATACATATAGATTTTGTAACGAGTGCTTACGCACCCAGTAAATGTAAATACATTTATAAATTTGGCACACTTTTTAAATTCTTAAAACTAACTTACCATATCTATACATTTTTTCAGGAATGCTAAGAAGCACATTGATTGAGAACCCCTGATTTATAAATATGTAATACAATATTTAATACATAAAAATGGAAAAATACATTTCTGTAATTAAATAAACTATAAAAGCACTAATTAAGTACATATATAGTTCACGTAATAAGATTGAGGGAATCAATAACTTTCTAAGAATTTAAGAGAAAAACATCGAATAAAATGCATGCATCAACACTCAAAGATGAAATTACCTTATTTAATTTCATAGGTAGATTTCATAAAAATCATTGTACATATTTAATTATCTCTAATACCTGGGACATTTAACATCAATCAATCAACGTTGAATTATATAAAAACGTTTGCAAATTTAATTATTCTGCAATGAAACAAGACTAAAGCAAATCATAGTCATGTTTCATGGCTTCAAGTTGAAGAATTTCATGGCCCAAGGAATGAATGAAATATTTGCAGTTCTTTAATTAGTCTCTCTTTTTTAAATTATTTTTGTAAAGCTCATTGTTGATCAAAACGTCATATTTTGTATAGTTTTTTTTTTGTTTTTTTTGATAAACTATACAACAGGAGTTGAGTCAAGGCTTGTTAAAGGTGTGGCTCTAATATGATTAGGTTGAATGAATATCAATGACTAATATATCAATGACATATTTCAAATACAGGACATTGAAGATTCCTGACTATGATGTCTATATAGTTCCAAAAGCACAAACATTTTGTATGTAAAAAAAATAAAATAGACGGACAAATAAGTTTTTATGGTTAGATTTATTATTATTTTTTAAACAATATGAGATCCTTTTTAAGCAGACAAAAAGATATAAATGCTAATTTATAATCATTGAAAATATTACAACTTATAAAACCATGATAATAATTCATTTACATAAAAAGACAATAACGAAAGTCGACATTCTCTTATCTATAATATTAATGCCCATGTGTCATAATGTACAAATTAATATAAAATACATTAACACTAGAAAACTCATCAATATCATTGGGCTCCAGGTATCATCATCACATAAACTTATGTACACAGATACGCTCTTTAAAAAAAAGATGTACAAAAATATTCATTTCCTAATTTATTTAAATTTCACATCGAATATCCCCTTGGAAAAACTCCATCGGAACTTTTGCAATCCCAGTAAAACGTCTACCATATAGCAAATGCAAATCATCCATATACTTCCACCTCGTATTCAACTCTGGATCATACATTTCAACAGAGTCGTAGTGAAGCCGCCCTCCAAGGGCATAAATATTTGCATTTAATTGAAGTAACTGACCTCCATCCCGTCCCAAAACAAATTTACCCGCGTCTTCAAAAGTCCACTCCTTTTTTTCAAGATCAAATACCTCCAAGGAGTTATCCTTGACACAGCAAGAAGCTCCTCCAGCTAGAAAGTACTTATAATATCCATTAGACTCGATCCCAATACAAGAATGATATTCCCGTTCGTATTTCATATCCTGAAGACGCTCCCAAACGTTGGAAGTGATGTTGTAAAAATATACGGAGCGTAGTTCATAGTTGGTATTGGACAATCCTCCTGCAATGATGAATCCTGGAAAAACGAAAGAAAAAGATGATGAATAATTTTATGCTTATGATAATAGAATATTGAATATAATGTATGTAATAACATTGGATATGGACATCACGTTTGTCTATATGTGGAGTCTATGATTTGGGAGTGGTTGTTACTAAAATGACTCTTATTTCTCGGAAAAAATGGTTGAACCTTCTCCACGCCTATGTATCATGTAAGAGCATATAAAATCCTCCTTTTTATTTTGACAAAGGGTTATAACAATCAATAATATCTATACATAAATTACATTCATAAAAAATAGCAGGAGAGTCAAGATCTACACTGAGAGTTATGGTTCCATAGTTTGGAATGTGCATGCATAAGATGACTAATGATGAAGTACTCTTAATGAAGAAATATTTGATTATCAAAAGGTTATATTTTAATTAGACTTATCATTAATTAGATAACGCCTCGTTTAATACTCACATTCATATGTTCAAATATATATACGTGTGTGTGTGTACGTATGTATGAATGAAGAACAGAGCTGTTCACATGTAAATTATTGCAAGATGTAGTCTGAAGATTTTAAGTTCAAGTTTGTGTCAAGTTGATAGACTGTTCATTTTGCGTATAAGTAGAGTTTTAAATCGAAGTTTAATGAGTACAATTAGAGTCCGATTCATGTGTACGAATTAGAAATATTAATTTGAAATCAAGGATACGGTTGAGAATCTCAATCCCTTGATTTTGAGTCCAAGTTTCGAGCCTAAAGATCCAATTAAATGAGACTTCTACAAGCCTAACTTGTGTTCAAGATCCCAGCTTTGAAGCTTTCATATGTAAATGAATGCTTGTAGGAATGGGATTGATTGATGAGCTAAAATGGCTCATAAAAGTTGTAATTCATTGTTAGTAGATATGTCAGTTGTCAATCTCCTAATGGAGTTCAAATGTGTTATTGTAGGTAGATGCTTTAAATCCTTATGAGGTCATTAGGATCCTTGTCCATAATATTGTAAATATTTTCATTCATATCAATCAATGTTTGAATGAAAGAATTCCCAATACTATGTTTATATACTTTTATTTTCAGACCATTAATTTATGCTTTTACAACATTTTTAAAGCAAATGTTGTACTGTTGTGCATAGTATAAAAACCGATTAGAGTCCAAAATATGTATATATTTAAAATAAAGCTTAGATTTTATAATATATATATGCTTTTAATGCATCAATTTGACAGAATATTACCATAATGAATATGATGGGTCTAGAACAGGGCTCTTCAACCTTCCTCGACTTTTTGTTCCCCCAACTATCATAAATATTTACTCCTTTGACAGCCATTGATTTATCTACTTCTTTTCCCCTAATTCTTATTCTGAATGCTAATTGGTTGAATTCTATTTTCCACAGTTGGGAAGAATTGACAAACTACCATCACTGATTTTGGGCTTTTGTTCTTCTATTTTTCAAACAATTTAATAATAAATATGATTGACTTACCCAATAGCAAAAAATCAATTTAACCCTTGTTAAAATGGAGTATCTCATACATGAACATATATTTCCCTAACCGGATTTTGCATTTGAATGCTTTAAGTATTTTAATTTCGTATGACTCATTTGTGTAAGTATGTGCATATCTACATTTATAAGATCATGTTACCTTTTTGGGTATTTCAAAGTCACACATGTATCAATCAATCATATTAGCAAGTTGACTAATTTCATTCCATCAATTCGTAAATATTTTGAATTTACTTAATTAGCACATGCAAAAACAACAACATTTAGCAACAACCCATTTGTAAAATTACATGTATATACTTTGTTAATTGAAATATATGATAAAAATTGATAATATGAAAACATGACTCAAAGGAATACAAATTCTAATGATCTTTGATAAAATACAAAGTAATATGTTTTTGTTCTGATAGAGGCAGCAACTAAAGGTATTTTTGAGGAATATGCACAAATCATATGCGGGTATTTGATAAGAGCTACATATTTTCTCCAAAATAAAAGTGGATATAAAATACGTTGCACTGCGCACAACTCATCAGAAATATGTACATTCAAATTATAGTTTGAATTACGTTCATTAAGCATAATATTTACTATCTGGTGTGTCAGCAAAAAAAAAAATCTTAAACATAAATAAAGAAAATGAGAAATTTTCCAAATTGTTTCTTTACATCATCTATATAAACGATCTAATACTATCTTGGTCAATTATAGACTTTATTTTTAAATTTCTGAAATTGGTTAAGATATGTACACAGGAATGTTAACCTCCTAAAGCCTAGAGTAGGGAGTATTTAGGAGTAAGAAGACCGAATGTAGTTTTTTGTAGAGAACTATATTAGTTATATATGTATATTAGAAATAAATTTCCATGATTTCAAACTGCTTTGTTAAAACAACCTGTGTTGTATCGACGGCTTAATGAAGAATTAAGTTTACAAAAAGTTTCTTTTTTTTTAAAAGGGTATCTTTTACTGAGCCGGAGGTTACCAATCACTCATCTCTAAAGCCTTTATTTGGTCCAAATTTGGTTTTATAATACCAAAAATTTAAATTTAAAGTGCAATTTCCTACATTTCCGATGGTTGAATCAGAACAATTCATTAATAAAAATGTTAGATAATTATTATTATTTTAAACATAAATTAGCCTTGTTTGCTTTTGTGTTGACGAACATAAGTTGATTATACATATATATTTAACTCTATTAAACACTATACATATAATTAAATACAAGGTATACATATCGGTTTTATTTTTAATTTATAAATACTAATTTATAAGAAATGTACAATTTGACTCCTTTCAAAAGCTGTTCACAATTTGAAAAAGTTATTATTTTTAACTATCTATAAAAGATATATACCGTGTTTTTTTTTGTTTTTGCATTTTACCATTTTTGCACAAATATATTAGGATTTAATGTGTATCAAATATCAATTTCTAAATAAAGATATATACCTAAGTATATCAATAAAAACTTTCTTTTTTAAGCCATATGGGCACATAAGTGAAATCATAATGATTAGCCCCTTAGGACATGGCTAATCAAAATTGAATAAAACATTTGTAATTTGTCTCTTATTTTAATATTCATTGGGGTGCTCAAATACTTTGCCATTTTTTTAGTAATATATATATATATATATGTATATATATATATATATATATATATTGTAGCAAGCAAATTTGAAGGGTAGAACCAGTTTCGATATGATAGAAATCTTATTTGTGATTGCATATTAGAAAGTTGATCAAATAAATATACATACATATATTTATGATAAGATTACCTGTCTGCAATGAGCAAATTAAATGGGTGAGGAGAAAAAACCCCTCTGGAATCGATTAAATTTGAATAATATTCGTAGTACAATCAATGTGAAAAACAAAATAAACGGAATTCTAATCGAAAACGTAGAAAAATGGATTTGTACACAAATATTTTTCTTTCTTTTTCTTTTACTTTGTAAAAAACCGCAAAAGGAATATTATTGAAGTACAATATTCAGTTCTTTTAGATCGAATTACAAACAACAAAAACAACAACAGCACTAGGTATTTAATAAAAAAGAGTCTGTCTTGTGCATATTTTGGCTTTGAATATGATAATGCATTGATTTCTTAATTCCTTTGCAGTTATTTATTGAATATGTTGTCATGATTACTAATAACTCTTTTCATCACAAGAGCAGCAGACAATAGGATATTAATTGCTAGAATGTCTATTCAAAATATTATAAAAAAGATTAGTCGAGGAAGAGTAAGGAGCCCTATGGTACTCAAATTTGAGAGGGAGGAGGGTGTTTGAAAATTATACACTCTTTTATGTTTGTCCCTGACATATTGATACTAATGTACCCTTATTCAAATTTGAATGCTTCTAAAACCTATTTAAAGATATTTTAATTTATGCGTCAAGTCAACAAAAAAAAAAGTTTGTTTTCAAATATTGAAAAGGAGAAAATACATTTTTAAGTTTTTAACTTCATAAATATAACGGCCAAATATTTCGGAGTCATTTTAAGAACTACCACGCACAGTTTTTGCTAAAATACTACTTTTAATCAAGAAACCAAGGATTGTTGGTTATCCAAGAGAGCAATCGGATAAATGTTATGACTGCACATGGAGCCGATATGGTCCCTGAAAGAAAGTCCATTTTTTTCATAGCCCCAGAGATTTATTTAGTTGCAGTTGGCTAAAACCAATTCCTCGGTTTAAGAACTATTTAGAATCAACTACATCCGCTATCATGCTCACCATGAATCAAAAGAATAGTAAATACATAGTCAGAAATATTGGATATATTTTTTATTCTTGATTGTGGTGGGTATTTAATTAATCGAAATATACTAATAATACAAATGAAAGAGAATTGCTTCAAGAATATGAGTGCAGTTCTAACTCACTTTTTGAAATATTTCAGATAAACTTGATTTTTGTTGACTTGACACATATGAATTTATAATAAAAAGGGCTCTTCAATAAGGGTTTATGAATAGAATTATACAAATCTAGTCTTTCAGGACTGATGTTATTTTTTTTAGTAAAAATGTAAGTACATGGCATGAATAAAATTGTGCATAAAAATTAACAATGATCAATTCAATTTTTATCATGCTTTTTTCTTCTAAATTGCTTACTGGCATTGGATTTGTTGAAAATAGGACTAGTTTTTAAATTTAAGCAGTGCCAAAATAGCACAGTTGTAAAATGAACTTTTATCGACCATTAAATAAACAAAAAGGAAGGCTGTTACTGTCTACATAAATGACGAAAATTGAAACTGATTATGCCGTAGAGCAAGGGTGGGCAACTTCTGGCCAGTGGGCCACGATTTTCCCACATACAATTTTCACTGACCTGTTAAATAACTCCCGGTTCTTAATTATCATCATGACTCCTGTCAAGTCAAAACCATAGGCATCTGATATCTGGCATATCAGATACATCAATTATATTTATACATAACATACATAAGGTGACCAACAGTCCCCTATAGCCTGGAAATGTTCTCTATTTTCATCCTTTTAGGGACGTTTGATTATTTTATATCTATAAATGACAATAATCAAAACTTTTCCCTCTAAAACTGATACTGGTCAAGCCTTCTTTTTTTTTTGAAAATCAAAATACATTCAAATATTAAGACCATTCTCCATGTATGTTGATTTAACTTTTGCAACTAAAGTTTGGTGTATATTTCTAATGTTTAAATAAATAATAAGTCATGATCTTGTAGGACATGTAGTAACAGGTAATCATTTTTAGCTCGCAGTATGAATTGCTCACTGACCCAAGCAATAGCCAATTTTTGACAAAAATATTTAGAGGACTAATAAAATCATAATTTTTGGGTATCTAAATTCTGGATATTTTAGAGTTTTTATCCGTTCATGTATGTAAACCAGATTCTAAGCTTCATACCCAAGTCTGGATTTTGGACTTTTTGAGCGTACTTTTGATATTACAGCCTAATATATTTACGAATACTTCTTCAAGTCTCTTGTTTAAAATATCATTGAACGTGAAAAAAAGATAAAAATCCCTACTAATGTAAATAACTAACATTCATATTTATATAGCTTAATAGTGACATAATTGGCTATATTTTTGTTCATAATTAGATACATTCCATATTTATTTCAAGAATGTTTAATGAACCTTTAAAATTAAAGTGTTTGAAAGAACGTTATTAGGTAGAGCGACATATATTGGTATATAATATACGCTTAATGTTCATTCCATTGTCCTTGAAAATAGATTAAGTGCATATTTTATCCTTATGTTTATGAACATATATGTATGTATTCAAATAAATATCAGATCATAGACTAAATGTGAGGCTGAAGCACATCCAAGTATTTTATTCGAATGCATTTGTTAAGGAGATGAGATAGTTTGTACAATATACATACATGTAGATTTGATTGAACCCTAAATATGTTCTTATAGGAAGTGAATATGAACAATAATTTAAAACCGTTTAATTTCCTCTCCCATTCATTCGTTGCTATTTCATTATTCATGATATTTATTCCTTATAAAAATATATCTATAATAAGCAATTCAATGGCCTCAAATACTTAAGAATCGAGTGGGATAGGATCTTAACATTGAATGATCCACCTTTATCTCTTTAAATTCAAATAACTGCGTAATAACTCATCAAAACAATACTTAATCATTATTCATTCAAGGCATATCTCAAAATAATATAAAAATTTACTCTATGGCTTTGGGTCAGCTATATGTTTATTTCCTACTTTTGTGCCATTAGTGTTTGGACCGTTAATTGATTGAACACGAATTTGTTCTTGTTAAGTTAATGTATTAAAAAAGAATAATCCCATAGTTAAGAAGAATTGGGTAAATTTTTAAAACAGATTTTGGGTATTTTTTTGACGGAAAGGCTGAGAGATCAAAAATTATTCTAATGCACGTTATTTAAATTAATTAAGATATGTTATAAATAATAATTACATTTGAATAATGAATGTTTCATATTTTCACAAGAAATAAATTATATTATTAAATAATAATGATGACGAAATAGTTCATTAATAGTCAATGATTTCTATTAACAAAGTATGTGTATATTAAACCATATTTTTAATAATTCTCTTACGATAAATCGTTTAAATGAACATCCTATTTTATCGAACAACCGAATCAACATACTTATTCGATTTTCATTTCAATAATAATCCCTTCATCTTTTTACGAAATCTCTAATATCTACTATAAATTTATATACACATAAACATGGTCAGAAATAAATATGTGGTACTCGTCTCACCTTTTACCTATAAGGGCATTTGATATGGAGAAATCTATTTAAATCCATACCATAAAATACTGGAATAAAAAACAGCAACCAATTAATTTTAAATGACCTGATTAAATTTGGGTCAAAGGCATTTTAAGATTCATGTGTTTTCTACAAAAAAAAAAAAAGAAAAAAAAAGTAGAAAGACATTCCAGCATTAAAAATTGCAAATATTTTATTTTTCATTTTAATTACATGACTTCAGGCAGTCTTTTCTAACAATATTTAAAATAGATTTAACAAAATAAGAAGAAAGAAAGAAAATTAATTGGGCATTTCAATTGACAGTAAAGTCGTAGACGAACCCGTCTCCATTACAGATACTTCTCATCTTCATTCTGGCAGACAATGTTGTGATTTCTATGTGTCATATAGTATACCTTATCATTTATGAGTTAGACCATCAATGCAGATTATACCCAAAGCAACACCATGTTTGAGAAATACACGACGAGCTTTTTTGTGCACTTGCAACTTCGACTCTCAAAAGGAATAGGAAAAATTTGGAAAAAACAACTGGTAGCTGCTACCCTTCTGTATTTTCCTTGTTGCCAATTGGGCAGATTTGTTATTTAAATGTACAGTACATTGATAAATGCAACAAATATACAAATCAATCCTTAATACTTGTTTCTTTTTCAAAGGTTCAAAAAAAGCGCGCGTAATCCTTGATTTAATATACTTTTTATCTATCAAAATTATAAATGATAATAATTATACCCTTTTTGAGTTCATAACACGTAGAGTCAGCTGCTTTAAATCAAAGGTTATCGTTATAGCTGTTGATATATGGAGTTATCTAACAAATTTAAGAAATCAAAATTTCAATGAAACTAAATGATGTAAATGACAATAATTAAACTATTGCATGGGGAACAAATTTATGACAAAGAAGAATAGTGTTAAATGAATTAGATTAAATTAAATGATGGTGCATATGAAAATGGAGTCTGCACTGTTTTTCAAACCATTTTTAATACATCTAAAGTATAAAGAAATTAATAATTCGAAGGAGATACTTTGCAGAATAAATAATTTATAAATAATTATTATTTTTCATTTTTCTTAATCAAAGGGATTCTATTCTTACATCTCTTGGTTGTTTATAACTCCAACTTTCCGAATGATGACGTTACATGCATAAACCCTATCAAGTCTTTTTGGATGTGCTGACTAAATGTCTTAAGGTATGTAACTAATAACAAAAATGGAAGTGAGAGTTAAGCATATCGAAAATTTGATGGATAATTCATTTTTTTATTCGCATATTGAATCGCACCCTTTTGGGTCATTGAAACAAAATTCATTGTAAATGCAGAACAAATAAAATTAGATATGAAATGAAATAATTAGATAACTTTGATAGTTAGTTCATTGTTCAAATTTACGATATCTATATACCATATATATATATATATATATATATATAAAACTAAGAGCCTGGTACAGTAGAACCGAGGACCCCATGGCCCACATTTAAAAAAAAACATTGACAATATAAAATTGTGTTCTTATGATTTTATCAATATGTGAAATTTTTTGTTTTTTAACTGCCCTTTCCCCACTATTAAATTATTTGCAGTGCCCCTAGCCTTACCCTGTACTGCATGGAAATAAAATATCCTAACTTATCTCAATTTTTTTTTACAGAATAGATGCAAATGAAATCGATTTCTCAACTGCTCTAAACATTATAATCTATTCCTTATTTAAGCCAATCAAAGTCTTAACGATTGTATTGACCCTTAATATGAGACTTAAAATAAGTTCCAATGCACTTTCCGTCCTTGTAGGTAGCAAGTCCCTCATTTTAATTCGCCCTCTAAAAGAACATAATTTTGACTGAAATTAGAACAAATTATTTCAGGTCAGCAATACTTTGCGTTCATTAAAACCGTAAGTATTTTTCACGAACAATAATGAGTGTCATTGCACTTTCATCAGATTGAGGATGGACCCAAACGGGAATATGTTACATACATACACTATATAATATCATAAGCCAAGTCAGTATTGCTAATTGCTTAAATAAATATCCCAATTTACAGTATTAATTTTTGAGAGTACTCGAAAATATACAAAAAATAATGATACACCGCAGGTTTCTTTGATGCTTTATAAATGAAACAAAATGAATGGAACTCCTAAAGTAGTTCAACTTCTAACATAATACGTTTTCATTATTTTCGATGGATTTTAATACAAAAAAAAAAAGAAAAGAAATATCATGGCAAACAAAAAAAAATGTACAAAGATAATCTCTCAATTCAGAGACTCATAGGCCAAAATGTTATTAATACACCTTGAGGGAAAGTTATATTTGCAAATGCTCAGAGAGGAAGAGAAAGCGAAAATAATTAAATGGTATCGAGTTGCACATTTTACATCACTTAGTGCAATAATAAATGATGTGACAATGGCAAAATAAAAACAAAAAACAAAAACTTCTCAACAATGAGATGATTATAAATAAACATTTATTACTATATGTATATTCGAACCATGAAGCCACAAAAATGACGTGTGGTATCATTTTCATACATAAAGAATCTGCAAAAAAAAAAAAAAAGTAGGATCTTTTCTTATTTGCAAATGAAGATTACTTAAGCAGAAAGAAATAATTCAATTAGTAATTTTCCATAAAAAATAATAATAAAAGTAATAATAATAGCCACAGTATGTGCTAATTGCAACACAAATTCTGCTTCATTGATCATCAGTTGCTTCAGTTTGTTGTTGAGTAATTATATCTACCTACATACTTATATATAAATAAATTTTCGCAACTCTGTATATTAAAATCTACCAAAAGTGAATCAAAGAAAAGACAACATAAAGCATGTCTCTATATTTATAACCGTGATTTTGTAAAAAAAAAAAAAAAAAAATTCTTTATATTATGAAGATATAACTCATAAATTATTAATTCATTTTCTTAGAAGAATAAAAAAAATAACAATAAGGAAAACAAGTTTTTCTTCTTTATTGAGTTATTGAAATAAATATTATTGCTTTGTGTTTAAAATAAAATAAATACATCATAAAAAGTCTAAAGTGAATATTGAGAATTCAATTTGGGAGTACAATAGAAGTAAAAGGATTTACATATTATGTGGTGTGTGTTTGAAGAATCTTGGAAAGGAATTTGAAATAGGTTTGTTTATATAATTCTATGGTACAATGATCCTGCTTTAATTCTACTTTTTATTTTTCAAAGTATTTTTATTTTATACTATTATTTTCTATCAAATTGTTACACCTTCTTTAAAAAAAATAAGGATTTAAAGATACATTTCAACCTTTCTTTCTTCTTTAAGAGCAAAACAATGCTCTCAGCCAATTGGTGGTCAACAACTTATGCTCATCATTCTATTATACTATCGGGCAGTTCTTTATTTAATTGAGGTGATGTGTTTACTTTTTAATAAAGAATATAGAAAAAATAAACTTTCAGGCCACTAATAAGTGGACATGTCAAGGAATCAACAGCTGACTAAAAATACATAAGAATGGTTGATTGATGTTTTGGAAATACACATAGCAACTTGCATTGTGTCTCTCAACCTTTCCTATACAAAAAAATAAAAAAAACAGGCATACAATCAATGAAGTTGTTCACCTCAACAGAAGGGTCCATCCTCTATTACGTATAATACACTGCAATCTGTACTCCATCTCTCAATCTTTCCTCAAAAAAGAGTTGAAAAAAAAAGGATCAAAATTAATTAGTAGTTGATCCTTTACGTCATGTTTTCCTACTGTGAACGATTATATATTTGATTGCAAGGATGCTAACAAATCACAGCTAGACAAATATTAATTTGAGTTTAACAAATCTCCATTCAGAACGATAATAAAGAGGCAATAGTGAACAAATCAACAGGTGAGAATTAAATATGTGGATAGAAAATGATAGTGTCTTTGGAATATCATTGTGATAGAAAAGTGGGGATATTCACAACTTAACTGGATATAATTCGAGTTCAACGACCGTTCGAGAGTGTTATAGCCCATAGAATTAAGTAGCACAATTGACGGTGCATTTACAAATTTGCTTCTTTTGTTGTTGTTGTTGAAATTGTGTTTAGAGTTAAAGGAAGGAAAGAAAAATATCAATTGGTAGAATTACTTTTAGAATCAATTTGAATTCAGTCTTCTCTGTATCATTGAGGCTGGAACTTGCAACAATATCAAGTAGTTTAACTTTTGATTATTAAAAAATCATGTTGAAGAAAGTGTGCCCCTTCTCCTGGACTATTGACAATTCAAATTCCCTTCAGTTCTCTCACATTCTATCAGTAAGTGAGTATTATTTAATACTGTCAAATAGCAAATAACCAATACCATGCAGAGGTATCAGATGATAATAATTGCAGGCACGCTCTCTCACCTCAACAAAATGCTCATTCACAAATTTCTTGAGTTTGCAATAAGTCGATACTGAGGGTATTTTAAAGGTAATTTATAGTGATGCCATGCATTATATTTTAATATGTATTTAGATAAATTGATGTAAATGTTTCTTCATTAACACGAGATATTTTGCATTAGAGTCATGGATGAATATCTATGGGTCAGTCACTCATTCGTAATCAAAATAATATGCAAAAAAATGAAGATAGAAGTAAGAAAAAATTAGCTATATTCTATAGATGGCAACATCCATGTAGTTTTTTTCAACAATTTTTTATATCTACATATATAATATTGAGCCAACAAAATTCAGTGGAAATATACAATAATTATACTTTTTGAATGATTATTTGTACGGCGAACTCATCTAAGAGTCATGACTCACACGTCAATATCCATTCATTGCCCTCACCAATTAATAATGTGAGTAAAAACAACAAAAACCACGAGTTGAGCTTCAAACTCAATATAAAACTTTGTTAATGTGTTATAATCATCAATCAAAGACTTATTGAGTAAGAAATAAAATAATTAAATCGTCAAATTATGTTTTTTTCTATTTACAAAAAAATATTTTGCAATAATCAAATAATTTAAATGCTTGACTACTCATTCCTTATCTATTATACATTTTAGTATAGCTATTATTGAGTTCTCACAATATATTTTGTGTGTATGTTCATTTAATGAACTGGTCCATTCAAAAATGAAAATCCAACACGATTTAAAGAATAATGAGTCACTTCTTGATCGATTATAATTTATTTTTCCCGTCTCCTTTTGGACTCTAATAAATTACTCTATTGCAGAATCATATATCAAACTATAATAATAACAACCAAGTTTCATCTTGAACGAAACGACATTAAAAAAAGTTAAGAGTAACAAATAAGAATCTTCTTCAAACATGATTTGAATTCATTCTTACATACATTTATTTTATTTAAGTCCAACAGACTAAATTATATTTCTCTCAACCTTTAGGTCAAAAAATGAAAGAAAAAAGTTCCAAAATTAACTGTTAGTTAAACAATGTTGCCAATTGTCTATCTAATCAAATATGACGCGAGTCCCTTTGTTTGTTCGTACGTCTTAAGGAAGTATCACGGTCAGCCAATAGGACTAGGGAACAGGGTAGACTAACGGTAACTTGTCCCAGAAAAGTTGGCCCTCAAGATTGATATAAGTTGCTGGAGGCTGATTTTGAACCCAAAATGTAATTTGAAAGGTTAGTAAACCGAATTTGAGATTGCCTTTAAAGTCAAAAGTTTCAGGAAATTTTAGATTTAGGGGTTCGGTTGAGGTCACACGAGATGACTGGCAGCTGATTTGACTTTTTTTGAAAAGCATGAATGTTGTATATCTAGAAACCTAAGAATACACTCTGTTGTTTTTAGAAAATTGCTAATATAAAGAGTTTATAGAGGGTGTACAGATCCGTTGTACGCCATACAATAATGCCCGAATTTTCTACACAGTATGCCTGCAGGCGGCTGTTTTAAGATTAATTATTAATTTGATTATACATTTCTTAACAAGATTGAATTTGAGTTCTGTAAATCAACGTTCAGAACATTATTAAAAGTAAAAAAAATCATCAGCTGACTTAAAACAGTGTACATTTTCATGTTAATGAATTAATCATCACCTGTGCATATTTAATAATTGCAGCAAAATTGATTTTATTCTTATTGCCTCATTAAAAAATATCAGCAATTTTATTTTTGCTATTGACATGACCACACTGATATTTATCATGCATTACAATTTTATTGAATAGGACGGAGTTTTATTCCTGTTACCAGCTGTATAACCAATTTTACGGATATCTTGGTATACAATTGTGTCATATGCCTTCTATTTGTATTTTTAGTTTGTTTCTCTAATTTAAATTTTACAGAGGATAATTTAAATAAAAAACCATAATAAGACAATTTGTAAGAATGACGTAATTGACAACTAAATGCTTTTGGGCCTCTTTTCAGTCTCTTTGTTAAAAAAAAGTAGTTTGTATACAACATGCAACAAATATCACAATAGTATTCCATATTAGGATTTGAACATTTATGCAAATGATTAGTTAATTTTTTGGAAGTTTGTTTCTTTTGGCTTTAGACGTATCAATACATATAATTGTTATTAGTTAAGCAAAAGGGAACAAATCCATTCTTATTTTTTTATTCTATATTATTTGATATCGTATTTTGCTTTTATTTATAATATATGTATAAGTTGAAACATACATTTTGTATATAGTATCCAGATTGCAAAGTATTATAAAAGTTATGCATATCTACTCTAGTAAGATAAGGTATGGACTTAAGTGTAGTATGAAGTTAGAATGATGTCAAAAGCATGGGTACACTGACACAGATATAAGATATAATAAACATAATGGGATACAGATATTATGTGCAGAGTTTACTATTTTGTATGTTTTTTATTTATTTTGCAAAATCACACATGGCTTATGTCTTAATAGTCAAAGAGTCTGCAACTAATGCAAATAACATGATGATATATCCGAATTATAGAGTTAATAAGAAGGACTTTATCTACAGACTGTTGTCACTTTTGTATTATCTATTGGACATAACGCATGTTGTATTTTGATTAAATCCATAAAACATAATGGTATGATTCTCAATAATAATAAATTATAGAGAGGTCTTTCATATTGAGTAATCCATAGCTGAAGGATATAGTATTATAAATTGAAGTATCTAAATAAAATTCTTTTTGACGAAAAATGTACAATAATAAAGGTAGCAACTAATTTTTCTTTAGCCTCTGCCTTTTATAAAAACAATTCGCTAACAGCAAACAAAAGAAAATGTTGAAAATATTTATATTACCTAATGCTTCGTATCAAGTGAAAAAATCAAAAACAAAACAAAAAAACGTTGAGAATGCATTCTTTATAAAATATCCTGATGTAAACGACATAATATGTATGGCCTTTGTGAACTGCTGATAAGGATCATACAAAGTGTTTTTCTTCTGAGTTTACCAAAAAACAATACATTATGTGGGTCAAAAATGCGTTTTACTTACAGAGGCAGTTTATTCTGAATCAAATGGATATTTAAGGGGTAATGAGGTATCTATGTGAGAGGAAGTGAGAATACCTAATATTCCTTCATAAAAAATATATGAAAGTAGACAATTAATTCCCTTTGGATCCTGTTCGTGTTGGATATTATGGAAAACAACAACTTGCCGACGTAGCAGAAGGAAAAATGATCGAAAAAGACTTGACTGCCATTTGGATTTTTTAAAAAAAAAACTTGGGAAAGATCAGCAATCGAGGAGGATATATTCTTTTTGTTCTTCTCTCGACTTTTATTAGTATTCCCTCACTGACCCAAGAGCTCTAGTGGAATTACCATGCTAGGCATTAAAATTCCTTTTCTTCAATATAAGGTACACTGAGATAAGTAGAATAGAACTTATACTTTTAGTTAATTTAAGTAACAAGAAGAAGGAAGCACCAGAAGCCAAGATCGACTTTATCTTAAGATATTTATTATTAATATTATATATATTATGATGATGAAGAAACAGACGAAGAAGGAATACTTCTTTATTCACTCACTTGATTACTCACTCCTTCAACGTCCACTTTTCTTCTTTCTTTATCTTTTTTTTCTTCCTATTATTACTTTTTTATATTCAAATAACAAAGGGAACTACAAGACACACAATAATTAATTAAGGAAAATACATACATAATATGAGTCAACTCAATAAGAAACCAAGTTTATCTGAAATATTTCAAAAATGAGTATGAACTGCACTCATATTGTTAATGCAATTATTCTCTTTTGTTTGTACTAATAGGTTATTTCGATTAATTAAATAATAATTCCAACAATTGCAACTGTATTATAGGAAAAAATACCGGCCACAATCAAGAAGAACAAACACTTGGTGTTTATGACTATGTTGTTACTATATCTGTGATTCATGATTCCAAATATTAATTTTCTCAAGTATATTTATACACGAGTTGTCATAATATGATGTTGATTTACGGACTGACTCTATGATACTATTTGTGTTGCAGTTCTTATGAGCCGTTCTTCGATATCGTTATGCCAAGAAGGGTTTCGGATGAAGATTATTTTAAGGAGGGAAACGATTCCACAAGTAAAGATTGCATGGAGGTGAGAATTTCCGTTTTAGTTTCATTCATAACGAGCCATGAGTGTGTTGCATATCTCTCAGAAACTTGAAATGTGTCTTTTATAGAAGATATTATGTTCTCAGGTGTACCTGAGTAGAAGACTGAAAAGTCTTTCGCGTATAGTTGTACTAACTGTTTGGTTTTCGGCTGGGGAGCTTGGTTGAGTGTATTGAGGAGTCCGTTAATTGCTATTAAGAAGAGGGATGGTGAGATAGGATCATCTTGCTTGCATACTCTTGTTATCTCGAATGAAAACATTTTGTCACACGATGCCACTCTTGAAGAAGAATCTCTTAGAATTATCCTGATCATGTTGATGAACCTTAATGAAAAGCCACATTTAAGGAGTTCACTGAAAATAAATCTATGCGAGATGGAGTCAAATGCCCCATTGAAGTCGACCAGCAACGCAGCAAATTCCTTCCCATCACTTAGGGAGCAATCAATCGAGTCTTGTAATTACATAATTAAATAATATGTGTATCTGCCTAATTAGTTATTGTAGGCACGATTAACATTTGATATTATAAAAAACGATTATAAATTGACATCTTTTAGTACATTATCTCAACTTTTTTAATTAAAATTCTACATCATTTTGTCTGATAATCCGTAAAAATTGAGAGGAAAATGATTCATTAATCTATAAATAGTCTCATATATCAATGGTTATATTCTTCAAAATATACTTTATTTAATAGTATAACTGAAAAGGAAGTTAATAAATATTTTATTTTTTTTGTTTGAAATTGGCAAGGGTTTTTATCCTATCAATGATTATATTTAAAGGTCATGGTACTCAATGACAAAGAGTTAAGGAACTTTATTCAAAAAAGTTAAGTTATTTATATACATATATCCTTAAATGCATTGAACAACGCGTATAATCCTTCATTTGTGACGTTAATGCTTAGTTACAAGAAGTGAGTGTATATTGGTGGGTGGTTTTGAGTTTTGCTTCCTCCTCATGGTTGAGGCTTAAAATAAGCTAATACATATATTTCTTAACTTTTTTTTCTCAAAAGAGACGGAAGAAAAGTTTGAAATGATACTATTATATACGTACTATTTTTTATTCAATAAAAAGGATTGTTCACTTCTTAACAATATTTAAGGAGATATTCAAACTTGAGTAGATAATGCACAGATAATTGGGAAGAGAGTAAACAGATTAACAGTTGACAAAAAAAATATACAGTACAGTTGTATTTATTGTGTTGTCAACTTTCGATTTTTTTTTACTTCCCTTTCCCGTTTTCATATTTTGAACGTTGATTGGTTGACATCAAATTAACTCTTGTTTATTTATGAATATTAATTAACTAACTAACATTATATGAAGAATAATTCCGGTGTTGTTGTTAAAAATGGCGTAGTGTCTACTGATTTTGGGCCTTTTTTCCGGCTTATATATATATATATATATATATATATATATATATATATATATATATATAGATAATGTTGCAAGATACAATTAGACAGCGATGTGACACTTCAAATTAACATACACTTGTTTATTTGTTGTTTTGAACTAAAGTACCCATTTTTTTTTTAAATAATAAGAGTAATGTCTAGTCTTGTGCTCAAAATCATCTTACTCCAGACAGGATCAAGACTTTGAGGAGTCAAGATCAAGGTCCTCAAAAATGGATCTTGGAAGCTACATATTTACATATTATTGTGATTTATTGCATGTTTCCTTGCTTTAATCACACCTAAAATTGAATAAATTATCTCACTCTAAACTGTGACACTAAGGCATGAATCCTTTAGCATTTTGACAAGTGGATACAGGGCATTAAATGGTTGCAAAATCTAGCTCAGTTTTGACTTCATAGTAAGGACGAGTCCTTTTTTCCTCTATTTGTACACAAATAATATATAATTTATTTCGTTTTTCATTCAATTCTGGAACTTTTATTTGACTACACTGACAGTGCTTTTTTTATGACAAAGAAAAAAAAATATTTGCTTGTTAATAATATAAATGGAACAAATAAATAGCTATGTAATTTAAAAAGAAACTATGAAAAAAAAAAAGAAAAAGAAACCAAGAGGTTGAATGCCCTTTATTCGATTATGTTTATATTACAGAGGTTAAATTATTTTTCATTATTTTACCTCTCAAAAAAAAAAAAAAAAAAAAAAAAAAGAAGTCATACGATCGTTAATGACATGTACCTAGGTAAAAAGTAAAGAGATTTCAGTTATGAGATTAGAATATAGGTAAAACAAACATGGGTATATCTGTATACACATCTATCCATTCACCAAATACAAAAAAAAAAAAAAAAAAAAAAAAATTCTTTTTCCTTAGAAAAGTTGAAGAAGCCGCAGAAGAGCCGGAGAACCTGTTTGACATAAATTCCTATGTATGTAGATATTATATATTTACACATAGTTCTTTTTAAGAAGCACTGACTTTGTTGGCTGTTCAATTATTATTGTTATAAATATTAGTTATTGAGGTATTTGTTGTTGTGGAGGTAGTGCCACTTGTAATTTGTAGTTGGAAATTAATCAAGTTGACCCCAGGCCGGAAACTTGTACGTACTCACGACACAACAGCATTTGAGTCTCATTAATAGAGCTTGAAGTGCAAGATACAAACATGAAAGAGGCTGGAGATCCACTGGTGGACATTATTTATTTCAAATCACCATTCATATTTAAGCAATATTTTATCTCTAGCAACTGATTTAATTTTAATAATGTTCGTACAAAGTCGGGAAAAAAAGGGGGAAGCTTGTTTGCATGCCCTCAATACTTGAACTCAAGGTACACACTTCAATTTTATTTAATTGCAATCTTCAAAATACAAAGGGAATGGACTCCTCCCTACTCGTCATGGAGTCACAAAGACTCAAAACCTGCTGATTTAATTAGAAACCTTGAGCTATTCATTAGTGACTGACCTTTAAATGAAGAATAGACACAAAAACCCAGAGAGAACAAGTATGTTAAAGAATTTTTCATTTATTAGCTGTTGTTTTCTATGACTGATTGTTATATTCAAAATTGCCAAATTTTGAATAATTTCATCATGCAATAGACACCGTTAAGGGCTCTATCATTTGTTAATAAATGCAAATTAGAGCTCATTAGTCAGTAAATGTGACATGATGGGATCAATTTGTATTTTTAAACTAAGAATACTCCTGTTTTAATTGAATAAAACGAAATGTGAATTAGCTATATAAAAAAATAGTAACTTGTAACACAAACCAAATAAAAATGTTATCATAAATTTGTCATATCTACCTCAAGTCAGCTGAGTTTAAATTCCTTTACCATTAATTAAGTGTCATTTATTAAGTATGATGTTTGAGTAACGAGACTCGCAGTTCGACTCGGACTCGTGAATAGCTTTGACTATATGCACAAAGTAAAAATAACTTTAATCCCACCGACGTCAAAACTTTATTCATTCTGCATTTAAACTATTGAGTATTATTTAGCATTTTGTTTGTAAGATGCTCAGAATGCATTTATTCATATGTACTATGATGATGAGTCATTGTGAAACAAACTCCAAAGGAAAATTATTTATATCATCAAAACCATACGCATGTACATACAATGCTTAAAACAACGATATCTGACTACCTGCTATGACGCTTATTTCCACAAAAAGAAGTTGAACTTAATGTGTGGTTAGATAAATTGTATACGTATATTTATATGTATATGTTATAAATTTTATATCCTAATAAATATAAAAATGTAACGTAAGAAGTGTCTACTACATATACCTATATGTAAAATATATTCAATCAGGTGATTTTTTGCTACAAATACCTCTTGCTATTCCACTGTTCCGTCTGCTTGAGCCAATTTAATGTCTCATAACAATTTTTTTAAATAGATAAATAATAAAAAAAATAATATTATTGTGGTTATTTTAAATGTTTGAACTAACTCAATAAAGATTTCACATAGAAATGCTCAAAGTTTAATCAAATATATTTATAATATCCATGAATTTCATACTATACATATATTTGTATACATTAAACATGGAAGCCAAAAAAAATCAAAAATCAAATATGCATATATCAAGCATAAAAAAACAAGAAAAGTCAAAACTTTGCCCCTAATTCCTTTCTCTCCTCTTCCTTACGAGGAATGCCGACTATAATTAAATTTAGCATTCAAACTGTACTTATTTTGCAAAATAATAATAAAAAAAAAATATGGTATTCAAGAATTGGATTATAACTTTTAACTTGTCAAGAAACACGTAAGTAATTTTTGTAGTAAATTTTGTATACTAAATACACTAATGTACCAACATGATATTTTTGTACCTGAGAGTCTTGTTAAAAAAGGGCAGAATGTTTTTTAATAATTAGTCTGAATATATATATATATATATGTATTGTATATAACGGGGATGTTATTTATTAAGGAAATTTTAACTGGGGCTACTTTGTAAATAGATATTCATATAGGTTCGAATCCCATCATCTCATTTGATTGTACAAATATCCAAAAAATTTAAATCATTTTAAAATTTGCTTAAGTAATTACTAATAATCATTATTAATAGAAAAAAGATGTCGAAATTAAACTAATATACGGCCGAATGTTCAAGCGGTCAAATGCTTTTTACTCGTCGAAGAACATTTAGCCTCCGTCTTCGTGTGACAATAAACCCATGGATTAGAGTCTTCAACGTGCAACAAAGATGTAGGTGTTCAAAAATCAAATTATTCAGAAATGAGTCAATTTCAATTCCAAAGCTACACATTAGTAAGACCTGTTCTTCCTTTCTCAATCCAAAGAGAGAATCGTATTGAAGGATATAATATTCAGGAGATAAACTCAGTTTTAATTCATCGTTAGAAAGTGTTTTAAAAATTAAATTAATATGTGAAAATTCAATGGGCAAATAATATTTCTACTCCAAATGGTATCTAGGATACATTCTAATTATGTAATTTTGTGTCTGCTCTTAATAAATTCTTTTTACATAACGTTATCATCGTGGATACTGACATAAACAATCAAATTTTATAAGAATAAAAATTCTAGTTGATTTAACTTCTTCTTTTTCTTTTTAAAGGAAAGGTTGAGAGACACATAAAAGGCTGCTCTCTGACTTTTGAAGAAATGAAAATGGAGAACTGTACATTTAATAAAATACCTCTGGCGGCACTGACATACATATATATTATTTCAACCTTTCAAAATTGGTTTAAGCAATTAATTTTTGCAAACGAAGAGTAACATACAAAAAAATAATAATATTAACAAACAGTAATTATAAACGAATAAATTTTGATTCCTTCTGATATTTCAGAGTAATAGTGCAAAAATAAAAAAAAAATATGGAAAAGTCTTCATCTTTTTGACAACCTCAAATATGTTTTCAAAAGTAATCATTTTTTTTTCTTTGCAACAAATCCACAAATACCAATGTATTAAGTATCTAAAATGTGTGTCTTAAAATATTAAGGTGATTAAGGTAAGGCTTGAAGCGAGTGCCTTTAGGATCATTTGTTCATCTATGTGCATATATATATATATATATATATATATTAGTAAATTAGGAGACATTGCAAACACTGAGGCTCAACTCAAAAGGTCAAAAAAAGAACTCAAATTTGTGGGATTCGTTCCAAACTTCTTTTTTTTTTCATATTTCAAAGTCTATTAACAGTTACATGGGTTGAACAATCTCTTATGGAACCACCACAACCTTTTAACGATTAAATCAGATTTAAATATTTAAATATCTGCACTTTAATTTAGTCAAGCAAGAAATCAACTACTCAGTTAATAAGAGCATTCATTGGTTGAGTATCATTTCATCCGTTGCTCCAGTTATTGAAATAAGTAAATACACATTTCATGTACATGCTTAATCGAGTACAAAAGGCAAAATATCTACCTTCATTAGTAATACTTTGAAATATAAAGTACTCAGAAGGTTGAAGCGTGCCAATATGATAAATAACGACAAAAGATATGCGAAAAGATAGATAGATGTATTCATTAATACACCATGTCTGAATAATCATTCACACCCCGTATACATTAACTGTTTATGGGATTCAAATCCTTATTCCTGCATAAATAACCTTTATATATACATATATATATATATATATGCATATACGTTAAACGAAAAAAAAAAGCAAAAATAGAACTGGAATCCCCACCTTCAAAAAAAAAAAAGTATGACTACACCATAACACCTACAAGGCGTGTTGCCAAGTTCAATGGTAATCAAGTTACATTATCTTGAGTTAAAGAGCTATGTTTACTTTTATATAATTCGCAAATTCGTAAACTTTTTTTTAATATGATGATTCACTGGTTGTGAAATGAATTATTTTTCTGGACTTGCATGAGTGGAAACTAATTAATTAACCTAAATAGGAGGTATTTTAAAAGCTTTGATACTTTTTTCACTAAGTATTTAATGGAAAAGTTTTCACAAATATCTTATGTATGTAAATACACATTTGATTGATCTCAAACATTTAAGATTTGTAAAATATATTTTTTGAACATCAATATTGTTAATTCTAAATGAGGGCTCATTAAACATAAGGCCCAACTATTTGTTATCCTTTTCAATTTGAGAGAGTACAAACCATTTAAGTATGTTTTGTCAATTGTTTTCCTTGTTTGTATAAACAATCTGTTGGATCAGATAGAAAAAAAGCCTTAAAAATCCTACATTAAAATTATTTACTCAATCAAAGTCCTTACTGCTTTAAACATCATTTATTTACAACATATTTAAAGGCAGAAAAAAATACATGCACTCATTAAGAGAAATAATTTATTATTGTTCATCCATTATGTAAATATCTTTTACAAACATACAACTATTACGTATTTGCAATGAGATAAACACAATAAAAATGAATCGTAAATGTAGCAGAAAGACAACAAAGAATATCATCTATATATTTATGTAGGCTGATTGAAATGTTGTAGTATTCGTAGCTTTGTAAATGAAGATTCAAAAACCTTGGATAAAGTGCTGATATATGTATGTAATATGTACATATGTATATTCAAAAAAAAATATTCAAAATCCCATCATAAAAAAATTGTATAAAACTCTGCCGCCTCAAGTTTAAACACAAGGTTGTGACAAAAATATATTAGGTAAACATGTTTGCTTAACGATATATGTATAAATATAAAAACAAATATTTTTCATCAATTTGCTCTATAACATTTGAATATATATGAATAGTTTGCACTTTTGAAAGATTTAGCATGGATGAAAGAATGTTACAAAATGCTTCCTCGTAGAGACTTTATGACAACAAAGGATACTCATTGTAGTTTCAAAAGTAAAACCATTTCATTTTGAAGAAATATAATCAAGTCATCCATGTTGATAATTGATTTTGTATATAAATATTTATCTATTGTGAGAATATAAAGTTTCTTAGTACAAAATAAATTATATGTCACTTTGACTTAAATTACAACTTTATGTGAAAAAGTGTCAATCAGACTTCACAAAAATAGTATATAACTCATTCAAAAGGGTTACAATTGAGTCAATTAAGCTGCAAAACCAACGTTGCGTTCAGAATACTGCTTATTTTAACTTTTGGATCACCAGTGCAGATACGGAGATCAATTTCATAAGCCTATTATGAGTCGGTAATATTATAGAAACAAAGCAATTGATTCTAAATTGATCTTTTGGACATCAATGATAGTATAGAGAGCCGTCATTTTTTCATAGTCTCTACATGTTCAATACTCTCAGACCTGATGATTTGTAGATATTGATAGTTGAGGGTAAAAAATGAATATTTTTTAAAAGAGCAAATATTTATGAATCTATTAACTATGCTATTAGCTAGGAATGACTTAACAGTAAGTTAAGACTTTATCCACAACTTCAACATGTCCTAAAAAGACGAAGAAGGAAAGACAAAAATTGCATGGGTGAATGCAATAATGATGTAGACGCATGTATTTGATATCAATTTGTATCATTAATTTAAAAAAAAAAAAAGAGAAAACATATAAATAAGGAGAATAAAATTATATCCATGTCGAAAAAAAAAATTATATAAAAAAAATCTAGACATATACTTTATATGTACATTTAATGTGCACACATTTTGTTACAATTGTTAGTTGTTAGAGATGAGATTTGTATCGTGAATATCAGCTACTTCTCTTTAAATACATGTATGTATTACCTACATATACATATATAAGATATTTAAGTACATATAACGATGGAAATTTATCACATGGATATTTGTATATCTATATATAAATAAAAGTTTAAGATACAAAAATAAATAAATCTTGTAGGTAAATATAAGCATGTTTATTTGCACCCCTTGGGTTGCAAATATATGCTTTAAATTTTTTTTTTTTTTTTGATAGAAGAAAAAAAATGTTTTTTATTTTGGTTTTACAAACTTAGATATGCATTAAGTTTGCTTTTATCATGAATAAATTTCTTTAATCGCTGTATTACAAATAGCCTGAGTAAATATTATAAACTTTGAAAAACATTTAATTTCAAAAAGATTCAGGCCCGAATGTGACTCGAGGCTTGAGATTGAGATAAATATTCTTTATTTCAAACTATAATAAGTATATTATTTATGCCCCATATTATATATTTTAGTATAGTGGATGAGTTTGAATCCAAGCTTGGAACTAGTACGTACGTACGCACTCTCATTAAACTGCAACGTCAGACGTGACTCGTAAAAAACTAATCCAGGAACTAAAGAGTCGATCAAATCTCAAAACGTGCTAAATTCTAATTATAATATTTATACAAAGACCTGAAATTGGGTAGATGTACATAGATATTACATTCGTATCATAAATAAGTAATGACTGACTTTTAAATATATGTTCCACTCTTTCCAGTTCAATGATGGTATTTGAAAACAATAGTCAAGTCCTAACGAACGTCCAAAAATTGAACCATGCTTTTAACAAAGCATTATTTAAACTATTTAATATTTCATAGCCTTCTTGGCTAAATATGTCCCATGGTACAAGATAATTACTAATTTTACAAAACCATTTTTTTTTTGCAGAATAAATTACTTATATTATGTATTTTTATTTTCCACAAATAAAATAATTCTTCAAGACTTTTTGGCTATGGTTCATGGCCTCAACGATAATGGTCTTCTTTGGAGTGTGGGTAGTACACTTAAAGGGACTAAGTGTTGCAATCACGCTTTTATTAATGTTGTTTTGGTTTTGAAGTGTTTTTATGTCTCAAAAATAATATACTGATTTTTATGAAATGGTTTATTGTAGTAAAATTTGAACTTTATTTGATATTTGGTTGTCTTTATCGGATTATATATTTTATGCTTTTTGTGTGCCTGCGTGGGGGCAAAAAATTAGGAGGGGTCAATGGTTCCTAATGATCTTTTATTTACATACTACAATGATCAAAATATACCGGGAAATTTAAATTTAATTTCTCGGGGATTCCGATAGGGATAAATATTTTTGTTTTTGTAGTTGGCACTACTGCCACTGACATTTGCACCAAATTACATATCACAATATTCATTGGTGTTTGAGATATGTGTCCTTTTGTGAACAGCTAAAATCGAATTTTTCATTTTTTAAAATGTCTAAATGAAGTTGACTAAAATGTAATTTAAAGAAATGTTGTTTAAATGAATGTTTCAGACTGTACTCTATTGAATTTTAAGAATTCGTGGTTTATTTTTTGAGATACATAACCTATTACTCAAGAAAACTGACCATCCGATTTTTAATTTTAATAGCAAATCTTTATAGTTATTGTTTTGTAATTATTTGCTTAGTAAATATTTTGTAACTCTTCTGAAAATTTGAAGAAACTTTAGCACATGTGCAATGCATCAGTTGAGGGAAATTACATTTGAGGGGGATTAAAATGAATTTTGATGATTGAAAAAATATTTTTTTGATATCTGATATTTTTTATAATCATTAGTAGCACACATTCTGTATGCATTTATACTTCCTTTAATGTTGGTTATGTTAGGGTTTGGGAAGTTTATATCATTCTTTTATGTGTCAAGCAATGCAAAAATTATTTGTTGTGATGCCTTAATTTGGGAAAATTTGCTTACTCAAACATGACGATAACTTTAACATGCAAATATTAGCATATTTATATATATATATATATATGCATACAAACAATGCACGTACAAAACTGGATAATTATGATTTCTTAAGAGAGACAAATGAATAAGAAATCTCTCACGAAATTGGAGAACTTCGACTACCTATTGCATTGTTTTTCATTATCTGTCTCATTAATCATTCATATAATAGTAATAATAATAATAATAATGACCGAACCAAGAAGGATGGGCTCCTTACCTTGATTGGCATTCGCAACGCAATGGCTTCTTCTACCCCCGTTGGGCATCTTATCTGGATTCAAGAGCCATTCCTTTTTAATAAGGATTTCCATAGTGGAATGTGCATTGCTATTCTCATCATTTCCTCCAACAATGATGAAATTTCCATCCACAACAACACTATCCGCATTGTGCCGTCCCACATTGAGTTGAGAGTGAAAGATCCAAACTCTAGCTCGTGGAAAGTAGCGAAAGCACTCCCGGGAAGCATAGTCATCCCTTCCTCCTCCACAGGCAAGGAGAAATCCACCTCCATCCACGTCCTTATTTGGAATGAATCCTACTTGAATGTTCTCCAATTGCCGTGGAAAGGGAGGAAGCTCCACTGCGGATTTACGACAATTGGGAGCAAATATTTCCACTCTATCTGTAATGGTAGAGTTTTTGAGTCGACCTCCCACCAGGACGGCTACGTCCAGCGCACTAGAAAGGGTCAGAAGGGTACTTATGAGGAAAAAGTACTTCATTCTGAATGACACTATGAACTTGATACAAAATGAGTGCAGGGGGATGAACAAATGTCTGCTTGAACCTTTAGTTAATGACTAAAAATGAAGGAAAAAAAATCTATCCTACATAAAAAAAAAAATATAATAATCATCATCATCGCTGAACCCTTCGTCATATTTTTTTTTTCTTGACTCGCCGTGAAATCCACAATGAAATACATAAACCTGTTGCTACAGTAGGAGTCGTATTTTTTTCCCCTTCAGAAACACACGCCAAAAGACGGAATAAGCTTGAGAGAGTTAATTCGGATACTGCTACTTCAAATGATCTTCTTTATTATTTAAAAAAAAGTTATTAAACCAACACGGTGGTTGTTGATAAATGGGTAGCAAATTAATTATTCCTCAAAGGAATGATAGGTCAAAACCCTTGGATCTCAACCAATAGATATCCAGGAACAGCAGAAATCAATATGATTACTTTAACAGCATAAAACAGCTTTAGGAGTTGATGTTATGTCTTCAAAAAGCGCACTCTTTTTATTTTAAAGGAGATTACAAACCATTATGTGTATATATGTACATATTTCAGCAAGTCTCATTGCATTGTACCCAAAATCCCATCTCATAAAGGATACCTAAAAGTTGAATTGAAAATACGTAAAGGATCCAAATATACATATGGTTCTTTTGGGCTAGGCTGGTATTTACTATTCTCATTTTGGAACTTACAAGTCTGTTAAATTAAATTGATTCGTACAAGGAATTGTTTTCAGTTTTAAAATTTTGGTACTAAAGATTCATAGTTTAATATAAATAGACAAATAATATTTATTTTTTTTCTAGCAAATGACATTAATATTTATTATTCATTCAGTATTCATTGCAAGGATAGAGTTATACAGAAGGATTTTTAATAGTTTAAGCGTCAAGAAAGTATTTTTTTTTAAATAATATTTTTAGTTGTACCTAAGGTTATGATCAAGATCTATCTCTAAAAATTCTTACTTCTAAAGAATATAAAATTTCTATTTGTTTTTTTCTTTTTAGAAAATGAAAATTTGGCCTTGATCTTGACTTGACTTTAAGGATCAAGACCCAAGAGAAAGAAGTTGTTTCTTTTACATCTTAATATACATATTTTCTATAATCAAGATACACAAAAAAGTTCAAGACTTTAAGGAGTCAATAAGTTGATATAAGACCTTCAAAACTAAGTGTCTAATCTCATTATCAAAATATTTGCGACTCTTACAGTATCAGTATTGTTTTTACGCATATTTTATTATTGTTGTTAATATTTTTTTTCTTCAAAAATTCGCTGTTACCATTCATATACTCCAATCAAATTGGTTGGGCTAATTACATTTTATTCATGAAAGAAGAAGAAGAATAACAAAATCTTGAATGCTTGGCCCTTAACCCACAATTAATCATCATTTTGAATGCTATACCATTTTGTACGTCTCAATGATGTAATAATGTTGTTGTTTTGCAATTCAAGGGGATTTTGTGTGTGCAATAAGTTTCTCTTCTCACACAGACGTCAAATTTTTTGATGAGTATTTATTTCTTCCAGAATGTTTACAATATAGAATATTAAAAATTGCAACAATGTTACAAACATTGGGTTTTCTTTATCAATCACGATATATTATATTACAAAAACCGGATCTTTAGCGTTTGTTTACAAAACATTCATACGTCATAGTTAATTTGCAAATGACATCAGATGTGAGGATGCATTGAATTTTTATTGAAAAAAAAAATGGTCGATTTACTCTGTCAATGCTTGATTATTAACACTATACATTTTATACTGTCTGGGTTAAATGCCTCTATCTGGATATACAAACTTATATATATATCTAATCTAATTGGCAAGACTTATGTACTAGATTTGTGTCAATTCTTCTTACAAAAGTATATTCTTCCATCAAACATACTGTCCTGTTCATTGTTACTGATTAAGCACATGAATTAATTGTTAATATCATATATTTATAAAATTAAAGAATTACAAAGTTTTTTTTTTTTTTTTCAGTTGAAATGACATGCAAAGTAGCTAAATCTTAGTTAGCTTAAAACCATAGACAAAACAGAGTCACAAATCTTTTTTTTTTTTTTCTGACAAGTAAGTTCGATAGATTCACTGCTAGTTTAATTATGTATTTAAATACATAATTATGGTGAACAGTATTTGTTGTCACATTTTATAGAAATTTGTAGAACAATAATTTCATGTTCACTAATCTTTTTCACCATCATAGCTCTAATTAATATTTAATTAAACAATATTTGACATGATATAAAATATGTATAATATCAAGACTAGTTAAAAATTTAATTCCTAATATTTACGCATGACGTAAATTAGAGCAAGAAGATGATTATTCAATTCAAATAAACAGTTACATTAATGTTTAGTAAACAAACGCTTTTGATTGATTTTTTGTTTTGCTTGTACAATTATAAGTTTATTTAATTTAGAGAAAGTATTGCGTCAGGGTACGTCAAGGATATTGTTATATAGGTGTATGTATATAGTATAAAAAGTATAAATATCTGTCTTTACAAAAGGAATAAAATACAAATTAAATATTTAAACAATCGAATTTTTTAACTATTATAACAACAATCTCGAGTGATGATTGCCTTAAAAAAATTGAAGTTAAATTCAATAATTTCATGGCAATTATTGAGCTGTTCACGTATCAGACTCTGAGATACAATGAATTGTCCTTTATTTACCCACTGACATAGTAGGTACATAGTCTGTGAGCCAAATTGAAATTGAATAGACTGGAATAAATTGACAATCAGGGACCCCTGCACGAAATTATCCGAAGACACTCGGAATTGCCAATTAAATCCTTGATAGTTCGAGCCCTTAACACGTAGGGATGTTAAAGTATTGCATTTCCATGCTGACGCTTCCTTACGCAGTTGTCTGTATCAGCAAATACTAAAAAGTCAAGAAGTGTTTTTCAATACAAAGAATGTCTGACTTTGAATAAATATAGATTTGTACCTTGACTTTTCCATTAAATGTTACTAACTCTGAATACTATTTCAGATATTCTAATGAAGGAAGTCTTGTAATGAGGGGGTATTTTTGATGATATAATTAACTATCTACAAAACAATTTAAACCGTCTCATTTTGCATCTATGAACATGTAGAATAATTAATATTTTGACAGTCCAACTCTAGGCAGTTTTGTTTTATTAACTTCAATGACATTAGTATTAACCCTGATCCTTGACTTCTAAATGATTTTATTTCTTTTCTTTTTTTTAAGTGTAACACTTAATTTGAGTGTCCTTCAAGTCTACACATAAATTGCTAGAAAGTTGTTTAAATTTGTGTCTTTTTATTTTGATTCTTATTTTTATTAAAGCTTAAACGTCTTTATCATGAGTGAGTCATCAAAAACTCTCTCTAAAATACATAATATAACTATGTATTATATATATCCTCCATGTAGTATGTAATTGGAGATTAGCTCTGGAAAAAGTTGTTTGTTTGTGAGCCTTAAGTCACAAAACTGAGAAGGAAATTGAATCATCTGATAGAAAAAAATATTGACTTTGGATTATAAATGAATTAAATGCTTCAATGACAAAAAAAAATTTATATATATATTTGTCAATAGAAATGTTACTTTTTAAAAAAAATATAATATCAAGCATCATTACGGAAATTTTTTTTAGATATTAACATAAAGCAATTTCTGGATCAAAAAAAATTGAAATCAAATCCATATCCCTGCTAAACTGAATACTTTACATGCATAAAATCAAATTGTACTTCTTGATAATGGAAATCAAATGTGGTCTTATTCATTTCGGAAAACAAAACCCTTAATAAAACACCTTTATAATGCATTTTTCTCAGGAATTATATGAAATATTAATCTACAATTAGAATGAACCTGTAAATCACTGATTTTTTTACTGAATAAATGGCTCAAACATGTACAAAGTTTGTCAAAAAAATTCAAATAAATCGGATATGACTTGAAAAAAAAACTAATTAGAAGTTCGTAATTAAGGTATCAAAATCTTAAAAAAAAATAATGCTACTTTGGGCAAAAAATATAGGGAATAAAAAAATAATTTTATAATCACCGTATCACCTCCCAAAGTAGTCTCCCTTGATGTAATACACATGTGTCAACGTTTATTCCAATTTGGAACACAGTTACAAAAATTTTACTAAGTCAATAATAATTACAGAGCAATAACTGCTGAGTTAATTTGTTATTATTATTAAAAATTGGATTTCTTGAATAATAGGTTATGTATCTCTAAAAACTAAACCACAGATTTTCAAAATTTCAAAAAAATACAGTCCGGAATATTCATTTAAACAACATTTCTTTAAATTACTTTTAAGTCATCATCTTTCAGACATTTAAAAAAACGAAAAATTTGATTTTAGCTGTTCACAAAAAGAGACATGTCTCAAACATTAATAAATATTTAGACGTGTAATTTGGTGCAAATGTCAGAAACAGGAGTATCAATTTAAAAAAAAAAACGTCCATCCCTATCGGAATTCCAAAAATAAAGAAATTCAATTTTTTGAGTATGAAATGAAAATAACGTAGGAAACCAATAAGATTTTTGAAAATAATTAATTTATTTTCATTGGTCACTTATCTATGTACATATTTATGTACTTATATAATAATGAAAAGATTTTACTTTGGCTTGACTTTTTGTACAAACATATATGTACATATGTGCATGTGTAAAAACTCTCTAATGAGTTAATGTGACTATAATAAAGAAGTAACCGGAAGGAAGGTGAAGGAAAATTGTATTGTCTTTCGTCATGGCCTGTTCGTACCCTTATTTTTTACATATTCAAAAGGTAATACTAATAAGTTTATTCACGTCACGTTTTAAACGCAAAAAAAGAAGGTAAAATAATAGGAATAACAAGAAGTAAAGTAAACCACAATGACACTTAATTTCCCCTTTTTTTTCTCCCTTCTTCAGCTTCAACGTCTTTAAGGAAAAGAAGAAAAAAAAAAAGGTAAAAAGATAATTAGTTGTGAATAATTATTATATTTATTAACGTGCAAACGCAAGGTTTTTTGTTTTTTTTTTGTTCCAAAAAAGTAGGTGTACTTTTATTTATTTCTTCTTCGCCTCTATCTACATACGTCTAAGAGGGTTGTTGGTTGTTATTGTCTATTGATGTTGATTTTTCTTGTGAAGGAAAATGAATGGTGATAAGTACAAACACGTCTTTTTCTCTCCAGGTGAATAACAACTCCATTAAGACAATGTTACGTTCATATTTATAATTGAAAGAAGGAAGGAAGGGGAGAGAGTGGGGGGTCGAGGGGGGGGGGGAGAGAGAGAGAGAGAAAGCCAGAGATTCAAGTGATAAACAAATGGATTTTTTATAGGGGAGTAGTCTCATCTACTTTTTGGTAATTGAATTCATGCCACATGGAGATCATCTTTACTAAAGATATTATAACTGAAAAAGAAAAAAGATGAGGCATCAAATCAACGGACCAAGTTGATCAGCTGTGTCATATTCTAGGAATGTAATGAGATGCTTTGTTTGTATTTACTATATGTATATCTACGTCTCCGAAACTAAAGACTATCAGTAAATATTACAGAGCTTCCTTTAACCCTCCTGCTACGAGAGTACATTTCAATTTTGAGCAACATTTGGGACTCAAGGGTGCTCATATATGATCAATTTACAAATTTTAATGTTTTCATTTGGATTATACTATAAGAAATGCGGGTTTTTTAAAATGAAGGTAAGTTTTTTAGGCTTTTGGGGAGTCTTTATGTCTAGAGGAGGCTATTGAATTCATACTTTATGGAAATCATATTTATTGAGGATATTATCTCTCAACCTTTTTTTCTAAAAGATGTAAGAAAGAGTCACAAATTAACGGATCTATTGGGTGGGCTTTTGAGGGGGTAAATAATCTTTTTTTTATTTATTAATAATGGTTATGGATTAATAAAAATATGTTACTGAAAGAAATCAGCATGAAAAAATTATCTTATTTTGCTCCCTTGAGTCGATTACTTTTTTTTTTGTAAAATTAGAGTCTGCTTTTTTAAAAAAGCAACGTATATTAATACTTTTATGACTATACTAACTGTACATATTGTAATATAAATATATATCCACATCAATTATTTTTTATTGGTAGTATAAGGAACACTCCTCGTGTAACTTATGTGTGATCACAAATACATGGCTTCACTGCATATATATATATATATATATATGTTGCTGATCAACCCTTTTTCATTTTAAAGCATCCCGACCAAAAAGGGAGTTGATGATAAAATTAATGAAACCCCATTCGAAAGATCTCATTGTTTTTAATGAATAATAAAATCTATATTTTCTAAAAAGCATTTAATAAGTTTTAACGAGAGAACAACTAAAAAAATAAATAATAATTAAGAACCATCTACTTGAATCAATCATACCAAGACAACAAGTGACCACCCAGTATGTACAATCGACAATTTAAAAGGAGAATTACAATTGAATTGATTTAATTGTGTTAAAGATATGTATACGTTTGCTATGAGCTATTTGAGTTAGTAAATGTTTCTGAGATGGAAGGATGAGATAAGGTTAGTTGTACAATAAAAAAACAAAAAAATATAATAAGGTATGCTAATGATGTCTTTTTTTGTGCATATTAGTACATATGCAGTTACTTTACCTTCAAAATAGTAATTGAATAAGTAGAAATATTTAAGGAATCTATGCTTTGAAATAAACAAAGTATAGACAATTACATAAAATGTATATTTTTTTAATGATACCTTTTATAATAATAATAATTATTAAAGATCCTCCCACACAAAATCAATGCAAATAATAATTATTTTACTCCAATATCTACAAAGTTGGATAATTTCTATTTTTAGAAATGCTTGATGATATATTAATAATTAATTTAATTTAGTCAAATTTCATTCTGAAATTACAGTTCCAATTGACAGTGTATGTATTGAATAGATCTTTGAACAAATGATGCTTAATTCAAAATATGGGAACTATTTCTTTACCTAGTCTTCATTCAAAATGTGGATATTTGAAGCCATAAAATTCTAGTCATGTGCGGCCATTTGATATGACGAAAAAAAATAAAAAGTAAGTGGCTATTAAATTACTTGGATATTTCAATTACCTATGTTATACACATATATAAGCAACTTCATATGTACCTTGTACCCGTTTCAACTTCATTGAAGGTGAGATTTTATATATTAACTTTATATCCAATTTGTTTCCATAACTATCTACAATATTTTTATACAAAAGGATCGAATTCTTTTTTGAATTTCTATGCTAGTTAAAGCACTTCTTAGAAACAAGAAACACACCTTGGAGTCCGGGTAATTGGGACTGTTTGTATTTGGGCTATTTTAAACGCATTTTATGCAAATGATGGATTTTATTACTAAAAGTGTATTTAAACTTTTTAATGGCAACGTATCAAGACACCCTATTCGCAGGGACTTTAAAATAAATACTAATTAGTATTTCAAGGACCCTATTATTGAGTATTAAAAGATACTGCTCCTGTTCCTTGATTTAAATATCTTAGTATGATATATATTTGGGATGATTTAAGGTAATTATATCCTATTAGGATAACAGTAGTAGCAAACTCTTGCCAAAGTACATAAATGATATAATGAGGGGGGAAAAGCCTAAAATCAGTTGGGTCATAGTTAGCCAATTATTTCCAACTGTTCAATTACTCTTCATTTAATTGTAAGGAGTTGCTCTTTGAAGGCACACACAGCAACTTCAGTGGTCCATTTGTTTGAACGACTAGGAGCTTCTCTCCAAGATGCTCCTTGACACGGTAGGCGATGGCCTTTGAGACAAATCTAACTGCAATCGCTACTCTAATATAACATAATCCTGAACTTTCTGTATAAGGGAAGGGAAAATCAAATTGATGTACTATAAGCAGAGTTATTATATGTGTTAAAAATATTTCCAAAACTTTTGCACGACCCATTATGTAGAGACTCTATTCCTTCATTTCTTTTACTAATACGTACCCAATACTCATTCAAATGGAATGAGTGGAATATAATTTCTCACTTAGGATTACAGTTCATCCAATTAGTTTCAAATGATCCATGAATTGAATTGTCTAATCAGTGCAAGAAACTCTGTTTCAGCTATTAAATATGAAGAAGCATTTTAATAGGTCAAACTTTTATATATGTATGTCGGTACATTCATACATACATTTTGAAAGTTATCTCTCCACTTTTCTAAATTAATGAGAGATAAATACCCTATGTATTTATACTTAATACTTTGCTAGTCCAAGGGGAGAATGATCAAATGTATCTTAGAGGCATGAATAAGTGAACATTCTACATACATATATGTATGTATAAGCAATACATAGACCAACTCTCTTTCAAAGCAGCAGCGGTCATACATAAAGATACTTATAGCATGCATTTGTAAAACATACTTTATGAACACTTAAAGTGTTTTTTGCTCATATATTTGCACAAATAGACAATTTAATGTAGGTTCTATATCTACTTATGAAGAGTTTGCAATTTAATTTTCATATAAGGAAATGTTGGTTGTTGTTGTTGTTTTCATCTTTGTGTTGGAGAAATCTCGTTTTTGAGGCTAACGAAGCTGCAATAAACTTATTATTTAAGGGGTTCAAAAGCTTAAAATACATTCAATTTACGCAATCGGGAATAAAATCTACTCCTTACAAACAAGAGACAAAAATATGAAGAATCTCTTTTGGTGAATATGTTACAGGGGAATTAATGGAATCCAAACCTGTTCAACAGTTATTTTTAACACAATTTAAAATTCTAGTCTGTTCACTCCGAGTCGAGTCTGAAGTCACGGTTTAATGAGCTGCCTTAAGTACGGATTATAGAGTTCAAGTCATGTGGAGCGTACAAGTCCCCAGCTCCACTGATTCAGTCATCATCTAGACCTTTATCAAAATTAAATCATATCTATAGATCGTTAATGCTTAAAAAATGATTTGAAATGAGGGATGTACGTGAGGCAGTAGGCTATTTTAATCCATGTACAGTTTTTCAAAGACTGATCCATTATCTATCTATTAAATAGGTTTAGTACAAAACGACTACAAATGCATTATCTTAGACTTATTCATATATAGAAGAGTCTGTCAATTTGAGCGATTTAGCAGAGAAAACTTTTTAATTCCGAGTTTTTCACGAGTCTGAACTCTGAGTTTAATTATTACGTAGACTTAAGTTTGTCTCAAGAATTGAGACGTATTGCTGACCTGACTCTTAAAATTTCCGATCCACGTCTAAAGTCACAATTTAAAGAGACTTTAGCTCTAATGACACCACACAGAGGGTAATTCTTTTGAGTGTAAAATATTATACAGCTTAATTCATACGTTCTATCAAGTATTAATAACAACATAACATCACTCCGTGATTCATGGTTATTGTCATGTTGTAGAACTTTTTCCGATCATGATATAGGTATAATTGCATTTTCTTTCTTTCTAAAAGTCTCATCCAATTAAATTATTATCGGATTTCAATTATGTTCACAATAGTAGTAATAATCATTTAACAAGAATGATTTGCCGATTTCTTAGAGGTTCTAAACACTTTCTATTTCTTAATTGATTTTATTTTTGATAGGAAACATTATGAGCTCACGATTTTTCAATGGTATTAAAAGAAATAGGCTCATAATACGCCATAGATGGAGTAATTTTGTTGTTCCTTATTGTTTTCATAATTCAAAAAGAGCTGTGGACTTGTAAATACATGCAACTTGACTCGGAATTGAAGTTATAAAATTCATAATCAAGTAAAATTCAAAGCTTAAGACTCATAACCATATTTTACTTCAAATTATAGGAAATTGCCATTAACTATTTAAGCACCATATATATTTTTAGCCATGGACTAAATTTCAATATTAGCTAGATATGCGAAAATTTCAAGAATTGCCGTGAGTGTAAAATCACGCCTCAAACGGTGTCATAGAAAGTAAGGTAACAATGAGAGACACCATAACTTCTGAGCCTACCATGGACACCAGAATCTTCAGAATAGAAAATAGTAATTAACAATAAATAAAACTATATATAGGTTGCCAACTGATATGCTTGATGAGAAATTTAGACTCACCGGGATTTCAAAAAAGCTCACACCTCTAAGGATGACTCTGAATCAGAGCTGGGATCTCGTAATTCGCAATTCTGTAAGTACAATTTTAGACCCGATTCGTACCCAAAGTAAAAAATTTGACTCATACTCATAAAAAATAACTCGAGAACAGCTTAAAACATTAATCCAATGAAATAAATAGAAATAATTTATGGTTGAGTATAACTCAACTTCTTACTCTGATCTTTAACATGGACTTATTCCCATCATGATTTAATCTTAGTCCCCATTTTACTGTTCCTTTAAAAATGGAATCATTTCCTTTTAAAGACTTGTTAGTTAATTGCATGGATGGAAAAGAAAACATCAATTAATCATTCATAGGAAAAAGTATGACAGAAATAGATGGTTATTAGAGATTTTTTTTTTTTTTGGAAGCATGCACTTTTTAAATTATAAAAAAGCTTAAGCTTATACCAATACTGAGTGATGTCCTGGAGAAATTGGATGCATGAATGAACCATCTACATTGGTTATAATTTTGGTGGAAGAAAAAGTTGTTATATATTTTACAAAGGTCTCAAAGACTCATAATACAAGGAAAGAAATTCAATTCTTGTCAAACTTGATTCTAGACACATTGAATCCATTGAAAAGAAGCAAGATAAATTATAATTTGTAAAACCTTCTTTTGCTATATATAGGTATAGTCGTTTTATATGTAGATACACACACATACTTAGATATATTCAATAAAAGAGGCATGAAGGAATGACACAAAAGTAAAAGTCACTTTCTTACAAAAAATGTACATATGTATGCAGTGATTTTTATTTTTTTTTGCAGAAAATTAAATGTATAAATGTCGGTATGTCTCTATAGGAAAAAGTGGTCCGTGACGGTTTGTGGAGTATCAAATACTTTTACTTTTCATCATCTGCCCACACAAAATATATTTTTATACATATAAACATGGCCAACAGCTTTGATTAATATTTGTTTTTGGCTATGAGTGGACTTTTTTAAAGTCTTTCTGTCTCGTGACGTGTAATTGTAATTGATTTTCTAAAACCTTCACTTGGTGAATTTATGGAACTTGTGTATTTAGTGTTAGAGTATTGCATTCCACTAACACGGCATATTTTGCTGTCAGCTGTTGATTTTTCTTCTTTTCCCCCCCTTTATTAGTATTTTGAACGTTGATTGGCTTAAGTCAAATTAGCTGTGAACAATTCCCTGCTACTATAAAAATGACGAAATATTCCAGAGTTGGGACGGCTAACTGCCAAGAGAATATCTACAAAATATTTTTGTGCTTTTATATATTTGAAACACTACAAGTACCAATGTCTGGCGTTCAATTCTATAAAATACAAATACTTTATGGTCAGTCGTGATTCCATTAGACATCGAAAACAAATGAAGTGCTAAACAATGTTGTAAAATGTTGTAAATGACCATATATTTGATAATTGATTATTATCCAATATTAACATACATACCTCCTATAGTACAAACCAATACTTATTTATGGAATGAAAAGACAGTTATGCAGAAGGAAGTGGAGTTTGTACGTTTTTGTGTAGGAGGAGTGTCCTGGACTATCCTTTACATTAAATTAAAAGAACAGGTTGAAGACAAAAAAAAAAAAAAAAAAGACAACAGCAACAACCAGCCTATTACCATCAGTTTCCTTACAAAGGATGTCTTTATAATACTTATATGTATTGACTTGAGAGTAGTGACATAGTTATGGAGATATGACTTGATTTGGTCTTGAGATCAATCTTTGAAAGATATTGTATCGGTCATGAGCATTCAAACTCCAGAGTTTGCTTGTAAGTATTCGTCTCTACTTTTTAAATTCTTAAGATCAGTTCACAAATGAGAGGGAAAATCTGCTTTTTGCAATTTGCTTCCATCAGTGAATTGATTTTTAGTCCTGTTGTCTAAGCCCATAATCCTCTTGCTCTCAGTCCTACATAGTCATGATCTAGAACAATCAGAGTTTTGATTTTTTTTCTGAAGGTTTTGATCTCGTCTCTACCAGTAATGCAATTTTTTTAAGATTTGTGTCCTGTTTCGATCCCTATCATTGAATGTATTAGTATTGTTCTTGAAAAACAAAACACAAACAAGTTATCTTGTGATCACGGTCTTCATAAAGCCTTGGTCTCGAGACCTTTTTTTTTTGCATGTATTTCTCTCGTTTTGGACTCCAACCTTCAAGGATTTGTACGAGAATTTTAAATGTATAGTGTTCCTAAATTTTGATCTCAATCCTTCAAAGTAGTATTGCCCTTGGAGAACAAACTATGTAAACAAAAACCTGAGTACCATATCTATATTATCGACATAGTATAGTCTTAATTTTGCCTCAGCTCCCAAGTGTCTGGATTTGCCCTTGGTTTTGTGAAAATGTCAGGAATTATCCTTCTTGAACACACCTTAAATATACATACAAAAATCAATCATTTCTCCTAAGATATTGTCTCAAAAGAAAATCAATCATTTTAAATCTCACTTGAATATGAAGAATTCAAGCCTTACCAAAAAAAAGAGAGAGACTATCAAATATAACACATACATAGACGACATAAAAATTAAACCAAAATAACATAATAAAACTCGTTCTTTTCCTATAAATACATACACAAATAGAAATTATGTTTTTATTATTTTTTTTAGAAAATGCATATTTATATATACCATATATAAATATATATATATATGTACACATGTGCATACATAAAAATTTTTTTTAAATGTGTTAAATTGGAGAAATTTGAGAGTTAATAAATTTAATAAAAAAATAATGCTAATAAAAAAAAAACAGCAGACATTGTTGACATACTAGCATTTAAATAATATGTCGTTTTAACTGGGTTAGTAATTCTAAAAGAGCAACATATGATGCCCATTTGTTAGTTGAGTACAAAAAAAAACTGTTTACAAGTTTCAACTTGAACAAAGGCAAAATTCTATGTACATACAAGTTGCAATCCCCCCCAAAAATAGTGTAGAACATTAAAATAAGTGTACTCATTAGTAAGGCTGTACCAGTTCTTTATTACGTGACTTGAAATTGGACCTTTTTATATTATTTTTCTTAAAATACAGTCTTATTTCAATGTGACCAATCATGGCTGACACTTTGATTATAAGACGATTATTTAACTAAATTCGTTCGTTAAAACTCTAAGATTATTTTGTTGTTTTATGTACATACTTTTCTTGGGACGGACCAAATGCAACAGAATAATTCGCCATGATTCTTTATTAGGACATAGTCAACCCTTAATACACTTAATACCATTTGGGTCTAATGAACTCATTTCCTCTTTTTTAAACTTTTTTCACTTCAACTCTTCTCCTTACACGTTTCTAGATTTCATTGAAAACAAATTTTTGGCGATCCTATATTAGTTAATACACTGAATCAATTACTCAAGATTGATTTTAAGACGTATAAATCATAGAAGTGAGTGACTTAACTGTGTTATTATAAGTATGACATATGCACATGTCAATATTTTGTACATGTGAATTCGTGGATCTCAGTTCGTCATACTTAATAATAACTTCAGGCATTTTATTGATTAATTATCACATTAAGCTACAAATGGATGCTCTCATTTCATACAAATCAAATTTATTACATATTTATAAGAGATCCAAATGTGATCACTTGAACTGTATAATGTACCAAAGAATAACACCTTTAAATTGTTGTACAAATATCTTATGGAATTTATGTAAATAACTGCATCATTATCAGTTAACTATTATCTACCTAAAAAATCCTTCTTCTCATTTTTATTGATTCCAACTTGTACAATCTACTCAGGGATATTAGAATTGGTACACAGTACATTGTGTTTAATGTATGTAGAACGAAGTATGTTTGGAATTTAACAAGATTTCACTTTCAGTGTCATAGGAACTACAGCTCTTTAATAGTTACATATATATGTATGTCCATTAACTTTCTATTAGAATCTTTTAAGGCCCACGTTGCAGTTCTATTTATTATTATTATTATTATTGTGATTTTCTGTTTTTTTCAACAGCACTCATTATGTACTTTTTTCTTCATTAAAAATATTAATAATAGTGATTCTATCTCATTTATCGCTCACATCTATTGATCCTTTTGTCTATATAATCTACAAACTCCTCTAATTTAAATGTATATTTGGAAAAACATGATAAATTAATCCATTTATATATAATTTCCTTGAAGTTGTTGCTTCTAGAAAACCTTTCATAAATTAGGTTTTAGGCATTATCCATGGGTAAAAAAATCAAATATTTTTTAATACATATATATATAATATAATAATGCACTTTGATATTTTCTGATGATCACTATTTGTCAAAAATAAATTGACTATGAAATTGAATATCTTTAAAAAAAATCTTTTATATAAACGTATGTATGTATACATATATAAACTCGGTCAGAATTTGCATGTCGTTTTCCTCTATATATGTACAAAAATTGCATGCATTTCTAATATAAAAAAAGAGATTGTATCTATTTATATATATATATATATATATATATGTTATGTCTATCCACATTAAATGTAACTCAAGATGTTAAACAAATAGTCGATATACCTATCTACATATGTATGTATGTATATTCATTAATTAAAACCATTAATTAATTTAAAACAAATAATATTCAAAGAAATGCACAAAGCCTGGGAAAATCTTTTCTTTTATATTAAAAAAAATACATTTGCTTTAAATAATTGTTTATAATTAACTTTTACTTTTGCGACATGGACACCATGACATTACCTACATATATCTGTGCTGAAGGCTTCAATCCAATGCAGGGGGAGCAAATTTACAAAAGCATTTACATTCATAAAAAGATCACAATGGAGCTTTTATAAATACATGTATGTATGTATAAAAAAACTACATCAAAATTCTTTACAAGAAAAAAAAATGAGAAAAGGAATGATGAGGCAACTTTTGTACATTTGCTGCTGTCAAGGAGCAGTGATCTTTACACTAGGGTCTGACCAATATGGATGTATTAGGACCAATATTAGTACAAAATATTTATAAATTAAAAAAAGGGATAATCAGTTAATCAGCCAGGGTTTTGAGAGTCCTGATGTGGCCAAATCTAGGATTACATGTTAGTTTTTTATTTTATTTTTAGCGAAAAATGACAGTTACATGTTCCATGTCACGTGTTTTAAATTCCACGGGTTATATTCAAGATCAAATTATTAATGTAAGATGAAATAATATTCATTAATAGCCACAAAATCATATTTGTTTTTTGAATGGTTTAATAATAATTAATTAAAAGATGTTCTTATTGGTAATAATTGGCTATTTCAACCAATGACCCATTTATTTAAAACTATCTAAAATCGACTGATTAAAGTGCAATTAATATTTTTACCTGGTTTAATTATATTAGATTGATCTTGATTGATTTGCACATAAGTCTCATTAAATTGATACTATGACATTGAATCGGTTTCAATACAAAAAGATTCACAACTCAACTTAGATTCGGAGCTATACGATGCAATATTTGTTGACTTAGATTTGTAAAAAAGGACTTGTTAACGGATATGTTATGTGTGTATTCATCACATAGCAATCTTCATCGTATCATTTAAACATTCCTCTACAATCAAATAAAAGAAGTTAGACTCGTAACTTGTCAATTACGTCAATCTTACCAAATTCTTAATTTAAATTCATTTAATTTCAGCCCAACGATATATTCATTGCATTTTGCAACATTTTCTCCTACAAAAAAGAGACCCTAAATCATTTGGTAGTCAGCCAAGTCTTCCCAACTACGATATTATTTGTCATTGAATACTAAAAAATTGTTTTAGAGCTTAGCAATATCTAATTCAATTTCAACCAACGACGTTCTGGAATTAGTGATACTTTCAGCTTGTCAAGATTTTATTTGAGTGGATATAACAAATTAAAGTTCAAAACACTAAAAAGTGTAGATGAGTATTTAAATCAACAATTGACAAAAAAGTTTTTTTTTTTTTCATCATTTGCTATATCATCAATACATTATAACTTTCTGACTCTGTTATATTTTTGCATCCCAACCCTTCAAACGACACAAATCCTTTATAAAAGTGTAGTTTAAGCCATCAACATGCAGAACACATGGAATTGTAAGTAAGTACACGTACTTCTTATTGAACCGTGGGAGGTATTTGGGCACATCTCAAGCAGAACATAGATAGATGGTTCCTTTTGGCCTTGAAAAAAAAAAGACACTATATATATATATATATATATATCTTTAAACACAAGTTTCCGTAGGTGTGGAACAAGATTCCATAGAAAGTAAAAGCTTTTAATAGACTCTCATTAGTTATTCATAGTATGTGTAATTTTTATTCTACATCTAGTATGTGGTTATAAATCCTTGGATTTGTGGATATATGTATCTACTTATATTTTTGTTTAAAAGTACATCTACTGGCATTTCGGGTCTATGGTTTTTGTGTTTTACGTAATTCAAGAAGTTAAAAATAGAAACTCTAATGCAAGAAATTGAATGTTTTTTTTCTCCTCCTCAACTTTCTTGCTATGACGTAAGAATGTTGTTAAAGTAATGTTCCTTAGTTAGTTTTCATTCAAAACATATGGTTTAATATTAATATATATACATTATATATTATTTTTGTTGAAAGTATGGAAGGAACAAAGTAAAATCTTGTTATTTGCATACTTTCAAGAAAAATATATTATGCAGACAATATTAAATGAACTTGATGTTGTTGTTTTTTGCTTATTTTTCATTTTCTACTAACTGTTGTTTCGTTTATTAATTCAAAGTACAAACAGACTTGGAATATTCCTATTTTTTAACTACGAAATAAAATTTCAAATAGAGTTAGTGCAAATCTAATCTCCAAACCAAGGACATAGGCTTGTCCAAAATACTTATAATTCGTACGTAGACAATAAATATAGGTAGATGCTAACTAATCAGTATAAAAAATATAAAAAATGTCATATTAAGGCTTCTAGTCTGGCGCACAGAGCTGGGCCCAGAGATAACAAATTTGTTCAGATAGATTTTAGTTTGATGAAGAGAAGACGTAATGTCAGTATTAAAACCTGGTATTATAATATTTGCATAATAATTTCAAGTAAATGTGTCTTTTTCCTTCTGCACACATATAAATTTTGATTGTATCTCTCAGCCTCTCCTTTAAAAAAAAAAAAAAGTTCCAAAATCAATTGGTAGTTGGCCCATTTTCCTCTCAATTATAGACAACTCTTCATGTACTTGTAAGGAATTGTTCAACACTTCACAACAGCTGATTGTAGTTGAATCAATCAATGTTGCAAACATTTTCAAAGGGCAAGATAGATATAAAATTGCCAGTTGACAAAAAAATACCGAGGAGTTATTGAGTTATTTGGAAGATCAAATAACTTTGTGCCCTCAGAAATATATTTTATAAATCCCTTTCTTAAATTAACACATAGTATATTTACATTATTATGTTCTAAGTCATTTTTCTATATTTAAGTCAATCTTGAAATGGCACTTTTATTACATAAACCAAATATTATGTACATATGCTATGGTAATAACACCAAATTTAATTTTAGATCATCACTTAAGCCCACAAACATTATATTTAAAACAATAAGAACTCGATAGTTATTGAAAATCAAATTATATTAAGTACCGATTTTGAAGTATTGTGTATGCAATTGAATAGAGTTGGTAACTTGCAGTTCCTCAATTGTCTTCTATTAAAAAAAATATGTATACATATAAAAAAAATCAAGAGTTCTTTTGTAATATTTTTGTTTCGTGGTTCTTTATATTGGACTTTATACAGTAATATCTGAGAACACAATATATGTATATACCAAATTATATGCCGCCAAAATGATGGCATATGGTAGTTTTAGAATGAAATAAGTGTTAATTAATTTAACACCATGATTAATTAATCAATTAATTGTAAATAATCAAGCTTTAGGTTATTTTTGATTGAATTACAAGAAATGTACATATGTTGATCGTAATTTTTTCAAAAAGAACTCTTTTAAATGTGTAAGTTGTCGATCCCTAGTCTACAAAGATGAAGTGTTTTTATAATCAACTAAAAGGTAAGAAAACCTGTTAATTAATTAAAGCATAAACGTACTCTTCTTGCCTTGAGTTAAATGCACTAAATTTAATACTTCATTGTGAATGATCCATCCGGTCAACATCCATGAGCTATTTACCCACATATTGTTGACAGCTCTTTTTAACAAGGAAATGATAATAAAAATAATTAATTCATATATGCAACAAACTAATTATTCATTAATATCATTATGCAAAAATATAAATTTTGTCTCCATTTATGCAGTGGATATTATCAAAATATTATTACTTATTATTTTTTATTAGTAACTCAACTAATTACAATCAAACAAATATTCAATCAACTTTACAATAATATATTCGTGAATATACATATTTGAAGGAATTTTGATTCAACAGCAAAGATATTTAAAAATATTATTATTATTATTATTCATTTGATTCCTGCACTTTCAATATACAATAACAACTTTATTGTCATGACATGAACTTTAAGTATATAGTATTAAATAAGACATTTGCATTTTGAATCATATGATGATGTGGTCTCAATTGATTTTTCACCAAGGAAATCATTTATTGTTATTATGATCGATAATTATAGATAATGATTACTATCATTTGTGGTTTCTCTCATAGTTATTTAGATTTGAATAAATCTCTTACAGGGTTTTTTCCCCTCTCCTCCGTGTACTTCAATCTATTCAATAACATAATTAATTTAATTCAAGGCTCATTTGCTCCTACAAAAAAGTTTCAATACCACCTGTATCCACGTTATGTATGTATGGTTATGTACCTAAATAATTCAAGAAGAGGTTTTATTCTCCCTGAACTAATTGGTTATTTATGAAGTTAGACAACTTTAATTTTGAGTGAATGCAATTACATTTTGCTCTTAGGAGAAGGTAAAAGACGTAAACGCCCTACAGAGCTATTCTTTATTACTCAAAAAATCCTGTACTAAATTATTGCGTTTTTTTTTAATGCTTTAAATACATAATTCAATCAATGGTTTTGTTCATTAATCCCTTATGCCCTGAAGAAGAATTATAGTACTTTGGTTTTAAGAAAAAAATAAGTACTTGCTCATGCAAATATATATAAATTAACATTTTGAATACATTAATTTCAAATGCATAGTGTGTGCACGAGTGAGCTCCACTTCTCTAGATTCTCTATAATGACTACAAATGGAAAAAAAAATCACCAAAGGATATTGCTCATACGTAACTTGCCCCACCCATTTCATGAATCATTTGTGGGTACAAATGGTATTTATCTTGGGTAAGTACCTTTGTTGCTTTACTTTGGTTCATATATCATGAGTGTGCTAACTGTTGAGCATAGCAACTTTTAGATTTGTAAATACTTTGGCTACACTGTCAATGACTCGAAAATTTGCAACCTTAACACAAAATAAACAAATGTACTCCAGAAAAAAATTGTCAAATTTTATCAAACAAAGCTTATACAATTTTTATCAGTGATTCCTAACCTTGATTGTAATCAGTTTTTTTTTTTTTCATATTATTTTCTGTGAAGAAGAGGAAGACAAAAAGACAATTTTAAAGATCATATTTGCTACACGACCGACCATTCAGAAACTCCTGATATATGTAATTATGAGTCCCTTAAGTTAACAACCCTTGTTGAGAGGCCCTTTATATAACTACCTGGCTGGATTTTATGCATATTTATTTGTAGGGCTGTGAATAAAAAGTCTTCCTACCTGACATGATGTCATACACCATATGGTAAAACTGAGAAGTGTAATATCAGCTGATATTTTGTTGACTCTTGAATAAGAAAATGAATAAAGAAGCTGTGTTTATTGTACTTGTTTTATCTCAAAGAAGCTTTTATTTAATTCATTTGAGCTCATTGCTACGAAAACGAAGAAATAAATTATTTTCCATCAAATAAGTACATACCTTGTCACACCTTTTCATTGCAAAGATCATTGATTAAGGCATTTGCTGTGTCAAAACTTATCTACATATATAAAAAATATTGTGTCCACTACGGGAATTAATAAATGATGATTGTAGCTTTAAAAAACAAAACCAATACAAATTACAGCTTACCTAATGAAACAATTTTGAAGTAATCTATTTTCACCGAGGAGCTCACAACTTTGCTAATTCTAGACTCAAAGAATTGTAAGTTTTGTATCAAACAAGTTAAGTTGTCCATATCACTTTTTATAGATTTGTACAAAATATTTGAATTAGCAAATAAATGAGATTTAAAATTGATAGGCAATCTCGGAAAATTCAAAAATACATAAGTATATAAAAGCAAATTATTTGTGTAATAGTCTAATTCTATTCACTCATATTTTCTCTTTTTCATGATTCAAAAGATATGCATTTTTACTTTCTCAATGAACAGAAGGATGTTTGTAATTTGGCATTTGATTTCCATACATACCATTTATTATTCTTGAAACTTACATTGCAAAATCGTCTCAAAACATTCTTTGAATATTAAACTGTTTTAAAAAAGACTTATTATGTCGTGTATGCCTCAAAAATATGCAAAAGATCCTTTTATAGGCTTTCAATAAGAGCAAATTTTTTATTGGATCAAAGTACATATTTGGTCTGTGAACACAAAATCCATCTTAAACAAAAATTAAGAAAATAAAAAAGCCTCATTTTATTTTTCTAATTTATAAACGGGGCATTTCATGTCAAATTGACAAATGGATATCATCTGACCATAACAAAAATATTAAGAAAATAGCGTGTGCCAAATTTAAAAAAAAAATATTGAATAAATCGTTTTTTGTTATGTTTTTACATTTTTTGATTTAGTTTAAAGATTTATTACCCTATAAAAGGATTGGATACAACCAATCGTTGAAACACTGATTTTTTTATTAGATTTAAACCAGAAACTAAGGTCGCAAAGGTGGTAGGAAAATTACACCAGGAATAACTGGTTTGTGGCAGCGTTCATAACAATGTCGCTCTTTGATCCTGCAAAGGACATTGGGACACTTCGAAATCCGGGCTTAAATCATGTGTTTATATCTCTTGAATAGCTGATATCTACTAATCACATATAAAATATCAATAAAGCGTCAGAGTGGTTAACTTAATATTTTATTCTTGTTCTTCGGATTTCAAATACCTCATAATTCAAATTTGCATACAATGAACATTTAAATTGTTCCTTTAATTAATCATTCTAATTATTATTTGCAATAATATAATTAATTACTCGGTTAATGATGCATTTTTTTATTTCCTATCTTATTTCATCAAAATTATTTAACCTTGTTTACATACATAAGTTCAAAGCTATTACCTTCATAGATAGTAATTATTTTGATCCTTCAATGTGTAACTTCTAAGTAACATGTGTGAACACCTTATATTAATTTGTTAATTTCATAATAGATGTCATTTTATCATACGTAGTTTAAATATAGTGGAATAACACTTTTGTTGCTGTAGAAGGATTCAAGAGACTCAAAAGGAATTTAGAATGAGCCAGACAAATTTCGTATATATATGTTATGTACATTATTTTCATAAAAATATATGTATTTTCTAATGTAAGGAAGTTGATTGAAACTTTATATCTTAGTTACAAACTTTTCTGTCTTAATTGAAATTGGATATTTGATAAACGTCAAGAACATCTAGTTCAGATTAAGGGTCTTGGACTCAAGTTGTATATAAGCATAATTAAACCTAACCTAAAAGATTCAAACTTGAATAAGTTTGCGTGTACTTTTAGTAATATTTTTTTTTGTTAGAAAGAGAAAAATAAGAATGATAAATACAAACTCTGGTTAAAATAGTTACATTCGGTGTGTTTTTCATCTCATTTTCATTCAACAACCAAAAATGGTGACGTTGATTCTTAAGACTTCTAACGATCATCTTTTTTTTCTCAATATTTTATAAAAATAAAAATGATGTAAAAAAATATTTGATGACTAATTGAACATTTATATATAATGTATTTTTAGAACAATAAATCATTTTTAGTTATTGGTTTATAAAATTTTTAATAAAGTCATAAGAAATATTGGGGAGGAGACTCAGTTTTTCAAAGGGCACCTTCTCAGAAACCTCAATATAAGTGCATTGATTTGAGTAAATACCCATTGGGTCTCAAATTTTCTAGATTAAATACACGATATTCATGATTTAGTAATACTAAAGTCGAAATCAACTTTTTAGTTATCTTTGAGTGTTCAGCCAATGTTAAAACCATTTTTTTTTTCTTTTTAAGCCTAAAGGGAAAACCATAAAATATATACATCAGAGTGTCGTGGAAAAGGTCAAGATCGACCCCGACTAAGGAAGAGATATGACCTAAATTCATGAATTCCTTATTAATTTAAGTATTCAAAACTTTGGTTACAAAAATCAAATGTATAGTTGTGTCAAATATAGTTAAATGACTTTTTAAAATTATGGAACAATAAAGTATTTCGCCATTTCTCCCACTCAATATCTTTTTTTTACTAAATTATTTACAAAATATTGTGATAGTACTCTACAAAGATTTTTTTATCTCCATATGAACAAATAAGATATTACCTTCATGAAATAAAGAACTAGTTATGTACAAGCTTTTCAATAGAATGGACAAACGAAACCCAATCCCTTCAGACTTTTAACAAGTCCTTTATAAATCAAGCCTAGTTTAAGTTTTGGCTTGTTAAAATATAGCTATGTATATATATAAAACTAAAGATATGATTAGGAAAATATCCATTTTGTTATTCAACGTGTGTATTATGACGCATTTTATCAGAATAGCTCAATTTTGATGTATAAAAAGAATTAAATTTATTTGATTTCAAGAGAGAATATGTTTGCAAAATAGTTTTTAAGGTATTTTTTAAATTGAACTAATATATTTTCATTACAATTTTAAATAATTTCTTTTTGTAAGATATGAGTCCTCTGAGACCATTTTTTGTCACTTATAAATAAAAAAAGGGGCATTTTTGGGTCAAAATTAATCGTATTTAGACGATTTGTACTGTTTCAAATTTATTAAAAGTCATGTGAGTTCAGTTTAATGAGTATTTATTTTACAAAAAAAAAAAAGGAAGTAATGGCATTCATTTACTTCTATCTATGGTTAAACACCCCAAATATTGAAATATCTTTGTAATATCTTGGATTTATCATATTCATATATCATATAAATAAGACGTAAATTTTATTTTTTATTTTTTTTGTGGTTGACTCTCCAAAAACAATCATTTATTGTAACAGACAGTATAGTGGTCAAGATAACATTTTAAAAAAGGGAAAAGTTTAGTTTAGTAACTTTGACCTTGGTTTTAAAACGATCAATCAATATTTCGAAGGGATCAAAACAAATACAATATCAAAGGACTTTGAGGGTTTGAAACCGAGACGAGTACAAAATTTCTAAAAATTGATATCGATACTTGTCAAAATAAAAATAATAAGAGCATTATTTATTATTTGAGAACAGAGAGGTTTGTAAGTTTGTTTCAAGTCACTTACTCAAGTCTGACTCTTTTATAATTTCTATCCAAATAGAGTCCGAATTAACTCACTTATTTTTTCACCTTGGATCTGGGTCGAATTTACCTAAAACTGTAGTTTAATGAAATCAGAGTCCCAAGTTCAAATTCAGAGTCATCATAAATGTGAAAATACAAATTGAATATACGAAAATGGTGATTAAATAATTATGTCTATGAGTTTGAAGCTTTAAATCCTCTTATTCAAGTCTGAATATTATAACTAGAAGTAGTCTGAATCGAATTTAAAGTCAGAGTTTAACTAGACTCGAACCGGAGTCGTGAGCCTGGATACTCAGCTCTGACATAGAATGAACTTATAAAAGTTAATTTTTGATTATCTGCACAATTATTCTAACTTAATTTTTTAACTATTGTTTTTTTTTTTTTTTTTTTTTGCAAATCTCATAAAAGTTTATGGTTCCTTGTTCAACTAACCTGCATGTCTAGTATAGTGTGTCTAAGATTAGGTAATAGAAACAAAATATCTACATTCATCCACTTACAAGTTTTTAAACTAACATACTATAATATGATTGAACAAAAGAGATGAATGTAAGTTAGTTGACCTTTAATAAGCCCCTTACAAATTGCATTGACTGTTTTATAAATAGCATGAGATGCAAGTAAGAAAAGTGAAGACCATTATATGAAGTGACTGTTAGTATGTAAAATGCCTATTTATATCTATTCATTGCAAGGCATAAAGAATGACAAAATGTCAATGCATATAGATATATATAGAGAGAGTGAAAGAAAATTTGTCAATCTGTAGAGTATAATTAGAAAATGAAATATGATTACTCAACCTTGATCCATGGAACTTTTTTTCCACTATTGCTGATCCATTAATAAAGTAAATGCTTCTAAAATAAAATATTCAAGAATGAACAAAATCAAAGAACATAGAGATATTTAAGAAACATTTGGGATTTTTTAATATGACTAAATATAGTTTGTAAACAAATTATTGGATTCAATTACACTGTAAAGTAGTTGATTTGAACCATAGTTGAGGATAAATAAAAATATTTTTGGTATCATTTGAACACATTTGAATTGATTATGTTCATAGAGGTAAGTTCAAAAAACACAGATATTTGAGCCAAACACAGTTCCTTTGGTTTGGTATAGACTATCAAGTTTATAAATTTGAAGTTATCCTAATGATTAGAAACTGATACTTTGACAGGTTTTATTTAATAATAATTATGACAGTAAAATACTCGTAGTTGGAGTGAATTTAGTTTAAATTATTGTCGGTACCATTATTAAAAGCATATATATTTTTTTGAACTCCATACAACTATCACTGGTTCTGATTGAGGTATTTCTAGTAGAAAGTTATACACTCCCATGTTACTGGTACTGTGTATCATCATTGAATGACTTTGTACTAGGCAATACTTTCATATCTAAATAACTTGAATTTAGAATACAACATTGCCATAAAAGTGTTTGTGGACAAGTAAGTAACTTTGAGCTTTCTTCTACACAAAAATTAACCATCATTCAAGGATAACATAATCAGCTGGTATTTTGTAAAAGAAGCTAAATTATTCTCGCATCAATAGCCTTATCTAAGCTGAGAGTGGTAGGCTTTTTTAGAGGAGCAACTTCAATAAAAAAAATTGATATCCAGCTACTCAATGTATCATCTAAATCAATGGTTCCCAAACTTTAGGCACCTACAGTCACTTTCCTAAAAGTTTTAAGCACAAGAGACCCTTTTATTTTATTTTTATTATCTGTGATGGAAATGAAGGAAAGAAATATCTTTAAAATCAAATAATCAATTTATATCCAACTTCCAAACAAAGTACTTGCAACCTCCTTGAAGAATTGAGACCCACGGGTTAAGAGCCCTCATCTAAAATGAAAATAGGCGCTTGATATCCATAACACTTGCTCACTAAATGTTTAGCGATTGGAGCAATTTGTTGAATTTGATTTAATGTCCAATTTCATCTGCGAATTTTAAAATGATTTTTCCTTGTTTAGATAAGCTAACAGTTCAATTGAAAATATATTAAAGTGCCTAATTTTTAATTTGGTTAATTTCAGAGCAACGATCTGAGTAGTTGCTATTTAATAGTCCAGTTGGAATTCAATATATTTATATGTAAATACAAATTGAATCAAACTATTCGTGTTAAGATAAGAAATAAATATTTACACGTCTCAATATAAGAACACACAAACTTACACGTATAGGTTAATTATCCAATGATACAACAAGAAAAAAAGTGATGATTGAGAATTTTCGGTAATAAATTCAAATCAATGCACTCATGCAACGAATAGTCTGGGTAATTGTATCTGTGACAATACTGAACTGTTTGCGACTATCAGTGTTATGAATTAACATTTTGTTCTTTTCTCATAATGAATTTTATAACTTAAAAGAGTATTTTTTAACCTTTTTTGAGGGACTGTAGATATTTTTCATTAAAGAAATTCCTTGGAACACCTGAAAATAATTATTTCCTTTACCATAAGAATTTTAGTCTTATTTTCCCCTTTTTTGCCGATTTTCTATTTTTTTTCTAGCATTTAAACTCTAGACATAATAGTGTTCCGCAGAACACAGATTTAAAAAAATGACTTTCTTGTCACGAAAAACAAATCAAATCTGAATTTAACACGCTATTGCTATATTTACATACACAAAAACAACTTCATCACTAGATTTGAAATTAAAGTTAGACATTTTATGGAACAAGTCGAGTATCCATACGTACTTATTTTTTCAACTTAATTATATTCATTTGTCTTTCAAATTCATTCATTATTTTAGTTATCCTTTAAAATACATTGACAAAATTGGAGCTAATTAATTAACACTATTCATTGCCTTGTCAAAGATTATGTTGACACAATATCTCACGCTATATTATTAATGATTGAGTTATGAACATCCAATAATCAGAGATAAACATTGTTGATTAAAACGTAATGTATCAATCGCGTGTCTAAATTATTAATATTATTTTTTAAATACATGGATAAGGACTTTCATGGGTTAAAATATGAAATATTATGAGCATTGATTTAGTAGTATGGCTAATGACTTATTATTCTCTTGGCATTGCCTTGTAATTTTTTTGAACACTTCCTGAGACTTTATTTGAAGGACTCTGTTTATCTATTAAAAAAAAACTATTAAAAAAATGAACTCTTTAGATATATATGTTATTTGGGTACATGAATGTCATCCGGACTATCTATTTGGGGCCCAAAATGTTGACCTATCGTCTGATTGTCTCATAAATTGGGTGCAAAAATCGGTCCATGGAACAAACTTTGCTCAATGATATCATCAAAAATACTACCAATTTACGTTGTCTTCAATCTACCAGGGCTATTTTAAAAGTGTCAATGCAATACTTTAAATACCGTATATTTGGACCGTCAGATAAGACAAGGTACAAAATTAGGGCAAATTTTTATGAATTTATCATATATCATATAAGGTCTGCTGACTTTTATATCGTTTGTATAAGACGACCCACAATTTTCAAGGGTGATTTTTTGACTTTAAGGGTCGTCTTATACGCCGAAATATACGGTAAGCCTTCATTAAGGATAACACAAAACAATTTTCATGGAACTCTTTGTCACACACAAATAGGTGTAACAACGAAAGGTAATGAGTCCTTTATAAAACAAATTTATTTTTCAGAGTTGATTGATTGTAATTGCAATACCTTTAAATGTCAAATAGTTCCATAGTTGAGAAGAAAAATAGGCTAACTATCAACTGATTTTGGGCCTTTTTTTCCTTCTATTTCTTTTGGGAAAAAGGGTTTGAAGATACAATATTGATAAGTAGGTGTGAATCCTTTTTAGTTTTAGTAACTTTGATTGTTGCAACACAAAGTAACTGCTGTTAAACTTTGAAGCATTCCCTACTAGATAGTAAATGAAGAATAGTCTTACAATTTGGAAGAATTCCCATACAACCAATTCATTTCAGTCTTCATTTCTGTAGCTTATAGAATGAAAAATTGGAGAGACGCAATGAAGATCTCATCATTGTATGTAGTAACGAATGTGTTTACAGCAGTTAGTTTTTGTTGATGATTTTTAGTCATACGTAGCTAACTTTTGACCTCCCACAAAACCTTGGTTTTTTTTTAAAAAAAAAGTAAATAAAAATAAATTCTAGAATGATTCATTTTAAGAGACATGTGTGTAGACCCATGGTTTATAACTACATCTTCAAAGAAAAGAAAAAACCACCTTTAATATCCATATAAATAACTCAAAATCCCTTTCAACAATCTTGAATGTACTTACATAAGGTAAGTTGTAGTAACATTTATACATAAAAAAAGGAATGTCGACATCAAACACTTTTAGGGCATCACATCCTTATTCTACAAATACATATATTATTTGCCTATGACTTGTAGGTACTTACAAGGCATAGTAAATTTATTTACAGTGCATTTTTACTCTAATATATCTATATATATATATATATGTATGTATTTATGTTATATATAGAGAAGTGCCTTTAAAAATCACGAATTAGACCTTTTGACATTTCTCCTGTTTAGACATTGGTAGGGAAATAATGTTATCAGTTTTTATATGTACAAACTTATTTTACAAAATGATCCCATTCAAGCATTGATCATTGCCCTGAATAATTAGCTATTATAAATAATATTATTATGCACATCATACATATTACTTTGGTCTAAAAAAAACCTTATCTTGCTTCAAGCTACATAGACTTCAAAACCCCTTACAAATGAGTTGTTGAAACAACAAGTATTAAGTTGCATCTGTTTGGCATATATTTATGTAGGTTGATGTTGTAGTAATATTTTTAGAACAACACCGAGCCCATTTCCTTGCTAGATGCAAAACCACAATTTATGGGTGGTGTTAGAAGGTTATAGCCAATATTTTAGGAATAATTAAGATTATTATTTGTTTACAACTAAAAACGGTATAAATATCTATGTATATATGCAATGCCTGAAATAATAGGTACTATAGTTTTTTATCAACAGTTATTTAGATCTTAAAGGTTTGGACTATTATTACACATATATCAAGTTCAATGTTATTGTTATGAGATAATATCGGCGATTAAATTTTTCAAAATACAAATAGTGATTATGTCTATTTAACATTTTTACAACGTAGATTTTACAAACTTAGGTATTGAACTATTTCCTTACAGTATTTGTAATATAGGAATAATTATTATATATATATACATATATCTTTTGAAATTACGGCAGCCATTCATATTGATATCCACAAAATCAGCTGAAAGAACAGAGAAAAAATGTGCTTAAAATTCCTTAAAATTGAAAAATGAAGAGTTAATATATTGCTTTCTGACATTTTTACTACACAAAAGAACAACAGTTTGGTCTTTGCTCCATCCTTTTGTTGAAACAGACAACACAAGTCACAGTAATAACAAGCAGGATATTGAAAAATGGAGGTATATTAAGATTATTTCCCTAATTTTCTGAACGTTCCCAAATGCCCTCAGGGAATATTTCTTCCTGTTAGAACCCTTCGCCATTCTCTCCTAATCCTTCTTCCGTATTCTTAAATAATATCTAATTAAATTGTTTTTAACATTTTAACAATTTTTTTTTTCAGATAACATTTTCCTTCCAGTGGTAAAAACAAGTGTGTGAGACATTGTAAATACTCTAGAACACGAAAGTCAGGGAGAATCAAACTTGAAAACAATACTTTTAATGTACATAACGGAGAAGTATCTAACGACCCAAAATTATACTGGCGAAATCCTTGATCTGCTGAAACGAGAGAGTCTGATTCTCGAAGACAGTTTTGCAAATCTCAATGAATGATTGCACTCATTGAGAAGTCATCAAGAGTACCATGAGCAAGAACCAGGGAGAAATCAGTGTATCCTTCTCATCCTCTATAAGAAGGTCTCCAGACAGTCCTTTGCCTTTTTCTCTTCATTGGATATAGAAAACAAACAAAATTCTGATAGAGGCGCTCAGATGGCTGTTGCGCTCCCCACGCTCTGGAGACTTTGAACGATATTGATAACCATTACTTAATACAACTCCATTTCATATGTCGTAAATATTTTAGCTTAAGAGTCAACTGCAGATCATTCCTTTTAGGTAAAGGATATGAAATTCCATTTACTATACTCATATCATCAAAAAGGTGTAAAATATTTATTGGTCTTCATAGGGTTTAAAATTTATACGGTCTTTACATAGTATATTCTAGTTGTAGGCTCTTAGTAGACAAAACAAGACTTTAATGTATTCAGGTCAAAGCAAGGGCGAAAATATATGGTCATGTTCATTGAAAATATAAAAAGTGTATGTAAATTCCGTACTTAAAACAATTTAACTACTAAGGATCTAAGCCAAGATATATTTTTATTTTCAAAGTATTCATCAAATAGGAATGTATGATACATAAAAGGGATGATGCATCGATAAAAAATAGGAACAATAAATATTGATTATTTATTTGTGGTACAATATACCTATATACAATTATGTACAAAAATATCGGGAAATTAAAATTTATATTTTTGAGGGATTCTGATAAGGATAACTGTTTTTTGTTTTTTAAGTTGGCACTACTGTCCCTGTCATTTGTACTAAATTACACGTCAAAATATTCATTAGTGTGTAATATATATACGTCCTTTTGTGAACTGCTAAAATCGAATTTTTCGTTGTTTAAAATGCCTGAAAGATGATGACTAAAATGCAATTTAGATAAATGTTTTTGAGATAAAAAAAGTGTTTAAATGGATAGTTCAGACTGTATTCTTGTAAAATTTTGAGAATTCTTGGTTTATTTCTCGAGATAGATAATCTATTACTCAAGAAGCCGACCATCTATCTATATGTATATATATATATATTAATAATCAATTTACGAAATTAAAAGGCTCAAAGAAATTAGTTTTTAATTTGAGCATATTGCTTTTGCTCCAGTAACAGGGCAGCTACTGTACTTCATTTATTCTATAGCAGAGTTTTGTCTTTTTATATTGATTTGTACATGAATGGGCCTCCCACAATTTTATCCATACCAAATAAATAATTAACTAAATTATTTGAAAATCATAATGAAAGTAGATCATTAACATCGTCAAAATTAAATCTTTAATATACAATCATACCTCGGTACTCTTCCTAGTCCAATAATTTGGTATTTGCCCTAAAAAAATTGATATAAATCGTTTGTAAAGTCCAACAAATTTTTTTAATGTCAACAACTTTGAATTTTCGATTTTTGGTTATTTTAGGCAAATATCCAGCGGATTGTTTTACGGCTCTTGGCCAAAAGTTCGAAACAAGTTATTATACTTCTAAATATAAGCATTGTATATATATATATATCAATCGTGTTATGATTCTATGTACCGTAAATCTTCGAGTATAGTCCGCATATTTTTCCGGAAATTTTAAGGTCAAAATCCCTGGTGCGTACTATACATGAGGTGTAGGTTTTTCCCAAAAAAAAACTCCTATACTTGCCCTGCGGACTATACATAGGGGCGGACTATACTCGAAGATTTACGGTAAATATATGTTTTGAAAGTTTTAATGTGGTTCATCGGAACAAATGGTCTCAAATGACTTAATAATTATTAATAAAACTGCTTTTCGTAATAATTGAAGCCACTAAATTTCTTTAGGTTCATTGAGAATAAATAGACTTTTTTTGTGGCAGAATGATGAAATGCTATTGAGGTGGACATTCCTTGCTGGCGAATCAAGAACTTTGAAATAAATTTGATTCTAAATTAACATATCGTGAAAGTAATTTATAAAATTAGATTTGAACTATCGTTCAATTAACAAAATAAAATTCTAACTAAGCTACATATGTATTTAATGAAATCTTTAATACAGCTCTTGCCTGATGATCCCTAGGTAGTAGTCGCCAGAGGGAAAGGAGCATGGATAAGAAAGTAGGTTTCCCCTCTTCCCGAACATAAAAAGTAAACTGTACACAATGAATATATATATATATATATATATATATGTACAACTGTCCCAATAGATAAGTCAAGCTGGCTACGCCACTATACTACTTATTAAGATAAATAACACTCCAATTTAATCCTTTTGCAATGTTATTTTTTTTGCACATTCCATCTCAAAAAATGTTTTGCTCTACAAAAAAATATACACTTTTTTTCCTTATTTTTAATTATAGATACGTCTGCAAAAAAGGATTAATTCTTGACATATGATGCTTTATTTATTATGAATCTCCTTTAGAACGATCCTTCAAATAAAACATATCCAAAATAAATCGCTCATTCGAAACGGCTTAGCCTGCTAAAAAAATTTAGAATATGTATACTAATTACTAATAGTTAGGTGAATAGGTTAATTTATACTTTGATTCTATAATTTGTACTTTTAAAACTTTTCATCAATTTTTTCTTTATCTTTAAAACTAATTAGTACACAAATATTATGTTTATATATGTATATTTAAATTATAATTAACTTAATGTTTGGTACATATTAAATCATTTCTGTTATTTAAGCATAAATAAGTTTATTGTTACTCTATAAAATTAGAAATTAGAGTTATACACAATACCATGTATACATAAAGTTAGGTTTAATATACACCTAGTATGTTATTGAGTCAGATCAATAAGAATTCTCAATTATATTTGGAAGTAATTATATTTTATGGCCAATTTATTTTTCTGGATTTGTCTTATAAGATTGCAGTTACCAATGCGTTATTTAACGCTTTATATATTTTTGCAGTGGAAATTTTTTTTGCCAAACGTTATTTGGACATTTGGCTAAAAAATACTAAATACATGAATAACATATCTAAACTTGATTATAGTTGATGTAACATTACTTTCAATTTATAAACCTTCATTTTTCATGCACAGACCTTTACTTCATTATTGGAGTCAGATTTTTAATAAATTCAATCCTTAATTAACCATGAAATGTTTTCAAAGGATTTATTGATTGGTATTATCATAGAAGACAAATACTAGACATTGCAGAATTGAAAAATAAATAAATATTGGCCGACTAAAAAGCCATGAACAGAATAAGCCAAGAAAATAGAAATTAAATTTGTTAAATAAATCAACAATTTCAATTCGTGGAAAATAATATAAAATTTGTTAGCGTAGCTAAGTTTCAAGTTGCCCCCTATACATATATGTTAAGTTGTCGATCCATGCGAGAAGGTGATTAGAAGTTATGCGACTTGACCTTAATAATATGAAGTGATAATAAATTCAGAATATGATTAATCATAAATTTTTGTGTGATTTATGTTACCTTAATTAAGTTTCTCATGTGATTCCACCTTTAATTTCAATTATTTTCTGGTATGTCGAAGATTTCAATGAGTCAAGGGATATGTGAGTTCCAAGGTTATTCTCACTATCCCGAATATTGCTGATAGAGTCAAAGAAACAGCTGTCTCAGAATTTGTTTTTGTTTCTTACTGTGGATTCTTAAGCAAACACTTCTGGTGGATCATGATTAGTTGTTGTTTCTATTGAGTTGGCCTTAAAATCAATTTTTTCTTTATCTTTAAAACTAATTAGTACACAAATATTATGTTTATATATGTATATTTAAATTATAATTAACTTAATGTTTGGTACATATTAAATCATTTCTGTTATTTAAGCATAAATAAGTTTATTGTTACTCTATAAAATTAGAAATTAGAGTTATACACAATACCATGTATACATAAAGTTAGGTTTAATATACACCTAGTATGTTATTGAGTCAGATCAATAAGAATTCTCAATTATATTTGGAAGTAATTATATTTTATGGCCAATTTATTTTTCTGGATTTGTCTTATAAGATTGCAGTTACCAATGCGTTATTTAACGCTTTATATATTTTTGCAGTGGAAATTTTTTTTGCCAAACGTTATTTGGACATTTGGCTAAAAAATACTAAATACATGAATAACATATCTAAACTTGATTATAGTTGATGTAACATTACTTTCAATTTATAAACCTTCATTTTTCATGCACAGACCTTTACTTCATTATTGGAGTCAGATTTTTAATAAATTCAATCCTTAATTAACCATGAAATGTTTTCAAAGGATTTATTGATTGGTATTATCATAGAAGACAAATACTAGACATTGCAGAATTGAAAAATAAATAAATATTGGCCGACTAAAAAGCCATGAACAGAATAAGCCAAGAAAATAGAAATTAAATTTGTTAAATAAATCAACAATTTCAATTCGTGGAAAATAATATAAAATTTGTTAGCGTAGCTAAGTTTCAAGTTGCCCCCTATACATATATGTTAAGTTGTCGATCCATGCGAGAAGGTGATTAGAAGTTATGCGACTTGACCTTAATAATATGAAGTGATAATAAATTCAGAATATGATTAATCATAAATTTTTGTGTGATTTATGTTACCTTAATTAAGTTTCTCATGTGATTCCACCTTTAATTTCAATTATTTTCTGGTATGTCGAAGATTTCAATGAGTCAAGGGATATATGAGTTCCAACGTCATTCTCACTATCCCGAATATTGCTGATAGAGTCAAAGAAACAGCTGTCCTCTGAATTTGTTTTTGTTTCTACTGTGGATTCTTAAGTAAACACTTCTGGTGGATCATGATTAGTTATTGTTTCTGTTGAATTGTCCTTAAAACAATTTATATTCTTTAAGAATCTGTTAAAATGAAATTTGAATTGAATTTATGAATAAAACCCTTTTTTTATAGATCATAACTAATATGTAAATGAATTTCTCACTAGGTGGCGCCTTCCTTATGCTGGATTTCAATATTGATCTATGTATATATTTACCTAACCGTCAAATAAATCCATCAAGAAATAAACTTATTCTATACGCTTTAATTATTTATATATTAAGAAGCGTTTCTATCGATTTGCATATAAGGAATAATTCCTATATTTAAGACTTTACCGTGTACATATGCCAATAATAAAAAGAACAATATATTTAAACATAGCTATAAAATAATATATATTCTAATGGAGCTATGAAAAAGTTAGCGGTTTGTTATGTACATTTTTTTTTTCCATCAAGGAAAACTTTTTTAATGAAACATTTTATTTACCTGATTATTGATGTTTTGCTTTTTTAATGATGCATTGAATGAATATACTTACGTACTAAGAAAATTCTATCCATGTATGTTTGACAAATACATAATAATAATTATCGTAAGAAACATCCAATCGACTTTAATATATATAATAAATGTGACACATTGAGTCTAAGCACTATCAAATCTACGATAGAAAAAAGTTGTAGTTCTCAAACTACCTATTTCTTGTACTTCAGTCATGTCTTACAAATAATGAGGGATTTTTTTTTCCAATTCCTAAGATCTGTAGAATTTGCCAATTTATGATATGCAAAAATCCCCAAAATAGCTTGCCAATGTACTTATCTATGACCCTGTACACTGATGTAGTAAGTGCAATATTATTGTTTTCGGATAATATCGGTGATTAAAAAAAAAAAAAAAGAAGGTATTAAAAACTATTTGACAGATTTTAATATATATGTATAGTGTTATTTACCAATATTTTCATACATTATTTGTCAAGCATTTAAAATGGTATTTTAAATGATGCATTTTTTTAAGCTAAAAATAGAATTCTACACAAAAAAAAAAATATGAATTTATACACTTTTGGTATGGGGTAATGATTAAAGATTATGACAAATTTGATCATTTGCAAACCATTCAAATCCACTTGTACTAAATGCTTTTATTATGAGATATTTATATTTTTATAGATTCAATATATTAAATAATAGGTAAATTTAAAATATTAACTATTTTAAATCGCAAACTCAGTTATAACTGATTGATTTATGGCTGTTTGAACTGTAAAAATGATTTTTTTTAATAATTAAACTGCATATAAAGTGACCTATACATTTACAAATCAAATTCTTTGAACTGATACAGTATGTACATAAGCAATTATCAATAAATTTGAACTTAATTGACCAAAATTATAGAATATTATGTATAAATTTCATCATAATATTTATGTACATAGAAAAAATTCTATTTCATTTAAAAATAATTAGCGTTATTTTTAAACGTTTTTGTACTCAACACTAATTTGTATGTTTAATAATAATATCTTTATGTATTTTATAAATTGTTGTCATGTGACGTCATCATTAAAAAGTTAGCCATTTTAGATGAAACATACAAAACATTATTTTTTAAGTATAAAAGTATAAATGTTGCTCCTATTCTCTAAGCAGCTTTAAAGACATTAAATAGGTGTTTTTTTAACCCTTCTGCCATGTTTCGTTTTAAAATTTGAAGGTCTGAAAAACATGTTTTAAATTTTTTTTTTTTTTTTTTGTAGGAAACTTTTCTGCATAATTGTTTTAATGTAATTACCTAAAACGCAAAAGTAAATTGGCTCGTTTAACACTTTTGGTAACTACCTCCTACATTTTTGTATCATATATATGTATATAAATTTCACATTGTTTGGATCAATGTGATCCTACTTGAGCTCTTGAACAAGTCTTTCAATATTTTTTTATTTGTATGTATATTTTGTCTTTGACTCTTGACTCATCCACCCAATACACATATATAAAGAGATTTTATCCGGGTATTTCTTTTTTTATCTGTAAGTTTTGTGGATATTATTACTGTATTTTCATTCTTCTTCCATTTTGTTTTGTATATAGTTTGGGTTTTTCCTTATTCGAATCGAACCATTGTTTTGTGAAACCATTGTTGTACTCGATATTCTCGTAATATAAAGTAATTAAGAAATAATTGACTTCACTTTTTTAAGATTTTTGTTTGTTTATGACATGTTTAGAATGATTGAACATGCTCATACCAAAACGATACGAGAACTTGATTCCTGCTCAGAATAAATGAACACGACAGGAGTGTTAATATTTTTTATTTCTATTTGAATGCATGATGATAAAAATGACTTACTTGATCCTTTTACCAATAAGTGCAAAAAAAAAAAATCAAATTTGGCATAACCCAAAAAAATATTATTAGACCAATTAAATGATATAGTCAATTGACTAAATCTCATGAGGGTAAATGTTGTAATTTGTTAAAATAATCATCTAAAACTTGGCTATATTGAACTTATGTACATGAGATTATAAACCAAAATCCTTTGACTGTGTTTTTGTCTAATATGGAACTGTTAGTTATAATTGATGTTAGTAATGAGCAATTATGTTTGGTATTTATCTCGAATAGTTACCACATTTTTTAAAAAGAGTAGTACGTTCTTAAAATGTTTCAAATTATTTCATTTTAGTGGTAACTCAATTTTCATAACATGTCCAGATGAGACAGTTCTATCCTTAAGGAGTGGACACAGACTTAGATCCTCTGTCAAATGCAAATATCAACTTCTATAAATGTATATTCGTGTAAAGAAATATTCTTAAAATAAGAATAAAGATTCACAGATGCAAATATTAGATACATTCCTGTTCAGATGGAATCTGAACGGGGCTCGCAATCTTTCTCGCCCTTTCAATGACTCCACATTTATTCTACAATATGAAATCCACATTTTTTCAACTCCTATTGCGTATTGAAAAAACTCAATGTATCACTAATGTCTACATACATGCTTCAAATATAAGAAAAAATATACCCTTTGATGTTTTATGTACGTTCATATAAATCTTGCCAATGTTGCAAAAAAAAAAAGAAGATATCTAACTAAGGAATATTGCAAATTATTCATACCTGTATAATTATACTCTACATAATTTTGTATATAAATAGATATGTATACATACATATGTATGTTTATGCCATTACCGAGAATGATGCTATGACTCATAGTTCAATCCTTATGTCTTTGAATAACTAACTGAAGCAGTGTTGATCATAACGACATGCAACGTAACTATATAGCGTTACATGGTTTATAATTTTGAGAAGACGTCATAGCTTCTCTTTCTAAATTAAGAGAGATGACTGCATTGAGGTTTCAAACACGAAAATTGAAAATGAAGGATAACAACTTTTTGAGAAGAATAAATTTGTCTCACATGGTTGTTGCTTCAATGATGCGAAGAAGACTGAACTCAAAGTGACTAAATATGCTAGTGATACCAATTGATATTTTTATTTCCTTCCTTAAACTCAACGCTATTTCATCATTTTGCCAATTAGGGATTGGCATTTTGCTGAGGTGAGTGAGTGGAGTCACAATTGCTATCAAGTACCTCGGCAGGTTATCGGCTGATTGTTATTTGACAACATTAAATAATACTCAATAACTGTTGAAAACAGAGAGGAATGAAATAAATTTGAATTGTCCAGGACAAGGGGCATATTTGATTTTGCATGATTGCTCAATAATAAGAAATTTATCCATTTATTTTTTTAGGAAGTTGTCACTTCAATGGTACAGAGAAGACTGAATTCAAGTTGATTATCAAGATAGTGTTACCAACAGTTATTTTACTTTTCTTTCTTAAACTCAACACTATCTCAACATTTTATACCCGTCTACTTATAGGAAAAATATCCCTCAAATCCATCACAATGAATTATACAATAAGATGTGATTCTCCTTCATGCTCATCTCCAGTCTAAAGGTCAACTCCGATTCCACTTGATAATCCATGGGAGACAAATGCACAACCTCTTCCAGATAATGAGACCTCAAACGGTATTCTTATTTATTTTCACGATCCTCATTATACAAATAAACAAAAAAGAATTGAAATCTCAATCCGACTTCAAGATTTGATGCCTGCTGAATTTCATTTTAAGTTTTTGGAAGCTCAATGTTATCCACTCTATTGAGATAGACAGAGAAACTATGACGCCTGAGCAAAATTGGTAACCATACCCGCTACATATTTAATAACCCTCTTTTTTTTTTAAAGTACATCCTTTTAAAAAGGATATGTAATTATCATTTACAAGCTATTTACGATAGGAATCTAGGTTTGTACTTGTATAAATATGCTTATAGACGTATAGATATAAGAAAAGTGAAAAATCATGCTATGAATATTAAATTGAACAAATTTTTTTAAATTGTACTTCTATATGTAAATATTAGAATAACATTATTATCTACTAACTTTATTTTCATGAGCAAAAAATTAATACATATTGTATGCAAAAAAAAAAACTTTATCAATCAACACAACTTTTTTTTTTTTTTTTGCAATTACTTATTGAGTCATCATAAAGTTCTCGGAATTTTTTATCTTCTCTGAGTCATATTTTTTTTTCTGAAGGCCTGACAATCAAAAGTAAGACGTCATAATCTATGTATTTGGTTATACATGGTTATTCATAATAGATACATATACATAAAATCCTTTGTTTGACCAATTTACTAATTGTCCATCATTTTCACATGAGGTCAATGTTCTAGAAGTCGCCATCTTGGATGCATAAAGTTTGAATAACCAAATTGTGTCTTATATGGTTATATCTGTAGACTTTTTCTGCCTGCTACATATATGTAGATTTAAAAATTACAAAATAAATTGAGCTAGTTTTTCGCAATTGATCCACTTGGAACAATTTACACAAACGAGTCTAATTTTTTTTCTACCTCACACGCCAAAGTGTCTATAAGTTAAGTATTTATTCAACTTTATGGGCTATTTTTTGTCAAAAAAAAAACAAAAAATTTCAAATTTACACCATAAGTCTCAGAATTGGTTGAAATTTGGCTCATATTTTGACACATGTGAAAATAAAAAACCCTGATAATTTGAGGTCAATAGCTCTGGCCATTAAGTAATTACGGCTAATTAAAATTTCACTAATTTTAGGCTCATTTTGCCATTGTTCCGCCATTTGGAATTTGCGCCCAAGTCCAAAAATTGCATATTTTTATCAAGACAATACAAAATCATAATTAAAATATGTATTTTGGGTCATTCAGGGGTGGGAAATTCAAAAATGCTATTTAATTTGCTATCAGGCTTTTAGATAAACATCTAATGACCATTTGAATCACATTCTCTTGCTCAAAAAAATGAACGAGCCAGTTCACACTTGATCCAAAATTTGAACATGTGGGACAATTTTCTAAAAGCTGAAATTTAGTATGCAGCAAATATAGGTTTTTACCCATACTATACTAAAAAGTCAACATGGTTATTGTTATCCTTCAAAAGATATATATATTTTGATTTCCTTAGAAAATTGTCATAATTGCATGTTGTTTACCATTAAAAGATTTTCTTATTTCACATGTATCAAAATATGAGCCTAATTTCAGCCAATTCTGAGACATATGGTGAAATGGTTGTCCTTGATTAGCAAAGAATAGTCCTTATACTATACTTATGTCGTTTCTATATAAAATTATTTTACACAAAGTTATAGTAAAATATAACTTTGATGTTACTAGTTTGAAAAATAAGGTATCCAGTAATTACTGAAATCATATAAATATGTATGTATATTACTTTTTTTGGGAAGAGATTTACAGATAAACACTGCAAGAGAGATGACTTCCTAATAAAAATAAAATAGTTTCTTATAGTATAATTTACTGTTTTTTCAGACCTTAGTGCCAGAGAACTCATATGGCCAAGGTTTATATTTAAAATAACATATATTGTTATAGAAATATATATATATATATAAATATATTTCTAAGAAAAGGTACAAATTCTCAAAAAATTAAAAATAGAAGTATGCTTTAAAAAACTTATAACATATTCATAATTAGTGTGTAAAATTCTTCTATGTAGAAATAGATACGTACATATGGTTTAAACCTAAAAGATTTTCATGAATCTATTGAATCTGTTGTAATTTATGGACAATTATGATTCGTTAAGTGAATATCCCTATTGTACCCCACTCTAGACATCATGTGTTAACAAAGTGTAGGCCTCAACAAATGTTGTTTATATAAACTCATAATAAATAAGGGTATATTGCTTTTTATAAATGGTATTCTTTTATTTATTTATTTTTACATAGTTATGAGTAGGTGTGGTAGAAGAGGTTTGTTTTTGCACTACACGGCAAATTGTATCCTTTTGCTCATTTGAATAAATAATTGAAATGAATGATGCTTAAGTAATATGCACAGCCCCAGAAAAAATAAATGTTTGCGCAAAGAAAAACAAAATAAAAAACCTCTCAATTAAAGCTTTAAAATACATCTAAAATGTATTTTGTCTACGAGACATTTTAGAGTTTTGTTATTAACATTTTGAGCTGCCGATCCCTGGTCTATTATGAGGGAGTAGTGAGTAAGGGACTATAAATAGATGTTAATTATGAACTATGCTTTTAAAGCATGGGGTATTTTGTATTACATACATATTATATATGTATGCTTTGTAACAGTGTATTGATCTTTGGTTTGCCATTGTGAAAAATGAATTCATACCCAGGAGTGATATTTTTTTGGTTTTATTTTCTTACAGTACACCCTCTGAACTACGTATATCCCAGTGTAGTCCTAAATGAGATAGAAACTAAGAAGCATGAAGCATAAATTGACCATTCCATAGTAAGGATCAAATTGAAAAGAGAGAAGAAAAAAAAGAAGTGACAAATACAGCTACAAATGTACTGCTTTCGAATTCAAGGTAGGCCAGTACATAAAATATGTACGTACTTACAATTGTGGATTGACTTATATGTTAAAGTAATTGCAAAGAGTTGATTAATTGCTTTTGGATATATACGAATGTATTTGTGTTGTAAATGATATCTTTATTCCATTGTACTTACAATTGTGGTATTTGTTTTTTATGCCTCAAAGAAATGAAAGTATCATAAGGTAAAAAAAAACAAAAAAAACACAATGTAATTCGGTCATAAAATGAATAAAGAATCAATTGTTTTATATTAAACTTTTGCTTTTATACAGGCAAATATAGAGTACATGAATAACAATGCAAAAACTGCATTTGGCTTTTGTTTTTAAATGCCCTAAAATCCTTGTTTTAAATATTTGTGTATTTGTACAAAGTTATCCAATCCAATGTTGTTATAGCATACTTGTTATCTATTCAAAAAGGGCTTAGAATATGTATAAGGTGGTCCCATCAGCACGAAAATAATTTAGGATAATTTGTCTCAAAAAATAATTTGAATAACAGTTGGTATCTTCAATGAATAATAATAATTAACTGAAGTGTCGAATAACAATAACCATTGTAATTAATTCATTGTGTAAATTGTACTTTAAAAATGCAAAGATTCCTAATAATAGTTTGGCAGGATTTGAAATAATTATATTGGGATAGCAAATTTTTATACACTGGTTGTTCAAAAATAAAAGTTTCGATAGGTTACAGTCTTTTAACTTCTAGATTTGATCACGTCATTTCTTGTTTTTGGCAAAAATGTGTTAGTTTTGTTATCTTAATGTGAAATAACTCCATCAGATTACTCAAATTTTAGTATTTCAAGTTGTTCAAATCAAGGAATAGTAATATGATCTAAAAAATATCGAATAATAAGACTCTTAAACTGTATGCATTTATTTCAAAATCCTTCTTGTGAATTTCCCTTGCTCTGAAAAAATATGAAGGACTCTACTTGAAAGGTCAAAATGGAGTCAAATTAAAGTCTAATGTAGACTTGACAAAGGTTGATCTATATTTGTCCTTCTTTCACTATGAGTCAAATTATTTATAAATTGATTGTGACACATAGCCAAACAATCAAAAAAATAAATTGAATTAAATTTGTACCATCAAGTAGAAATCAATACCCAGTTTAATTCAAATTCGATCCCCCTGAGCTTTTCCATTGTATATATATAATTTTTTTTTTCATTTGAAGACCTTTTTAACAAAATATGTCATTTACTTATAAAAAATATTTCTATGACCCGACCCTTGAATATAAAAAGGCCACAATTGAACGAATATTAGGCCATATTTATTTATGGAATAAAAAAGATAAATTGATAATTTATTTCATCTATTTTTATATTTTTCTTAAATTTTGTTTTTGTGTTGACGAGTTATTAAATGTATTATTTCACTAAATTGCATGGTGTAGTTATAAAAATAACGTCGTGTAACGTTATAGAATCTTGCAACCTTTACAATCAAAAGACTTAATAATAGAAAATTGTTCACAACTTATAAAGAACTAATTTGAATTGAACCATTCAACATTCAGAATACTAATGATAGGTGTAAAAAGTGTAAAAATTGATATCTGAGGAAAACAAAGTAGAAAAACGATGTTTGTCGTCAAATCTCAACAGATTTATCAAAATTAAATATTTTTCAATGATCTCCTATATTTTAAATAGAATAACTATTTTTATAGCATTTGATTATGAAATCTTTATAATTAATTGCTAACCCAAAAAATAACATAAACACACAAAGGAAAAATTTAATACATATAAAAAAATTTACATACTCAAATACTTTTTGAAAACTCAAGTCACAAGATATGAGTAAAGAATTAAAATTAATGTGATGGCTTTTATTCATTAGGAAAGTAAATAGAATGTAATTTACCCTCATATCTCTTTTTTTAATATTCATTTGATTAAAGGATAAGAAAATAAATTTAAAATGTGGAAAAAAGAAGGATTCATAGAATAAATTTCGTAATTCATCCATTTAAATACATAGACATATATTGTAGTAGGTGATTATATATGTAGAGATATTAGTTGGCCTATATCTTCTGGAGTACTAAAGGTGTGTTTTTATTAAGCTGTTGATTAGTTTCAGTCTTAGAATAGAAGAGTGCATATTTAGAGGAATATACAGAGCATTTCTAAAAGAACCGTTCGACCAATGTTGTTTTGTGGTAGAATATCGCCTTCGATTTTAATTTATATTGATGTATATATAAATCTGTCCAACTTTCGAGTTGATCTGTTATTTTATCTGCACCAAGATATTTCTACTGCCTAGCGATGAAAAAGTTAGAATTTGATAATTGAAAGTCAAAAACGCCTTCAAAGGCCATTTAACTATTTTAAACTATTTAAAGTTTGAAAAATTGCCTTTTTTAACATTAGTCTATGTATATATATGTACCATCAAGTGGCGTATGAGACAGTAGCACCACAGGGGAGTCTTCATGTTCGAACTCCTTTCATGTCGAACTTTTCGGTTGTTGAAACTTCAAAATTCAACTTGAAGCTTGAACTGGATTCCATCATCAATACCTGGTCATCAAAGGTCAGTCAACCAAAAAAGTTTATGTGAGATAATTCGAACCCCCTAGCATTGATCTCCTTGTTGACGCTCTTTTACGTTAATAATGGAGGGAGATACAGACTTCCTCGTTGTATTCAAAAATATATCAATTGGTTACCTGCATGTGAACCAAAGGCAAGGGTAACACTAAGGGGTGGCCCGTCCTAGCCGAGACTACTCCTTCTAATTTGCAGGCTGCTATTGTTACCAACATGTAGTTTTTTTCTACCACCCCTTTTTTTATAAATGGCTCCAGCTAGCCACCTCAGGCCAAATGTCTCCACTCTGTACTATAACAGATTATTTACTAGACGTTATTATGGAAGGTGACTCGTCATCCGACGACTTATACAAGTAAATCACAAGCCTTTACTATTGATTAGTGAAAGCTAAAGTCTTTATGTAGTAAAATAAATGATACTTTATCCATATATAAGTTTAGTTTTCCAACTTTTCAATGCTCAAAATCCCCTCTGGAACAAATTAAATTCAAGTATTGAGTCTTCATTGTAAGCATATTAAAAATAAATTATACTGAGTTAACCTTCGTTCCCAAGTCCTTTCCTTAAAAAGTCTCATCATTCTCACAGAGTCTATCTGACCCATCCCATCTATAACCCAGTGCAAATCTTATGGGTATAATTAATTAATCAATTATATGCTCACAATATTTGCAAATTAATACTCTAACAATGTATAAATTGATTAATTCTTGATAGTTATTATTATTCTTACCTGAAACGACCTTCAAAAATCTATGACAAGCCTTGCTTTGAATTGAGTATTTTTGTTCCTCATCTTTTCCTATAATTTATCTTAAGCAGCAAATATTTCATGAAAAACAATTATTTCAAATCCTTGTGTGTGTATGTATGTATATAAAGGAACTCTAGTCAATATAAAAGTCAATTCAAGGTATATTTAAATGTGTAAAAGACTATGGCATGAACAAAAAACGTGATTTGTTAGAAAGGTCAAAGCAAGTCATCAAGGATATGTCTAATCCAAGTCCATTAGTCAAATGTCATGTCAATGGTATTAGAGTCAGTCAATAGATTTGAACATTATTTAAGGTCAAGAATATTCATGAATGAACTTTTAAGTTTTCTAGGAGTGTTGACAAATGATGTGCCTAAGATTATTTCTAACAAAGGCGTAACGTAATGATTCATTAATAAATATTGTCATAGGTTTTGGTTAAATATGTATATATATATGAAGAATGAAAAAGATTTAAATTTTGTCAAGGAATGTTCATTCTGTAATATTCGAGTAATTGACGTACCACGGTGTTGTGTTATCCCACATTTAAAGTCTGTATTTAAAGTCTATTCCTTTTGTCTACTATAGTTAAATTTATTCTGTGTGTTGATTGATTGAACTTGAATTATCTACATATAGTTATGCAGTAAACCGTTCCTCAATAGCTGGAATGAAATTGCCAACTACCTGCTAATTTTGAGGTTTTTTCTTTATTTCTTTGGTGAAAAGGTTGAAAGATACCATAAAATGTACATTATCTAACTAATTTTTAAGCTTATATCATATAAATACTTTTGGGTATTTCATCTAGCCAGTAATAGGCATTACGTAAAAAGGGTTCTGATGAAATTAATGTAATTTAGCATCTCAAATTATCTACTTAAATCATCATTTCATGATGAAATAATTCAAATGATGAAAATTAAGTCCAATTAGACTCGGATTCTACCTACGTAGCAAAAATGATTAAATGCTAATGATATAATCACTTCTACTAATAAAATAATTAATTCATTGAACTACGAATTTAACCCAATTTTGATTCATGTATGCAGAACAATACATACACTAAAAAAGGGCCTAGTAATGCATCCTTCTTAGATTTGAAATGCATTCATTTAAATATAATCAACTTATTCAAATGGTACCACGAAATGAGTGAATTTATAATTTTATTCGTCTCAGTTAATTATATTTACAAATAATACTTTCTAAAAATAAAAAAAAGATTGTTTATTTCAAAGAAGAGCTAAAAATTTGTGAAACTGTTTAATTAAGGTTTCTAAAAAAAGGTGGAGTAACATAAATAAAGGATGGGAAGTAACCTGTTTCTATATATGTACATATAGAAATAATATTCAATAAGTTTTCGATTGTAATCCATGGGATTACTTTGAAAAGTTTCTGAAGAGAGTCTAACTTTATGGACAAACTTTTGTTGCTTTATCTATATACTTGTTGAATCCAATTATGTATTCGTTAATTAAAAATTTGACTATTTTTGTTTTAACCTGATTGTGTGTAGGGATGTATCAGTTACAAAATTTTCACAGCCTAAATCTTAAAAAGGCATTTGAGTCAAACACAAAGCCGTTCCATGGAAGAAACTTTGTTCAATGATATCATTCTCAATACATATTGACTTTTTTAAAGATATATACACTAACAACAAATAATTAAATCATGCTTTAACAATGCTTTAACAATGTCAAATATGTCTTGTGAGTTTATTCTGTCTCAATTGATTAAACCATGCATGGGCAACCTACGGCCCACGGGCCAAATCCGTCACGCAGAAGCTTTTCATACAGTCCGCAGAGACCTTTGAAATCTTTAATTATCATATAAAATTTATAAAAATTTCCCGAATCTTTCAATTAAAAGTTACCCATCAATATAAAAAAATCATAAATGATAAAATCGTTTGTTTAATAATTGTTTATATGTATGGTATAAAATAAGTATAACTATTTTGCTAATTTATAATTAGGGCCCTTGGTCCGCAGTCAGTCTTGGAAAACATAATTTGGCCTGCAAGGGAATAAAGGTTGTCCATCCATGGATTAAACAATGACAAATGCTTCAAATTTTACAGGGAAGTAATTTATTGCTATATAATTCAAAAATGAAGCTTTGAGGAGGGTTACTTAAAAATTTGAAGTGTTTATCACAAAAAAAAAAAAAAAATAGGTGAGACGGGATGTTAGATTAGAAAAGGCCACCTTTAAGCCCCTATATTACCTTAGAATGGATCTAAAGCTACTAAAAGACTTAAATATACAGTCAAATCCGAATAAGAGCAATATTTTGGTTACATCAAAAAAAAAAATTAATCTTATAGAACGTGCGTCTAGAGTTTGATTTACTATAACACACAAAAGATCTACATCTATAAGTATTTTTTCTATTTGATTAGCTCATAATATTTTTTTTAAAGTTCTTTTCTTCATTTCTGCTACGAGTGTTTCAATGTGAGATTACTCCTTCTGTCTCACCCAACGGAGTGCATATTAATGAATAAGCTACATGGCTATTATGAACAGTACAAAAGTTGATGGTAGAGATATGCTCTAATACTCGTATTTATTTTTGAATGAATATTTATGGATTTAATGAACTTATTCTGTAGAAAGTTACTGATTTCCAAGAGTATTTATTCTTTTATGGAGTTACTTTCAGCCGGATTCGACTATGTTCGTATAATTTATATATATATTATTCTAATACACTAATAAACTTTAGTATGTGTTTTAATTCATATGCATGCTTTGTTTAGTGCGTTAGTTTATTTTTCCAAGAGGCTTCTCATTAGTTAATCATGTCTTTTGACTGCAAAGACAATTGAAAAATAACTATATCACAAAACAAACAATGGCCTCGTCATTTCATCTAGACAAAAGAAAAATATGTAAATTGTTACTTTTGATGAATGACAGATCAAATATATTCACAAGCAATATCTTACATTGTAACTGGTTGGATTCTCAAACATCTTTAAAATCTATGTACCTAAGCGTGCATAAGTCTCAACTTATCATCATTATCAGCAATTATAAAATAACTATAAGACTAATCTCTAATAATCTCTTCTACTCAAAAAAATAAAAATAAAATATGTACTTGCTACATAACAACTTTGTGAGCAAATGATTAATTTGATGCTCATTCATCATGGATTTGTGCAATAAGTGTTTTGTTCTCTGTGCATATTTAACAATGATGAATATGCCTTGAATTTGCTTGATAGTAATCATATTTGCAGTTTATTTTTGGACCGTGTTTAGACTGGTTGGCCCTATGAAACATAGAAGAGAATGGTATTTGAGTCATAACTTAATTACAATGTAACTTACTTATTTATAGTCTGACTTGAGTTGCCCTTAAGCCTCTTTAAAATATAGCTTTAGACTGGACTTGAATTTAAAAACTACAAACTGGACGGGGATTTTAATAAATATCCCTTTCATGAATAAAACGAGAGGTGTATGGTCCACAAATTATTATGAGGTATTTAATGTTTGTTTGGGTTTTAAAATATATATAAACAGGACTAGAATGGAGTTACATTTATTTATATTATTAAAGGTGAAAAAACTCAAGATTTGACTTGGATTCGAGCTTAAAAACTATAGTGGTTCTCGTAAAAAATGAACTCTTGAAAAACTATGCTTAATAATTAATCAATTGGTTTAATACCAGAGCTGGTAAGCTATTATAACTTCATTTTATTAAATAAGTTAATATTCTGCCTATTTTATGTTCAAGTATATTTTTAAAGATATCAAAATATGCAATTCTTTTGAAGAATATGTATTAAAAAAATCCAATTCATTATCTGTTGTTGCTAAATAAAGGAACACTTTAATTAAAATTGATCAATGATTTATATATATATATATATATATATCTAGGTAGAGCTACAGTCATATAGCTATATAAGTTATGACTTCTTATAAATTAAAGAAGGCATAAGAGTGAAAGTTAATTACTAATTTTGTTCCAGTGCATCTTTTGAGTAAGATATAAGTTTATACTTACAAATTTTACCTTTGTTTGTAGAGTATATTCATAATCTTTATAATGATTTGCAACATTTAATAAAGACCTCCATACTACATATATATATATATATATATATATATATATATATATATAAGCATTGCATATACCTAATAATTATTTTGATGCAAAGATAAATACTCTTGTTTAGTATTTTACAGGGAAAAAATTGACCATGCGAGACAGTATATTATGAGTTATTTGATTTTATGCTATTCTAATTTTTTTAATCGTTTTTTTTGTTTGTTTGTTTGCTGTAAATTTATCTTCTAAATATATATTTACCTATCCATTATGTAAGAATTAGAGCTCCACCAATGTACAATTCTCTTGCTTCAAAACTTTAAAGGTCACATCATACTTTGTTGATTTCGTGAAACAAGTTTTTTAAGGGGTTCACAAACCCTTTATGGTTCCTCTGATATATATATAATATCATGATGAAATTTGATACCTCTATAAATTAAAGGGCATCTCTGAACCTTTCTTCCAAAAAGAAAAGAAAGAAAAAAGGTTCCAAATGAAGTTGGTAATTAACAACTAATTACGTCATTTTCCCAAATTGTTGGTTTATTTTTTTAGTGCGTAGATATTTTTATAGTTTAACAGGGAATAATTTGAGTATAACAAAGTAAGAGTAATTTGGCGGGGGGGGGGGGGGGGGGGGGAAGTGATATAACCAATCACCGACTAAAAATGTAAAAAGTTTAACAATTTTTTTAAAATGCTAATACACAAAACACGCAGAACTTTTTTTTCCTTACACAATGTATAAAAAAAGTTCTTTCGTCAAAGATTTTGACCCCATTGTATTGGTAAAATATTCCGTATCAAGGCAAGTTACATAAATATATGTATATGTTTGTATATTAAAGTTTTGCACTCCTTACAAATAGGATCTCACAACATTTCCTTTAAAAGTATGAAAAAAGTACTCGAATTCCGTTGATAGGTAATAAAGAATTACTACATTGGATTAATAAATGTTTTGTTATGTTCCATGAATCATAATCAAATTATTTACATTCGGGAGAATGGCTTTTCACAAATTGTCCTATAGGGTTTTTTGAGACATATTACTTCTAAAATTTAGACTATTTTATTAAACTTTTCTTTTATATTGTATCTATGGAGCAAAATTTAGACTAATATGTGAAATTGTTATTCTTTAGATGGAGATCATTGCAATGATATTTCATGTGTTCAAATTATACATTCTAATTATATTATTTACTATGTATGTATGTACAAAAAAAATTCTACTTTAAAAGATGAACTAAGAGTCCCAAACAACACGAATTAATTTGATTAAAATAAAAGGAAATTTTAACTTGAGAAGGGAAACAAACTACTGATAGGAGGAAGAGAAAACAAAGACACAATAAGATCAAAGCAAGGTCATATTAGGTTTTCTTTTTTCTTTTTCAATAGAAAGTATTTCGAGGAGATATGCTCCTTCAGAATATTTCAAAGCCTTTCCATAACTTTTAAAAGGCCTCAAAAAATGACAATCAAAAGTTATCCCATTATATACTTTAACTAATATTTGAATATGATTTTATATTTAAAATATGAAATAGATACTTCAAGTATCATATATTAAACTTTAACAACCTGACTGATCTTTAACAAAAATTAGATAATTATAATGAGTGGTTCTTCAGATTTATATCTTTGCAACAAACTCTTTTATGTTATAGCTGCGGAAGTCAAATCACGAAAAAATTGCTATGGGGTTTCCCAACTGTGATTACGATATGGCAAATCAGAAGCTATAAAAATATTTCTCAGAAGGCAAACGGGTTTTCATGGTAAAACACCTTGTCAGTTGTAAATCTTTATATTTATAAAATGTGATGAAAAGTGGTAGTTAATCCCCTAAGATAACTTTTAGCTACGAAGCCACTTTATTCTCAAAATGACGCTGATAAGATACGTATACATTCATGATTTTGACTAATAGAGATGACGTAACTGACTAACTTTCTTTGTACTTTTTTCTTTTCAGTTAACTCAGAATTAACCTTGATAATTGAATTAGCAATGAGAGTCCATCGAGGTTGCGTAGTTAGTTATAAAGTAAGCCATACATAGTTCCTAGAGGATAAAAATGTCCTTTTAAGATAGCCAATAAATGTTTCATACACTGATTATAGGGTCCTTGCTTCATCACTTTATTTAATACCTATGGTCAGCACATTTCTACTGTAAAGTCATTCTAAGAGTTTGTTCAAAATATTTCGAAATTTGAAAATAATACCATAAAAATTACTTTAAAAATGTGTCAAAGTTTGCTTTGATTGCATACAACATTAAATAAAAATGATGAACATGCCTATTTCATGTATCTATTAACATATTTATACATGTGGATCCTATCAGAATAAATTATCAAATATACATGAATAACAATCTTCTACTGTCTCCTACGTTCATTATCATTTTGAACACAACTTCCATTTGAATATCAAGGTAGCGTCTGGGTATGTGTTCCAACGTACGCTTCAAAACTAGATATAACTTCAAAGATCACATCTTGAATTATAATTAACTCTTAGGCGTATGTATCTTTTCTTTTATTTACTATGTATGTATGTTTATATTTAGAAAGAGCTTCTATATTAAACGACATGCTAAATAGATAAAGCACTCTCAGTAATAACTCTATAAATATTTATTCAAATAAATGTATTTGTGTATAATATGTTATGACGCTTTCTTGATTGTATCCCGCAACCTTTCATTCCACAAAAAAAAAAGATAAGAAGCACAAAATCAATTGGTATTAAGTAATTTTTAAAAAAATTTATTCATTATAGCGGTGGAAATTGTTCACAGCTTAACAAAAGTTAATTTGAACTCGGAGTGTTGATGTAGAAAAATTGACAACATAATAAAGTGTAAATTTGTATTTTCATAGAACAAACAATTCATCATCCCCTTCTGCTTGATGCACACGAATGTGCATATATATATGCTTCAAACCTTTCATTAATCAAATTTTCCCTCATTTACATACAGCGTACATACAACAGTCTTTAATTTTTAGCTATATATGTTTGAATATTGCGTTTCATTTTCTCTTCTAGTAGATTTCACAAAGTCAACTGCCATTACTAAATTTTGGTTCAAAAAAGGCATTTCCTTTTTTGAAAAAAAAAAAAAAAAAGTTAAGGTCCCTCTAATTGCCATTTTGGATCCAAGGTGTTGCTTCTAAACTCCTCCTCCAAAAAAACATTTTATTGTCTAGAATTTCTATATTTTTTGTCATATTGTGGGATCTAATGGAAGTTTCGGCAATTTTCTAGTCGAAGGCTCACAATTTTTTGGATAAAAAATAGAGGAAGCAACGAGCACACAGGGAAAAAGATAGAAAGAGAAATTAGAGGAAGAAACATCCTTCGAGCGGAGAAGGCAAGACAAGTCCAGGGATTCACAACCATGATTTGACTTCATCTCGAAGAGTGAAGAAGTGTGGGGGAATTAAAGTCCACAATGTATCCCCTGAATGCATCAAACTCCTTGTAACCCCTTTTACATGTGGAAAAAACTGATGGTAACTAGAGATCCAATGTGGTCTTGCTTTTAAGCTTATTAAGTCGTTGTTCTTCTCCCTTAACATGTAGTTACGATCCTCAAGCTGTAATTACTTCGTATTTAAGTCAAATTTAAAACCAATTTTGATGCATGTTTGTTATTCCAATAAATATTAAAAAGCTAGAAATCAATATTTTGTTTTAAGTATATACTAAGTGTATACATTGAATGATGAGTTCACATAACATTTAAAGCAATGTTTTTTTATTTTGTAATATTTTTATACATATTTGTACATTAGTAATGACATTTTATAGGGCAAAAACATTAATTGAAATATTAGTTTGATATTTGAATATATCTACAATGTGTTACTACATTTATATAATTTATAAATTCTTCAACAATTTGAAATAAATTAATTTTAATTTTTAAAACATATTAATACATACTTTCCTTTAAATTTGCTTAACAAATTTTCTTTAAGATAAAAACATTTTTGCTCTATAGTTTGATTACAAAGTGAATAAGTAATTGATATTCAGTTTCGATTTAGATTTTAATTCCTTGTTTTATTATAGTTTTTATTGTAAATTCGTTTCTACTCTCTGGCTCTTCTCTAAGGACTTAATTCATAACGAATTCCTATATTTTAATTTGCAACTCACAGAAGTAGACTCTTCTTAGAAAAAGAGGAGGTTTCACGAGGTTTAAAGGTGATGGAAATAAATTACGACAAAAAGACATTTTGGAAACACGTGGAGTACAAAATTATTTACTAACAGAGCCCCTATGTTTTTTATTGTCAGTTTCACAACGAGCTCTTTCAAATGAACAAAAATACTTCAATGTATTCTCCCTTCAGCTGATTCTCATCATTTGACTCTTTTGATTATAACTGACTCTACGTGTTATGAGCTCAAAAAGGGTATTATTACTATTTATGATTTTGATGCAGAAGAAATATATTAAATCAAGGATTGCGCGCCCTTTTTTTGAAATTTGAATATATTACTAGTAGTAACGATTGGTTTGTGATTGGTAAAATTTATAAATATATAGTATATCTAAATAATAAATTCTGCCAAACATTAACAAGTTGGCAACAAGGAAAATACAGAAGGGTAGCTACCAGTTGTTTTTCCAAATAAATTTTTCCTTTCCCTTTTGTATGTCGAGGTTGCGAGTTGACAAAAAAGCTCGACGTATTTGTCCACTTTTGCCTCTTATCAGTGTCTTAAACATTAATAAAAGGCACTTGAACTACAATTTTTGAATAATTTCCTACATTTAAATGACTGATTTCGAAACTTTTTCCTCTCTCTTTTTCAAGGAAAGGTTGCAAGACCTAATGAAGGGTTGATATATTGTCGTTAATTGAGGCAAACATAAATACAAAAGCAGTTTCTTATTTGTTCTTTATTGATGTAAATAATATCATAGTAGCGGAATGGAATTATAAAGAATCCACTTCAATTCTCACTCTCAGATTTGATCAATAAAACACATATATATGTACATATAAATGTTATATACATATATGTAAAATGTTGAATTGAGCACACAATGCGAGGAAATTGAATTTATTCAGCTCCTAATTGTTTGTTTATCATTTAACAAATATAATAATACCCACACATGGGCATATGTATGTACTTACATCTTTTGATAGAAAGCACGAAAGCCGTATGTCTATATACATATTTCACTATTTCCTATACGAAAAAAACATTACAATTTTTTTATTAATACTATTATTATTTTGTTAAACAACACATCTGTAAGTTTATGGGAGTGAAGAAATGCTCAACCTTCCAAATAAATGTTATAAACAATTTAGGAAAAGGAATTCGTTCAGGCTTCTTATATTTTGTATTATTGAACAAGTCATTTAGCAATAATGAGAGGCCCGATTTGTTTTATATACATAAATAGGTGCATACTGAACTAAATATCATGTGTTCATATGGGTGTTTAAATATAAATGTATATGAGACTGTCCTGTTATCAGGGTCATGACTCAGATCAAAAACATCTAAATATTTTCTAGTGCCTATGAATACAAAAATGACTTGTAAAAAACTTTCATGTTTCAACTTTTTACGAAAATTTATTTTTCTAGAGCTAAAACTACATATGTCTGAAGAATTTAATAAAATTTGTGTGTTTTTTCAAATGCTTAAAGTTATGTTAGAAAAAACCAAAAAAAAAAAGGGCAACCAATAAGAACATCAGAGTTTTTGAACCATTCAGGCATCAAATGATGGAGGAGGATAAATCTATTTCTTAAAGAGAAACTTTTTGTATATTTTGCTCAGATTATAGATTTTAGGCATCACTTTAAGGACTTGAAAAGTACTCTGATACATTTAACAATTTTTTTAATGCATTTTGCACACTTTGATATATAATATATATCACAACAAACATTAAATGTATTATTGACAATTTGCTACAATTATCAGATAAAACTAATGCATGGTTTTTCACGTATGGAAGGAAAAAGCAAAAAGTGTATCAACTCTCCTTTCACAATTATTTTTGAATGTTCATATTTTTCATATTTTTTTTGAATTTTCATTCTTATCTTCTTCAATAAAGAACCACTTTTATTTTATAATATTTTTCTGTACAAAAAGCATATGAAATTTCTGCCTCTCTTTAACGTGACATCGAGGATTTAAGTTGTAATAAGAGGCATCAACGGAGTTCAAGCCTCTTATTCAACAGATAAAAAGTAAGATAATGTATCTTCTTTTTTTTTTTATTAAAAGATGTAATAAAAGAAAAAGACTTTTGTACCAGCATAACGTACTTTAGTACTGGGTGGACATTTATGGAATCAGATAATAGATCATGCTTTGTTTCTACGCTTGATTTATAATGACGTAACCTCTCTACCACCCACGTATTTGAAGGGAATTTATTATGACTTGAATGAATTTGAATCAAGGAATATTTACGCTTATCTTGTGCATTTGTAAATCTACTTTTGAGATACGGATTTCCGTGTCACAATGACAAATGAACTTGACTGGATGTAACAAAGTGTTTCTCTATTTACCCACTCATTTGAGGCATATACCTATGCATATGCTCTTCATGACATTAGAAAAATATAATTAAAGTCAATGTAAATTATGTGTGTAGATTGTTTTAAAATATATATACTTTTTTATATATAATAAAATGAATTTCAATTTTATTTTAGTAGTATATTTTGTGATATGAAGGGTAATGTAATAAAAATATTGCATTGCGACGCGACATCAATATCTTAGGGCGAGAGAAATATAAAAAAAAAGTTGATTCAATAAAATGAAAAATTTTACAATTGAAATATTTAAAAATATATTTATATTTATGGGTTCTTAATACTGTAGAAGCTTATAATAATAATGACTCTAAAACGGTAGTCAATAACCTCACATTTTGCACTTCCATAGCAGCTCAGGAGATTCCATTGGTTTATTGACTGTATATGAAAAATAAGTAATTAGTCAAATTTTAATGGAAGTACATAAATCACAAAATAAGGTCTAAAATTGTAAAATTATAAAACTTTTTCAGAGTCGTCACAGATTGCATAATGAACTAAAAGCAATATCTTCACATAGATTTTGATATACTGACATATGAATGTAGTTAGAAGAAAAGTTCATTTAATGTCTCTAATAATGAAAAATAAATAAATAGAGTCTTGTAAATATAAGAATACATGTTTTCATTCTTATAATATTTAGTTGTTTAGACTTAATCCAAGATGGCGGATTTCTAGTATGATGACGTCACGTGAAAATGCTCTATAAGGGAAATGTATTTTCTTAAAAAATGAAATTATAGTTCGTCAAAGAGTATGAAACCAATTTTTACATAAAATGCTATGTATTTTCCATCATTTTTTCACCCCTTGGAATTGTTATCTTACTGACCGATCTCAAACAGAAATATATATATACAAATATAACTTGGGGTATGAAACTACAAGGAGGTACTTAATTTGATGCATAATTATTAAAAACCTTCGAAGCTTCATCGGTTACTCCATGTAATTCCCATATTTGTATTAATGTATAGTCATGATCAATGGGCGGCATAACTAATTATTTTTATTGGACTCATGATATATACAAGAAAAAGTCACAGTATGGCACATCATTAAGTCTATAAAAGGTAGTTCTCCTAATTTTGAACGGCTCTGAGTTCCTCTAATACCACAGCCTTCTCAACATTATGAATCCTTGTACAATACTTTAATTTTCTTTCATACTACTGCCAAGGATTAATTAATTATTATTATTATGAAAAACAAAAATAGCCAAGGATTCATTGTTTCTCTAATACTCAGTATTTGTTTCTGATTGGAAAGAGTTTAACTTTATTCACTTTTTTGTTCTATTATTCAAATGGGTGTCAGGATTGGATATTCGTTGTATTCTGAAAACTCGTAGAAATTCAGTAAAAGGAGATTGAGTCTGATAAAAATATTGTAAATTAGACCCATTTCAACTTGTGGTACGTTTAAAATGTATTTTAAGACATGGAAACTATCCAACATAGGTCTGGCGTGAGAGACAAACTGCAAAGAAGCACTTTAGGGTCAAATAATGGCTTGTGAAAAAAGTAAGAAGCAGTATTTGAGCAAGGAACACCTATGTTTTAAAACTATAATATATTTACTTCATCCATCTTTCCCCAGTTCCGTCATGCCTGATTCTAGCCCTCAAAATAATATTCTTATATTTTATTTTTTCTGACTTCAAAACGACTTTTTAGGCCAATAAAGCAATGAAAGTGAACTTCAATTTATTAAAAGCGACATCTTGCGGGAAGAAAAGTAGTTTTGTAGCCAAAAAAAATCTTACCTAGACAACTGAAAACTTTCTTACATAGCTTTGGGCCATCCTTCCTCCTGATATTGATTATAAATATTTTTCCAACTGTCATATGCAAATATCTAGAAAAAATTTCAAGTAATAAATTTTCTTAGTCTCATATCCCAATACATACTTTTAAATATCCGATTGTTAATTTTTGCATGGCAAACATTCATGAAGGAATATCCGTATTTACTTTTTTCAAACACTTCATCAATATAAATTAAATACATGTGGGAAGAATTGCAAATTTGTAATCTAGGGTTTGTATAATTTAAGATGTAAGATGAATGTTTATCGTATATTGATATTTAATTAATTGCAATTTTTATATATTTTTCCTCAAATGCGTAGCTGATTTATGACAGACAAATATTGTTATTATCTGTTCATATCTTGATTTATGAATAAACGGCAGATAAAAACTCTGAATGAATGTGATTGTTTAAAAAAATGTATTTATAGATAAATTGCCCTAAATGTTTTTGCATAAATAGATATTTTTTATAGATTTTATTTTATAAATTTTAAGATTTTTTGAAATAGTTGAACAAATGTAGAGTACATAGGAAAAAAGCAATGTTGATTAAAAAGTTTTCAATGATATAGAATCACTGTATATCAACTTGTTATTTTTTTAAAAAAAAAACTCAACATCAGTTGGTAGTTAGTAGGGCTGCATATGTCCTTAATAAAGGAATTGAAATTGGCTCCGCTTTGAAAAGCATCCAATAACTTTCAACTTCTACCAGAAAGTATCACCAAGACTACAGTCAAGTACTTCCGTTTACTAATTGAATGCCTTCAATAAAACTTCAAATAACAAAGTTGCATTTGAGTTCCATTAGAACTTATTGATTTAACTTTTGAGGGATTCAAGTATTGAGACTCCATTTTACATAAATAATCAAGGACTTGATTCATAGCTCTCACCAAAATGGCGAAAAGGCGTCAAATCTTAAATATTCTTCCTAATGGGTTGTACTTTTTATACATATATGTTGCATAATAATTTTTATATAGAGATCTACCGAAAACTTGACGTCATTGGCAAACACACAATGACGTAATAATGTTTGGTAAGCAATGGCTTTCGATTGAACATTTATATATATATAAATATATAAGAGGCTTTAACTCACCCATTTGATCGTTAGCGACCGAAAAAAACCATATAACTAAAAAAATACATAATTGAGCAATTTTTGAGAATTTTTTCTTTTCCTTTAAGAAAAATCAGCTGCAAAATAAAGTGAACATTACAAAGTGACATATATATGAAGTGAACCTTAGGATGTTTCCAATAAAAGTAGTGCGTTTCTTTAATTCTTGTAGAACTCTATAGTAACAAAGGAAGAAAAAAAAAGAAAGGTCTGAATAATTAATTGATAGAAAAAGAAATCTATTAATGAATTTAACCATTAAATATTCAGCTATCGTATTGTGCATATGTAAATATACATACGTATGTATGTAAATACATTAATTCCCTAAATAGTTATAAATTTATGCACAAAAGTATACAGACATGTAATTTTGTAAGTTTTCATTCTTCTATTTCACTAAAAAAAAAAAAAAGAATTAAATTTATATCCTTAAATGTTTGTTTGTTTACAGATTGCAAGAATCTTTCTCAAAAAAAATGTTGTACAGTTAAATACTTTTATAATAAATAACAGCTCAAACGTCAAATAGCTCAAATAGTTTCCTTATTATCCATGAATATTAGCCTATTAAAATTTACTTTTAATGAATATATAATATTTTCAAACATATGTATATGAAATCTAGCCGGTTAAACTAATGGTTGTTATTGATCTTGCATTTGCCTCGGGGTACATACTTTGACCCCCTAGTAAGCAAGGATGGAACTTAGATACAAAAGTAAGTTTACTTCTTTACAGGAAAAAAAAAATTATATCAAGAGACTAAACAATAAATATATAGCCTTGTTTTCATCTACTTTGGTGATATATTCGTTATTGTTGGAAATATTCATTGTATTTTATTTGAAAGACAATTAATATTTTGATCTAATAAATATAAAAGTCATTCAATTGAAAAGATTGGTGATTTTGTGAAAAGAAATGTTCATTTTTCATGTGAGGAAATGCTTCAAATCTAGAAGGAAGTTTTGTATCATCTCAGTGACTGACGTTTTTCTAACAATTTCCCTTGAAATCTATAGATATAGAATATTTGGGATAGGAACGAAATTCGTAAAGTCTCTTGATTCTCCCGATAGTGATAAATGCCTCATGTTGAGACAGCGAAAAAAGTATAAAGAAGAGTAGATAAAGAAATAAAAGTATTTTTATAATATGTACTAGAAGGATTAAATGAAGTATACAAGGTTGAGAACTCCTGATTTAACGATTCCTAAATGATAATTGAATATGTGTATAAAAAAAGAGTTATTTTTACAGAAAAATAGATTCTGACTTGATGCTATCAATATTTTCTACTATTTTATGGTCTGTTTTTTTGGAATAGTTCCAAAAATGGTGAAAATATCACAGAAGGAGATAAAAATAAATTTTTATATTTATTGTTTAGTGTCTTGATCATAAATTTGTGGCACTCAAATCATCTCTTTTTAAACTGGAAATATTTTACCTTTAATAAAATAAGGAATGGTTAAGTAGTAAGGGAGAATGACGTAATTGTCTACATATCAATATAATGTCTATAAAATATCAGACGCTACCAATGGCTTATTGATAGCGTTTGATCCACGTCGAGCTTTTTGGAATAAACAAAAAAATGCAAATATCTCTTCCTTCATGTATTTTCTTCAGTTGACACTGTTCTTATTTTAAGCAGCAGACGTATTGAGAATTTAAAAGGGTATCAATACTCGATACGAATCCAAAGGTACCTTAACATATCCAAAATTGCTATCTTTTTAAATTTTTCCTTGCCCTTTTGAAAGTCAAAAGTTCGCCCTATGATTGATTATCTCTCTTGCTCTTTATTGGTGTCATGAACAATTCTTTGTTTAACTATAATTAAATCTTGACAGAGTATATTTCTACTATTTTCAACAAGATCTGCCCAACATATTAAAGAAATGAAGTGCATAATTGACTAACTGTCAAACGGACCTTTTTCTTGCCACTTTTTATACAGAATACACTAAGGATCGCTCTATCAAATGTGTACAAATTCATTTTGAACCTACTTTTCTGTCTATTTTTGAGAGATACATGAATTTCTGCCCTCTTTGACGTCACTATATAACAATAATAATATATTATTTTTTTGAGTTTTTTTGAAAATGGCTTTTATCAATAAGGAATATTGTCTGTTATAGATTATTTTAGATATTAAAAAAACAAAGCATATCCCCAATAAATCATCATTTTGGTGCATGTTTCAATAAAATATGTAGGTATTGGGCAATAACTCACTATATATATATATATATATATATATATGTATGTATGTGTACCAATATAACCATTCAATTTCTCTCAAATAAGCAACAAATAACCCATTCAATTATATTAAGTACATATGTATGTACATAATACGATTTTTCAGAAATATTCCACGTCTTTGAAACTTTCTATTTTAATAAATAACTAGGAGATAAAATAAAATAAATATGAATGCAATTGCATGAATAATTAAAATGACGAGTCTCTCATCAATCATACAATTGAATTGATGATATTTCACTAAATGATTCAAAGAGAAATCTATATAGTATGATAGTATTATCAATAAAAGACAAGTCTAAATCACTCCCTTTTTGAAGGGGTCATAAATTACACATTAAATAACTTGTCTCTCTTTTTCAATATACATACAAACCTGCATAATTTTCAGTCAGTTAAAGTTGTATTGCTTTTAATTTTTATGTTATTTATCATGGTCTTGACTATGAAACATCTTTTTCTGGGTCGATTCATAATTTTTGTATTTATTTTCTTGGAGTCTCTAATTTTAAGACTTATTTCTTTAGAATTTTTTCAGGGACGTTATTGTATTACTTATACTGCCTTGGATGAATTTACCAGTTAATAAATTCGTTCTTAATTGCCAAAGACGAGTATACTCGGGACAATAGTTCCCTTTTTTCAGCGGGTAACGTGTGCATATGCATTTGTAATAATTACTAACGTATAATAAAAAGGAAGAATACTTTTTTCCTTTTGGCATAATAGCAGGAGCAAATTATAGTTTCCAAAAACTGATATTGTAGGTTTTTTTACACTCATTGCCTATTTTTTTAGTTGTTCAAGTTACTGAGATAAGATTTAGATATTTCAGATGTGTTAGACAGAGCATTGTAAAACTATTTTAGTCATTAAACCCATTGATATATCAGTGTCATTTTATGGAATATACTCGTGATGCCAAAGTTTGAAAAATACCAAGAACGAGTATTCTTGTTTTACTTCAAATATATTTTTTAAATAAATTCAAAAAAACTTTTATTTGAAATTGTTTAGTAAGACTTTGCAGTAGTATTTTAAAAGAGGTCAACAAAAAAAAATAAAAAACTTTTGTGCTCAATTTGTTAAACTACAAGATATTAGTCAGTTTAGTCTATTAAAATATTTAAAATTTTATATTAGAAATACTTGTAGTTTGTTATACAAGGTCTCATTGCAGCTATTTATCAAGGTATCTATAAATATATATGTCAATTGTGCAAATTAAACAGGAGGGAGGAAAAATTCTATACTGTATGTGAACAAATTTTTCTATGAGATATTTTATTTTCCTTCCTTTAATTTCTAATTTAATTATGATCGGAAAAACTATAAAGCTATATTTGAATGCAGATAAATTTTAACTTGGATCCATGGACTTAATTGTTAATGCATTTTAATTTTTTGATGGCAATTATCTAATTATATATTTATTTTCTCATATTTGGTAAGATCCATCATTTTGAAAGGGAAATGTAAACTAAAAAAATAAAAAATCCCTTCTCCCCCCCCCCCAACATTTTAAGTGGTCAAAATATCTTATGTGATTGGAATGAATACACATATGTAATTAATTATAGTTTCTTCATAGGAAATTAGTCAAAAAAAAAAGTTGGCTAAATATGTCTTATAATATGTATTTATAAGGGATTTTATGATATTCAAAAATATACGTTATAATATTTATATGTATGTGTGCAAATTATAAAACAAAAATGTATTGCTACCTAAGAATATTAATTATATTGGTGTCAGTCTATGATTTTTGATTTATTAGACCCATATAATCTGTTCATATAGCATACAACTGCGATAATCATAAGTAATTTGCTTGTAGCAAAGATATATGTATATATATTATAATATTTTTGCATCATAAATGCACTTAAATGATAGGAATCGGACTAACTTATCCATACCATCAATACCTGTCAAGCACACAACAACATATGAAGTCATTTTGCAATTGATAGATATTTGAGTCTTAACACTACATACATAGAAGGCTATAGGTTGTAAATAAAAGGATGTATATAACTATTTGAAAGTTTCAAGGTAATATCACCTAGAGAATATTTTTTTATCTAAATCGTCAATTTTCTATAATCAATACATACCTCTGGTTATTTACTCTGCTTTATTCTCTGACAATAAGTCAATCTCATAACTCCCTCTATTCTTTCGTTTTAGCTAGATTATCATGTAATTAATCCTCCTTATGAATAGAAAACCTTGGGATAATAATTATAAGATATTTGGGTGAAAATGATCAATATTCATCATAATAGGAAAACTAATTATATTTTTACAACTGTTTGTGGAATTTAAGTTAAAAAGCTTTTCAATACAAGTGAATACAATTTAAAATCCAGCAGGATTTTATTCCCATATTTAACCTAGTTCAAATTTTTAAATATTCTAAATATTATCTTAGCCGTTTCAGTTTCATCACGTTATTATTTCACTAACATAAAGTCCAGGCTCTATTTCTTTTGTCAGGTATCTTTATTTCTACTACATAATTATTTGTGTTTTGAACGATAATTTATTGAATTAGGTCTTTCTAAATCAAAGGTTAGATTTGAATCCCATACCAAAATTTATAACATGCAATAAATGGTAAAACAGACTCATTAAATAAAATTTGGGATAGCTAATTCTAATTTTAAGGTCTTAAAGTCCTATATACATATATATACCTTAAAGTTTTTATACTAAAGTATTTGAAAGGTGATCAACACCAAACTATTAAATATTTGTCAACGACGTTACATTTTGATTAAAAAATCAGTTTTTGTAGAGTCAATTCCCTTTCTAACGAGATCTATTTCAACATAATTTCCTTCCTAACGATCAATTTTGAAAGGCTTTTCTTTTTTTTTTCTAATTATTTTCTTGTTTACAATTTGTTTTACATTGAGAGAGAGAGATAGAAAGCTCTAAAATGAGGATAACTAATACCCAAGACAATGTTTTTAGGGAACAATATGATCAATCAATATAGAGGTACTTTTAGATGCAGATGAACTTTTAGAAGTCAACGAGTAATTATATATATGTATATCTTGTTCTACAAGCAAACAACAAGATATTAATGTTGATTATTATTAGAGATATTATTATATTACTCCTAACGAGAGATAGAAATGAATCCCCTTGTCTCTCGTTAGAAAGAAAATCAACTGTGTATATACATATGTACATTTATAGATACGTATATACAGAGGGTTTGTACATACATACATATATCCCTCGTGATATATTTGTCTAATTTTCCTTCATAAAAGCAAGGCCATAATTCACACAAACATGGGTAATATAAAAAGAATCGTCTTGAGCTCTCTCTCTCTCTCTCCATGCATGAGTTGTATATATTATAAAATATAACGAAGTGGCAATAATTTTAGAAATTATTTAGATTTACGAGTACATAGGTAAAAGGGATGTGTATGTACATAAGACTGTTGGAGGTGAATGTGTAAATGTAATGTAAAAATACATACATACATATACACACTTAATTTACTAAGGCTTTTACTCCTCTAAGTATTCTACATATATATATATATTTATACATAGAGAGATAGTAGGGCTCTTTACATTTGTAAAAAGTATAATTTAAAAGGCATGCTACTTAAATTATATAAGTATATATGTATATACTTCTTTTGATGCTGAGAGTCCCATTGAAAACTATCTTATACCCAAAAGGCAAGAGAGAGGTCAATTGATACATTGAGTTTCTTTTTTTTTGTATTTTTATGGATAATAATTATTCAAAAGGCTTTCATTTTTATCAAAATATAGAAAAATGAAAGCTCTCAAAAAAGTTTCATTGCAAATATTATAGTTGCTTTTTTTTGAATGCCTAATTGAGAATAATTAAATTAATATTTTTATCTCACGCCATTAGGACTTCCAATCAGAACATATAAATTTATAAGGGTCAATTTACCCCTATGATCATTCATATATTTAAAAATAAAAAAAAGTTGGTATTTCTTGTTGTACCATGTTCTTCTTTTTTGTATGTTTTTTAACAATAAATATCAAAGTAAACATTGGGTACATAGGTATGGATTTCCTCTCCTTGGGACCCATGGCAACCAAGGAAGCCAAAGCAAGAATATTTTAGATATCACGTGTAGCTCTACCATACATAACCTAATGGAGCAACTGCGTTCTTTTCATGGGCATTTTATCTTACTACCATTATGATGAAGAGAGCTATTTGATACATAAAAGAATAGGATGAACCCATTTAATGGATTAACATCAAGGATTACAATTCTACATTCTATTACCCCTTCCACTCATTTATTTAATCTTAGACATTACAATATATACTTGAGATAAGAGCCCTTAGTAGAGTTCCTAAATACAGGGATCATATCCATCACATAAAATGAATTATATTTACATTTTTAATAAAACCATTTTTAAAATGGGCTACACCCACAGTTGAATTTAATAAAATCGAATGAGTATGATGACTTTTATGAAAAAAAACAGATATCAATTCTCTTGAAGAGGATTTTCACTTTATACGATATCGTTCTAAAAATATAGAACGTATTTAGTAACCATTTTATGACCATTTTCTTTTTCAAATATGGAGATTTGCTTAATCATAAACTTTACTTGTTTGGAAGAAGAAATTTCCATGTTTGGTGACTGATCTGTACCGTTAAATTCTATTCTACTGTAGGTTTGTTTTTAACATTAAAACTACCAGGCAGTCATTTTGATATGTTTATTTGTTGCTAATATTTTAAGCTAAAACGATGATTTATGCATATATGTATGCATTTATGTACTTATTTTGACAACCTCTAAATAAAAAAATATATATTTCATGTCAATTCTAATTAATGTTTGCGTTTGGCTGTTCTGGAGGTTAAATTTATTTCATTCCTGAGACAAGTTGTGATAAGAAAAACAACTTTTTTGTAAATGAGAATTGTTAAGGTTTGAAATTTGCCACCCAAATAGGATCTTATTTTGCCACCTTGCTTTTTATCTCACATATATTTATAAAAACATATCATTAGAGCACTCCATATTTTAATTCCAACACAATCGCTAAATTCTCAAAATGCATGAGTCATTCTTGTATGAGGTCTTAGGCAATCTTCTCAGAATCGATTAAATATGTGTTCCCTTACGGCCAAAGAGTTTTTAACACATAGATTACAGAATAAGTTTATTTTGACATGTCAAAACTTATGATTGAGAATTCTACATTAAAATATGAATACAACCTTTAGGAAATAAATGTGTTGGTTAGACCATATCCAACCCCTCCAGAATATTGGCTTCTAATTCATATTTCTCCCTGATTAGTTTGAATATATTCAATATTTGAACATTTGAATTAAAACAAGTGAAATAATTCAAATGATTTTTCTACTCTTATATGAGGTGGGGGCCAACTTTTAAATATAAATAAAACACGTGTAGTTAAACCAAAATCAATTTGTCAACTGTGAAACAGGGAAAATACAAAATAGAAATATCCAAATAGTAGCTGACTCAAAATAAACAATTAGCAGGGCTCAATATTAATTAGAATAATTTACAACATTTGAAAGAATGGTATTTATTTCTTCTTCACAGAAAGAGCAACCCCTAAAAAGATCAATGAAAAAGTTAAAATAAGTTAATGTCTTAAGATCATAATATGCAGAATCCATATAATAATATTCAGTCCGTAGAATTTGCATGTATTTCTTTTAAGAAAAAATTCGCCTTTAGGAAACTGAATAAGCATTGAATTAGATATAAATTAAGAGAAAAAATCCTATTTACGCAAAATATTATTATTATTTTTTATTGCATAAATATTAGAAAATAATAAATTCGACATTTTAAACATTATCTCTTTTTTGATATTTTTTGATGAATTTCATTTAGTCATTCGATTTAATTGATAATTATGAATCCTTTGGCATATAAAACCTGCACTCCTTAAATGCTTTAAAAGTCTTGATAACAATGTACAATATTTTAAAAATTACGAAACTTTAGTACAGGATCTAAAAGATCCTGTTTAATAATAATAATAAGCAAAATTGAAGTATAATTGTAATGTTTTTAATATTTAAAGAAGTAAATTTCGTGTCAGTGTATCGTGAACCTTGTTCATTTTTATTTCGAAATTAGATTCCTGTTTTTTCATTCATGAATATTTATTATTATTCATTTTTTCTTGGTAATTTACCTTATTGAGTACGTAGTTTGAGCATAAAATAAGTATAAATATTGCCAAAATATTCAAACCAATATATTGATCATATGAAAAATATTGATATTGATAAATGCATTCTAGTTTAGCAAATGATAACGCTTCTATATAGATTTAAAAAAAAGATTGTTATCATTTTATATTCATTCTAATAAAGACACACAGTATTGGAAATAACTTACATTAGTATATTAAACATAAATTAGATATTCTATTAAGATTTATATGTAATTAACATAATACGAACTCAATTAATTCTAATAAAGATCGCAACCAAAAATAGTATACACGCAACCTCACACATAAAGATAGAAGAACAAAAATAACAAACTCATTTTAAATATCTTTATTACTGCACTTAATAATTGGTAAATTTAGTTCAATAAAATTGTGACGTTATTAATCATAATTAGAGGAATCACTGTTTCTCATAGAATAATAATTTATTACTTCATTATAAGATAGGAAACACTCTACAAATAATTATTTTTAAAGATATTTATGACTATCATTTGCTTGAAAGCAAAATATTTTTTAAGCACATTAAATTATATAGGTTTAGTGGTAGTATTTGAAATGCTGCGAAGAATAAATTGTTGTAAATATAGGTTCTATGGTCAGACTTATTTCCTTCATTTCTTGCTGCCATTGAAGTATTGTCATCAAAGATTCTCTTGTTTATCAAGGAATAGCAATGATTGACATATCCATTGATTTAAAAAAACCACGTTTTATTTTAACCCAATATTGTTTAATGAGGAATTATTTGCTCTGGCGAATTAAAGTCCTAATACAGAGGTGTTCAGGTATCATTATTTAAGAATTTTATCTTTAAGTTGAGTAATGAGTATTTTCATTTCGAGTCCGTTTCAAGTATATGAAAACTCACAGTTTTATAAAATAAAAGTCCAAAACGAGTCATAGTATTGAGTCAATTCCCCCCTCCTTTTAATTCATTATCTATTTTAAAAATGCCATGTTAAATAGCAACTTTTTTTTATTATGACGAGTAATTTTTAGATAATTTTATGAGAAATATTAGAAAGAAAAATGCATATTTTGTAGGAAAAAAACACGCCCTAAATGTAAAAAATTACATAGCCTTCGGCCATGAAACTGCCAATAGTATTATTTAGCACATGAAAGTAAGGAACACACTGTTTTTATTTGAAAATTTGAACCGAATGAATAAAAAAATGAATAGTTCTCCATCATGGTATTTATTTTTTTCAAAAACATTACTCTGTAAAAAGTTGATATTTTAAAATATATTTTAAATGGAGGTTTAAAGCAAATTTACATTAAGTTGTTACTTCAATTCATTTTCTGGAAGTAATTGTTTGTATAAGCTCCATTGTTTGAAACAAAATACAAAAATTCTTGAAAAAGTTTTTTTTTTCCTTTCATTATTACGAATAAAAAAGGAAGAAAATTTTCCAAGTATAAGGAGGAAAAACAAATAACTAGTGTGTTGTGTTCATTGTTTAAAAAAAAAACTTAGAAAAAGTGTAGAATATCTTTAAACTATTTGTTTTATAATACAAAAATATATTTAATATATCTCTCAATCTTTCCTCGAAAAAGAATATCCCTGAACTCAGTTGGTGGTTGGGCAAAGTCGTCATTTTCCCCTATTGTTGGAAACTTATTCAGAGCATGTCAAAATTTATTTCGAATACAGCTGATACAAACTATATCTCTCAACCTTTCCTTCAAAAAGGAAAAAAAAATGATTTTTTGTAAATATTTATGTTAGTGACTCATCAAAATGTTCTTCTTTTGATAGTTTCCAGGCACAAATGTTTATTCCTAGGATGTGTATACAAAATATCTAATATTTGTCTAATTTTACTAATCTAAGTTTACCAGTTAATAGATTTATTTCAAATTATACCCTATGATAGTTCCAAAAAATGTCAATGCAACGATGTCGATACATGCTTCAAAATTTAAAATTCTTTCATTCTGCAAGGTTTAAAATTAATGAACAGTTTCATATCCATTCTTCAGAATTTAATTTAAGCTTTGCTGATCACTAGAGATATATAAATATGCACATCTGGCGTGTAAAATTAAGCACCTTTCCTTACTTTTTTAGTTTTTTTGGTCCATTTTCCAACTTCAACTTCAATTTAAGCCAGGAAAGATACTCATTTTGTGCATTAAAAAATAATGATTCGCTAGTGTATTTAATAAAAATTTAATTTCCAGTCTTTGTTTTGATCTAAAGTAACTCCCAGGGGTGTGGGGTGCCGGAGAAGACCCAAAAGTTGGCCAAATCCTTTGTATGTAAATAACTCCTTGAATATTACATAAAATTGATTAATAAGGAATGCATTAAAGAGCTTAGATCTACAACTTTCAAACGAGATATTAAGCGTCTCATAAGAGTTCTAAATTAAGAAGAAATCGTTCATCTATGTGTGTAAATTTTCATCCAATTTCGAGTAAAAATTCGCAAGAATCAATGCCTCAAGGTACTAAAGTAGCTACTTTGTATAATATTAAAAAAAGGGGACACAATCCTTGATTTAATATGAGTGTCAAAATTATAAACAATAATATTACCCTTACTGAGTTCATAATACGTAAAGTCAACTGTTTTAAATCACTAGAATCAACAAAGCAAATTTTCATGCTATTTGGATGAAGTCGTGAAGCATTACATTAGGGTATTCCTGATTTACTAGTAGCTTATTACCAACTTTGTATCAAGATTTAATTCAGGTTCAGTAAATACACAATCAAAAGAGGTTTGTATGAGGTAACAGCTGACCCAAAAATACAGAGTAATTCACTGTGCTCTGAATTTTAAAAATTAGAACAATATATACTATGTATATGTATGTGCCCTAGGAAAGATACAAATAAATTATTGTCAAAAAAAAAAGAACAACTTGAATTTATAAAGACTAGTATCAAATACTTACTACCTATTCTCATGTAAACTGTAGTTTAATAGCTTTTTTTATTATTATTATTATTTCCTAAAAGGATTCCAGGCGCTTCAAACCCATTCCAATTTACTAAGAAAAAAACTTTCATCTAAAGAAATTCTAACCAATTTCGTTATTTCTTTAAAAAGAAGAAATTTAATTTGATAAAATGAGGCACTTGAAAAAAAAAAAAAAAAAACTACAACAGTGAAACTTCTTTTGATAACATTATTGTGTTGTTGTTGTTTTTTTTTGTTTTTTTTGGTGTTGTTATATTTATGCTAATCTAAGAATGTATCGCAATTCTGCTCGGGTTTTCTCTTCTTTCAATTTAATTTGCATTTTAGAACTATTATAATTAAAAAAAAAGTTATAAAAAACAATTTTATATAATGACATAATATAATATTATTTTCACTTTTTTTTTTACTGGCATGCTGATACGTGTCGAAAAGTTGATATGACTATATACACATCATCCAATGTATGTATTGTGACAAATTAGGATTATAACTTCAAATTAGATTTAAATGCAAAAAGATAAAGATTAAAAAGTTGTCAATATGTTAGCTGTACTCTTACATATTTTCAATATACATATATCCGCATGCAGTTTGACTCTTTCGTTCTTACATCTATGGTTTATCATCTCAAAAACAAGTCAAAATGATTAGTCTTCAAATATAATTCTGAGCTACAAAAATTCCTAATCTTTTACTAATAATAATTTATCTTTCATTTATATTTATTAGCTATAAATTGCAGTTGAGTGTCACAGTCGAAGTTAAAGAAAAATATGATGAATACTCTTTGAAAGATCAAACATAAATTATAAAAAAGGGCTTTAGTCTATAGTCAACATTCCAGAAATTTGAATATACAGCCCATGATTGACTAGAATATATATATCAAATATATGAGTGTTTACATATTCCCAGTTGTGATGGTAAAAAATAAATTGGGAATATATCATTGTCTTAATTTTTGTTCAAAATTGTTTTGTAGGTTAACAGGCAACATTTCTCCCTTGGTTCCCTCTTCTGGGATCGTAAAACCTATATTTGTTAATATTATTTTAGATGAATGGGCTCTCACAAGAGTAGTAGAAGGATTTGATTGAATCCGCAAAAATTTTGTCAATTATACCCCCACATTTCTTCCTAAATATTATCCAAGAGATGCAAATAATCTCACATCCATTTTCTTATATATACTAATACCCAATAGGATAATGATTAATTTAATATAGAATAAAACATAAGGGTTTTCAGATCTAAATAACGCAAGAACCTCTTTTTTTTCTCAATTATTTAAATGATTTAAAACAATGTCACCATTGAATTGAGACTAGTCCAAAAGTTGGTGAAAATGACATAATTGATTAGGGAGCTTAAGAGATACAATAAAGAATTCTATGTACTATTGGAATTTTCTTTTAATACCTTCTTTTTTTTCTTCTTTTTTTTAATATCTCAAGATTCTTTTGTTCCCTTCAAGGAGTCTGCAAAAAACTTAATTAGTGTGTCACTTGCAGACAAATCCAAGATAGAAGATAGAAACGTCTTCTTCTTAACTTTTCCTCTTCCTTACAATTTCTCTCAGAAGATTTTTTTTTTTTTTTTTTGAGTATGTGACCTTCTGACTTTGAAATGATGTTTTAATAACTATCATTGGAATTTTCATCAAAGAAACGCTGACAAAGTATCTTTTTAATTAATTTAGAAATATACTTGAGAAATATTTATCATTGTATGAAGACATTCTTAATAGTACCTCAAAAGAACTTTGTAATTAAGAGAAGATATAACAATTATCAATTAGCATCAATTAAATCTTAGAATTTAATTAATAAAAATATCAATTCAAGTCACTCCAGCATTGATAATAATATTTTTTAAAAAAACCCTACCAATGCTTTCCCTAAACTGAACTCTCTCAAAACTATAAAAATAAATATACTCATTTGAAATTGATTCAACACTTGAGATCAATATTTTCTAAGAAGGATTTTATTATATGTACTTATATGTAGTGTAACATAAGAGCTATTTCTATCTATTTTTATTTCGCATTAGGGAAGGAAAATTCAAATAAAGACTTCACCATCTAAAGAAAATTGAACACTTAAATTTAAATTGTTCTAAATGATGTTAAAGCTCCAATCCAATAATTATAGGCTTTATTTTAAGTAGTTTGAAACTATATTATGTACATACCATGATTGGAGAGATTTATTTTATTAATTGAGTAGAACGTGATTTAATATAAATTGAAATGAAATAATATGAAAAAAATAATAAAATAATAATAATACAAATATTAAGACTCAAATATAATTAAAATCAATTAACCAAAGTCCCTCTCAAGTAATTTCAAGTATCCCATAAATTATGGATTCGAATGCATACAAAAAAGAGCTATAATATTTGAATGGTAGTGATATGTTCACTTCTTAAATAAATCAATATTTAAGTCACTAAAATGGGAGAAATAAATAACAGCTGACAGGGATAGTTTTTGAATTATTAAAAGGTACTCATCACATAGCAATATAATTGAATCTAGCAATTTTTCTCACTTCCCAAAGGATAAAGTCAAAAGGCCTAACCAATCAACATTTAGAACATAACATTAATAAGGGGCGAGAGAAGCCGGAGATCTACAGCAGATAAAAAAATGCATACAAATTGTTAATGTTTTGAAAATATTCATTGTGAACGACAATCATAGAGGAGACAACAACATGTGTGAAGGACTGACTCATTTACCTTTAACTGACAAAAGGGGTTATGTTCTCCAAGGGGTGATCTTCAATGGAGGACATAACATTTGATTCTGAATAATATTGAGCTATTTCAAATTGAATTCAACAAAACCTCGATAGGCCGGAGTAATTGGCTTCGTGGATATAGCCAACTGTCAGTACTACAAACTTGTATGTATGTATGTATGTTTATGGTATAGCGAAATCTGGACGGGCTGAATTCGGACAAAGTCAGCGATTTAAACCTCTATTCCTTACCTTCTTTCCAAGCTGAATTTATGGTACAGAACTAAACTCTTAGAATCTAAGAGCTGTTGCTCAATAATCCCGAAGAGCAAATGGAAACTCCGTTGATTCTTTTATTACATATATAGGACAGTCATACAAATGATTAGAAAATCTATTGTACCCATGTAAGAACCGTGATAGGGGCTTTTATTATGTTAAAAAGACGGCTTTTGATTTCATTTTTTCAGTCTTGAACACAAACCTACCGATAATCCATGAATCGTCAAATATATAGATTTTTAATTATCTTTTGAGATCCAAATGCATTGCATTGATTTCTAGACATCAATTAGTGATTGATGTAAAGCTCATATTTATTATTGTATGAAGGTTTAACAGGAGAACAATTTTGTATGAGGATATATCCATACATGCATTTCTTTAACACATACATAACACATCCATTTCCGTCTGATGAAAACGTCATGATATATTTTTATATTCTGTCTGTTTATTTGTCTGGAATAATACATACAGTAAATATTTTACTGTGGTAACTCTGTTCGTTGCACGCAGAGCTGATGAATGATCTTTATATGATATTTTACAGAAATAAATCAAACTGACATTTTTCTATATTATTTTCTGTGCACTAAGTTAAAATAAATAGTCTGATCATAAATTTCCTTGCGATAAAATAAGTGAGATCTTTATCAATATTGACTTGTCATTGATTTATCCATGAATATCAGAGAAAACCATTTGTCAAAAGCTCTTTCCATGTTCTACATATATAATTTTATTAGATGTCTAAATAAAAATGTACGTATATACATATGTATGTATATATTTTAAACTGAAAGGTTCCAAGAAAAGAAGTTCACTTCATATCGGTTAAAAATGAATATTATTTTTTTTTACATATAAAGAATTTTATAAAGAGATCATGTTCAAATAATAAATGAGACTTCTTTCTAATAATAATTGTAGATTTTTGATTATTTTAAAAATTATTACTCTTCACAAGAATCCATTAAAATTGTGTTCCAGGCCTTTGTTCCATTGATTTGTTAAAATTATATCTGAATTTTAGTAATTTGTTTGTCAAAAAGCACAAAATTGAACATTTAGTCTTAGAAAAGGGAACTTTTAAGATACGCAGAGTGATTTTTTAGAAAAGTAACATCTTTAATAATCACATATTATCAACGATTCAAACTCATTTTTCAAGATGAAAAGAGGTAAATGAAAAAAAAAAAAAAAAATTCAAATAAATTATTGAAAAAGATTTCAATGTGTCAAAAAAAAATCTTGAGTGATTACTTTTAAAGAAAGACTTTTATGAAGATTTAGGGATTTTTTTTAGACACTATCCAACAATTTCCTCAACTTTCGAACAATATACAGAAATATTGATACTAAAATATATAGATTCTTTAATTAATCTACTAGCCTTAAAACAGCAGCTTGCAGAAGGCTGTTAAATTTTGACATCAAATAAGAATTAAAATTAAAAAGAGTGGAAACACTAAAACATCCCCTAGTGATCTCGAATGATCTATTGGAGGATATTTGACCAAGCCCAAACTCTCTAAGTTGACCATTTCCTGAAACTTTTGACTTTATAGGTAACCTTCAAATCCCATTTAGACCTCGAAATCAGCCTCCAGCGACCTTGGACAACCTGATAGGCCAATGTATCATATCTTATTCCCTTTTTTGGGTCAAGTAGCTTCTAGTTCACTCTACCCTGTCCCCCCTCTAGTCCTCCAAGCTGACTGTGATACGTGTTTGAATACGTATCACAGTCAGCTTAATAAATATATCATATTCGTTTTTGATGCATTTTTTGCTTGTAGGGACTCATAACTCGGAGAGGATACTAAATAAACAACGAATTAATTTCAGGTTGAAAAGTTTTATCAAAGTTTTTTTTAGTAGGTAGGCAGTTTGGTAAACATCAATATAACATTATAGTATGTACATACCAGCACGGCGTTATTCCACAAACATGAAAAGTTACACTGTATTTTCAAGTCAGCAGTCGATTTTTATAAATGTTCTGCCTACCCTTACCCCTTGTCATTGGTTGAAAGGGAATTAGCTCTCTTTTTTAAGCTATGAGCAATTCTACTCTACTATTCAGTTAAGAATAATTTATCAGTTGAGAAGAACATCTAACAACTGCTTTAGGGATCTTTCTTTTTTCCTTTCGGAGGAAGAGTAAAGGTTGCGAGATACAATAAGATATATCTATGCAAATAAATATATATTTATATATACCTTTGAATAAAAATATTGCATCAATGTTTAGTATTTACATAGGCACTGGAGTGATAACATATTTTGAAATAGCATTTCAAGAAAAACACATTATATTAGTGATATGTACATTCTATGTAGATATTATTATAAAAATGTATATGTTTGCATAATAAACAAATATGTACTTCTCCATGTATGTAAATAGTTTGAGGATGAAAATGTTGTTCTCTTAAAGCAAATAGGTACATATATAAAGCTGAAAAAACAATGGGAACGGATATACATTTGTTTATGAAAAAATTATTATAATTTATTTGATTAAATATGATAATATTCTATTGTCAAAAGAAGTACATACACAGATATTTCCTCAATTTGTGCTCACCTGTTTTGAGGCTTTGTCATTTTTTTCCTTCAATTAAACGTTTTCCAAATTCTTATAACTACATAATACCAGGGAATTTGAATTTAATTTTTTTTTTTTTTTTGAGATTCCAATAGGGATAAATGTTTTTTTATTTAAGTTGGCACTACTGTATCTGACATTTGTTTTAAATTATTCAGTCAAAATATTCATTAGGGTTTGAGATACGTGTCCTTTTGTGAACAACTAAAAACGAATTTTTATTTTTTTTAAATGTCTGAAAGAGAATGGCTAAAAATGCAATTTAAAGAAATTTTGTTAGAGTAACCAAAAAAGTTACAATGAATATTTCAGACTGACTGTATTCAGCTGAAATTTTGAGAAATTGTGGTTTGTTTCTCGAAATAAATAGCCTATTATTCAAGAAGTCCGATTTTTAATTGTAAATGTTTTATATCTAAACTCAGTAGTTATTGCTCTGTAATTATTGACTTAATAAAAGTTTTAAAACTGTTTTGAAACTTTCTTTCAAAAGGAAGTTAGTCACATGGTGATTGCATCGGGGAGGGGGAATGAAATTAATTTTGATGATTAAATAAATATTTTTTGATTTCTGATATTTTAGACCCATAGTAGGATATACATTTTTCTGACCATGGTCTATTACAATTTTACTCAAGCATCGTAACCTCCTTATGAGAATGTGACTTTCGGTCAAATAACTCGAAAGAGATGAAATCCTACTCCTCCATGTTCAAGAATAAATATTTATTTATGATTGCAACTGATTTAGTTCCATGTTTTCCCCCTTCGCCTCTTACTTTCTTTCAATCATTCAAAAAAAGGTTACAATAATTGAAGTTTCATTTTCTGCATTGAAAGCTCAATACAGAAACAAACTTGGATAATTTGTCTCAAAATGGATTAAATGTATTAAAAAGGCCATATTGGAGCAGTTTAAGGAATCATAAATCCAATGAAGGTTCTAAATTATGATTGATGTTCCTGGAGAATGTCAACTCATCCCATAAATTTGAGTATAAAGCCCATAACTGATCCAAATGTGTCACACAAATACTGGGTCATTTATATCCATGATGTAAAATTTACACAAATAGGAGAATTTCTCCTTTTCTTGATTTATGTTCAAGATTGACTTTGTGTGAATGGATCACATATGAATATCATTTTCATAATGAAGTTTTTTATTAAATAAATAGATACCCTTTCAGCTAGAGTCTTTAGCTTTCACTTTTACAAATAAAAAAGCAATTAGTATTTGATGAACCAATAAAAAATTTGTGGATCAAAAAAAATTATTCTTAACTTATTAAAAGGTTTTAGGATTACACATTGCCTTTTGTGTACATATTTTATTATTCTTTCATCTTTTGTCCTTTTGTTATATATTCTATATCATTTTAATATCCAAGATATACTAATTTTTTCCGCAAAATCTCCATCGAAAGAGTCAAAACAATGAATTATTAACTCAAATAAATGGGTACTTTCCAAGTAAGTAAGAGTGAGTTAATTTGTATTTGAAGAAGGTTTGAGCAATATTCAAAACTCACAATTCTCCTCAAATCACCTACATATTTTCCTTTCCTTCATCCTGAAATTATAGAACCACCATTAATACTGTAAATCATCTCAAAGCTCGTTATTATATACAATAGGATTTTTTATTACATTACACACACAGAATTCCAAATTATAATACATACATTATATATTACAAAATGGTATTATATTGACGCTCTTATTGGTGGATTGAAGTTTAATCAGGGTTTATGAGCTGTTGCTAATATTAGGAAGACTATAAATTTATTGTAAAAAGTATGTGTACGTGGTGAAGAATTAGAAAGAGGCTTAAAAGTAAAGCTATTTATTAGGTTGAAAGAATATTATTCCCCTGTAACGAGGTCAGATGTGCGGGTTAATTCTATTTTTGTATTATAATTTATTAGGGTAGTCAATGAACAATATACATTTATCATTATATTATTATGTTTTTCAACTAAATTAATGCATTAAAAGCTCAGCATGCAGCTGGTGAATGTATTTTGTACAACTCCTTTCATCTTTATTCAATATTTTTTTTCCTGTATCGTTCATTTGATACATTTTTTTCTTCTTTGGATATCGAAAGCCCCTTTATTCTTAGTTAAAAGAGTGATGAAATTGTTCAAAACTGTTTCAAATCAGAACACGGCCTTAACATGAAAACTTTTATTATTCTATTTATGTTGTTCTCATCAGTGTATCTAAATATTGATTCGTTGAACTTTAATTAGTTCTTGTTGTACTGTCAACATTATTTACTATCAAGTATTAAGTGAAGAATAATTCCATGGTTGGAAAGAATTGCCCACTAACTATCACCTAATTTTGTACCTTTTTTTCTGTTTCTTGTAGTTACAAGAAAGGTTACGATATTCTATAAAGCTGAGTATACATTTATGAGAGACGTAGTTGGAAGCTGGAAAATCCAAGACTTGAAGGTTTTTCTCCATGAAATACATCATCTCCAAGACTCTCGTTTGGAGAATGAATGACATGTCGGATCAAATTACATGCTATTGAGAGTCGCTAGATTAAAAATTATAAGCAGGGTGCGAGCAAGACTATGCAATGTACTCATATGATAATAGGGATGACGTCACATTTGTTTTTGAATAATATTTGGTAATTTCAATTAAAATATCACTGCAACTTGTACCACTGCCTTCTAATACAACTTCTCATAGTTATCAATTGTGTCTCTAGCTGGTAACGAGGTCAATATACATACATATAATAAAATGTATCTTTAAGATACCAATGATGATTGGACAGTCGTCAATTTCATATCTGTTTTCCTAGTTCATCCATGTTGTTATACGAATTAGTTACCTTATCAATGTTATCCCAGATTTGAAAATTATGTTCGGTCCACGGTATTCCAAATGAATAAATGAATTTGTTTTAGGCTAAATGTTGATTTTCATAAATAAAAAAAAGACCATTTTACTGTAGGTCTGTTAGAGAGGATATAATGACTTAGAATGACTCATAAAATGCAATGACATTGGAAAGTTATGGAAATCATTTGTGTTTAAGAGCCATGATTTGATTTTTTTTTTTTAAATTATATTAATATATATTATGATTTTATTAGAGAGCGGAGGAGTGACTATTGAGTTTAAATACAAGTCATTTTGAATCCATAAAAGAATAATTAGCCCAATACTGATAAATTCATATAATATGTGAATTATTCCACTTTGATTTACTAGGTGCACATAATAGATATACTATCATTTTGTAATTATGGATAATTATCGTAAAATATCCAAACTATTCATTAAGTAGTTAAGTAATATCATTATATCATCATCTATACTACCTAGGTGATCCAAATATTAAATCAATTTAGAGTTATTTGATTTTTCGGGTGATTTATTTACGCATAAATATACAACTACTATAAATATAATGTTTTAATTAAATAACCAACTTTTTGTATATATATATGGGTTCATTGACACACTTTACACAATCGAGTCAAGGAACTTGAGAAAATCGTTGAAGTCGATAAAAAAGCTTTAAATAATCCCTTTTTAAAAATATATTTTTTTAAAGCATATAATATTTTTGTAAAATGGGGAGCGGATAAAATTAAATTAATATGGAGTCAATTTTGTAGGTCAAATTTATTTTTTGTGGGGAGAGTTTGCTATAATTGAGATATTTATATAATTTTTTTTTTTTTAAATATGAAAAAATATTCATATACATTAATACTTTAAAATTATGTATTACAAATAATGACACATTATTATCCTTTTTAATCAGTGGTCCCCAACCTTTTTCTAACTGCCGAACGGTCAACGCTTGACAATTTTACTGTGGACCAGGGGGGGGGGGGGTTGCAATAATAATAATAGAAATTATAGAGCAATTAATAAAGAATAGTCATCTGCAAGGAACTGCATTTCGCCAAAAAAATTCTGTCATTGTTTCGATGTATCATCTCACATGTAGTAGGCATTGTACCTTGTTACCCGTGAAATCAAAGGAGTCAATTAATAATAATTATCAACCCAAAAATAATTAACAACTACCCTGCACAATTAATTATCTTTTGTAATATGCATTTATACTTAATATTTTCTTCTCCTCCTACTATCTGTAGATGAAGTAGTAAGTCACCCTTTATTATCGTCCCAGGCTTAGATAATAAATAAAACAGAAATAACTAATTACTTCTGGTACTGATTGATCCATGGACTGGTACTGGTTTGCTACCCGGGGGTAGGGAATACTGCTTTAAATGGATTATTGTACATAGTTCTTCTAATAATGTACATAAATTAGTACCCAGTGAACAAGGGGCTTTCCAATTTTGGTGTAGACTCGGGAAGATTTTTTCCCCCAAGGAGTAAATATTTATCAGGAGTGATTCTCGTAGACTTTTACACTCCTCTATTTTCAATTCTTACCTTCCCACTCTTTTGGCTGTTGAGTGCATATGCCACCAACACCTCTGGTTACGCCACTGATTACAAGAGCTATATTCGTATACTTAAATGTTTGTGAGGTACTCAAACAAATTATATTACCACAATTTTTATGTATTCGTTAAAATAATGTCTTCCAATCAAGATTGATTGATTGATTGGATATTATTCCCTACTCCATCAGGGAACACTCTATTACAACAGTTTTCACTCATAAACAATATACGTATGTCCCTACACATATGCTTATAATTTTCTTTCTGACACCTTGAGATATGTACATTATCTCAATGAGTCAGAATGTCACTTTAATACTTAGAAGTAAAGGATAGATATTTGTGATTAAAGGCTACATGGGTAGATGCGTAATTACTTGTACTACGATAGTTAATGTTGTTATGATAACGTACTATTGAACTCATTTAGGTTAAATACATAGATAATTTGATTTGTATTTTGGACTCATGTAGTTGACAGAACCCAGTAGTATTATGAAGGAATATTGTATGTATATTATTAAGTCACAAAGTCTTCAAGATAACATTCCATTAATCACATTAAATTTTTGAAGATTCCATGAGGGTATAAAGAAGACCTGGGGACTTGGACCTGAATCAAGCTAATGACTCATCCAATCTAATTGCACTGCAGTTGTACTTAGTATGCCTAATTAAACTTCAACTTCTATTAGAACAGATTTGAATTGAAAGAACTCTCTCTCTCCAGTCGACTTTGACACGAGTATAACTGAAGGACTCGAGATTTGACTTTGACTCCTACAAAATCCACGTTTATTTTACCTTGAATAAATACAATGTATCAATTCTAAATAAGTATTTAATAACAACTTTTGAGTTGTATTTCAATCAGAAATCCTATCTTTTAATGAATGCTATTTTATTGAAAAGTAATTATAAATTATATAGTTCTATTAATTAATTAGATTAATGAGACAGACCTGAATACTCGTGTTCTCAACTCAAACTCAAATACAAGTTACATAAGTTTAATTGAATTTCAACTCGACTCGTACTACAAGTTAAACACTTATACTCTTATGACTTATAAACTCAGTTGGACTCGACTTAAATTGTGAAACACTTTTTAAATAAATAAAAATAACACAGAGTCGACTCAATATTTTTTTGAGATTTGTTAGATTTTTAATTATTTTGCTCTAACAAATTATAATAGTAAGTCATTACAAGTTTAAATCCTGATTATTTTGTATAAAGATCCTATCAATGTTTAATTTGTTTGATCATTTATAAACCATTTCATGTATAGATCAAAGCTCATTTCTTTTGCAAATATTTTATTGTTATTTTTTTTTTTTGCATTTAAGAAAGAAGTTATGACATGTATAATGTGATAAATGATGATAATATGCATTGTCAATGTAATACGGACTGTCAAGAGTTCCCATCATAGCACAATCGAGTTAAAGCAAGTTTTATTAACCATAGTTCCTAAACTATGGATTTAATTTTTATTTGTACCAAGAGTATATAAAGACTCCAAGACTATTCAAAATCGAATTCGTCAATGAGAGTAATCACAATTTATATTTTCCCCAAACTTTTGAATTGGCAGTAGGCATGTGTCTGCTTATTTTTTTCCTTTTCTAATTTAACCACTAAAGTTGATGCAACACTATGAATGATCAAATATGTAGGTATTTCGATCCCTTTCGCAATTTGATTTTGAGTGTCCTCCTTCATTTATAATTTAAAGTAGAGAACAAATGAAATAAAAAATAAGCTCTCCAGAGACTCTCCAAAAATTACATTATTTATTTTATGTACAATCAACTCTATATAATACATTATAATAGGTTGATGTATATTTATATTTAGAAATGATTTTTACAAGATGATGAAGAGGATGACATCAAAGTGTTGATGAAGAAAGAGTTCTAACTCAATTATCTCCTTACTTTACAAATTGACCTTTCTCATAAATATGTAATAAATAAAAGCTTTGATTTATATTGTACATATATTATTATTATTAAGGTATTTGCATTCGGAATACAATATACGTCTGTCATGTTTGATTTTTCCCTGAATTAGAAAGAAATTATTATAGTTCAAATCAATGGTGCTCTATAAAATGACTTGTTACTTCATGTGTACATGCAACCTGTAGCCTCCAGCCCTTTTTCTTAAAACTAAATAAGCTTAAGTGTTTTCAATCGTAGTAAATAACAATGTGGGCTAGTGTTGGGCTCAAGGACAGCTTGATTGAGTTTGTTTGTTTGTTTGTTACAAAAGGAAAATAACAATCTTGTTATTGGACCTAACAACCAGATCAAAAACTTTGAAACTAAACAAGACACATAATTTGAGGGGTTGAGGCTAAGAAGGATCTCAAAAAGTATATACATCTCCTCTCAGTGGAGCAGATAGGACATTTTAACTAAGGAGGGCCATTAATGAATTATATAAAATACATAATACGTTACATATTGATTCAGAAATTTAGTATGTTTGGATTACGATGAGGGGTAGCCTTCAAATCTGAGCGATTTTTGGTTAGAAGTGATATCTATTTAAGAACAGAATGACAAATTTTCTTGTATCTTTAAATATTATATCTAAAGTAATTCTTAATTAGTTTACACATCGGAAAACTTACATCACAGGTAATATCAATTATGAGGAAAATCCTTTAATATTATCAGTAATTATGGTTGAAACTGAATTTTAGAGTCTATGATGAGTCTTGATCCTTTTTTTGTAGCTAAAATAGGCTAAAATAAACTACGATGTACTCAAGTAAAGTTGGAATTTTTTTAATTAGATTATCGTATATTTATTCTTGTTTACTTCAATAAAGAAGATAGGATATGGTGACTCACAGATAAAAAAGAAGGCAAGAAAAATCAAGACATTGACTCAAATATTGAAATATACTAGCTTCAGATTAATAACCTATTTTTTATTTTGTCAATTTGCTTGGATTTCTCTAACCCCCTGCCCTTGGTGGACTGTTTTACAACCTTTCTCACAAGACTCTCAGAAACGTGCAACTGGAGACCAATACTTCTCATTGAAGTCCCAGGATCTTTGTAGATCACGTCATCCATCAGCAAGATACTTCTCCCAAATCACTTTGCAATGTAGAACGGTTGAATAAGGGATTCTAAGAAGGTAACTAATTTCTTTCAACCCTTTTTTCCCCTCCTCTCTGTGTCCCTTGTGCCTCTCTGTTCACTTTGGAACATTATCATTAATAATGATAATATTCATTATCAACAACTAATTGCACCCTTTCTTATTACAACAAGCATCAAACAAGATATTTCCCGTTTTACCACGATTTCTCAATCAATAAGTGATATTATATTATACATCAGCTAAATCGCACAACCCATTGTGGTGAAAAACATAAATTTTGATGCAAAATTATTGCTGACTGTCTAGAATTATGAAGTTTGTACAATTATACATCAGTAGTATTTTATATATCGATGTTGTCATATAAATACAATACCACGTGGGTATTTCAAACGATCTTCTCATTCTGAGGTCATATTTAATTCCCTCAAATAATATTTTTGAGCTAAAAAAATATACTCACTTCAAATTTTTCAGCTTAAAATCCCAAGTTAATCTTCTTTTAAGAGTTTTTTAACGAAAAAGTTATTGAATTTATTACTTAAGTGGATGAATTTGTCCTTTGAGAGTAGTTATTGATAATAATTATTTTATGTACAATAAGATATATATAGTAAATACTTTATCCCATTGTATATATATGAATATGATCATTTAATATAAGATTAGTTAATGGTTTCATTCATCCACCTATATTTAGCAATGTTTTCCTCTATTTAATTAAACATATACATAATTGAAAAGAAAATACTTTACGCTATCGGAAAAAGTAACTTTGGTTTTTTGAAATATGAAGAAAACTGGTAACATTGAAATATTTAATAAAGACACTACATAATATGATTATACTATGATTTAAAATTAAAAGAAGAATGCCATTAAACTTCTTTGTAAGGAGCAGCATAGGTTTGAAAAACATAGATGGATAATTTTTTTTTTGATTTTGACCATTTTATATTTATTTTCTATACTGATAATGAATGATAATGAAAATTTATAAGTCATTACTTGTCTAACCCACCTCTTATACTCGTATATCATAAATCATAATTCATAGTTACTTTATATTTTAATATATAATGTGTAGCTATCAAGAATCACATTGACATTTTGTAGTTTTAAACACGTTTTTCATTTTTCTAGCCTAGCCATAAATAAATATATACAGTTGGTATGTTGTATCTATCAGAGCGCCCCCGTTAGGAAAAAATTATAGCAATAATAATACAGCATACACAATATAAAAAAAGAAAAGAAAAAACGTTAAAAAGCGTGTTTGTAATATCTTTATTCCTTCCTTCAGAAGTTAAATTTCCTGTTCCGGGCTACGGATTGTTAGTGGAGTTGATGATTTGGGGTGTCAAATCCATCTAAATCATTTGAAAGCATGGGTTGATATCGTGAAGGTGGCTCCGCTCTGAGCGAGATTGAACATCCTTGATTGGTAAGTGTCGAGTTCCTAGTGGATATTTAATATTATTAATATTTATGATGTCTGTAATTTGCGACTGAAGATGGGAATGTAGTCGCGGTTTGCCGATCGCTTATGGCTCTCCCCTCAGTGTTCTTAAATTTTAACGTCTGAAACTTTTTCCATGTATACATGTTATAGTCCCTGTGTGTTGTTCAACCTTTTACTTATTTGTATCTTTGATTTACAGGGCTTACAGTTAATGTACAGGGTGTGTCGGGTATTTGACCCATTACTGTAATCATGTGCTAGCCGAATTGTGTCGTGGAACTCTACACCTTACCTCACCTCCAGAAAATCAAAAAAATGGCTTTTAGGAGACTTGATTTCACTTCTCCAGATGCAAGGCTTTTTTCTGTGGTGCAGAGGAGAGGCTGACCAACTAAACTCTATGTATTAGGGTGAGTTGATCGAAAGAATTGTTAAGGCATGCTCCAGATTCAGGCCACATGTGGAGGCTGTAATCGAAACAGATGGTGGATTCAATGAATAAATTTGTTATGGTTCAATCAAAGATGATTCCTGTTTTGTCCTTTGCCTATTAGAGCCAATAATTTTTAGAAAATATCACCTTTCTGTAAATCAATTCAGCGGGTTGTATTCCTACTCGCTATACTGGATATGAGGTCATGTTGCTTCCGCCCTCTTGAGTCAGAAGGTAAGTATTTAAAATATGTTTTTCCGCTACATTGTAGGATAATTATTTGATTTTGTTCATATAGAAACTTGAAATAAAAATATTTTTAACCAACTGAGTGTTCTTGATTCATTTGTGATTCTTTCTTTTGACAATGACTGATATTTATAGTAGCTTCGTCCAATCTGCCGCTTAATAATGTGTTATTCATATCTTTCTAAGAGGGTAGGAGAATAAGGTCCACTTTCTTAAGTAAGGTGTAAGGTGTTACTTTCTTTGAAATTTCAGCAATGCCTGGGACTGCTAGTGAGCTTACCGTGTGAAACATCGACTATTCTTCTTGCAAGGTAGATTATACAGTCATGAGAGTCTTAAATGTCAAATTGTGATGAAGAAAGTTCGGACGAAATTGTGAAACAGGATATACTGATCCTCATCATAGGGTCAGTGAAATGGACTTCTTCTAGCCTAGAGACATCGAAATTTTACACAATTTGACTCGTGGAACGGATTAGATGTGTCCTTTATTGTAGTTGCATCATAGGTAGCCTAGGAGAATTAATACTAAGTGTATGTATAGGGCAAAATATTCTGAGCCGTTCAGGTTCGGTTAAATCTTTCGACATCGTGTGTGGTATTATAGCTCCAGGATTTGTATAATGAGTATTTTGAGATTTTATTATCAACTTTGAGTTGAGCGTCTAGTCTCACACAGAAGTGAGTGTTCATTTGGGTGATATATGTATATAATTTGAGGCTCCATATGCTAAAATGAGTAGAGAGGTATCAATTCATATCATGAACTTGAGGTTTATTTGGGATTCAAATAGTAGTGACATTCTCGGTTCTGGTATTTTAATAGAATTGAGCATTAATTGTTCAATTTTTTACGACACTTGTATTCATCTTGTTCCGAACTATGAATCGACGAAGTGTAGTTCACATAAGATGGACCGAAGGTGATGTTGTTTAATAACATATCTTTAGCCTTTTAGTCATCCTCTATTTCAATGTATAATACATTTGTCAACAAATTCACTAATACATCCTATGATAGAAATTAAATCTATACTTTGTTTCTTTTATAAATTCTTGATTTAGTTGGAATCAATTTGATTTATTTTTCATATTTTGTAAATGTTGAGTTTCTTTATTGATATTAACTATAAATAATTAATTAATGGATAGGATTTATTTATGACTCATTTTGTTAAATAAGATCTTAATTAATGATGAAGGTCTAAAAATAATGTTCTGCTTTTCACATCATATGAGATAATGGGTTTTTAATGTGGAGGGATTAGATATTTTAAAATAACTTTTAGGGTGGCCATGGAGATAAAAACATGTTTTAGTCATTAACTATTTTCAATTTTTTGATAGTAAATTCTAGAAAAGTTAGGGCTCTTGCTCAGCCCCTAGAGCTTGTAGTGAAGCCGATGCATGAGTCTTACAGATAAAAATAATTAAATCATCTGAAGGTTGAAAAAGTAATTTGGTTAATTAATTAATTATTATCACCATTGTGACTATTAAATATAACAAAATTTTACTCCTTTTTCAAAAGGGTTTAAGTTCATAACCTGATGCTTGTTGTCCATACATAGTTGATAAACTTGTTACGAAAGTACAAAAAATTATTGCATATCAAATCAATTTTTTGAGCATTTTCATTTTTTTCCCATTTTAATAAGGTTTCAAAGCTTCATTGGAGTAATGGATGAACACCATTGAAAGTAGAGGGAATGTTCATTCCAAATTAAAAGCATAAAAAATATATATTTTTAAACCTCAATATTGATTTGTCTCAGAATTGGCTCATTCCAAGATATGTTCATAATATATATTTGAATTTAACACATAATTTTACAGTCTATTTTATAGTGGAGATACGTTAAATATTATTTTTTCTTACTCAATAATGATCTCAAATTTACAAAAAGATAATAAATATTGTAAAAATTGGAGTTCCTCTAGATCCGGAGTGAAAAAACTAATCTACATATGTACATGTATCATTGTATCCAAATTGTGCTTCAATTTCTTTTAGTTCCTTCTTCAGACTCAACCCGGGCTTGAAGTTAAAAACTTAAAAAAGGACTTGAACTCGAGTTCAAAGAAGTGTAAGACTTTTCTCGGACTCGTAAAAGATTACTCATGATAAGCAACATATCAAAGATATTTTTTTAATGATAAATTATTATATGTAAGATTACTCCAGGGTAAAAGAAGCTAAGTAGAAATTAACTGCTATCATGGAGTTAAACCCATTAATTTTATGCTGAATTATTCGATGAACTATTACAAATGAATATTCTAATTCATGACTTTTTCCAATGAATCGTTCTACACCAGGGCATAGCAACTATTGGAATTGAGATGACGAAATGAAGTGTCTCGTAGTGGCAGAAGCCGTGCAACATAGGAGTCCTGGGAGCCTTGTACTCCCTCTTTTTAATAAAATTATAAGAAATTATTTAGCAATAACTCATCAATAAAAATATTTTTCTAAATATGGGTCACCCCAAAAGTTTTTTTTCTAAGTACGGGTACCTATACTTTCAGAAACAATGCATGATCCCAGCTTGGAAGCCTATGTTAGTAAATATATTACGAATAAATTTTCTATGATCGTATCACTATGCCGAAAACTTGAATTCTTTTGAGGACTTTATCATTGAGAGATAAAGGATTCACAAATGATTGATTTTTTTATTGTTGAAGGACCAAATGAAAACCTCTCAATAAACAAAAGTTGCCAGCTACTATCCTACACTCCCTCATATACAACATATGTATAATCTGGATAGGCTCTATGTAGTCAAACAGATAATAAAATAAGACATATTTGCCAATTGGGAAAAATTATATTTTCCCTTAATAACTTTACTTTCTCTACATTTATGCGATTTGGACCCTGCCTTTTTTTCTAATACAAGTGTTTCTCGAAAAATCTGGAAACTTTTCCTGATTCTTCTTGCTTGATATGGTGAAATTATATTTATTTATATATCTAGGATGAATAATCATATTTTAGAAATGTAAGTCATAATAAAATTAGAACAGGATAACTTTTATTTGTATGTATTTATATGGTGATTAACTTAGCCTATAATTTTACATTTAGTCAATGAATAATACCTTAAAATTAAAATTTATTTAACGAACTTAATTATAATTTTTTTTTTTGGTGGTTTGAGGAAATTGAATGAGTTTTTTTTTTCTTCAGAAAGTTTGATGACTAGTAGAAAGATAAAAACATTTTACATGTAATTTTGAGTGTATGAGGAATGAGTGCCAAATGGAATGGGCTCATCAAAGAAAACTCTCGACATTTCCTGCATATTTCTAGGATTAATAAATACCAAATAACTTCCACGTTGATCCCTAGAGTTAGACACGCAAGAAAAGAGAACTCCATCATCTTCAGACATTCCATTTGGGTTTGGAATAAAGACGACTTCATTAGGATAGGAGTGATCATTTCCAGTTCTCCAGGACATTATCTCCCCAGAGTCGAGATTAATTTTTGTAATGGTGTTGCCACCACTTGTGGACATTCTCTCCACAAAATAGGTGTATTGATATTTTCTAAAGTTAAATCTGGGATTAATGATCGGATAATCAAATCCACGACCACGAATAGGGAATTGTGGACGGATAGTCATTATGCCTCCATCACGATAACCTGTAGTTTCACGCAATTGCAATCGATCCATTCCACCTTGATGATGATGAATTGGCAGTGTAAATCTTATTATTTGAGTATCAGAACTTCCTCCACAACATCCAAATCTGGATCTAAATTTGTTCATTCTGAGTGACTCGTAGACATTAGATCCATCATAGCTCATGACATCTATACAGATATTATTGTTATATTCGTAGCAATTGATGAAGTTGAAGAAATAATAAGGCTTATCAGTTGCGTAAGTGATGTCAATTTTTCTTCCAGTTCTCTTGTCCACAATGTAAAAATGGTTTCTTTCCCCAGTCATGACATCCAAGCAATCTTTAAAGTATCTATCTTGAGATGAACAATTTCTCATCCTGTTCACATCAAAAGCCCAAGGTTGTTCGCAGAAAACTAAGTAATTATCAGTCATGCCATAGGTGTGGAAATAACCAATATGATTAGGAAATCGGCATGGGATTGATGCAACTATGCTTACATTCTGGGACGAAATATCTCCTTGATACTTCATGAAGTAATACTTATTTCCTGACATAAATGAAGCACCTAAGTTGTAATATTCACCATTGTGATCCTGGAGAGGATAACCAGAACGAATATTTATGAACCTGGTCATATCTATCATGTCTCCAAAACCAAAAGATCTTTCATAATAAGGATCACTGGAGGCAATGCTCATGTTTCCAAAATGGTAGCAATTACAGTCATCCAAAGTGAAAGGACTCCCAAAGGATCTCATCATTGAATGATTGTTACCAACATCTCTTCTTGATCCATAGTGGGATGATGATGGTTGATGTGAACTCCCATAGCTGGGTCCAAAGCTTCTATACTCATTACTTCTCATGGATTGTCCATAACCATGAGCATCACTTGGATATCTCTTAGTAAACGTGACATAGTTACCTCCATCCTGTATCTTGAAAGAATTCATAAAGGATTGTTCCTGATTCCATTGATTACTGTAACTATGACTTGAGGGACTATTGAATAACATAAATCCTTGAAGCCATCCGGGAAGGTTTTGCCCTGTTAAACGTCCTCTAATTTCAGAGTAGGAAGAAGAGGGTGAGTTGTATCGATTTACTTCGAAAGCCATATCAAGGATGAATGTTCACGGAATCTATGAAACGACAGATGAACTGACGATAAATTCTTAATCCTCTATTCTTTTTATACTTTACATAGTGACTGAATGACTAAATATTTATTTGATTAGTTTGCTCCAATTGAAGAAACAGTTTTCTTTTTGAGTCTAATGAACCTTAAAAGGGGCTTCACTTTGTCACATTAAAAAAAGTATGAATTAGTATGGAGATATATAAATATTTATTTCTGTGAATATAAAATGGTATGTTTTCAAAAAATATCCTTCAATACTTAAATGCTTCTCTCAGAGGCAAATGATGGTAAAAATTGATACATAAATAGTTGAGGAAGACCTTAAAATTAATTATGAAGTTATATCTTGAAAGCTTTTGAAGGTTATATATTTTTTTTAGTCTGAACATCTCAGTGATGGGGCAAGTTCTCTTCTTTATTGAGCAGTATCCTGTATTTTCGACTCCATAATTCACCATAAGGACAAATTATCTTCTTTAGACGTTCTTGTAACTAAAATTGATTATTTCAAAGAACCAGTGAAAGATTTTGAGCTCATAAATTAACAAATAGATGGTTATGAAAAATCACTAGTCTAAGTTATTGGTTTCCAGGTATATTGAACTATTAAAATCTAGACAATTCGAAACTGTCAGTTCTACGAACAAACATTTTATTCTTTTTTCATCCAAATAGTAAATTTCAAATGAAAAATTGTATAATAGGGACCCATAGATAGATGTTATTTAGGCTAAATGGGGTATAACAGAATTTTCCATTGCCTACGGTCATTTTTTATAAGAAGGTCGTGTGCGAAGAAAGAGGAGATACAATGGTTTTTGAGCCTTGTGCCTCTACATCCAAGTCTCAAGTAAGTCTTGAGCCTAATCTAATGTCAGAATAATTGCAAACTATTTTAGTTGGATTCGATATATGTATATAATTCATGCCTAGTGAATAAGGTTCATTTATTTCTAAAATTATTTTTTTACTCATTAGAAATGTTAAAGTCAATGTAAAATCCATAAACTTAAATAGAAATAATTGAAAATCTGATAGTACTTTCAGTCAGCTCCTTGAGTAGTGATACTTCAATTGCTAAAATACATATTTACCTAGTTTAAAACATTTGAAAATTTTCATTTAACTTTGCAACAAACATATTTTGTATTAATTTGTAACGCATAATTGTTTTTCATGATAAGTATGGAAGAGCTCTGAAGCCTCGATATATATACATAAAGTAAAGTTAATTGACATGCTACTCTTCAATAACTCATAAAAAAAAATACTTTGTGACTTTAATTATGACATTGCAGGTCTTCTCAAAGAAGGGTTTAAGTCTAGATCAAGTCATGTATTGTCCAAGTTTAATTTGTGTGACAAGCCTCTAAACATTTTAAGAGTCACTTCTGAAGTAATCAAATTACCAATTCAAGTAAATACAACTCTGATACAAAATTAAAGTCCTTTCAGTTGTCTATGGCCATAAAATGAGAGAAGGTGGATTAATCTAGAATGTTTTAGACGCATAAAAAAAATAATTCACTTGAACAGCTTGTATGAATTAAGTCTTTGATTCATCATCTCTGACACTATAAAAATTAGTCATACTATTATTTTTCAAATTGAGATCGCAACAGAATCAGTAATTTCATAATTATCGTAATTTGGATATTATGAAATTGAATAAGACAAAATTAAACATTTATTCCATAAGAATGGTCTTCTTATATTGGTTTATCTCCGATTTCGACAATCTTGGAGGTAAAAATCTCTCTTGTTGTCAAGACAATAAACACTTTAACCAAGCTTTAATTAAAAATATTATCGTGGATTTTGTTTGCTCAAATATGCTTAAGTATGGAAAATATATTTACTGAGTTTTTAAACTTTTAGACCAATAACAGGGACGAAATGGTACCTTAAAAATGGATAGTATATGCAAAACCAATTTTAAGTTCTGTATTAAATATTAATACAACCCTAGAATTATGATGCTATATCAGTATTAGGTAAAATTCGTTCCATTGTTGAGGAGAGTTCTATTAAATAGGATTTGAGCACACAGATCAAAATAAAATTATTGAACATGTTTTTGTTTTTTTTTCATGTGGACAATATCATACAGAAAATAGCAATAGTCACAATGAGACATAGTTAAAAAGTTTGTCTACAAAAGTGGAGTAAATAATTAGTTTTTAAATATTCTATTAAGCAACTCTTTGTGTATTTCTAGAACTAAATGCAAGGGCCATTTTGAAAATATTTTTTTTTTTTTTTTGATTTATCACTTTAATTTCATTCCTAATAAATTGACGACGCATATAAAATGCTAGGAACATCACGTGCTACACTCATGACTGGTACTTATACATAAATAATACTCTGTACTTGACCATAATTCCAGATCACATAAGTTTCCTGGAAGTTCCAGAAGTCTCCCACATATTGATAGTAGCTCTCTGATGCTAGGAAATGAGATAAAATGTCCCGGATATATCTAGACAAAGCGAGCAAGACACAAGACAAAAATGTTCATTGAAAGAGCCTCATTTAACTTGGTGGCTTTTCAAATTACATTCATTTTTCAATCGATAAATTCTTTGTGGAGCTATCAAAAAAATATATATATATAAATAAGCACAGATCAGATCTAATTCAAGTTTAGTACATCACATCAAACTAAAATTCAAGTGTAAGATGAATCCAATAAGATCAACAAATTCATTGACGCTGAATGCTATGAACTTGAGGTGTATGCCATGAAAGTTACTCAAGGCTCCAAATCAAACATCATCTCTGTATAACAAAAACCTGCTAAAATAATGAGACATTAAATAAACCCACATTTAGATAAGTGATGTCTGCATGCGCTGCTCTTTCTGAGTGGGGGGGGGGGGTCGACATTCCCCTGAAATGGGATTATTCAGATTGGGATGTCAGAAAATGTTCAACCTGTTGGTAGTACAAGTACCGAGGTAGGTCTTAATTGAAAACATGGACATCTGCAAGTGTTATCTGCCATAGGCTGGTTTATAAATATAGCTAAATCCGGATAGGAGCAATTCGAATAAAAACAACTTTATCCCAAAAAATAATTGTTTTAGCCCATAAAGAACTTTGTATAGCATTTGTAACAATAACATTCATACATTCTAGTTTTAGACTTAATCCCCTCCCCCAAGCAAGTCAATTTCTCAGACATTAATTTTGTGTTCCAAAATAAGTTTTCAAATGTGAACAACGCAGTCATGACGGGGTTGATTGTAACATTGTAACAAATTAACATCACAATTCTTTGTACGTACATTTTTATAAATACATATTAGTGATGGATCGAGTATTTTAAAATGCAGATAGTCAAATGAATATCAAAATTTAGAAATTTAGGGATATAAATAAGTCATTTGGTCATCTTGTACATTTATGCAGATGTCAAACTCGTAATGGAATGAAAAATGAGTCCATATTTAATTAACCAGTAGAATAAACGAATGTATAAATTTAGTCATCAATTTTTATGTTTATATAATACTATGTCGATTCAATCTTTTCAATAATAATGAGTCTTACTATGAATTTGTACTACAAAGGTCGAAATATATTATTACATATACATATTTGATAGAATAATCATTTAAATTTCCTCTTGATTATACGAGCTTTCTTTAAAATTCCAATCATTAATTGTGAGCATTTATAAGTTATTTAATTATATCTTATTATATAACATAAAACTTATTATAACTAATTCATGTTATATATTTATGACAAAATTATATTATAAAAGTATTGTATTAGTTTCATCACAGCAAGAAATTCCCGGTAGGCTTCCAGAAGGTTTATATAAATTCAATGACAATGCAATGAGTGACTAAGATGACAGCTAAAATCAGGTATATCTACTGCACATACTGTATGCCAGCCAATAGGCAGCCAATATTCATTTGAATGGAGATGCAAGAGAGAAAGAGGGTGCTCATTTTGTCTCTCAGTTACTATTTCCCCTCAAGAGGCACAAATTTCATCACAAAGAAAGTGACAGCCTCTAAAAGCGTGCGCTCCCTTAACTACCACTCCATTAATAACTTCTAGGAATAAAAGCTTATCAATGAGCGCGTAGATAAAGCCTTGCTTCGTACATGATTTTCTTTTTAAATACGACGTAAATACTCGAATAACTGAGAAGTTTCCACACTCATATAAAAGACAGGGATTTTGGTGATTAGGAATCATATTATCCAAAATGGTACTTCAATTTAAAGTGACTTCGTTTCTAAAAAGTGAATCTCCCGAGATCCGCCGGTTCCCTCTTGAGGAGCCCGTTACTTTGGAGTTGTTTCGGTCTGAAATCTCAGACTTGTTGGAAGAGGCTCGTTTTAAGCTTCATTGGTGTGATGAGGATGGAGATGAAGTGACAGTCAAGACGGAGAAGGAATTTCAACTCGCTCTTCAATCCATGACTTCCTCCTCCCCGAAATTCATTGTCACACCTCTTGAAATGAAGTTTAATTCATCCTTTGGAACAGGAGAGCTTCATCGAGGTGTGGTCTGTGATGTTTGTAACACCAACATCAAAGGTTTCCGCTACAAGTGTTTGACATGTGAGGACTATGATCTATGTTCCAAATGTGAGGCTGAGGGTCATCACAGTGATCATCGATTCATTAGGATCCCTAAACCAGAGGATAATCTTCCTAGACAATGCTTTCGTCGTTTCCAGAGAATGACTGATGGAAAGTGTCCTGCCAGGAAGAATGAAGGGGGAAGAAACCCCTCAAATCCTCATGCACATCCAAAAAGCCATTTAGTCCATCACTTTGGTAATTTGTACAACCACATTGACAACACACTCGCTGATGCCTTTTGGGGATCTATGGGGAATCCCTACACTTGTGGATTTACTCACAATACAACCACTACACACAACGAGAATAACAAGGAAAATGAAACCAAAGAAGGATCAAATCCACCCTCTAATGATAGCAAGAAAGAAGAGTCACCCGGAACTCAAGTTCCTATTAATATAACTTCTAGTAAAGCTGCAGAAATTATTAATCCCACAGAAGAGGCTACTAAAGAAGTGATGATTGAATCCAAATCAGCTTGTGAGGAACCCTCTGAGTCGGGCTCTGATCAAGAAGAGTGGACAAAATTAGAGGATGAAGACAAAGACAAATCCTTTTTCGAAGTTCCAATTAACGTTGTGAACAAGGAAGGAGAGGAAAATGAAACATCAAGTGTCTCCTCATCCTCAACTACTACAACCACCACACAAAAGGGAACTACTGTCACTTCAGAAGACAAGGGACACAGTGTACCCATTCAAATGACAAATAAACCCTTTAATGGAACTCATGCGGATCCAAGGGTTGAAGTAGCAAGACAAGCTATGTTAAATATGGGATTTACTGATGATGGAGGATGGTTGACCAAGTTATTGGAGACCAAGGGTGGAGATATTGGCTTGACTCTTGATGTCATTCAACGTCGAAAGGATTAATTATATTATTTATTATTAAAATTATTATTATTATTATATGAGTTTTAATTTGTTTTTTCCTTATGTACATTTACTATGAATAAATATAGTATTACTTAGCATTTAATTATCATGTATAATTGATTTTTACTATTTTTAATTGGGTTTTAAGCTGTTCAAAAAACAAACACAAAGGGAATCAGATATCTAAACTGCATTTTAAGTAGTACCTTTTCAATTTATGAGTAGGTCGATTAAATCATCTTATGCATTTTAATATTACAGTAGTCGCGAAAATTGGAGAGAGGGGAATGCCTTTCACTTCTTCTAATATGTACAAGAAACTTGAATTTTGTTTGTCCCTAAGAATAGGCTTCTCTATGTCGAGTTGCTGGCAACACCCCACATTCGAAAACAGTCTCTGGATTAATCGGCAGAAGTTATCGAATATTACCAGTTATAGTGTATTATTTCTAAAAACAGCATACTATTTTATTGAATAAAAAACAATACAAAATCAACATTAAAAAAAAAAAAATCCAAAACATGGCCAATGCAGCCATTTTTGAAAGATTTTTATTAACCCTAATTAATATTTTTTTATGCTAACTATCCGTGTGCATAACTTAAGGGCTGTAACAGTAATTTCAACACGTATATTAAGATTTTTTTGTCTCTCCACACTTATTATCATGAATAAAGTAAAACTTAATCCAAAATTTAAAAAAAATTAGGAATTACTTTTTTAAAATTTTGACAGATGATCTGTTTATTTAGGTAACGAGAGAAATTATACAGCTGCCAAAATGGCCACGCTTGGACTTGAGTTTGATAAATTAATTATTTATACTAGGATTTTGAACCAGATTTTCCGATTTTTAGAATATGTGGAGTCTAGTTAAAGAGTTTTACATCTGTGAAATTTACAGTTTTTAGTCTTTTAATCTTAAGGGTGCGAAGCCTAAAGATGTGTTGTCAGTAACCCCCTCCCCCCTCCTCGCCTTTCTAAAGCCAACACTATTGATTTCATGTCATTCTGTCAATAAAAGTGTCATATTTGTCAATATAAATGAATCGAACGTAAAATTAATTTCAAAGCGGATTTGAGATATTGAACAAATGGGAAATCTAATTTGAGTTCGTTTTTGGGTCGGAAAGGATCAAAATATCTCTGTTTTGGAGTTGGATAGATGTTAAAGATATCATCATAAAATAGGAGTAAAAATAAGATATGAAATTCACTTTTTCTAGAGAAGATTGCAAAATTAAAGAATCCAAAAGTTGTGGAAATTTGATTAATGTAAAAATTATAGTAAAATTTAATAATCGTTTTTTTAATGCAAAAAAGTATTTTAAAAATAAAGTTTTAGATACAGATATAAAAAAGAACTTTTCCAATAAAATATCAAATAAATTTGATTTATCTATGAATTAGAAGGAGTCTATTAGAAATTTGATACTTAAATACGCATCTACATATAGTAGTGGGGAGAAAAATGCCTACTATTGAATTATAGTAGCATAACGGAATAAAACACATACAAACTATACAAGATGATATAATAAGAGGAGTTTTGTTATTATAATTTTATGATTGGAGACGATCAAATCCAATAAATCATTGATTGCTCATCTTAGGTATAAAATAAAATTATAAAATTCCTTTAGAACCTTGTAATTTTTTGTAGACAAGATTTGAAGAAATTGAACCATACCCTGTTTAATCCGGATTTGATCAATTCGGGTTTCTCTAAAGTACGTTTTGATTGATTTATTTCAAGATCATGTTTATAATAAAACCCACATTTAACTTGGAAAAAAGATAAAAATATAATTAGTTTATAGCACTGACATTTTCAAAGAGTCAAGATTCAACTGGTTTAGCCCATCCTCGTAACCAAATACTCGGGTTCTTTGGAATATTGCACACTCTAATTCTATTTGTCATTTTAACTACTCCTTAGTTTCCAAAAACATATCCATGACTTCAAAGGCGTAGATAGGAGTTTGTTACGAGGGAATCAGAGTTGATTTTACAGTAAACGGAGTCGGAGGAAAAAGGTACAGTGTACAACAGTTCAACTATCCTGGATTCCATTGTGTACAATTGATGCATTGGGGATACCATAGCTTCAATCCATCAATCATTTCTATTTATTTATCTGACATCCCTAATGAGTGATCTAGTGTTGATTGGCTTAGCTGTATTGGTGCTGTAAATAATTCCCTTGTATTTAATGAAAAATAATCCCACAGTTGAGAAAAATCGACAATTTTGGGCCTTTTTCTTTTTGAAGGAGAGTTTAATATAGTATATGAATAATAAAAATTGCTATGTCTACAAGACCTGAACACTTGCACTCAACGCCCCTCCCCCTCCTTGTCTCCAGTGCCAACTATGCCTCTAATGAAATATGGACATTATTTACTCATTTTTTGTTAATGTAACATTATCAGGATGATGTATTTCCAATTGTGAAAAAAATATGACTACATTTGTTAGACTTCGAAATAAGAAAGTAATACACTCTTAACTAATAAACGTTAAATTGTGTATTGTAAACGTATAAATTAGTATTTCCAGGAGTACTTACTCAACAGCAGATAAAATATAAATTGAATACGGCTCTCATGTCATATTTTTAGAAATTATCTCATTTTTTTTATTATTTTTCATGTCTATAAATTTGTTTATAAGATAACAAATGACTATGTATTCCACTTGAAAGGATAAAACTATAATTTACACAAGTGTGAACAAGTGGATCGACTACCTGCTAGTATATGTAAACTATAAAATATATTAATCAACTTATTATTAATGAAATGTTGTTGTTTTTCTACAACTCATCAGAACACCTACATATCATAGTATGTCATGAATAACTTTTATCTATAGGTACACTTCTTCTTAAAGGTTGAATATCTGTGGTTCGAAATTGTTATTAACATTCTCTCTAATTTGAACCGCAATACTCAATAAACGTTCGTTCATGTCTATTAATGAAATGTGAGACAACAGATTCAGACATAATCAGAACAAGAGTAAAACAGTCTTGACACTTGCATGCAGATAAAGGGCCTTTATTTTATAAGAAAGCTGTGTATTGATCTCGAAATGAAGTATTCTAAATATTGACAGTTGTACGCAGTGATAAATAAATATATCTTTTGATTATAGTAACAAGGATGTAATTTTCAAATCAGGGGCAACGATAGTTTGTTGAACATGGAGGAACTAAAAAAAACCGCATATCAATATAAAAATTGACGACTATATCTAACCATCATTGATTAAATAGATATCTGAACTGTGAATGCAGAAAATAAAATAAGCAGTATTTTGTACGCTCTGTTGATTTTCGAACATAATTGTATCAGTTTTGTACCCCTTGGACTCGATTAATTAAATTATTTGCCAAGTTTTGCCATTTTGTGTTACTCATAATCAGAGTTATTATTTATTTTTCTAATTTGTGTACTTTCTTCTTAACTCAGTGTGTCTTGTTTTTAAGAAGCTCTGTCGCTGCAAAAATAATTTTTAAAATAAGAAAATAACTGTAAAACACAAGGGGCTGTTAAACTCCCCTCAACTATTAACGATTTTTTGAGTAAATGTACAAAAAGGCGAGAGAAGGAGTGAAATATACTCTAATATTGCCGATGATGCTATTTATGATTTGATTAAATACACAATTTCTATATAAAACATATTCTCCTTCAACTTTTTAATGTATGTACACTTGTCATCGAATACTCCTCCTAAAACGTAAGAGACAGCATTTTCAAATATAATAAAAAAAATTAAAAATAATGATGGATTTTTCATTTTTTTTCTTAAATGCTCAATCTGAGCCCCACTCTCAAATGACGGATTTGTGAATCAGTCAATATTTTCAATAAAACAGGGCTCTTGGGTTATAAAAAATGTTTGCAGATATATTTACAATACTTTTGGGTAGCAATCGGTCTCAAGGAGGCCACAAGGGGTTAAAAACTATAGTTTTGCTTACTGAATTTTAGCTTAAAACAACTTAAAAGTAAGCTATGGATATTTTATGGTCCTTTATGTCGGATGAGGATGTTTTTGATATCAAAATTGAGCTTAAATTTTGTTGCCTGGTGCTCTTTTTTCATCAAATTGAATATTCTCCCTTTATGCAGGATGACACAAAATTAAGACGATATCAACTAAGCCTCAGCTCAATTCGGAATGAGAATAAATAAATATTAACGAATATTATAATTATCTTCTATCCTATTTTGTGCAACTATCATTCTTTCCATGATGCCACAGTAATATCGAACACGTCAACATTAAATACACAAATTATTTGAGAGTAACATGTTGACAGAGCCTGTCAAGTACATATAGTGACTACTCAATGGTTGTTGTTGTTAATTCCTTAAAAGTATGTTTGTTAAAAAAAAGTTTGAAGTCTCATTCATACAACATAAATAGAATAATTAATGAAGACTTATGAGATATAAGACACTATAATTTATTACTCAATTCAAAATTAATATTTTTAAACTACGTAAAACCTAATGTCATAATTCTAATTGACTTTACAATAGCAAGTAAGAAGAGAGACTGCAAAGCAAAGCTTCATCAAGAGAAACTTCTGCTTGTACTATCAAATTTATAATTTATACGCGTAAAGTTGAGTAAATTGACCGAGTAGGTCATAGTTAGGGTTGGGCACTTTGTTGCGATGAAAAAGCGTGATTGCAATTGCTATATGATTCTTTTGCATTTATCTGCTGATTGTTGTTTGACAATATTAAATCATATACAATGTATATGTATTTGTCGCAAGTTGTCAATTCAACAATATAGATAAGACTGAATTCCAATTGATTATCAAGGTATGGGTGCCAACTGATATTTTTCTTTCCTTCTTTAAACTCAATGCTATCTCAGCATTCTGCCCACGTCTATATAGTCATAGACAATATGAGTAGGAATGTAAAAAATAAGCAAAATGCCGCGTGCGAGATTTTGTGGAGTTGGCATTTTTAACAGTACTTTTTGTTTTCCAAAGTTGTGATCATTTTTCCTTTATTACTGAGGGGAGAACATCTACAATAGCAAATGTTAGAAAAGGGCTCATTCTCTCGTAATAGTTGTTAGTTTACGACTTGTAAGCTAAAGATATATAATTTTCTGATATTAATTTGAGTTAATTTTCTGCCTCTTATCGATGGTAAACATAATGTTATTATTTATTATTGATGTCTTCATTTGTATATATAATGGAGAATAGCAGAGCTTGTAGCTCAATGAAATGTCATGACAGCTCTAGCTGATTCCCTCTCAACATTCATTAAATTGTCAGAGTTACCAGATTGATTTTCTCTTTTTTTTATTTTACACACCCCATTCGCATATTTTTTACATTTTTATTTATTATAATAATCAGAAATTAAACTACTTATAATTGTAATACGTTCTTGCCTCAACGATATAGAGAAGACGGAATTCAAATTAATCATCAAATTTACCAACTGTTACCATTCTTCCTTAACCTCAATTTTATCATAAGATTTTGCACATGTCTATGACTCATAATTTGTACAAATGTAATTCGTTGAGGGAAGAAAAATGAAAGGAGTATATGCGAGTTCACTTAGCTCAAAGTGTCAAATGAACATAAACGTAATGTTATCTGACGTAAATGGGTCTGAAAATGAAGCTTCGCGACGCACAAACCTCTCCTTACGTGCTACTGTATACCCAACTTCAAACTAAAAAAATGCAGGACCACATTTTTGATGACAAATTTGACAGATTATTCTATTATTTGATAAAAAAATATCCTTCTTTTTTATAAAAGACATTTTAAAATCATTTTGACAGCAAACATGGAGTGTAAAAGTAATTTTGTAATATTTTGATAAAGTAATAATATTACAGTAATATCTAACTATCCAAATCCTTTCATATGTGCTCAATAGTTTTGACTCAATTAAGGGTCCAATTGATCCAAACAGTATACACAAAATATTATATAATATAAAGGTGTAGAAAGTGCTTATAAAAATACATTTTGTGTGCTGATTACATTACTTAAGGTAAGCCAAAGAAGTTTTACACAAAAAAAATGAGAATTCATAGTTATAAGGGGTCAATTTGACTCAAAATATGGCAAAAGGGTTTAAAATTTCACATATGTAGTCATCGTAATTACTTTTTGCATAGAATATTTTTTTGCAATATTTTCATTTGACTCATTTTAAAAATATGTATTTTGGGTAAAATAAACGGAAATAGTTCCATTACGAAATCATATAGACTTGTATCATCTCTCCTAAGCATGCACTCAACACATTATTTCTCAAAATAAACTGAAACAACAACAGCAACAACAAAAAGGCTTACATGTGTGTACAATATGCTTGTACTTAAAAGATTTTTTAAATATTTCATTGTTTGCCAAGAGGAGAGCAACATTTCAGGAAGTCAATGAGTCATTACATAAGTTTGACATTTACGCTTTAAACTATACATATAAGCTCTCATTTGAATGTGTGTATATAGTATGAATATAGGCAAATCTCCCTAAAATTAGACTCTTTCTACGAAGAAGCTAGAATATTTTTTTTCATTTATACAAAGATTTTCATTACAACTCTTCTTCTTTCCTTTAAAAAGAGAAACGAAATAAATAGATCATTAATCAAATTTTAGCTATAAACGCCATGTAAGGACATTCACAGTTTAGAAAAACAAGACTACTAGTTAAATTGATCAACGTTGAAGACAATTGCAGGGTTGACGAAACAAATATTGAAGAATTGAATAAGGTATTATCCTTATTCTGCACATCTTGTAACTATTTTTCCTAAAGAAAAACATATATCAGTTGATACTTAGCCAACTATTCCCAACTGCAGAATTATTCTCCATTTGATAGTAGATTCTTACTTACAGTTGAACAACAACATATTCGAATTTAACCAATCAAGATTCAGAACAATGGATTAAAACTGCTGAGAGGACAATTTATGGTGTTTCAGCCTTATTTCAAAACACGTGTTGCTTATAATAACCTCCCTTGAGAATTTATAAGTTCATAAATGACGTTTTCATAAAATATATAGTTATATGTATGTAAAAGATTGATTCATAGGGAACTTGAAACACTTGTTTCTGCTTATTCCTAGCTTTTTCATCTCAAATAAGCTATTTTATTTTAATGATAAATAATAATAAACTATACAAAAAGGATGCTACTGCAGAGGGCGCTGGGGGGCGCTGCAATTTAAAATTAAAAAGAAAAGATTAAAAACATCTCTTTATAGCTAATAATTAATTTGAATTGAAAATATGTATAATTGTTCATCCTTTCAATCAGGAGTTCTAAGCCTTTTAGTTCGTAAGTACCATATAGATAAAGGAGAACAGAATGTTTCTGCTCTATTTTTTATAGCCCAATATAAAGCATGTATGTATATGTCGATGTACAACGTAACTTTATTCAATCATTTCAATGTCTTACACCGTCTGTTATGACGCCAGAAGTAGAGGTTTGTTCAAAGAAAATAATTCGAATCGAGTTTTCTTCACTTTCACTATTTCTTATAGAAACATCATCCTTTCCACTGTTTTTTTTTTTAAATGCTATTTGATCTGTGAAAGTTTTATACACAAATTGAAAATTATTGAGCTCATTGAATAGTCTTATTAACGTTATACTGTAGATCTTAAATACTGATAGGCAAAATAAATATCCCTCCACTGTTGCTTCTTTGACATGATAAAAGAAGTAACAAGCAACTTAGATAACAATGAACAAAAAAATATTGTAAAATCATGTTTTGAAAATTTATACTATTTATTTAGTTAATCGTCTTTGTTTAAGAAGAACGATGCTTATCTAATTAGACTAAAATCACAATACTTGCTTATTTGTCAAAGAGAGTTTAGTCCCAACTCCCCTTCCTGGGAGTACTAGGACCCCTGATGTAAATGTATATAGAATCTTATCCTCATAATTTAAAAAGAAATGTTGCATTTTTGTGTTTGTCTAAATGTTTATATTCTAATACATTAACATCTAGCTAAATTTTAAGAATCAGATACTCATTTGAAGATGTTGAAGCAGAGAAGTCATTTTGTACATGTGCAAGTCGAGATATAAGCCTTTTTATTACGAGTCTTTGATGAATAAATGCATCTATTTTGAAATGATTAAGTAGATTACTGGAGAATCCGCAGGATTTCGGTTATAGAAGGCTAACTCAAAAATATCATTACTAAGCCTATTTATCAGCATTTAATTATTTACTGTAAAATATATTTTTATGGAGTTCTTCTGAGCCCTGTACGACGAGCATTTTTGTCCACTCGCAACCTCAACTTACAAAAGGGAAGGAAATATTTGGCAGTATAACTGGTAGCTATTCTTATGTATTTTCCTTGTTGCCAACTTTTTAATATTGGGTAGAGTTATTATTTAGACATACTATACATTTACACATTACATAGAGTCAGCTGCTTTAAATCAGAAGAGTCCACTGATGAAAATCAGCTGAAGGGAGAATACACTGTGTTTTTGTTTGTCCCAAAAAGCTCGTCGTACTGAGGTATTGTTTAATTGGTTCATTTAAAAGCAGAGAGTATCTCTTCTATTTTTAATTATATAACCTCCATTTAAAAAAAAATCCTCTCTGTATGTCCACTAACTACCATGACAAAATATTTCTGATCCCTCTCCCCTACCTCAAATCTCTCCAATATGACTTGAAGATATATTTAAATGAAACAATGTTTTGCATGCTGTATATTGCTACCCAATAATCAATGTATTTCAGGCTCTATCTCACCATTAATTTCTATATACAAATATTTACACAAATCTCTGAATATAGCAAGTGTGTGTTCCAAAGGGAATGGGTTCATCAAAGTAAACTCTCGAAATTTCGTTCATATTGGAAGCATTGATGAAGACCATGTAACTTTGATTTGAATCACGAGAATTGGACACACAAGAAATAAGGACTCCATCATCTTCAGTGATTCCTGAAGGATTTGGAACAAAAGCAACCTCGCTTGGATGTTCATATTCATTCCTTGTTCTCCAAGCCATTGTCATTCCAGTGTTGACATTAATTTTAGTGACTGCGTTGGCATAATAATTTTTAGGATTTAAACCATGGATCCATCCAACAACGTAGGTGTACTCATATTTTCTAAAGTAGAAATTAGGATTGATTTTAGGATACTCCATGCCGTTTTCATGGGTTAAATATTGAGGACGAAGCGTAATAACTTCTCTATGACGAATAGCTGTTGCTCCCATCCAATGTCCATGGTTGAGATCAATGCCCTCCTCATAGTAGTCAAGAGGAAGAACAAATCTCATTATTTTTGAGTTATTAGAGAAGCTTCCACAATGATCATGGGATTTTAGCTTATTCATCCACATATTATCAAAAATATTGGATACATCATAGGCTAAAATGTCGACAATCACATGTGATCCATTTTCATAGCAGTTAACGAAATTAAAGAAGTAATAATCTCTATCAGTCAGGTAATTCATTTCAATGCATCGACCGGATTTCTTTTCAACAATGTAGAAACGATTTCTTTCACCAGACATGACATCCAAGCAGTCCTTGTAGGATCTTCCTTCAGCCTTGAGTGTTTTTAACTTGTGAACATCAAAAGCCATGGGTTGTTCACAAAAGATAAGATAACTGTCCGTCATACCAAATGTATGAAAATAACCAATGTGATTAGGGAATCTCGAAGGAATAGTGGCAACATAATTGACCTCATTAGGGTAATTATCACTACCATAATTCATTTCAGATGATGCTTTTGGGAATTTAACAAAGTGATATTTGTTGCCTGTGATGAATGAGGCAGCCAAATTGTAGTAATCGCCATTATGGTCACGAAGTGGACGACCAGTTTTGATGTTTACAAAGCGGGACATATCAATGAGATCTCCTGTACTCACTGACTCGGGATTAATGATTCGCTCATAGGCAGTCGTTTCGTTCGTGGCCATAGTTAAATTTCCGAATTGATAAAAGGAACAGTTACAATTGTCCGTGGCATCCTGACTCTGTAGATTGTCCATACCCAGGGGGTTACATCTCATTAAAGAATAATTTTGTCCAAAGCGTCTGCGGTGTCCATGGTAGGATTGAAATGATGGAGAGCTTTGATAACTATTTTGAACCATGGTTCCAGGAGTACCAAACTCCGTCTTAACAGGCTTATCCTCATTCTTAGCCTCGATAAAGGCATCAGATTTAAGGTAGTTTTTGTTGAAAATGATTTGGTTGCCTTTATCTTGGATCTTAAAGGAGCTAATGATGGAGAGACCATCCATCCAATGATTCGCTGATTGAAGTTTATGATCAAAGATACCAGCTGGACTATTGTAGAGAAAAATTCCTTGAATCCATCCAGGAAGACTTTGTCCTCTTAATTGTCCACGGACTTCAGAGCAGGGATCATTGTTGACAAACATGTTTTTGTTGAATTCTTGAGACATTTTGAATGTGTGTTGATTCAGTTTCCTCCAACACTTTGCTTTTATATGTCTGCAAAACATAAAAAAAATTAAATTAAATCTCATTGCTTGAATGATCTTATTTTCCCTTTCGAATAATGATACACTTCGATGCACTATTTCTGTATTTATTATTGAAATATTCACTATGTATGTATATTCATCTCATTAATGAGGGGAAAAAAGGCTTCTATAGGAAAGAATAACCTTGTCAAGTATTTTTGATACTTGCAAAAATTATGACTTTTTTCACTTTTTATTTCATTTAGATTATATTTATCTACAGTAAGCTGCCCCTTTTTCTGGTCAATCCATTATTTTGTCTGCTGAGATCCTAATTCTTCATGAGAATGAAAGATATTGCTGATCGATAAGGTCTCAGTATTCTAAGTATCGATAAGACTTATAAAGTGTATTCGATTTCAACTAAAAAGTCAAATAAAAGTAGGAAAATATATAAAAAATGCTGCAATATATTTAATTTTTATGAAGAATTCGGATCCAGGGAGTCGTTTGATTTCTATAAAATATAAGTTTAGTTAATATTGCACTATTTCAAAAAGTATTGAAAAATACTTATCACGTATTTATAATAGTTTATTGATATAATAATTAATTATTATCGAAGGTTATTTAGTATTTTTTCTAGTATGGTTACTCTAAAACATTTTATCTGAAATCCTGCTAATATTTTATCTTTTTGGGCCTGAATTCTGACCTCTCAAGCCCTTAAAAAAGAGCCAAGTTTCATTCAAAAAATGCCATTTCTCAAACTCGAAATAACTAAAACTCTCCATTTCTCATTTTTTCATCAATATGCAGCAGAAAATCCTTTGGTGCCCACAAAATAGCAAATTGACCCTAAAACAGGACAGCCTATTGTACACTGTATTTTTGGCTTTATTGAGCTCTTCCATTAAATTTGATTTATTATTCTACGATTGATTAATTACGTTTTATTTAACATAAAATGCAAATTTGACAAATGTCTTTTAGTATAAAAATAAGTATGTAATTTGTTACAAATACTTGTATAAAATATATTGACTAAGAAAGCTGTCAAATATAAAACATACGAGAAGTTTTTTAATGTTTTTCCCATCTAAGGAAAAGTTCCAATCTTGCACATTATTTGTAGATACCTAAACTATTTTGATACATATAAATAGTTTCTTTGATTGTATGTATATACTCAATTTGGTATCTATGACGATGTTATTGAGCCAAAATTGGTCTATAAAAAGATCCTCTGCGTTTAATTAGGACACGTTTTACTATTTAGAACAGGAATAAATGATATATCAAAATTTTGGAACCAATACATTCCTAATTTATATCGGAAGATCACTACGAAAAGGTGTTAGTAAGAGGATGATTAATATTAAAGAAAATATATGAAAAATATTTCAAGTATAATTTTCTTAAGTTAATTAATTAATAAATTAAGCAAATATTGCCAAGTGTAAGGACATGCTGCCTAAAAATAAAAAAATAAATTTAAATATCTTTCATGCAGTTATTCTAAGTCTTTATATTTCCATTTTAGTTACCCAGATTTTGAATGGACACATACAAATATGTAATTGTTGAGCAAAGTGTTTTTAGATAAAATTTCTTTTGTCAAATTGCACCAAAAAAGAATAGCCAAACGGTTGGAATGCATAAAAGTCTTGGCTAACTACCAACGCATTTAGTGCTTTTTTTTCCGGAAGGTTATGAAAAATGCAATAAAAATAGCTATGGATCCTTAAAAATATATTCTACAGAGAAATGGAACACCCGGAGTTTTTCTCTTATCTTCATATTTCAAGATCTAACTGCATCTATGTATTTCAGACATTGAATTAAAAATGAACAAAAAGAGATACATAGAATCATATTAAGATTTAAATACATTACAAATATAAATGTTGAAGACAAGATTAATGATTTTGTTTAATGGGTTGGCTTACTTTTGATGCATTGTCTGAAACACTTATTTCTAATAACTTTTTTATGGAGATCTACAAAGATTATATAATTCCTTTGATCTTGTAATAGAAGAAATTATCAGAAATAGATACTGTTTACTACATTATTTTTAAAGAACATAATATACATATTACAATTTCGACGGTCTTAAGCTTGACACAATCAGATTATCAACGTTTATCCATGTCGCTTCAATGTTGCATGAATTAACTCTCAAGAAAACATATTCTTTTATTGTATTATTTTAGGGTTATGACAGTAGTTGTCACGATTTTGGCGCAAGAGAAGAACTTAATTATCATCAATAGTTGAACAAGTTGTTGGTCGTTCATGCATGAAGAAAGGTCTACTTAGTTTATCTAAATCAGCTCATCAATATCTTCTCATGTGTATATTACATCCATTAAGACACTTCAGTCCTTTTATTCTTAATAGGGTTTTATAGTTTCTTAAGTAAAGTTGTGTCGACTTCATATTTAATTCAGTGTGCTTGAGTTTTTTATCTATAAATCTCTCCAAATGCTTTGAGTTTCGTATTTCTTCATGAAGTAACTTTCTAATCAGAATTGTATAATGGGCGGATAGAGATATCCATCAAAGGTGCCAAACATTGACTGTTAAAAAGGTAGTATTTCACCCTTGCTTGTGTCTACCTTTTTCATCTTCTTTTTCTTTTCAATATTGACCGCCAGAGGACAATACAGTAGATGTCAATACATTTCAAATATACGCCATCATTCGTTTTGGAGAAGCTTTTTTTATCGAATTTTGAATGGAAGAAGTTTAAAAATAATTTCAATAATTGTAATTTTTGACCAACCTAACTGTTAGATCCATAATTTACCCCAAAAAATATTAGAAACTTATGGATCTGAATCCCTCATCAATTATTAACATTATTGACGTTCCAATCACAAATCTACAATTCGCTTTTTATTATACCATATGCTTACTTATTTGTTCATATATCTTAATGAATTTGCGTCATGTTGCGACTATTAATGTTATGTTAGCTCACTCATGCCAAATTGTTTGAATAATTTTACACTTTTTCTGAATAGGTTTGTGACCATTTTTTGAAAATTGATTATCTAAATAAAAAAAGTGATAAATGACATTGTACAAACACTAGAGCTGTGTTGCTCAACACATATATTTTGGAGAGTTGATCAAATTTGGAAATGGCAGGAGAGTAATTTAAGGACTAGTCAACCACGATTAAAGAGAAATAATGGTTTTTTAAAGACATAATCAATTTAAAATTACACTAAATACATTTTGTCAACGATTGATACTTGTACCAGGGCCAACTGAAGGCAATAAAAGTAATTGGATAATAATTGGAGCAAAATGATTATGAAAAATTTGTGTCTTAGTACGTAGCCAGTTGAGATCTTTTGTACTCTTTGTGTAGTTTTTTTTTTACTGCACTATGGTATTCTTCTTTCAATGGTTGATGTATTTTGTTTCTATTTATTTGCACAGAAATATATATAAAAAAATACAAAAAATAACATAAACAAAGCAAAAACAGAACGAGTTAAGTTAAAAAAATAAAAGGTACAATATTTTTCAATTAAATAAATTGACACATTATCAAGTCAAATTACATAAAAACAGTCAATATGTCTGCATTGTCTATTTGTGTTTAAAAGAATATTATCTACGGAACATTATTGATTTTATGCACAAAACCTATTCTTGTGCATTTTATAATTATTCATACAATGAATAATATCCTTTCTACTACTTCAAATCCTTCTGACTAATAATTGATGGAATCAATATATTGATAAAATTAATTAGTCCATCAAAATCATGCCTTGGAGCAATAAAAATAAATTATCATTGAAATATAATTTTTTTCTATTGAAAATAAATATAATATTAAGTAGTTTCTCCCTTCCTCTCTTGGTAATGAAGAAAACAATTATTTTTTTCTGATAATTGTACGAAAATTGATATTTTTGACCCCCTCGTCTTCTTTCATGTGATCTAATATAAATATCGTATAGTCATTATACATAGATATATTTGTATGAACATATATCAATCATTTTTACATCAGTTGATTAGAAATATACAATTATTGAATTATAAATTGTCAAAGAATACTTGGTCGAATTACATTTATAAGGTGTTTTTACTCACGTCAAAAATAATATAATAAACAAAAAAATTGCTCAATAAATAAATTATTAGATAGGAGCAAAGCTATTTACTTATATAAAACTTGGTTACTTCTGTCTTATTCAAGATAGTTGTATAATGATAATTCCATGGGCAAATGCTATATGTAAAATCAACTTTTATTTAAAATGATTACATATGACGACATAGATTTCAACCAATTATGCTTATTTATTTTCTTCTTTTTTGTAATTTCATTGGATAAAATAATAGAACTAGTTTGGCATCTGTATTATAGGTAAAATCGACTGTGGATACTTCTTACGAAGATTTAGTCTTCAGATAATCTGATTATCTAATTATAATTAATTGAAATATACTGATATATACTGATATATTGTATGGTGAGTCCTCTATAAAAATCTAAAAGAAACGATGATAACTTCAAAGTATAAACAAATACATAGAGATAATAGTTTGTTCCATTTTTTATGGTTTTTTCCTTATATTGAATAATATTTATGGATTTCAATCGTACGGAAAAGTCTTTTTTCAGACCTCCTAATGCTTCTACAAACTCATCATGCGGTTGACTTGGATCTTTATTGGATGATAATATCTCCAATTCTTTGTCCTCGACTTTATTTTTTGGCTGTCTAGAGCTAAGTTTGTTTTCAACGCTAAAATTACCATTCTTGAATCGTCAAAACCATTCTCTACATAACTTATCAGATGAAACTTTTACAGTCATTCAATTCAACTCAACTGCACTTTTCCTCCAATTAAAGTGCGAAACATAAAGCCAAAACAGAGTCTTTGTTTAAAACTCGAAACGATATCGACTAAATATTATTGACAAATGTATAACCTCTCTCAAACTACCAAAATCAGTTATCATTATGAAACATTCAAAACAATCAGATGATCCACCTTTTGAGAACGAACCAAACTAATTTGTACTCTCTTTCTATATAATAATTTTTCTTTGAGAGGATCAAACGCTTCATTTCAACCTATTTTATACATTTATATTCATAATATTCCTTTTTAACATATAAGGTTTTTATACATATAGGCAGATGAAAACTTACTCGGATTCATATCAATCTTATTTCCAAGGCAAAATATCTATATAAATAATAGCTGTAAAAAATATTTTCACAAAAGTTAGAATGTCAAAGAGAATATTTTATAAGTCATATAAAAATTCTTCTTTTGTGGTTTAAAATTTGAGGTACATACATATCATGACAATGAAAAAAGATAGAGGTAGAATCATGGAAGGTATTTATAATTTGATAATTTCGTACATTTGATGTGTTATTATTGAATTATTTCAAGAAATTGAAGAATTTTCTCATCTATCTTTGTCAATCCTACCCCTGTTTATCTTTTACATGGAGTAAAGAAAGTTTTCTTAGTGTGTCATAAAAAAAAATTTTTGTAAACTAATTTAAGATAACATAAAAATATATCACGCAACTTAGTTAATAGTTTTAAGTAGAAAATGAATCACCGGAGAGTATTTATAGTAAATACATATTCACAGACATTTCTGGTATCATATTTTCAATTTAAATAATAATAATAATAAACCTTCTTTTTTTTATCTTTTATCCTTTTTTAAAAAAATAATTATAAATGACTAAAATTATTCGTGATAGAACTTTTTGTCAAATTACTTTTTTATAAAGAGAAAATTGTTTGATCAAATTGCGAAAGTTACTTTTTTAATGTCATTTTGTGACTTTACTCTTTATAAGTTTAAAATTTTGCTCCTTTTTTTACATCCAAACCAGTCATATACTGAAGAATTAGAAGATTTTTTTCATGTCTTTTTTTTTTCTTTGGAAAAATCATTGTCATCAAGGAGAAAAGAAGATAAAAAAAACAACGATGCCATTTGAAAAGTTGGTCTGCTAAAATGACCCTCAAAATGACTTAAGAAAGATATTTTTTCAATATAACGAAACAATTGAAACAAAATATGTTCTACTGTCGGTCAATATCCTTAATACTTGAAATACTACAGCCGTTATTTTTTATAATAAATTGAATGAGACTGTAGATTTTTTACAATTCCAAAATCATTTTGAATTTCACTTTTCATTTGTAATATAATAGAAATCCTAAGTACACGACTAGCATTTTTGTATATATTCAGAATCTTGACTTTCAAAAATAAGAAATAAAGAGAGGAAAAGTTTGTAGCTGTGTGTGCACTAATATACTCTTGGGCAAGTGAAGATGTCCTTTTAAATTAATAATACGCAGAGTCAGCTCCTTTAAATCAGAAAAGAGTCAAGTGATGAAAACAGCTGAAGGCGAGTACAATGTAAATTATTTTATCCTATAAAATGAGGCCTTTTACAATAATCGTCATTTTTAGAGCTGATATCATTAGGTCTATTATTAGTTACGCTTAGGATTTATACAATTGCAAAACAAAAATGTTTTTTTATATTAGTGCTGCAGAATTAATACATTCTGGTTCATTAGAAGACAATAAAGCTATGTATAAAGTAGCTTTCTAGTACAAAAGGAATTTCTTGATAAAATTTGAGTGTGCTAATTGAAAATGATATCAAAACATGAAAAAAAGTTATATTGAACACTTAATAGTTCTTAAAGTATAAAAAGGATATTTTTATATTCATTAGATACAACACAAAGATACTAAACTTGTTATAAGTCGTCAAAAGTTCTAGTGAGGAAAAAAAAAAACTGATCATTGTAGTAGAAAAAAAACAAAAACATTAAGATTCAAATTACTCATCAAATTTCCCATAATTAAAAGCAAACAAGTGCATCAAAGATATAAAAATATATTTAACACATAGGTAATACCAGGTAATTAAAAACAAATAGTCACTATTTAATTTTAAATTAGTAAATTAATCTATTGCTGAAAATGTTTCATAGCTTTTAATGTTTCCATTTATATGCTAAAAATTGTATAAAACACATAAATAAATGTTTTAGAAAACATATATACAAATGGGAGCCAATGAAATTAGGTTCTGTGCCAAGAAAAACGTTCAAAAAATAAATATTCGAAAGGTATAATAATAATAGTACATTTGGAAAGGCCAATACTTTCTATTCTTTTGATATTGATTCAACTACAGCTTAACATATTAAATGTACGAACACACAGCGAAAGTATTTTATAGATAACATTCATAAATATCAATAAACGTCATTCTATTTTAGTCATTCCTCCCCCCAAAAAACCAAAAAAAAAAATCCATAATTGTTTCTTGTAAAAGATATTTGCTTAAATTCAATTGTTATAATTGTTTATGTTGTGAATGAAACTGAGAGTTCGAGGACCGAAGCAAGAGCCTCTCCCAGTTACAAAATCATGTCAGTATGAACACATCTACATATGTAGTTATAAAAGAGCCTTCCTTAGGGAGGGTAAAAGCCAAACCTGATATATCACTATACACATATGGTAACACTTTAGATGTGCTGTTGAGTCTCCAAGAAGAGGAGAGAGAGAATGAAGAGGCTGTTATCATTTTACTGTTCCCTCTTATTCAATCAATTAGATCCTATCGCAGAGAAAAATGTGTATTTTGTAGTGTTTATTTATTGTAAGGGAACGATTGAAACATTTTTAACCCATTTGGAATGTCAAAACGGATCTATTTGATAGATGTGACCTCTATAAGAGCGAGAAAGACCTGATCACATCCTCAAAAACAAAAAATATTTCAGCTTGACAATTGAGACAGCATTCGAATGAAAAATGCTTCCTCGGAGGGCTCTTTTTTTTTTTTTTTTACAACTCTATCAATTGTATAGACTTGTAAACAATAAAAATGCCTATACCCTCATTTTGCTTTAGCAAAGGAAAAAATGATATCAAATACACTTTTGATGCGGAATTGCTTTCACTTTGTTGTCGTGGTAATGTGCTTGAATAAGGCTAAATAAAGTTACTTTAGGATAAGACAAATAAATATTAGCAACTTCTTAATTATTCTCTTATCTAATATTCCACAGCATATCAGTTGACCTGATGTCCATCTGTTTTACCATATTTATTCTTTATGATGTCATCTCAGGCTGAGTTTTGTTTTTTTTCTTACGTTTTTTGTATCATTTTTTCTTTTTCAGAGATACATATATTATTCAATAAATCTAGGCTGATTGTGTTTTATCTAACTTTCATATACTAGATCTAGTCTGTGGGCCACAGATTTTGATAAAAATATTGCTATTTTATTAGCAGGCTCATTACTATCAATCACTACTAAATATTTCGTATTATGTTGCTTTTAAATAAGCCTGTTTAGCAAAATATTTACTCTTTTTAGTAGTATAAAGTTAATTGGTGTATAATAGTAAATACTATCTTTCTTGAGACAAAAAGAAAGACCAAGACTTGAGGGATAAGAAAAAAAAATATCTTGATTTCTTTTTGTAAAAGGAAAATTTTTTATTCAACTACTTTGGTCTTTAACAGACAACAAACGCAAGACCTTAAAGGGTTCAAACTTAAACATAAACAAGAATCTTAAAAAAATTCTTTTGAGAATCAAAATCAAATTACGAATTCATAGTGAAATCTCCACACAGTAAACTTTGCCCGTGATGAAGTTTTCTTATTATTAACATTTACTGAGTCAATGTTTTCTAGTTCTTAGCTTTTTTTGCAATGAAATTTTCTTGTTTTTAACTTTTACTCAAAATGGCTTTACCTAATACGGCAAAATGCCCTGTCAATGCACTTTCTGCGTACCCCAAATGATTATGATAGCTAATGGTGTTTGAATTTAAACAAATTTGCGTGAATAAAGTTGCACAGTACTGCATAATTAACTTTCTTAAAACCTAAAAAATAATTAAATTCTTTAGTTTAATTTGCTTATTCTAAAGAGTCCACAATTTCTTTTATTTATTCATAACAAAATACAAATTATTTAATCATTAAATATAACATTGCTTTTCTATGAAACTAATTGCTTTTTTTTATGAAAAATTACTTACATATGTGATATTAAATATAATAACTTCTATTGCATAAAGGTCATAAAACAAATTGTTTAAGACAAAGTCAAGATTTTATTCATTATAACAATGTTTGTATTTGCTTGCATTTTTTGTTATTTTTTTGACAATATAGGTATATGTGATGAAAAATATTTGCTTCACTCGACAATAATCAATGGGTCTTGAACAGCAAAATAATAATTGACTCCTTTGTTGTTTTTTTTGCCCAGAGTGTTCTTAGGAAGAACTTTATTGTTTCAAAAGTGTGAAAATATATACAAGTATCATTTTTTCTGTTTCACAAAATTGTACTCTTCGGTCTGGATCATCGTCATTAAGAAACTTTTGAAACAATAAAATTTTAATTAAACACCACATTTACAGTTATTTTTATGTGTATACATTTTTTTGGGACACCTTAAATACTACTATGTGCAAAAAATTCCTGGAAATTCAATTGGGGATAAATGTTTTTATTTTTAAGTTGACATCACTGTCACTGACATTTGAGCCAAATTACATGTCAAAATATTGATTAACATTTGAGATACGCGTCCTTTTGTGAATAGCTATAATCGAGTTTTTCCTGTTGCAAAATGTATGAAAGATGAGGACTAAAATGACAATTTAGATAACTTATGTAGAGAAATGTTGCTCAGAGCAAAAAAGTTACAATGAATATTCATTTCATACCTTTTGAAACTTTAAGAATTCGAGGTTTATTTCTCGAGATACATAACCTATTACTCAAGAAAACCGACCATCCGGTTTTAGATTTAAATAGCATATCTAAACTTGACATTGATTGTTCTGTAAGTATTGAATTCATAAAGATTTTGTAACTGTTTTAAAAGTACATATATTGAGATTGATTGGTGTGTAAAATTACATTTATTTTGGGTAATTTGACATTGAATGACCCGTTACATCTTTTATATATGAAGTTAGAGATAAGAAAAAAAAGGCCTACTTTTAATCCTAATAAAACTACCTACATACATGTACTAATAAGGCACTTCAATATCCTAATAAAAATAAAAAGTCTTAAGGATAATATATCCTTGCAACTTTACTTTATTTTTTTTACCCCATTCCCCAGATACAGCGCACTTTAGAAGGCCTCTTACAACTCTAAAAAATAGTTTCTCCTATTTACAATATATTTCTTTTCAAATATCTACGTATATTGTATCCTTTTTGTCATGTGTTCACATCAGACATTCCTCTACAATAGCTTTTGAAAGGATTTTTTTTATATATACAAACAAATTTCCTTTCATCATTTTCCTGAGAGGTCAGAGAGAATGTGAAATTATTAGAGCGGAAGAGGTTTTTTTAAAAAAAGACAAATAAGATACACACACATATATATATGCCGTAAGTTTGAGAATAAAGTTTACTTTTTTAAATTTTTAGACTGATACGAAAAGAAAGACAATACTGCTAATTGAATAAAGTCTTGGTGTGTAATTATTGAAACATAAGCTCTAAGCTCATCCCAGAACTATGTACACAGGATACCAGATACAATCAAAGGACTCATCATCTGAGTCAATGTATAATGATGAATAAAATGATTATTCGACTTATAATTAATTGAATACTCAATTAAAAAATCATTATTTGTTAACTAGAAATTTCTCCTCCATATCCTCACAAGTACGGCTCGATCAATATTGATTTTTCGTTGGGATGCATATCAACACCAATTATTTAAGATTATAAAACCAGCAACTGATTATTTGGTTAATTCATTTTTTAAATTAATCTTTGATATTCTATTAGAAATTACCTCACAACCATTATTTACCACATCACCTAAGCAAAGGAGTACGACCATCCGCTAGGGTTTTGAGAAAGTTCGTTCTAAAAATTTTTTTCGTATAATTTTTAAATTGTTTATTCAATTTTGTTTTATTGATATACGTTGTGGTCACATATGCGATTTAAATTGTTTCTAGTCCTTTAATATATTAAGTAACAGTAACAAAATGATGCCACACACCCCAAATTGATTGTAAAATTTCAAATAGAATTGAAGGGTGTGGAAAAACTTTCAAAAATGGTTGCACTAGCCACGTTTGGGTATTCAATTACAAAGTTTTAAATCTTATTTTATTAAAAATAAACTGTAGATTTCGTTTTTTTATTTAAAACGATTTTATAACATTTTTTTTGATAAATAGAATGTCGATAATACACTATAACTTCTACTATTTAATACAAGACTGCCTTGAATTGGATTATCATTATATAGGTCAATCTCCTTTATGAAGATTTTTTAAATCTTATCAGCACTTAGATTATTCTAAATCATTCTTATACTATAACTACTAAGTACTTTATATATAGTCAAACTTCTACTGTTTTTAATTGTCGAACAGATACAACGAAATGATGTAGCATCCTTTGTCTAAATTTGACATATTGACATCAATAAGATCAAAATTTACTTGGCATTAAGATTACAGAGGGAAAATAATATTATATATATATTCAGTATTCAACCAAATAGTGTAAAAAAATTGCATTCATATCGTTTTTAATCCTGAGCAATTTCCGATTAATTAACTAAAGAAATATCCGCGTAAAGTAATTTAAACTGTCACAGAATGTTCAGCAATATTCTGCAATAGAGAAATGAGAGGTCCCATGAAATATTTGCAATTGTTTAATAGCAACATAAGAAATAAATAGCTTTGTATATATTTCTGACCCCGTCTTGGTAAACGAAAGGTTAAAAGGGAACTGATACAACGGGAATCATGTAGCCGTAGGTAAGTTCTATAATTGAGAGAGTGAAAAATGCAATATATCTTAGTATTTGTATAATTTAATTGGAGTGGCAATTTTTTTACATAAAAAAATAGTTTTTGTTCACACAAAGCTCCTTATTTTTGACGACAAGGTAAGGGTTGAAAGTATTTACAATGTATCTTTAAATGTTTAAATTTGTGAAATTTTCTACTCTAACCTTAACACTACAGTAAACGACATTTACTTTTCTTATTGTTATTATTAAATAAATTGGTAAAGTCGGATATATCAAATTTCTAGATACTACTTCAAGCCTTGAACAACATTTCTTTCTCTCACATATAAAATATAGTAAAATATCTTCAAATAACTTGAATACACAGACTCCCAAGAATTGATTTTATATTTCATCTTTTAGTTAAGCCATATATGTACAAAAATTGGGTTTAAAGCAAACACATCCTGAAAACTTTATTTTATTCTCTCCAAATTCAAATTACAGGTCGATTCCTTTCTTGACCTAAAATAATAATTAATTATTCTGCAAATTGCAAAAAATTACAAATTGAAATTAAAGGAAATGAAGCAAGTTAGTGTTGCTAATTTTATGAGTATATTGCTCAAGTAATAAAATTAAACATACAACCACCAGTGGATTAATTCAAGCCATTTTTGAAAAAAAAGAAAATATATTCTTTGTATATTATATGTATATTCTTTGAAGTATTAAAATTTGAATCAATGCATTTCAAAATAAAATATGATATGTCTAAATGGTTATATAACTCATCTACACACACATAAAAAAATATACTAAGTCATTTGATGGAAGAAAGTACTTTTCTTAGAACTATTAACCAAATTTATCCCAATGGAACTTGCCAAATAAGATAAATGTTCATATATACGAGTCCATTGTATCCAGATGGTGTTTTAAGTGTGCAGTAAATCATTAGGACTTTTAAGGGTTAAGCATTAAAAGTATGTATTTGGAAATACATATACCATATATATATATATAACTATAGCACGAAAAGTTTTTGGGATGATTTTTCATTTTTCAAATTGATCATTTCTTTAACAAAAGTTGATTCCCTATTTTTATTTTTTATTTTTTTTTCATTAAATTTTAATTTATACACATAAATGGTAATGTATGTGCAATGAGTGTGAACTTTTCTTTTCTTTTCTATCATCATATCCCAACTTATGTTTCTAAATAACTTTCATTCCTTATAGTTTGATTGCTCATATTCCTTCCTCTCTATTTTTAAACTTTTCTATATATATATATATATATACATATATATTTCCAATCTAAAAACAAAAAAAATAATATTTTTCATAGTAAATGAACCATCAAGATTGTATAAAAGTATATTCTTATCTTATATATATATATATATATATATATGTATTGAAGAAATATAGGTTTGTATTATGGTACTATAATGAAAAAGTTCATGTACATATACGAAAATAAAACTATCTTTATTGCAAGTATGTTATGTACTTATTTAATATCCACCACGACTATTATGTAAATTTCATGGCGAGCTTTATTGCATTAAAGAAAAAAAATAATACTTATCCAGAAAAAAAAAATGTAATGATAATATTGTATACTATACATATAGATATTGCCCTTTTTAAACTTTTTACATACCTTTATGGGATATCGGAATTTTTCATACTTTTTTTGTCAAGAAAAACCCTAAGAAATGAGTATAGAACAGAACCTATCTCAGATATAGAGAGAAAAAAACATAGACTTTTGTCCGTATTTTGAAGATTTTCTTTAAGTTCAAAGTCATGAGGCTATAGCTTTGAATTTGAATTGAAAAAGTTCATGATTCATTTCCTCACAACAATGTTGTTGTTGTTTTTTTCACTGGATATAGTAAAGCATTATTTTTATAATGAAAAAACTAAGCTTGAGAACCATTCTTTGTACTTGATCATGTTTACTAGCTAAGCTAAAGAACAATTTACCCATGGATGAAATACTCAGTCATTTTTGCGACTGCTTTTTTTTTGTACGGAAGTGGCACATACCTAAGTAAGAAAAAAATATTTTTTAGCTCAATATTTTTTCCTTACAAAAAAAGTTATTTATTATGAATACAACGAAATGAATGGTTTGGTAATTATTTATATTAACAAACATACGTAGATAACTCAGTTTCGTCAGTTTTGATATGGAAGCATCTCTTCTATATATATGTAAGGGCGTTGCTCGTAATGTAAAGTATTACTGTATATATTCAAATTGAAAAAATAGACACTTTCTTCCTAAATACATATGTATGTATCTTTGAGATACTAGCAAAAAAAAGTAGGTTTTTTGTACGTTTATTTAACGTAGAGTCTCTAATCTGAATGACAAAACAACAAGAGCAGCTATTAGAAGATACTGCCTTTTTTTGTGTATGTATTTTAATAAATATTTACAAAGATATACATATTTATGAGTATACATATCTTTATAAAAAATGAGATGGAAATGTTGGCTATGGATGATGATAAATAGAGCTACATGCTTGAACAGAGAAAAAGATTGGATATCATAAAAAAAAAATAAAAGAAGATATTTATTTTCAGTCACTAGGGTTTAAAAACCCATTTCATAGTAGCAAAAAAAGTATATAAAGAAAACTTTGAGTTGTTGGATTAATTAAAGGATGATCCAGGATTATGAAGTAGACCTACTAAATACGGTATAAGGGGGGGGGGGAATCGATACACTTTTTGCAATTTGCTGCATAAATGCTCAAATACGAATCAATTTTACCCATTGATTGTTGCAAATTGGAAATCAAGTGTGCAAGATAGAGGTCGTTACGAAAAAAATGGTTAAATGTACCCAATCTCCCCATAAAATGTTTCAATTTGATCGATTTATGACCCATTTCTTATTACTCCTTAATATATTGCACGTTTCATGAAGTTTTGCAAATTATTTTGAAGCATATTTGATACTCCACTTAATGAATTGTTTTAATATATATATATATATAATATATAGTTTTATTTAAATATTTAGTATAATATATATTAACTACTTTAAAACAAGAGGAAAAAAATTTTTTTTTTCCTTCTTTAAATTAAATTCTTTAGTCGAAAGGAATTAAGTTTATTTGAACTATGTCCTTTTTATTTCGAAAATAAACATATGGATTATTTTTCCCATGAAAAAAAAACTAACTTTTCTTCACAGAGAGTTAAAAGGGATTTGCAGTTGAAAGAATGGATGCTTTATAAGAGTGTGGAAGGGGGGGGGGGGAAGAGAAAGCCTTAGTTAAAAAATTGCTATCTACTACGTGATTCTTTTTTGATTGTTTACTCATCAATAAACTACTTTTAATTTGTAGCAAAGTAAATGTATTACCTATACTTGTGCATTTCTTGTTACGTCAGTAAATACTTTACAATTTTTCATTACCTTATCTATCGTCATTCTATCATTAAATTTATTAGATTGTTTTTTTTTATTTGTCATTGCTTAAGAAAGCAAAGAAATGAGATTGGATTGAATGAATGAATGAATGAACCCATATGTCATTCAATAATTTCAATAATTCATATAAATATATCTATAATATATCTATATATATATATATTTCAAAAATTATTTGACATTTTGGACTCATTTTTGATGTTTATTAAATGATATATACATATATCTACTGTAATCATGTATCTGTAAGGATTTCATTTTTTAGCCTACTATATGAGTACATGCAAAAGGATATATAAATAGGTATATTGAGCTTTTTTAACTGCCAAGTTGGTTTTGAAAAAAAAAAAAAAAAAAAAAAACTTTTTTCCTTTCAACGGCAGTTTTGTATGAAACAGTGATAAATTTGACGATATTAATATAAAAATGACAACAATTCATGTGAAAAAAGAAAAGAAAAGAATTTGCTTCATTTCTAATGCAACCTGCTTTCACTTTATTAAATCTTTTTACTTTTATGCTCATACATGCAACTATCTATCCCCTATAAAAAAAGCTTGTTTTTTATTTATTTCTGTGGTTGGTTACTTATCAAAAGTTATTTTAAGGTATAAAAATATGCTCTGCAAAGTTTTAGTAGCATAGAATAAGATGTAGTGACTCTATGTACAAAGTAATTATAACTTCCATAAAATAAACTTTCATAATTTTACTCATATGTAATATGATTTTTGAGTGTAAAAAGTCAAATAGTACCTTTATCAATTTATCATATCAAAAAACTAATATAACAGAGTAAGTTAGCTCTTTGATGTACTTCAAAAAATATGAAATGTAGCTTTTTTTAATTTTTTTAAAAATACATTGGAAACGCATCGTAATCAAGTTTTATCCCTTTGGAGTTGATTTTTGAAGGGAAAATACTACTACGAGAATAAAAAATATTAGGAAATTAATTTAATTTTTTTTTGGAATGTTATATATGTAGATAAATGTTTTTGTTTTTAAGTTGACACCACTGTCATTGACTATTGAGCCAAATTAAACGTTAAAATGTTCATTAGTGTTTGAGATACGTGTCCTTTTGTAAAAACTTAAAATCCAATTTTTCTATTTTTTAAAAATGTTTGAATGATGATGACTAAAATGCAATTTAGAGATATGTTGTTGAAACAAAAAAAGTTACAATGAATGTTCTAGACTGTATTTTTTTTTTTTGAAATTTATAGAATCCATTTCATTTTTGAACATCAACTATTACTCAAGTAGCAGACCATCCGATATTGAATTTTATTAGCATGTCTAAACTCAGAAGTTATTATTTTGTAACGATTGACCTAATAAAATTTTTATAACTGCTTTGAAAATTGAAAAAAAAAATTGACATACGTGCATTGCATCAGGGGGGGGGGGCTACTTGTGAGGGAGATTTTATGAATTTTGATAACTAAATAAAAAAACTTTGATTCCTCATATTTTTTGCCTATGGTAGTAAATAAATATGAAGAATCTCACAACAGTTATTTCGTAGAGTCTCTTAGTTTGACTTAATTTATCTTAAATTTGCTATATGTTATATAAGTATTTAATTAAATCTAGTAGCCATATATAGGTGTAAACATATTTGTTTAAACTTTAAAAAAAAATAGTCAACAAAGTAACACTTTATCAAATGCTATTATTTAGTGCAAAAACTCAAAATTTTATTGACTGACCTGAAACTTTTTATAAACATACTCAAGTTTTTTTAACCAGCCAATATTTTTTTTTTTAAAAACCCTCAACGGGCAACTCTAATTTATATATATATATATATAATGTTAGGTGTAGTCAAAATAAATCCATTATTTTTGCATGAAATTGAAGGCTTTATTTAGCATAGCTAGAATGATCCTATTTAGGTCAAATATTCGATAACTTGTTGCCATTTTGAAAGTAATTCCTTTATGCCTCTCTCTTAGAAACCTTCCTCCTGATTGGCAAAAAACTGGGCCATTCGATTTTCATTCACCTCACTTGGTGCTAAATCTCGACCATAAAGTGGATGCATAGGAACCTCTCAACAAAGCTCATGGAGTTTTTGGTGAGTCACTGTCGATGTGTATGGCCTACTGTTGTTCTAATGGAACACAATTCCTTTCCTATTAGCCAAACCTGGCCGCTTAGTGGTGATTGATTCCTTCAGACGGTCAAACAGTTGACAATACAAGTACGAATCAAGAGTTTGGTCATAGTGGAGCAGTTCATGCAATCCCAATCTCACAAAACACATAGCAAAGCCTTCCTGGCAGTCAATTCTAGCTTGGTCACCGTTTGCACCAGTTCAATGCGTTTGGACCACGACTCTTTTTTCTTGATGTTATCATATGTGACCCATTTATAATCACCAGTCACCATCCATTGCAGAAATGGTCGATTTTGTTGCAATTCAGTAGCAATTTGCACGTGGAAATTCGGTGTATAAGGTTTTTTTTTTGCTTTAACTCTTATCTTATCGTTCTAACACTATGTAGTGTAAGCACTATGTAAGCAAGCGCACTTAAACAACACTAGGTACACATTAGTAAAGCCATCTATTGGAAAAATAATGGACTTCTCTTTAATACTCCACCTTAGGTATAATAATAAACATATACAACATTTTATGATAAAAGATATATAGTAAAAACTAGCTGGATTATTTGGATAATCTTTTTCTTTCTAACTCTCTGGCTCTCTTAAAAATATTTATTTCGATTAACATCGTATTCGACCATTTCTAACGCTACATTACGTTTCAATTATAGGTAATACATAGATATATACCATTTAGCTATTTACTCTTACATCCCTTTTTCTTGTTTTTATGTCATTCGGTAAAATATATTCTCCTTAATCTTAAAGGGTAGGGAAAACTTGACAAATATTGCAATTGTATTTGGTTCTTGGTAAATGCTCACTCTTAGAAAATAGGAACATTGTTTTCCTCTATACATATTCAACTAAAATTAATATTTCTTTCTTGTTCTCCAAAGAGTCTCAAAGGATTTGTTCATTTACATATAGGTATGCACATACATATATCTTCTTCAAATAACCTATTATTAGGCATGAATGCTATTACCTCATGTTTGTTTATTAGAACCAAATAAAAACTGCACCATTTTGAAACAATAAATGTTTTATTTGTTTGCTTATATGCCCATTTTAAATCCAAATAAGTTAGACTTTTTCTTATATAAAGTTTAATAATACCTGATCAATGAAAATAACACTGATCAAATTTTATGAAGTATGTAGTGCAGCAAATCAGTTTTCCATGTTTTAGTAAAAGCTCATTATTTTCCCCATCGAATAAATTTATGGATGGAGTAATATTAACATTATCTGACAAAAAAACAAAACAAAGGAAACTGCTTTGTTTGTAAGTTTTTGTAACTAAACATCCGTGAAATGTACAATGGATTGATCTACTCATTGCTTTATATCTTGCATCAATGTTAATAAACATTTAATACAAGTTCATTATAAAGATGCTGCTCTTATATTTTTCTAACGAATCAACGTTCTTTTTATTAGTGATTATTATCAACTATAAGCCAATTTTTTCAATGCAAAGAATAGTGAGATTCTACATTAAGTTATATTCTCAAAAATGAAAGCTGTGTCCAAAATTATTATGTGTAAAATTGTCTCATTAATATTTGTAATATTATAATTGGCATGAGACCTAGAAACATTATAAATAATTTAGCCATAGAGGAGTATAACTGCAATTTGCAATGATGTTGCAAAGTCAACTTTGTGCACACGATACTCACTATTTTATTGTTCTCATCCACTGATCAGATACTGATACTACATTTCTAAGTCTATAATTAATGAGTAAATAGATTTGAAAATTACGTTCAATCCATTATGATATTCAAAATATATATAGGGTTGTTAATCTAAACATTCGGCCTTTTTTTCTGTCCTCCTACCATTCCCTCAAAAACCGGTTTTAATCAAGACAAACAGAGAGTCGATCCAGTACCGAAGTTGTTCATTATGCCCGTCTTCTCTTCAATTAGAAAAATTGTAAAACAAGATGATGAAGACCCACTGATGATGATGACTTTATGAAAGCTTTGTGATTGATTCGGAAGCAGCCAAAACCGTTCGCAAAGTCCTGCTTTGTTGTAGAAAATCAACAAAAAAGTTAAGAAGAATCCCTGCCAATTATTAGTAAGTTCGAATAAAATTGGCAATCATCCCCTTCCCACTGAATCAGGGCACTTATACGTAACCCTTTTGTCATTAGGCACATTGATCATTCATGATCATCGAATATGTACACAACTCCATATACTTAAGAAGCAAATTCTTTGTCCGTATTGGTTCCTTATGAATCCTTCCATTGTCTTAGATTTTATCCATGAACAAGGTATAACTCTACATAGATATTTATAACGAGTTTCTTTCACGGTTTTGACTTACTTACATAGGCAACTATGCTTATACATATAATATTAAATAAAAAAATACACAGCGTTAATTCTTTATAAGTATAATAAATAAGGGCAAAGTTAACAAGGTAGAATTTTTTTTTATGATAATAAGATTCTTGGCCATGTTACATGATATTTTAAAGTGTTTTTTTTTACGTATCTATGATTATACTTACAATATACATTAAAAATTTATGGAATTTTTTTTTCTTTAAAAAATTGCGTATATCTGAATAGAAGAAGATGAATATTAAATGAATTAATTTAACTAAAATGTTTTTAACCTAGTTAAAGCATTGACTGATTCATTCTTGTTACTCGTTTTTATAGCAAGTGAATCTAAACTTTTTAAAAATATGCAAGTTTTGTATATTTCATTGAATCAATTGACTGTTTCAGTTAATAATAATTAATTATTCTACATATATTTATATGTTTTATTATACTTTTTGGCTTAAAAAACTTTGTTTAATGGTTTTATAAGTTAATTTGTTTGTTTTTAAATGTTCATAAATCCAAAACAAATGACAAATTGAACTAGAGTAATCTATTTAACGAAGGTCTAAACAAATAGCAAATAAAATAATCAATATCACTTGATTTTATAAGCAAGAGTTCCAAAAAGGATGAGCCTAGTCTATTGTCAACATTTTATAAAGCTAAATTCGAAAGTTTACTCTAACTTTGAGATCAAAATCTTGTAATTTTCTTAGAAATTGCAACTCTGTTCCATTTCTTTACCTTAATAAATTGATAGTTTAAATAAAATGCTAAATCATGACTTTTGAACAGAGATGACTTTTTTCAAAATCTGCAATATTTTTCCTGACCTTTTCTTGATGAAAAGAGAAAGTAATCAAAAATTCACAGTCTTTTGTTGTAAGAGCATTTTGACTCATGCTTTTTTATTGTTTTATTGAAATTTATAATTGTAAAAAAGTACCACAAATTTATAAAATATGAATTAAAGTAGAAAATCTCAGAGTCCTATTCGTAAAAATTCTAAAAATCCTTTGCTGTCAGGTAGGAAACTAATGTTCTACTTCAATGATGTAGTTCCAAGTAGTATTGTCATTTAGATAGTCAATGTAAGAATTCTATGTAGCCTCTAACTAATAACAAATAATTTAAAGTTGTTTTCCGATCACAAACAATTCTTTGTATATAATTTTATAAGTGAATTAGCAATCTCTCAACCTTGCCTCTCAAAACATAAAGTAAACACGTCGAGCTTTTTTGTCCACTCGGAACCTCGACTGACAAAAGGGAAAGGAAAAACATATGGTAGCTACCCTTCTGCATTTTCCTTGTTGCCAACTTGTTAATATTATGCAGAATTTATTATTTAGATATACTATATATTTATAAATTCCACCAATCACAAACTAATTGTTAATACTTGTAATATGTTCAAAATTCAAAAAAAGGGGATGCGCAATCCTTGATTTAATATATTTTTTATACACCAAAATCATAAATAATAATAATACCCTTTTTGAGCTCATAACACGTAGAGTCAGCTGCTTTAAATCAAAAGAATCAAATGATGAAAGTCAGCTAAAGGGAGAATACAGTGTGTTTTTGTTTATCCCAAAAAGCTCGTCATGTAAACAGGCCATTTTTTTTGTGCTACAATACAATTTTTCCCAAGTTTGAGAAGTTCATTTAATTGTAGAGAATTATAAACAACTTATACACTGATCCTTCATGTTCAAACCATCAACACATAAAACATGAATAAGGGGCCAGAATAGGAGAAAATTAATAGTTGAGCAGAATACACAAAAGTTTCTAATGTTTTGAGTATATCATTGTAAAATATATAGAGATCAACAGGGCCCACCACATTTGACGTCATTGGTAAACACTCAATGACGTAATTATGTTGTGTAAACCCACCCTATTTTAAAAAAATGTACTTAAATGCCAATTAATTTCACCTAGGCATCGAGTAAAGTATTGTTAGTGATGAGAAAATCCCCGTAGTTGTATAAAAATATAGAAGTAGGTATTAAAATCGTTATTTCCATTTTTTTTAAATGATTTTCATACACATGCCTATGACTTTTGGTCAATTATATGTCCCTTCAAGTTAGAAACTAAAGGTTTAATAGTCTTAATATACGATGTTGGCGATTAATTTCATGTTCAATAAAAAACATGAAGGTTGTCACAGACCATTTAACAAATTGAATATAATTCCAATCGTTTTGTATTGGTATATTTATTTTTTTAGTTATGCAGTCTTTTTGCAATATTAATTGATTCAATAATTTAAATTTTTGTACTTCATTCATCGTCAAATGAATCAAAGTCTATGTTGTTGTCGTCAGGAAGAAAATTTTTTCGTTCAAATAAAATGTTTAGTCTTATCCTCATAACAAAAAAATATTCAAAGTTGACGGAATTAACACTGCTGTGGAAATATCATTGTGATTGACAAAATGGTGTAAAGTGTAAAAGGTTTTGTGATGTTAATTTAACAAATATTGTTACGACTTTTTATAAATACTTTTTGTATAGTATCATGGAATCTTCAGATCCAGAGTGGATACAATATACTTTTATTTGTACAAGGAGGATCAATTTAATTACAATATTTACAGCAAGAACAATATGAGATTTTTTTTTTTGCTGAATTTACACGAAATACATTTGATTAATAAAATAGCATAGTAAAAGCCTGAATCAACATTTTTCTTCTGTTGAAATTATACATTACTTCTAATATGAATGAATACACATTGTATATACATGTTTAGCTTGAAGAACGTCAAAATCAATCATATATTTCTACAGCTTCACTATCAGTAACAAATACTGTTTTACACGGATAAAAAAAACATGTACACTTATCAATATAAGTGCTTCTAAGGATATTATGTATTTATGGTATATAAAAATATTATGAACACAACTGCGTTGATGATTGATTTGTTTCTTGTTCTCTAATACATTTACAACATGTATCCTCCCAAAATTTAGTTGTACACCTAGTTTATCAAAACCTCTTTCCTTCAACAAGAAAAAATGTGAATACATTTTTGTATAATAGTTCATTACTTTTGGAACAACGGTTCCGTAATGAAACTTTTAAAATCTTTTTACTAAGCAATATTTAGAAGGCTCATTTCTTTTAAGGTTCCATTCTCAACATTTGCTTAGTTATTTACCATAACTTTGTTTGATTTTTTGCTCATTTTTATAATTACTATAATCATTTTAAATTCCATTAATGTTATTGTTCATACTTGCTAATGATTTTTACTCCCATCCAACAATCCAGTACTGATTTTTGTATTTTAAAGCAAATACATGACTAAATAAACTAGTTAAAGAATACAATTAATTGAGATAATTTATGTACAGGCATTCTTATGTTTGCAAAAGAAGTGTTTAATTTGTATCTCTGACTACATTCAAAATCCAGGTCATTCCTTTTTGACTTAAGAACCTCTACTTAAACCATCATCAGTAGCTCATATTCAGCCCTCCTCACAGTAAGTGGCTAAAATCCACCTCTTTACATTGTTACCAACTGAAATAAAGGTCATATTCACCTATCTAAAGCCAATAAAAATGCTTTTGATTTTGCATACATAATTCCTATGAGTTTATAAGATCCACACAATTCATCAGAGCTGCTCATAAATCTTTTTTTGTTAGTAAGAGACAAGTTGTAAGTTTTTTCATTTTGAGTCTGAAACTTTAGTATGGCTCAATTCCGAGTTGCGGGTGCGAGTTTCCAGCTCTGAGCCGTTCAAATGTCATATTTTACAAGTCCGGGTCGAGTCTGAATATACAATTTAAGTAGACATAACTACGACTTGAGTACGTGTCCCTTGAATTGTAACGTGTGTACTGCTTCTAATAGGAAGGAGGGATATTAGTCATAGATTTATAAATATTTACATGTCAGCCGTTGCTGACTTAGTATTTTTGGAGCCACACTTGATTAAGAGATGTTCATTATTTCAAATAACGTAATAATGAATTAAAATTATGAATGATTTGAACTGATATCATTGAAGATTGATGTAGGAAAGTTATTTCAGGCTACAATATCGGTAATGTACCGCAAGATCCCTCCTATTTTTAGAATAACATAATCTTATGACACTCCTCTTTGCACGACAAAATGAGCCATTTGCAATTAATTAATTATCTAAATTTAAATTTAATGAAAATCTCATTGGGTTTAATATCATTGAATACTATCCCTTGGCTCCTGGATTTTTATGTTATTTTTGTCATATTGTACAAACAATCACAATGTAGAAAATTATTGAATCATGACTTATTTTAAATATTTAAAATGCCAAGAAATAAATAAAAGTATATGTTTCCTATATAAATATCAATGACTTAAATCTGCTCCTTGTTAAACGTGATCGACATAATTTAGAGTGAAAATATTCACCTTGCAAGCACTATTTCTATCAGAAAATAAATCAATCTTGTATAATCTATGTATGCACGAATCCTTATAACGACTATAAGACAACAGATGACGTAAAAACTTGATTTTCATGTATTTATCTTTGTAGATATAATATTATTTAGTATTAACCATAAAAAATATAAAAGTATTATTTTTTGTTAAAGGAAAGGATTATATTAAAAATACAATAGAATCCAAGTACATCCATGTTGTTTATTACAAATAAAATGTACGTTTGTAGATTGAATTAGACGCATAGTAAATAAGAAGTTATATATATATATATATATATATGGACTGTGTGAGTGAGTAAAAGAAGAAGGTATCTTATTTTTTTTGCTCCGGAGTTTTAATTCATTTTGGAATAGTTATAGTGCTATAAGTGACTGTTATTATATATAGATTCTTGAATAAACCCTGATAGAAGGGGATGGGACCTCCCACTGGTGAGGAAGACCTCGGAAACCTCGAAAATCCTTGTGCTAACGGGAGACTTCAAATGGCTCAGGAGAAGATTATTGAAGAGGTGAGAACCTGTCAAGAGGGTACAAATACCGAAGAAAATGAAAAAGAGGGTGAGATGATTTCTCTTTTCTCTGAAGTAGTTGGAAAGAAGAAAGAGGTAAAAAAAATAAATCATTCATTTAATAGAGATGGAAGAGATATGAAAAATACGGAAAATGATTGGCTAAAATTTTCATTATTTATTTGCGATGCAAGTAATGGCAGAAGGGTCTCCTTTCAGCAAATGAATCCGGAGAACGTCGCCATCATAGCTAGGGATGCACTAGGTCTAAATTTAATGGATGTTATGTCTGTTACATGCGAGACACCGCACAGACCTGAAATAATCCTTATGAGACCTCAGCCACTCCATTCATTAGGAGAAAGAATTAGCTTCCCTTTATTAATTGATCTAAGGGATAGGAAAAATGACGAATTCAAGGCACAGGTGGATTGTCGAGAGTTTTCAAATCTTCTGAGAAGAGACAGGACCTTCAATATTCGAATTAAAAATGCATGGGGATCGGTAACTTATGACGAGGTGGCTGATCAACTTTCCAAGTTCGTTGAAGTCGTAGGGATAAAGGTGGCCCAGCCGAAAGCCATGGACGTACAACATATGAAAAAATCTGAGCTATTTCAACAGTTCCCCCACCTTCTAAAACAACCGAGCTCTTCGCTAAATATATTTTCAAAAGGAACCCCCAAAAATGTCCCTTCTTTTGTGCCAATAAATGGTGTGATATATCAGCTGGAATTTGCAAATGCAGTTAAGCAGTGCTCTAACTGCTTTGAATTTAGACATGGAAGAACCAAATGTAACCAACTGGCAAAAGGACCAGGAGCATACTCCAATTGGATCAAAGGTAGGCTTAATCGTCAGGAAAACGAAAAAATGATCTTATTTACTGAGGAAGAAAAAATTTCTATAGATAATTCTGTAGAGGTACCACTAATTGATCGAAACAAGAAAAATATTGAAACGGAAAGAAAAAGTGATACCCTAATTAATGAAGAAGAAGAGAAAAATATTGCAGAAGTGATAGATATAACAGGCCGAGACGATACACTCATGAAGGCAGGTGAATCAACGCGTGCCGAAACGATACTGAGACAAGAACACCCTAAATTTGAAAAGGAAAAAGAAGAAGGGATGGAAGAGATCGTGAAGATGAAAGAAAAGAGGAAAAGAGAAAAAAGCAATGAAGGAGAATGCAGCCATATGCACTCAGAAAAAAACTGTATGGAATGTGATGGAAAGAAGAGCTCTATGAAGCCACAAAAAAATGATAGCATTGTGGACTTGCAACAAAAACCGGGTAAAAAGAAAAAGCCAGAGGTTTCTGATTCATTCATTATTTCGCATAGGACAAGGTCGGGAAATGCCTCTATTAATATAGAGAGTATAGCAAACTCCCCATCGAACAAATCAATGAACAAACAATAGAAACAAAAATGAATAATACGTTCACTCTTAAAATGAATATGAATTGGCTCATCTGTACTGGAAGGGCAAAATGAAAATTTTAGTGAACAATTTCTAAAAATTACTTATAAACAAAAATCATTAGGCTAACAAAACATCCTGAATGTCTTCCTCAACAAATACTTTCCACTGTGACGCTGTGCGATGCACACAGATAAATATGGGTAAACGAATCACCTGCGCAACGGAGCTCAGTATACGTTTGCTGGAAACTGGCAGCAACCTTGTATTTATGACAGAGCCATATTTAGCTCGGGGTGGTGCAACGGTTGCACGGTTCGAGGGTTTTTCTCTCTTTGTTCATGATAAACCGAAACCTAGAGCAGCAATACTAGCATCCAAAGATTTGATTGTCTTACAGATTCCTAAGTTCTGTACAGAGGATTTAGTTGTCTGCACAGTGAATACTGCAAATAATAAAAATCTCATTGTGGCCAGTTATTACGCCGATATAAAAAAGGATGATGTTTGTGGCATGATCAAACCACTTGTTGACTACTGTAATGGTCATCACAAGCCTCTTCTTATTTGTGGTGATTTCAATGCTAGAAGTGTGTTGTGGAGAGACTCTGTGACAAATCAACGGGGAGAAAAACTTGAGGAGTTTATGGCTCGCTATAACCTAAGCCTCCAAAATGAGGGTTTTATTCCAACCTTCGTGGGTGGAATGGGACAATCTATTATTGATCTCACTCTTACAAACTCTTGGAGTGTTCATCTCATTTCGTCATGGAGAACGGAGGATAATTATTCTGGATCTGATCACCGATTTAATTTCTTCAAAATTAATGCACGAAGGACACTTTCCGAGGGTATTAATTTGAAAAGTGCCAACTGGAGTAAATTTAAAGCAGAACTGGAATCCCGTCAACTTCATTCAGAGGTTGAGTTTATAAACTCTGAAGGCATTGACCTGGAGGCTTCAAGTATAGCATCTTTGATTCTTGAGTCTTTAAAAAGTTCTTGCAAATCCATATCTGGAACTCTAAGGAAGGTCAACCCTTGGTGGAGTGATGCACTCAGAGAGCAAAGAAGAAAAGTTAAGTTTCTTCAGCGCAAAAAACAAACAGATATCTATAAGGCAGAAAAACAAATTTATAAAACAATGATAATTAAGGCAAAGCGTGAGGCGTTTAAAGCATGGGTGGCAACTTTAGATGGTCCAAAGGATATCTCAAGATTAATAAAGGCCCGGTCGAATCATACGAGTACCCGCGTGGGCATAATGGGCGAGCTTGCAAGCGAAAAAGAAACATTTCCCCAATTCTAGAGATGTCGACAACAACCTTGAGGAAAAATATATCATCAACTCGGAGTCATATGTGAAGTACTTCGATGTAGACCTTGTGAAGAGTGCTATTATGAGCCTCAAGTCTAACAAAAAGCCTGGTCCAGATCAAATTTCCTCTCAAGCTTATAAAAATTTACCAGACTGTGTTATACTGCGCTTAACAAACCTCTATAATGTGGTTTATAACTCCGGATATACCCCGAGGTGCTGGAGATCTTCAAAGGCAATATTCATTCCTAAACCGAACAAAAAGTGTTATTCAGAACCACGAGCGTTTAGACCAATCACGCTAACAAATGTGGCTCTGAAAATCCTGGAACGGTTGATACAATGGAGAATCCATTCTGTATGTAACCCGGTTTTACCGAACCAGTTTGCTTTTATAAAAGGAAAGTCAACGAGTACTGCAATAAGTAAACTAGTGGACTTTTGTGAAAAAAGTTTCTATCGAAATGAGGAGGCCCTAGTTGTATTTCTGGATATCGAGGGCGCTTTTGACAGAGTCGGATTCGGCCATATCATTGAAGCCATGTGTAATCAAGGAGTAGAAGAAAGAACGATTCATTGGTATGAAAATATACTGAAAAATAGAGTCGTTTCTACCTCTCTAGGTGACGAAGAAGTGTCAATTGTACCAACAAGAGGATGTCCTCAAGGAGGAATCCTTTCAACTCTAGCTTGGAATCTCTCATTTCAGGAAGCTATTGACGAAATGGAAAAACCAATCCATACAGTCGCTTATGCAGATGACCTAGCCTTATGTGTGCGTGGGATTGACCGACCAACCTTAGTTAGTCTGATGCAGAGCGCCCTAAATAAACTTTCAAGGTGGGCTGACAGAAGGGATACCATCTTCAGTCTTTGCAAAACTAAATACATGCTCTTTTCAAAAAAGAAGAGGTCCAAGGATGTGTCCCTTTACTTAAATGGGGAAAAACTTGAGAGGGTGTCCACATTTAAATATCTTGGATTGGTCATTGATGAAGAATTGAGGTGGAAAAAGCATGTTGCATACGCCATTTCCAAAGCGAAGCGAAGCCTCTTTGCACTTAGGGCATTTGTAGGTTCCGACTGGGGACTGAGCCCCCTTAAGTCAAAATGGATTTATGAAGCATATGCGAGATCCATTGTAAGCTACGGTGCCATTGCGTTTGCTTCAAAACTTAATAAATCTATGGTAGTAGAGCTCAGTAAACTTCAAAGACTTGGTCTAATGAGCATCACAGGGGCCAAGAAGTCCACACCCACTGCAACAATGGAAGTACTTTGTGGGCTCATGCCAATGAATCTCTATTTAATGGAGCGTGCATGCCTAACGAGGCTTCAAACAAGGTCAGATAACCCGCTGAACTGGTTTGACCACCTATGTAGAGGACATATACAATATCTAGAAAAATATTTAGAGGAACACAGTATCCCAGCCCCTTGTCCCAGTGTACCTTTCTGGACTGGAAAGCGTATATACAAACTGGAAGAAAAATGGTCCATAAATAATTATGATCTCATAGCATACACTGACGGGTCAAGAATCAATTCACAAACTGGTGCTGGATGGGTATTGACGGTCGGTGATACGGCGATCGATCAAAGAACTCTGAAGTTGGATGACAGTAATACAGTCTTCCAAGCTGAGGTTGAAGCCATAAGGAACCTTTGCAGTAATCTTCAGGGAGAAAAAACAAGGGGAAAAAGAATATTGATACTTTCCGACAGTCTATCGGCGATAAAGAGTCTTCATGTGAGACCCAGCGATATGATGACCGCCGGAATTCTGGCATGCAAAAACGCCATTGAATCGTCAAATTCCGATATCACGATGGGTTGGATTAAGGGCCACGACAACCATACTGGCAACGAATATGCTGACGCGTTGGCTAAAGAAGGTGCAAAACATGGCAAGTCAGTTACTGTTCCAGTATCAATTTGTCAGGCAAAAAACGCCCTTAGACGAATATCCCTAGATAAATGGCGAGTATCATGGAAAGCAATGAAGACATGTCGTCAATCAAAACTGTTCATCGCCAAGCCATACATTGGTAATAAAATATTCAAATTCAAAAGAAAGCAAATGTCAATAATTGTTGGAATGATAACAGGCCACATAGCCCTCGGGAGACACCTCTACAAAATAAACAAAATAGAAAGTCCCATCTGCCGGCTTTGTGGAGAAAACGAGGAGACTCCCTTCCACCTCATTCATCACTGTCCACGGACGCATTTGAAAATTAAAGAGCTCTATGACGAGATCGGGGACCGTAGGATTTTCCTGGAGGAGTTCATCTTCAGGAGCTATAAATTATTATGTACGTTTAATGAAATTTTTGAAAATAAAGTTAGCTCCTAGGTAGTTCACAACCGGCTGATACCGGATTAAGTTCCGGTGAGGTGGGGCTAATCTAGGAGCTAAACAAACAAACAATATATATATATATATATGAATACCATTTCTATGAGACATTTTTCAAATCAGATAATTTGTATTACTGAGAAGTCAAAAGAACCAAAAAATTCAATTCCTATAAGGCATAATTTTTGTAGGTCTTTCTTATAACCTTCTAAAAGTGACCTATGGCAAATACGCTGAAAATTGCTTTTTGATTATTTTTTTGAGTTTATATATGTTAGATTTAAAAATATGTGCAAAGATAAAATTTAGTCAACCTTTAATGTGTAAGCTTGTATTCATGGAGGTCAAAAACAAGATAAGAGGAGGAGGCTATGGAAGAAGGTTATGATTAATAAAAGAGTCACACATCAAAAAGTAGGATTAATATTTTTTTTTTAAATTGTACATATTTCTGAATATAAAGTCGAAAAACAACTCTACAAATCCATGATAATCAAGGCCAAACGGGAGGCCTTTAGGGAATGGGTCGGCACGCTAGAGGGCCCTAAAGACATATCTAGACTAATGAAGACCCGTTCTAATCATACAAATGTCCGTGTTGGCATTTTGGGAGATTTGGAGTGTGAAAAAGAGAGTTTAAGACTCCTTCTCAAGACACACTTCCCTGGTTCAACTGATTGTGATGCTGATTACTGCCCTGAATTTGTGCTTGCACAGGAACATAATGAACACTTCAGTGCTGAACTGGTGAGAAGTGCTATAAACAGTCTGAAGTCATATAAAAAACCTGGTATGGATCAAATTCCAGCTTTGGCTTATAAGAATTTACCTGACTGCATAATAGACCGTCTGACGGGTCTTTTTAATGCAGTTTATAGCACTGGCTACACTCCAAAGATTTGGAGAGAAGCTAGAGTCATTTTCATACCCAAACAAGGGAAAAAAGACTATCAAAACCCTAGAGCCTTCCGACCAATTACACTAACAAATGTGGCTTTGAAAATTCTTGAACGTATGATTCTATGGAAAATTCATGCAAATTGTGATATGGTTCTGCCCAACCAATATGCATTCACAAAAGGAAAATCAACTGATACGGCAATCAGCAAATTAGTAGACTGTTGTGAAAGTAGCTTTTATAGAAAAGAAGAGGCCTTAGTGGTCTTTCTTGACATTGAGGGTGCTTTTGACAGGGTTCACTTCCATCACATAATTGACACCATGCACAAGCATGGTATTGATGAAACAACTACTCGCTGGTATAAAAATCTCCTTGGAAGCCGTACTGTCTTTGCAAAACTTGGTGGCGAGTGTGCATCAGCAGTTCCTACACGAGGATGTCCACAAGGGGGAATTCTCTCTACGCTAGCCTGGAACCTTGCCTTCCAAGAAGCTGTGGATAAAGTTGACAGACATGTCCATAAAATTGCATATGCAGATGACCTAGCACTATGCATTAGAGGTGCAGATCGCCAAACCCTGATTCTTTTAATGCAGGAAACTCTAAATAAACTTTCACGTTGGGCTGAAATGAGAGACACTATCTTCAGCGGAAATAAATCTAAGTTCATGCTGTTTACGAGAAAAAGAAAAGGCCCCAATATTACTCTTCAAATCAATGGAACTGAGATAGAGAAAGTTAAAACATTCAAGTATCTCGGATTAGTATTTGATGATGGATTGAAATGGAATGACCACCTGAAATATGTAGTAGCTAAGGCAAAGAGAAGTCTCTTTACCCTGAAGGCATTTATTGGTCAAGACTGGGGACTTAGTCCACTCAAGGCCAAATGGATTTATGAGACTTATGTCCGCTCTGTTGTAAGTTACGGAGCAATCGCTTTCTCGGCCAAGCTTCATTCAAGCGAATCCATGAAGAATGAGCTTCGTAAAGTGCAAAGGCTAGGTCTTATTAGTATCACAGGAGCCATGCACTCGACACCGACGGCGACAATGGAAGTACTATGCGGCCTTATTCCATTACATTTATATGTTATCGAACGTGCCTGCCTAACAAGACTACATACTAAACATGACAACCCACTCAAATGGTTCGATCCTTCACGAAAAGGACATCTACAATATCTAGACAACTACCTAGCAAATAATAAAATTCCCACTCCGTGGCGTAGTACACCGGTCTGGTCATATAGACAAACATACAACGTGGCAAAGGTATGGAACATGAATGAATACGACTTAATTGGATATACGGATGGATCCAAAATTAATGATCGTACAGGCGCTGGATGGGCATTAACCTGCCATGACAGCGTAATTAAAGAGTGCTCCTTAAGACTTGACGATACAAACACGGTGTATCAAGCTGAAGTAGAAGCCATCAGAAATCTGGCAATTAATTTGCCTACAGGGAAAGCAACTGGAAAAAGACTTCTTATACTATCCGATAGTCTGTCTGCAATAGAAAGCTTAAAAATACGACCTGGTAACATGCTTAGAGAAGAAATTACCCAATGCAAGAGTGCCCTTGAAAACTCCATATGTGACATTACTATTGGATGGATTAAGGGACACAATAATATCACAGGTAATGAGTTTGCTGATTACCTGGCTAAGGAGGGCTCAGTGAGAGGTGATCCTGTCACTGTCCCATCATCAGTTTGTCAGGCTAAGGCAGCTCTTAGGAAAGCATCGATGACTGCGTGGCAAACTTATTGGCATAAACTGAACAGTTGTCGTCAATCTAAGCTGTTCATTCATGATCCTTATATAGGAAGGAAAGTCTACAAATACAAAAGACACCAAATTTTGAAGATTGTGGCGATGGTTAGTGGCCATATAAATCTAAAACGACATCAACACAAAATGGGAAAAACGAAGAACACGACTTGTCGCCTTTGTGACGAAGATGAAGAGACTCCCTATCATCTTATTCACGATTGTTGCCGCATAATGCAGGAGATGGGTGAATTTGCTAAGGAAGCTCAATTAAGAAAGTTTTCAATGGAAGAGCAACTTCTGAGGATATATGATTTTTTGTGTAAATTTAACTTATTTAATAATAAGTTAAACCTATACCGGCTGATACCGGATTAGGTTCCGGTGTGGTGGGGTTTATCAAGGAGTGAAACAAACAAACATATTTCTACTTTTTAATGATACTTTATTTCTTCATAAGATATAAACTTTTAAATAAGGCGCGACATAATCAAAACCGACACGAGAAGATTGAACTCATACCCTACTGAAAGTAATTTTTTTATCTGACCTAATACAGCACACCTGCTATGCAAGTCTGACACAGCCTGAGATATTAACTATTGGGATATTGATCACATAAGTTTGATTTTGGGTAAAAAATATATGTCTGATAATCTTTTTAATAAAATATAAAAACTCAACTCGATCTAATACTAATAGGTAAGCACAACATGACCCTGGGGTAGTTTAGGGAAAAGTGAAATCGACCCGATCAAGAATACGATTAGTATACAAAAATTGTGAAAAAGGTCACTACTTCTTATTTTGGAATCAATAAATCAATTGACAATTATCAATTTAGTGCTTGGAGATAAAAATTCATATATGTACATAGAATGGTCTGTTATTTTGTTTTTTTAAAGGGAAAGAGGGGTTAAACCACTTTTTTGGAGAATGATATATGATTATTGATAAAAAGATGTTACATGCTGCGGAAACATATGGATAGTATAGAAAATTTCAGCTCTGAAAAATAATTATTTTTTAATTTCCCACCCACTCTGATGAATAAGTAGCATAATTTATTCCACATATATAGGAAGTTATAGGTTTTCAACCATTGGGTGAGTTGGATGAGAGGAAAATTGCTTCATTGAGGACTCTTGGCTGATCACCAAAGCTTCTCTCATCCTTTTCAAAATTATCATCTACAAAAGACATGCAATATTTGTTATCTCAAAAGCTTCATTATTTTGTAAATGGAAATTTTTTTTTTAAAGTTTGAGGATTTCTACTATGTAAAAATCCTTTGTAAATTCAGTTTGACTTCGTTTATCTATAAGTTCTTTTCATACCATCTTCTACGGCTTTCTCTTTTATTAATTCAAAAAAATAAAAAAATATCATATTTTGTTTTTATCTATGTTTAATGTTTAAGTAATTTTGTTCGTTTAAAACTTACACAAAATATACACACATGAAAAAAGGAACTCCATATATTTACTTTATGTTCCTTCCTTGTTTTTATTTCATCGTTTGTTTCTTCTTCTTCAACCAATTTAGCTAGTCCTTATATCCCCTCCTCATTCCCCTCCTGCCTTGTTTATGAAATGTGTTTAGAGTAAATGATCCAATTTCCTTAATATGTAGCCATGTGAGAAACAATATGATACTGACCACTCATAAAAAAGAAAAAGAAAAGAGAGCCACAATAGCTTTGTTTCCTTACAACATTTGATAGCATAGATAAAAGTAAGTAAAAGGTTTACTTGTGTTTAGTGATATACCGAATGTTTGCAGTCAAGGGGGTATCAACTTTTAGTTGGACCAGGGATCTCAATTTTTATAAAATAGTGATAGTCTGGAAATGCAAAGGCAAATATGAAGGTTTCAGAGGTGGAGGTTCTTGAGAACTTTGGTAAAATGAGGGATTGCTTTCACTTCCACGATCCTCTCTCTATCTATCTCATTTTCATGTTCAGTGCTCCTCAAACTTTTAACTTACATTTGAGGTAGTATTTGAGTGTTTGCTCAAAATTCACACATTCCTTATCCAGCAAGCCCAACATTAGTTTAATATGGAAGGAGACAGGGGAAAAAAAATCCACATTTTTATAAAGTAGTTATGTATTTAGTCCTCTCATACTTTACATTCAATTCCTAATGTTTCATGGCCCAAACACATTTTTTCCAGATCAATGTCTGGATTAACAGTTAGAGTATTTTTTAGCTTTGTATCTCATATAGTAAGTAATCCTGGCTGGATAACTATGCTCTTAATTTCGATTTAAGTAAAGGCTTTGATAAGATTTTGTATCTGGAACATGAATTGCCGTTTATAAAAATAGACGGAGAGCTCTTTCAGAGGGTTTCAGATTGTTTGAGAATCCGTGAACAACGAAAAATGATAAATGGAACTGGTTGGACTTCTTCTGGGGTCCCATTCTCAATTCATCAGTGTTGTGGATTAGTTCCGATTATCTTTTCTTTATGTGCTGACTTCTAATATTATAAAGTTTAGCACACATGTTTTTAATGTTGTGTTGAAAGAAATAATAGGATTTTCAAATGGCAAATAATCCAAGTATTTGAACATTCGAATATGTACATCATTAATATACTGCTCAAAATAATTTATTTGTATATTTTTTCGTTAAACGATAAATAATATTTATTTTTTTGGAACAATTACGTTTAAATTAGATATAATGTATAATTTTATGATTTGAGCAATTTATGACTGCCTCTGTGGGTGAAGTTTTTTACGCAGGTTCAATGATTTATCTATGTTGGTGATATATTTTATAAATATGTTTGTATATAATCCTATAAATATAAGCAACAACAAAAAGTGTTTGCCGTTTCTTATTCGTTTGCAAAAATTATTTATTTATTTTTTCGTAATGGTGACGTAAATGTATCATTCTCCCGGGTTCTCATTTGTTTTAAAAGAAGTGGTTATAGGCGTACAAATTTCTCAAAAATAGTTGTAAAAACATAAAATTAAAACTATAGATGCATAAAGGGGTTATTTGTCACCCTACTAAGGTTCATTAAACAACGTTTGTATTTTAAAATTTTATTTACAAGGGATTCAAATCCTTATTTGAATTTTTAAATATATCAGGAAGAAAAAAACTGCCCAATGTTGCTAAATTTAATCGAACTAAATTAGTTAGCATTTATTAATAATTTAATTAAATTTAAATTAAGGGAATTACAAAATATTCATGTGCAGAATAAATACTTAGAGTGTAATTTTGAGTCTATGTTGACTGTGCATCCTAGTATGGAAATTCGTTTTATTTGAAGGGGTAATATATTATGCCAGTTCACTGACTACGTTAAGAAAAAGATGCTCACAAACTGAAGGTTAAAGAAAGTTCGTTTTTTTATCTTTACAATATAGAATATAAACACATTTCAGATATTAGCATTAAATTTTAAAGGTAATAAGTTTTATTTTATATGGAATCCTGATTTTTTTTTCTAAATTTTTTTTTTTATAAAAAAACCAGTATTTAAATAAATTAATATTTTATCGGATAAACGTTAGAAAGTCCAGTTTGGAGGGGAAAGGGTCCTACAGTGATCCCTACGTATGAGCATTGGAAGCATTTCCTTGTAAAAATCCTTTTTAAAAATATATATATAAATAAGAATTGAAATGAAATGTAATCTTTTTCAAATACATTATTATTTTTTATAAAAAAAATAATCTTACAAAAATTTTTATAGTGTGATTTTATTATCCAATTGACTTTCCCTCATGTATGTACACTTATTCCTATACATTTATATAGCTAAGTCAATGATAGAAAAATAGCTCAGAAAAGTCATATATACTTTTACTTTTTTATTTAACCATATGGCGTAGGTAATCCCTGAGAGAGAATTTGAGAGCTTGCTTCGACATACAATTCCATTGTATATATTTTTCTTCATTTTTATTACACTGTATATATATATATATATATATTTACATTTATGTCGAGTATGTATGAACCATATATTCACATCTTCGAGACACATTAATTCTATGAAATTTATCAGCAGTGATAATAAAAGCCTTCGAGCAGACTGGTGACAATATATGTACATATATGAATATAAATATATATATATATTTAAATATATAGATGGTCATACAAGTAATATTTAATGTAATTAATGGGGCTGAGGCGATTCACGATCTCAAATAATCCAGATTATGAGTACATTTTTAACTATAGAATCGATTCCATTGAAGATATGAGAATTTTATTTAAAAAAAGTAAATAAATAATACAGTTTGGTCGTTAAAAAAGGAAAAATGCTTCTTTTTATAATTATGTTCACTCTTTGTTAGACGGTTGAGGGCAAAGGATCAAAGTTTATATTGAGGAAGAATATAAAGATTTTCACTAATAATAGTTGTAGGTTTTATTAAAAATATGTGATAATTTGTTATATAAATATAATTATGATTCAAATGTTCAAATGTTGTAGTTCTCCTCGTTATAGTAGTAATATAAGTAATATATCATGCATCTAAAATTATAAATACAGGAAAATGATATTAACAAGGGAATTAATTCAATGGGACCATAAGCCTTCCTTCTACCTTCTTATTGCACTTTTCAAAATATATAAAAAAATAAACTATTTGGCACGTTTAATATGCAAGATTTTGTCTTCTTTCGAAAATATTTTTGTCCACCAAAATATTTGTAATATAATCATTATCGTTGTAGATTAAGTAGATGAATCAGATATCTATATTACTACTTTATAACATAATATTTCTCAATATGTTTTTGTAAATTAATAAATTCAAATTATAATACTTTAAAGTTCATACAAAGTCAACAAATCTAGGAGAGTCACAAATATTTTTTTTTTTTTTTTAAAATGGGTTCAATGAATCTTCTGCTGGATTAAGTGTTAAATCATTTTTTTAAATATAAAAGGATTATATATTATATTATACTATACGTTGATTCTATAAAACACATTAAAGAAGTAGCCTACATTGGAGCTTTTTCAAATTAAAGCCCCTTACAAAAGGGAGCGTAGAGCAACTCCGTGAGAATAGGGGGGAAAACGTTTTTTTTTAACTTCCTTGTAGTTTATCTTTATTCAAAAAATTAAAAATTTCATTTATTAGAAAGTGGAAAGAAGATTTCAGAAAGCTCAAATGCTACTTTAAGTAGAGCCCAAGTTTAAAAGTTTTAGATGGTTTATGATAGCTGAAGAATGAACTATCAGATATTTTAAAGTTGAGTATGGAATCATGTCTATACTCTGGAATCGGAATATGATGGATCACGAATGGAATTTTCTCAGTTTGACTACATAAATATATATATAATACGTCGACATATAATTCAATTTTGAAGAATATTTTTAACAATTAGTGACCATTCAATAAAATATTAATTTTATTTTTTATTTTTGTGAAAAAAAAGCTACTAAATATACAAATTTTTTCAGTTAATTTTTATAGCTTAAGCAAAAACATACAAAAAAAGTGCAAATGACTTTGAAGCAAAAATTTGGAAAAATAAATATACCATTGTGAAAACCATTTAACAATTTATGACCATTGTTTTCAATAATTTAGGTCATTTTTTTTTATTTGTGATTTTTATTTAAAATAAAAATCCGTTTTCTTTCTGGTTTTTTTCCTTCTAATTTTACGCTGTTGTACTGCTGATTATAGCCATTTGTTTGATAACATAAAGCAAAAATTTGGATACTATACAGACCATGTTGTAATAAATCATTTATTTTGAATCAGCAATGATGAGGGGTTTTTTTTTGGAATAAAAAAGAATATCTGCATTGTTTTTTGTTGTTGTTTTTTTTACTAAAGCATGTAGCCATTTATAAAAAATAATGTGAAGTTTATCGATTGCAATGTGCAAAGCTGATGAGGCAAATATTATATTTATCTCTGTCAGAGAATACTGTACAAAAATAGACATACTTTAGATTGTACTTTGTATATCAGTATGCATTTATTGATTTTTTTTTTAGTTTGCTTTCTAATACGAGGTGATTGTATAACTGGAGTTCTGTTAAAACAGAATTGGCAATACAAGTATATAACTATTTTTTCTGCCAATTTGCTTTTAGTTAGACTTGTAAGCTAATTATCTTTTTCTAATATTCTCTTGTGACTATACAATAATCTAATCAGTATCATGAGAGCAGTCAAAATGGTTACTTGAACCGTTTTGATATTTGAAAGTAAAATATCCTGATTAAATTGAGGAAAAAAAATCTCTCCTGTCCTTGCAAGTTTAATACTCTAACTTTAAATGCCATTTGTGTGAAACTGGACTTAAAGTTTCAAAAATGTAATTAATTTTACACACATACTTTGGCTAAAAAGAGTACGCTAGGACTGATTTATTTGATTTTGATGAAATTTAGTAGACTAATGGAGTAAATCTAAATTAATGCCTCAGAAAAAGTAAAAGTGTGCATGGCTGTCAAACGCCATAGAAAATTCATTAAAATGCGTAATTAAGAAAAGTGGTGCAGCTATGGTAATAAAATTTAAGGATTTTTGCCACGATTGTTTGACAATAGTGCACGTTTTTTTTTTAGTAATTTAACAGAGATATCAAGGTCATGGGGAATCCTTATACGATTGGTCTGTTAATTAACCCTAATTTTTACTTTTACTTAGGTTAAGGTATAAATTGAGCTTTTTCCATGTCTAGCTTCGTTTTGTCGTGTTTTGTAGGATTAATTCCATGATAATCTTGTTAAAAGAATAGGGAGTACTGAGATTGACATATTGTTAGAGATTAAAGCAGAGTAGTCAAAGAAATGTATTAAGACAGAGGATACAAATAACTTGGAAGGGATACGGATTCTAGAATAGTAACGATTAAGATCAAAATAACCTCCTATGTCCTTTCGTGTATTATTATGAAAAATGTGTTAGTGTTAGGAAATGCGATAAAGATCATCATTGACTCTTTGAACCATTCATTGTTATGTCCATAAATCGACATCATAAGATGTTATAATGATATTTGATATTTACGTAAAGGAGCTCTTGCCGATAAAAATATTTTTTTACAGCTATGATAAAACTATAAATAAATCATTTGTTCATACATATCTGGCTTAATGAATCCTTCAATAAGCTTTTTCTTTATGTAAGGATCTTACTTAATAAGTGTACTTAAAATTAAGGATATTTTTAACAAAAAAAAAATGAAAAAGAAGGTTTTTTAAAAAAAAAACTTAATGAGAGAAAATGTCCAGTTCAAGTTTTATATTTAGAAAATTATAATCGATCAAAATGTAATCTTCAATCAAATTTATTACACATTTATTTTATTGATTACATTTTCTCATGATTGCAAACAATTTTAAGTGTTTATCTGCAATGGTCTTTAAATAATAGAGGAGAAGGTAATGATGGGTAATTCATCATGGTGTGCATTAATTCGGATTGCATAAAGGAATTTTAAGTAAATCTAATTTGTATTACAGTTATTCAATTATAAGCATATATATTCAGAATGTTTCTCTCCAGGGTTGATTTTAGGGGAACTAATAGACTAAGAAAAAGATATGTCATCAGTATGTAAAATTAAAATAAAGGAAGAATAAAATTCTACAAAAAAAAAAAAAATACAAAAAACAGCAAGGCACAACAATTTTTGTAGAACCCAAAAAAAAAAAAAATTCAAATTTGTTCAATTGTAATTTTTTTTCCTTCAGGCCCCACATTCTGTAAAATTGGCTTTGCCTCCATCTGCCAGTTTAAGAAAATTATATATGTGACCTTGTAGTAAAATATCCTTTACAATATTAGATTCTACAATCAAAATACATTAATTACATTCGCTAGGAATTATCGTTTATTTTTTATTATGATAGGAAATTATAAGGGAGTATCATGAAAATAGAAGCTGTACCAATTATAATTATCCAATTTCTCCCTTTCTAAAGACCATTCACCTTCCTTAAACCAATTTTTCTTCCATTCCAATCTCGCCTGCACTACAAACTTTACACAGTAAAAGTGTCCATATCTGCTGAGTAGCTTATTTTTAAGTACTAAAAATTTATCTAATTAAGAAAACCATTTTTTTTGTGAATCGTGACATAGAAGTTTTATGTTCTCCCGTTTTGTTAGCAGAAATACATGCCTGAAAAATGTACAAGCTTTAGTACTTAATTTATCGACAAGTCCATCTCTAAATTACCACATGCCGTGACAAATAGGTCATAAATCCTTGCAACAAAGTAATTTATATTTTGCTCATCTGTGGATTCTTTAGAGGAGACAATATAACAAAGTACTGTTTATCTATCTAGGTAAGGGAGGTAAAAAATTGATGCACTCTGTACTTTTCTTGAAAAATAAGTTTATACCTGTTGGAGTGTTCTTTTTTTTGCTAATTGTTATTTTAAGAAAAAAAAACTAAAAACAGCTGAAAAGATGCCACTGTATTCATTGATGCCCATGTTAGTTCAATTTGCTTTATTCTTTATCCCTTTTTATCGTTACATTTCTTCATTATTAGGGTAACAATTGCTCACTTTTTTTTTGACCAATTTCAAACACATGTTCCCTTTTAAAAAATCCCACAAGGCTCATTGCCGACAATGACTTCTCATAAAATTATGAAGAGCCAATAATGTTCCTGATTTTGTATTTAGTACATTGAAGCAATAAAATGAGATTTATAATCCTCAGATGTACTATTGTTTCTGGAATTGGTTTCCAAATGTCCCATTATGGGCTCATAATGTGAAAGCATTTTTTTATGAGTTGAGTGCATTTCTTTTGTCCTGGTTTGAAAATTTACCTGTTTAGAAGCACATATAAATTTAGTTAGTTTTGTGTTTGAGGCTCAACAATTAGTTACTTTTTCTATTAAGAAGGGGATCAAAGACCAAATATAATCAAGGGACTGATACCTTGAAAAAAAATAAGTTTTATAAATTTACCTTAAAATTCCAATGATTTATACTACAAGTTCTCTTCAGCCTTTTCATCAACAGTCATTTTATCAAAAGGAAAGCTGAAAAGGTGAATCAAGTGCGGTGAGCTTTCCATCAGTGAAAAGAGTGCAAGGAACTTGTTAGACCAATTTGTAGAATTGAAGGTAAATTTAAATTAATCTAAACAGTTTATAAATCCAGTAGAATTTATTTTATTTGAGTTCAGTTCAACCCTTTAAGTTATTTAGAATTCAATTCATTTTTTTTAAATATCCTTTCAAAATAAACGATGATATTATGATTATTTAATTCAACTCTCTTTCTATCTTATTTACTGAGTGGCTGTTGTTGTTCTTCCATTAAAAAGGTTTATCACTAATAATCTTCGTCAATCAGCATTTAGTTTTAAATTATGTGGCAAAGTCCAATCCTTTTATGAAAATATTTTTATTTGATTACTTGACTTAAGATCTTTACAAAACAACTTTTTTTTTTTCAAGTATGAAGACTATTAACTGCTTTAACATAGATAATAATGTAATCATAATTTACTTCCAACTTTATTTTAGCCTTTTCCCCCTTGTTGAATAAAACATTAAGTCCCAAAAGTGTAATTAAAATAATATTAAATATAGTTTCGAAAAATACATGAGTTTTTTTGTGAAGAAACATTTTTCTACGTTCTTTTACTCTAATTTATTGTAAAAGTTCTACCCCTGTTGTCTTATTTTTATGGTAATTTTCTTAAAAAGCATAGAAATTTAATACATTATCAGGAAATAGTTTAATTATGATTTAAGAATAGGAATTTTGATTTATTTGTCAGGGATATACGTAATCTGAGCAAGAACATATACTTCAAATATAAAATATACCTACAAATTCATATATTTATCATGTTTATCAAAAAATGGATTTTAACTCATATTAATATACCCTTAAGTATAATTCATCATATTTGACAAATATTGAAAAGAAAACATTCAAAACCTTTTTGTAAAAGAATACATTAACAAAATGTAGCATAAAATAAATATTACAGGTGAATTGAAACATATATTTGACATTAATATGCATATCTTCTTTAACTTCTTCTAACACTTCTTTTCTAAATGAAGAAAAAAGCTTTCAAGTTTCGGTTTGAGAGTCTTCTTTTATTTCCTCTTCATCAATACCAAGAGCAGCAGCAACTTTAGATGTCAATGCTTCATTTGCAACAAAAATGATATCTGTCAATTTCTTGGTAATATGTACATTAATATTATAGTAATTAACAATAAACAACATGAAATTATGACAATTTTATAAGGAAATTAAAATGTAAATATTTTCTGAAGGAAAAAATTAACCATGCTGATTTTTTAGTATGATATGAGTAAAAGCCTATATTTGCTGCATGCCAAATTTCAGCTTTGAGAAAATTGTCCCACATGTTCAAATTTTTGATCAATTGTGAACTGACCCGTTCATTTTTTGAGCAAGAAAATGTGATTTGAATAGCCTTTAGATCTTTTTCTAAAAGTTTGACACCAAATTAAATAGCATTTTTGAATTTCTCACCCCCGAATTACTTAAATTATCTATTTTGATCATGATTTTGTCTTGTTTTGATAGAAATATGTCATTTTTAGACTTGCACGTAAATTCTAAATGGCGGAACAAAAGCAAAATGAACTGAAAATTAGTGAAACTTTAATTAGCCGTAACTACTTAATGGTAAGAGCTATTGATCTAAAATTTTCAGGTTTTCTTATTTGCATATGTATAAAAATATGAGTCAAATTTCAGCCAATTCTGAGACTTATGGTGTAAATTTTCAAAATTTTGTCCTTCTTTGACAAAGAATAGCTCCTATGTGAATTAGCACCCTAATGTTTAATCATAGTAAAGGTTTATGGTTGTGGAATGAATAATACCATATATGTAACTTTATCGCAGAAATTACAAAATTTGTGAGCTATTTTACCCCTGATTTATGATATGATGTGCTCTCGAAAATTTTGTGTATATAAATGGCAAGGAGGTGAACATTTACAAATGTACATAAATCAAAATGTATTTTTTATTGGTTTCATGAATGATTAGATAGACGTCATTTTTTTCTTCATAGTGTTGGTATTCAAGGATGAACACTGCATATGAATATATTACTTCGTTTCAAAAACTGTGTTTTTCTCCTTTACTCTTATTTTCATTGAACAGATCAGACTGTCTCACTCCAACTCTGTATTAACGATTGATCACGGATATAAAACTGAACCAAAGATTCGGTTCCTCTCCCAAATTATTAATACAGTCGTAAAAGAACCGAAATATTGCTTTAAAACTGCAGTTATGGTCTCAAAGATTCGATATATTGAATTCCATCTATATATAGAAAAAATGTAATTCGAGTTTTACCCGAAAGAACCGAAAAGATTCAAATATTTTCGGATCTTTTAAATAGATTTGAACTATTTGTAGGAATAAGTTTATACAAACTGAGTAAATGTTGAAAAGATTTGTTTGTTTGTTTGTTTGTTCGTTTTCCTCCACTTCATCAATGCCTTAACTATTTCAACGTGTAGTGAAAGAGTGGATCTTATTTGTTTTACAAAATACGTTTCAAATTTATTTAACGTGTCGATTATTTGGTACTAAATTTCCTTTTCTTTCTTTTTTCTTTTTCATTAAGGGATATGGGAAGGGGAGTAGGAGAAATCTAACTAATAGCTAGACTATTTATATATATTTACGCATAACAATGACTCTAATTGTTTCTGAAATCTAAATTTAACAACAAGGGTTTATTAATCTAGCAACTAATTAACTTTCTTATAAATAACCCTAATACAAAGATGTTTTCCCAATAGAATCATAGTAGAAAAAACTGGCCAAGTCAGTGTCTGTAGGGCTCTAATCTCTTGAAATAGCTCATATATGATATGATGAATGATTGTTCATCAAACTACAAATAATATAGACAATAAAAAAAATTCAATTATCTCTTAGACTTCCTTTTTTTTCTAGAAAATAAAGATATAATTGGTATGTTCAACTATCTTATATTGAATTGGGTTTGAATTTCTGTCGAGTATTAAAATTGAGTGTTCATTATTTATAGCTATTTGTTAAATAGTGGCATAAATAGTGTTTTGAATTGACTATTTTTAGCCTATTCTTGATCCTGTAGGTATAAAATAATCCAAAAGAATGAACAATGCAGAGTTATAGTTTTTAAAATATTAAAAAAAAAACAGCTTGTTGCAACTAACCCCATCTCTTCGATGGCTTTCTCGATATATGAGTGAATATTATTACAGATATTTATTTTTCAAAATAATAATAATAATAATAAGATACAATTTCTTTAAATAAAAACGAAATTAACCACTCTTTTCCAATAAAAAGAAATAAAAAGTTTATTTTTTCTTAATCATTGAAAACTTAAACGAAACCAAATGCAGTTTTTTTCTGAAAGTTATTTAACCGTTAATATTTTGACCCTAATAGTTATTGATTATTTGGTGGTTTGTTTGTTTTTTTGCAAACTATTGGCACGTTATAGTGTTAAATAATTAGATTATAGACAAATAAAGAGTTGCTATGTTGTCAAGTTATAATCACAGAACATATACATGCTGTTTTTACTTAAGTTACTTAAAAATATCTTTGAGTAAGTACCAAAATTATTGCAGTACTCGATTCTGGCTCCAATAGTTGTAAGAATGTCTGAAATATTTTATATTTTTGTCAACAATAAAAGTAAAGACTTCGAATCTAATTTGAATCTCGGACACGCTAGTCAACACATGATGATTCGTTATCTATTTAAATAATTGTAGTATAATCTTTACTCGACAATTTGCTATTTACGTCTTTCCTTAGAATGAAAAGGAATTTTATGTAATCATATTTATTATATATAGAGGATCTCCCTTTTGAGAGTAATTTAAATGTATGTATGTCTTAATTAAACATTAATTTCATATGAATATTATTTTTTTTAAGATAAACTTTTTACGTATGTCTCTACCTTCATTTTTTCTTATCTTTTATAAATATAAGTTGTATTTTATTAAGTGACAAAAAAAATTAAAAATAATAATACTAAGACGTTGAAGCTTACAAAAGCTTTAAAATGACAAAATTAATATGTTAAAGAGAATTAATTATTTTAAAAGTACGTTTCTAAAATGACAAGCTCTTTTCTCTTTGTTATACATACCTATTCTTCTTTCTTAAGAAATTTAAAAAGAATTTTTCCTGTTGCTGGACTAAGGGAAAAAAATGTAGTTTTTTTTGGTTGAAAAAAAAAAAGAAGAAACTACATAGTTTATAACAAAAAAACTAAAAAAACTAAAAGAAAAATTAATTTTTTTAAAGAAAATTAAATATATATAAAAATCTTTAATGTTATTCTACCAAAAATGAAAAAAATCATGTTTAATTTCTTATAAATATTGTAAAGGATTGTTTCTAATATTATTATAAATATATATTACTTACCAAAAAAGTTTGATAAAGAATAACATAAAGTAAAGACTTTGAATTATATAGAAAAATCAGGTTACAGTCAAAATATAAGCAAGGAATTTTTTCAATAAGGAAATATTTGGGTTGTATATAACTTCAAAGACAACTTCCGCTTATATGTACAATGCTGCTCAATGGAATTTCTCAAAAAATAACAATGATATTGTTATTCAAACCTTGTCCTTTTAAAATATAAATCAAAATCACATAAGGGACAGATGCTCATACTTTTTTTGTAAAAAAAAGTAATGCTTTCATTAATTTATTAATAATAAATTTTGCAAAGGATACCATAGTTCTCATGTAAATGTCTCAGATTCCATTTTTATTTTATTTTTTCTGAATATTGTCTATATGTTGAAACAAAGCAATTCGTAGTTCAAAACTTGATATTTGAATTGACTCAAAATAAAATAAAGAAAGCTCCTTGATAGAAGTCCAAGAACATGAACTACATGAACAAATAGCTTTTAAATATTCAAATGATACACAACCTCAACAAATCACAAGGGAATGTATCTACTTAATGGTCAAATTAGTTTATTTTGCAATAAATTGTCAAAGAGTGTTTCATTTTAACCTCAAAAGGTTTAGTTGCAGAGATTATGCTCCTTCTTTACTACTCCAATGAAGAAACACCTCTACGGATAAAGGGAGAAGCAATATTTTGTCCTCAGTTATCATAGTTCAAAGCTCTGTTAAAATGAAAGCTCATAGAAGGGCAAAAAAATCTTGTCATAGAATATCTGAAATATGGCTTTTTTGGGGGTTTGTTTTTAAATTGATTCAATGTCAAAGTATACCTATGGAAAATATATATGAAGAATATAAAGCTGTTGCTTAGGTTGAATGAGGATATCAAATTTCAATTTGGTGAATATAACGAAGCAAATTTGTTCTTATTGATAATAATTATTTTAGTGGATTGACAAATAGCGGTTGAAGAAGTGTAATACTATACATAATGCCACATCCTAAAATTATGTTCAAGGAACTCTATTTCTAGACTTATGAAGTAACACGATGTATATTATCCTATTAAGACTTCTAATCCCATTATTTTAATACAACTGAGTACATACATACTTTCATCATGATATAACTGACATAAATGTGCTTAATCTTTGAAGATTACTTAGATATATGCATACATACATATATTTACTCGTAGATCCAATGTGATGATTGTACAAGCTATAATAAAAAAAACGCATTAAGATAAATACGCTATTTCACATTCTATTTGCTGATTAAATGATCGACTCTGTAAAAAAACAAAAACTTTTACAAATCCTTTTTTCTGGGATGAGCCAATTGTTTGAGCAGATTTTACAACAAAAGTTTTTAGAGTTCTTTTAATAACTTATAATGATTATATACTTACTTAGAGACTGGGAAGTTTTTTTTAAGTATCTTATAGTTTTTAGGGAGTAATCAAAGTAATTGATGAATCAATTGACTATTATTTTGAGTCCATTTTAGAGACATTTGTAACACAAAATGGGCCACTTTGGTGCCTATATTTTGAGTATCATATTATGACAAATGTAGTAATAAAAATATTTTTTCAGTAAGAAATATAAACACAAATTCATTTTGTGCGTATCTTTTGGGTAAAAAAAACCAATAGAAAGATTTCGAATTGACGATGCTGTTTCAAGAATCGTTTGATTGTAGTTTAATTATTTAAAATGTCGATGTCTAACTACATGGAAAAGTATGTTCTTGGTTCTAGTAACACGTAATTCCAAAATTATTCTTGGTATGAGTACAAACAATGAGGGGACTTGATCTTAACGCTCGAGACTCATTTTGGACTTTGAAAATTGTTCAACTCCACAGAGTACAGATCCAAAAATATTATATGATATTAAGTTTGGGGGAAGGGACAAAAAATAGTAAAAAAATAAATTGTATCCACATACAATGAATCCTGTTTTTTCTAAAAAAAACCTTTAACCTTATTTAGAACAGGAGATGCGACCTTTAGATCTCAAAGGATCCATATGTCCATGTTAATTAATAGTAGTGCCCCAATGGTTATCAAAACCACAGTGGACCATCAGTTGCAGGCACTTGTTTTAAAATATCAGAAAATTCCTTGATTTGCCTCATACCCTGAAACTTTCCTGGTAGAGACAAGTTCAAATTTCAAACGTTTCTGAATCAGGTACCCAATACAAACAAATAAATAGTTTTTGAAAGGGAAAAAACGTATTTTTTTTTTCAGCATCAAATATCTTTTTAAAAAGACTCACTCCTTTTTTTAGCCATGACCTTATTCTGAATCAAATTACCTTGATATACGTAATAATCCCTATGCATAAAATGTATTATATTAAAATGGGACTTAAAATTTAGCATAGTACGTTATATATGTCATATTAAATTTGAAACAGTTTTATTTACTTAATATTATATGTTTAGGAGTCAATGCTGTTAGAGATAGGCAAAAACAACTTTTTTTTAAAGGGGAGCTACCCATCATTTAAATAAATATAAAGTCAAAGTTCCATAGTATGAGGGGATATAACACTCTATATGGCAAATAACTTTATACAAATAAATAGTATGATACAATTATTCTACATATTTATTGTACATTACTATAAAATCATTTTTATCAATGATATTCAAAAATAAAGCAACCACGAATGATTATAATTATGAAAATGAAGCAGTTGGATATGAGATACAGAATTGATGTTTGTTATAGACATATATTTTCTATAGAAACATATGCATGTACATATATTCAAAATATGTATATAATGTCTAGATACTACATATTGGCTAAGCCAATGTTTGTTAATGAAATTTCTAAAGAAGGGTAGAAATACGTAATACTTAATTAATATGTCCCTAAGAAACGGAATGAATGAATGTATGTATATGTTCTATAGCATAAAGTTGATTCAAACATTTATCTTACTACATACATAGTACCATTTAGCTAAGTTAAAAGCCTCATGTAGCTCTTTAGTTTCCCTCCATATGGACTCGCTAATATATTTTACTTTGTACCAAAAGTAATCAAAAACTATCAAAACTATCAAAAACAAGCAGAACTTGCATATACATAACTAGTAACAATATATCTTTCAATGCTCTTTATGAATCGTGGGTACTTGGGCTCCATCTATGATTTTGATTGTTTTTTAAAAGCATTTTTGCTTTTATAAATTAACAAAAAGTTTATTTTTAAAGATCAGTCAATTATGACCACTCTTTAATCAAGTGAGCGTTAAAGGGTTAAAACTATGCACATTTCAACAACAACAACAACAAAAAAAGAGCTAACCAGTTCAATTGGATTGGATCTACGAAACAATTTAGCATTGATCAGTCTAGTCTAAAAATTGAGGACCGAATGATGAAACATCGAAATGAGATAACATCACATTTCGACGTGAAAATTGTCATATTGTAATGCTTAATTCAATGTCTCTTATTTTTCCTTTTCCTATCATCTTCAAACTACGGCCCGTAAACATTTTTTTAAAGATATTTTTAAAAACGTGGATTACTCATATTATGTATGGTACAATTGATTCATAATTTCTGAAATCTAAAAAAAAACTTCCCTTGTGTTATATACCCTTGATTTCAATATATGTACATATATTAGATTGAAGTCTCACAAAATACATACAATAGGATGTAGAAGGAAAACATTTTTGATTCTTTTTTTTATATCATTATTGTTATTAAAAACAAAATAAAAATGTATGTAGACGTGCATAAATTAGAATTTTGGTAAAAGTTGAAACTAGCACAAGAAAAATTACAAGATATTATATAAAGGGTAGACCCTTTGATTTTCCAACGTCTCATAGTATGTACATATGTTTATTAATTAATAATTGTCATAATAGAAAGTAAAAAATTACAGTTTTAATTTACAGATATCAAGGCTTTCGAATTTAAAATACTCCATCTAATTTTCTATGGAAATCCTTGTGTATAAGTTACTTTGGTGAGTCCTGTCCCAATGTAATCAAATTTCAATAATTATGATCCATAGTTTGAAACGGATCCATAGTCTAAAATTACTTAAAAAAAAATGGAGAATTGCCATTTCAAGAGGGGATACTTGTACTAAGATCCTATTAAATCATAAAATCTAAGAATACCATATTAAAGTATTTAACAAATAAAATATTACTTTATTATTTATATGTTTTTACAGACATGTTCTTCAATGAATTACGTATAACTATTATTATTTAAAAGTTTTAAAACTTACATAGAAATATTATTAAAAGTCAAAAGCTTGTAGGTAGATGGATACATGTGTATATGCATTATTTGCTTCGAATGACATGCATATATTGCGTGATTAATGACTTGACAACACAAAATCTCTTAATTGCCTATGATCTATTATTATCTTAAGCACTATTATATCTCATGTACCACAACCAAGTTTGCAAAAAAACAAAAACCCTCTGAAAAAAAAAATACTAAATAATCACATCCTAATTAGATTTTATACGTACAATATACAAAGCGTTCATTATTGCAAATTTTTGCTGTAACAATCTTGATTAACTTGTTATTTTTTTTCTTTTCTTTCCTATATATGATAATTATCTGAATAAAAGATTATTATTTTTTGGTAGTTTGGCTCTTTTCTTGACTAATGCACGATTTATTACTGATTTATGAGATTTTGTTATATCATTATATGTTTTTTATATACAATGGATAAAGTTAATAAAACTTGGCCCATACGTAACAATTTCTTTTACTATCACTTTTTGTCCTGTCTCGTCAATGTTTTTTAAATTGAGCTACGTAAAACCAAATGTTGCAACCTCTTAAATAGTAAAGAAGGGAGGAAATATTAAGGGCTTATTATCTCAAGGAAGTGATAATATCATTTCTTATGTAATATCAGAGAAAGTTTGAAGTCAATCTCTTGCTTAAGGATAAGAAGGATCTCAACTCATTGATGTCTGTTGATTATGTAATGTGTAGATTTGTTGAAAAAGAAGAATTCCCAGTGAGTTCTGATCACAACAAAATCTTATCATTTGATTACCAAACACTTTGTTGTCCCTTGTATCAAAGGTTAAATATCCTCAATGGAAATTTTGTTTTTAATGTAACTATATTATTTTTTCAAATTTCAAGAGTGATATTTCTGTACTCGCCCGTAATACCTCTTTTTTGACCAATTTAGTAATAACATACGGCACATCATAGTCACTCATGCCTTAGAAATGTAATGTATATTTTCATCAAGACCCCATTGCTGCTTCATTAATTTATTCATGGTCACAACGGAATTACAAAAACGGCTAATTCTTAATAAAAAAAACTACAAAAAAGGCTGATATTATATTCCTACTTTATGATTGGGACCAGATTGATTTTCTCCTATTTATTACTTTATTTTATAAGAGTTGCAATAATTGATTTTTAACGTTTTTTTATAAACATCAATAAATTGACAAAAATGTGATAGAAAGTGAAATAAATGTATGGGCTAGAAATGTGAATCCGACTCCAATTAAATTCCACTTTGCTCCATCATTTCTTTGACAAATCTTAATTACATAGTACATATATGGGAAAGCAATAAATATTAACAATCTGTCCCATATTTTTAATTATTCGTTTTATTTTTCTTAATTGATATTAGTCGGTGATTAAACATATTGTTTTTTAAATTGCACATTCAACTAATTGTTTTTTTTTTCTGGATAGAAAATTAGGTGAACTAATTATTTTGTTTTTAATTGCTAAGAGTCACTTATTTTGTCGTCAATGAATTCAAATTATATATTTAAAAGGCATAACATTTTGTGCTAAGTAATCAAATCACTACATGACCTAATCGAATAAATTAATCAAACTCTTATGTTAAATAATAAAATAAAGTTCATACCTTTATTCATATCATTAGTAAATTAAAGCAAATTAAATTTTAGACTATTTATTCAGGATATTTTATATGGAATGATATATTCAAACCATCCTCATTGGGTGCATCGTCTTCGAAAATAATTTATTTTACATTATTATTATTTTTTAAATAAATTTGAATCATTCTCCAAACCTGATGTCATTAATAAATAACTACACCGGTTAACAGCCAAAAATCCTAAGTGGTATGAGTATAATAAAAGTTATTCAGTTTTGCACGCTGATTTCAAATCTGTATTATTATTATTTTTACAAGAGTCCTAAAGTTTTCAAAAAATCGGACACTACTTTTCTAGCTCTTTTGCCCCATTTTCCAACTTCAACTTCAATATAAGCCTAAAAGAATACTCCTTTGTGCATTAAAAAATAATGAACCGCTAGTGTATTTATTGTAAACTCCATTGAAATAAAAAATCAACATGTGCTTGGAGGTGAATACTATAGCCACTTTAAAGAAAAAAAATAGTAGTCGTCTCATTTAAATATTATAATATTTAAAATAATTATGGAGAATGTATCTTTGAGATCCCCACTATTGACCCCATTTCTAATTGAAGCAAAATTAAATAATGACGTCAAGAGAAATTTATGGATACTTCATAAAAAATTAGAAGTTATAATTTTGGCAATTTTCAATTCAATACCTAAGCAGGGAGTGATTACTTAGGAAGTGTCTCAAATATTTGCTCAGGTCATGAGTTAAATATTATTTTGTGTATTGTTCTCATTCATTCATAAATGTGTAAAGAGTATAAATACGCATTCAATTTTGTAATATTTTTATACATTAAGAGGCTCTCAAGCCCTTCGGATCTCCTTTCCGTTAATGGAGGGAAAGTGAAAAAGTCTTGAACAAAAGGTCTCTTAATAGATTCAACTGTAATTCAATTTATTTGTCTGAACCTTCCTAACTCCACTTTGCGAGTGAAGGAAGTGAGTAATTAGTTCCTTGTCTAATAGTAATTTATTTTATTGAATAGTGACTTTCTTTGGCCCTTCCATTCCGAGATTCAAATCTGGAGAGTGAGACACACCCTTTTAATGGCGAAAAAAGAATAAAGTAAAGTACTAAAAGGTCTTGGCTATGTCAAACCGTTGTGTGTTGGGGTTCACAGCTTGATACGTCCCCTGCTTTATTCGATAAAGTTTTTATTTTGAGTGTTGTTCTCATTCGAAGGTTAAAACTCTCATGAATATGATTTGGCTCAAGAAATCCTCTTTTTTCAACTTTTTTTATTATTAATTGACTGGATAGTAATAACTAAGAGAGAATGAAATCTTTATGGTTTCACATTTTTATTCATAATAACAAATTCACTTATATGAAAATTTAAATTCTACAACAGTCATGCTTAAAAAATGTTTGATTGTCTAGAAGAAAAATAGTAATCCACTTATAAAAGAGTTTCGAGTGTTATATATAGCTTATAAAATGATATCTTCATTAATTATTTATAGTATTTACATGAATAGGTGTGGTTGGTTCTATTTATAGGATGATGTTTTACATACAATTAATGAATTTCTTAAAAATAAATTGAACTAAAAATAAAAAAGGAAAATGAAATGTTCTGAAATATCATTCAAAGTTCTTAAGTCAATTCAAATTATATGTCATACTTATTATAAAAGAAGAATGAAGTGAGTTCTATCATTTTTTAGTGTAAATGAGTTAAAAAATAACCAATGAGAGTAAAATTTGCGATTAAACTATGAACATATTTTTAAGAATGTTGTTTATCCGTGGGTACTTTAAACTTAGGAATTGATTTATAATATTTAAGATATATGTATTTGTAAAAAAAAAAGATCTTCTGACACAACTTGTATCCCAAATCGAGAGAAGCATTGTCACAAGCAATGACCGTCTTATTTTGTAAATAAAATATTAAATGTTCTCGAAATAAAACACCCTGGTTACTCTATATTTAAACATGTTTGATAAAAGCAAAAAAAAAAAAAGTTCTTCTCATTTTAATTCGGAATAAAAAGATTACTTATGAGTTACATAAAAGCTGCATATTACGTTAAAATGACAAAATTCTTTTTATACTAAAAATAATTAATAAAGATATTAATTAAAGGACAGAGTTTTTTTGAGAATAAAAGTTAATTGTTTCTATACGTTAGGAACTCCAATGAAGAAAAATTTAAAACTTTTTTATCTTTGGATTTTTGAATTATTATTGTTGAGTATAAATATTTTATTTTTGTGTCGTTACTCATAATAAGTCTATACTGATTCTGATTGCAATCCTTAATCGTGGTATAATTTTTTTTTTATATAAAATAAGAGATTATCGATATATATATGCATGATTTAAATATAATTGTGACCCAATTGCAGATCTTTGGACGTCTCAATAATATTTATAACCCACACTTTTATGCACCATATGTGAGACATGGACATTAAACATCCTGAAATCAATTGCTTTAGGTCTTATATTTTTAAATATAATTCATTTGGTTTAGAACTTATAAAATATGAATATGAACGTATCAAGCAATACATGAAAAATGAGTTTCTGGATACTGGAAGTGTTATGACAACTTTCTGTTCTTAGACCATGATCACTATCAAGTCTTTTAACTTTGAAAGGTCTGATGCAATTAACTATCACAGATCCTCTCATGACCTGGTGATTCCTTAAACGACCTTCATGTTTCTTGTTCAAGTTCTTTATCGTTTATACAGTTTTATCATTTTCCAACTTCAGTAATTCATTCAATTAGTCTAGTATATTATGAACTAATTCAATATGTTTGAGAGGTACACTCGATTCCACTTAGTTGCTATGTAACTCAAAATCGAAGACTCACGGTAGAGCTAATTAAGTAGTGGCGCACAGTAGGATTTCAATCGGTTCATTAATCCTTCGGCATGCTACTTAAGTAGCTCTACCGTGAGTCTTAGATTTCTAGCGAATTTTTGCTCGAAATTAGATACAAATTTACACACTTAGATGGACGATTTATTCAAAGGTAATGACTCTTATCGGGCGCTTGACATCTTTTTTGAAAGCTGTGGGTCTAATCTCTTTAATGCATTCCTTATTAATCCATTTCATTTAATAAGGAAAATGTTATTTTCCTACAAAGGATTTGGCCGAATTTTGGCCTACTCCCGCTCCCTACGCCCTTAGTATCCCCCTTAGGTTAAAACAAAGACTGAAAATGGAATTTACATTAAATATACTAGCGGTTCATTATTTTCTAATGAACAAAAGGAGCATCTTTTGAGGCTTCAATTGAAGTTGAAGTTGGAAAATGGGCCAAAAAAGCTGAGAAAGTTGGGTCCGATTTCTAAAAACTTTAGGGCTCTCGAAAAAAAAAGTTATAGATTTGAAATCAGCCTACAAAATTAAATAACTTTTATTATACTTATACCCTTTAGGATTTTTTAAAGTTCAAATTTGTTGACCAGTGTTACAGGGTATAAAATGACTAAAACGCTTCTAACCGTGATTCAAAAGATAAACAATATTTAAAATTAGATTGAAGTTATATTTTTTAGCTATTTTTTTCATTTACTATGAGTATTGATTTTTTTATTGTATTGGTTGTAGCTACATGCAGTTATTTTACAACAAGATTTTAATAATTAAAAAAAGAAAAAGAAAAAAAACTTTTGTAACAAATGATGAGATTGGTCAACAAATCCATTGATATCAATGTCAAGATTAAAGCAAGTATATTAACAATTTCCTTTTTTACAATAAGCAAAACAAGAGCATTTTTATTTTATTCGATTTCAAATCCTTCAAAGTCCTGATATCATTTTACTCTTGATCAATCAAAGTCTTGACCTTCCTTTCCTCTCAGATGATTTGAACTAGACCACAACACTGGCAACTAAATATACCTTTCTTTATTTTTAGGGAAGGGCACTTAAGTTTTATAAATTTTAAATTTACTCCTTGTAATTTCTCTTATAGGCAGTGTAGGTATCTTTGTTAGAACCTTTAATAATAATTTGAAGAAAAAAAAGTTTCAATACCTACATGAACTTAACTTTTTATACAAAATTATACAACTTTTGATGAAAAATTATTTAAAGTTATTATATATGACCATGTGTTGAAGTATGTATACACTACTTTATTTAATATTTATGAGTCTTTTTTGTTTAATGCAGTAATCTTGCTCATAAACATCTGTTAGAAACTGTCAAGGTGTTGTAATAATTAGATTTAATTTACGATTGAGTGTTTCTCATTAATCAATGTCTTTTTTTTAACCTTTTAGTATTAATAATTTGTCTCAATTTATAAAAGGCTTTCTTAATCTGAAAGAGCCTTATAAGAGTATTATATAATACAATTTAAAGGTCATATTTCAAGGATTGATTCGCATTAATTGAAATTTTCAATTTTTTAAGTTTATTTAAAGAATATTCCCGTTCTATGACAAGGTTTCTCAACCTTTTTGCATTTCCTTACGATATGTTAGACACATGTAAACCATGTCTCAGATTATTACAATCAAAATTATCATTTTATTATGCTCAAAATTAGTTTATTTGGAAGCTGTATTCTTTCCCGGAACACAAATTTTTTAGCTTTATAAGTCCGCTTAGTGACTGTACAAATATACTCGCAAAATTTGTGACTCAAATGTATTACAAATCAAAATAGATAAATATATTATAAATTATAGTCAAATCTATTTATTGGAGCCTTAAAATCTACACTTGTTAAAAAATTTTCTTTTAAATATCCACTTGATGAAAAAATACTTTTTGACTTGTATAACCTTCTACTTTCATGTTCTATGCTAAAAGAAATACTATTATTTATTACATGTATTAGAGCAATACAGTGTGTCCCTGTTATTCAGGAGGAGTATAGACCAGAAATTACGAGGAATAACTAAAATAAAAAAATCTTATATTAAATCTTATAATTGAAAAAACTTTATCTCATAATTTTTTTAAATAGATCCATGTACAAAAATGTATATATTCATATTTAAACATTCCATGCGTAATAAATTAGAAAGAAATCTTAACCTTAAATATGAGTTATAATCAATATACAAAAAAAAAAAACAAAAAACTCCGCAAATACTTCACGAATGTTGGATACATGTATTCAAGAAAAAAGTTGATGAACATTGATCTTCAAATAAGTGAGGGTTCACTGTTTATCGATAAGTATTTTCTGCTTAATACCATAATATAAATTGATTTTCCCTCCGCATTTTCAAATAGAAAAAGTCGATTAAAACATCCATCCTCCGGGCAAAAAAAGGAACTTTTTTATATAGGTATATAAATATTATACAAAAATTACTTAATGTAAGTTTGACAGATACTTTGAAGAAGTAAACACTAATGCGTCATTAACAACATTTTATGAGAATCCTCTTTGCAAATTTTTTTTACATACTATAACCATAAAGAGAAAAAAAAGTCATATATGTATAAATATATAAATTAATGAAATGGCTCAAGCATGAAAAATTATTTTGCAAAGTAATTCAATGAATAAATAAGTATTTATTCACATAAATCATTCCCCCCCCCCGTTCGTTCAGGACTATCTAGTTTATATTAAAAATATGCAATCTAATGTAAAAAAAGTTCAAATTCAGGTTGAAACTAATGATTCATAAACCATAGTATTTTATGTGATCCCTATTTGTCCACATGGTAGGAATAAAAGTATAAGTATTAAGTAAATTTATTTGAAAAATGCTACTTATCAACCTTAAAGTATATATATAATTTAGTCATATTGATTGTTCAACGAATTCCTCTTCATTTTTAAATAGTATCTTTTATACATCACGCAACCTAAAGCACAAGGGGACTCGCTAAATCTTAATATTGTTGATCTTAATAATATAATTACTGCTTAATGTACAGGCTATTCAACAGTCACAGCTATGTCCAATTACCAGGAGGAGTCTCTTCCTCCTCATCATCCATCATCATCTTGCATGATGGAAAATTTAAAAGAATTTCTCAATTTTGTAACATCTAATTACAAGTCTCTTGAAGGACGTAATGTAATTATAACAATGGTTGTAGAATTGAAAATAACTTCAAAGATAACTTCTCTGATAATTTTTATATTATATGACTGTTTTTGATCCACATATCGTAAATTATCCACTGTACATCATCAGTCCATTCCATCTAAAAACAAATTATCTGGCTACGATGCTACTAAAATAGCTGTTCATAACTTATATTATATCTTTATAATCCAGTAAATATCGAGTAAAAAGTAGATAATTTATTAAAACCCTATATTGGCTCTTAGAATTTTCAAATTGAATACAATGAGGCAATGTTTTTTGCAAACTTACAAAAAGAATAAAAATAACGAAAAGTTAACAGGTATCAGTCAAATTTGCTGATTTGTGTTACCTATCAACTTAAATTAAATATTTCAAATTATACCTCTGTTGTCATACACCAAATAATTTATTTGAGCTGAATAGTGAATTTAATCAAACTTTTTTTTCATAACCAAATTAAACTAATAAAGATATAATTGTATTTCTAAAAAGCATTTTTTGAATGTATCTAACTATTATATACAAATAATATATTCATACATAATATATTTTTGCTCGAGTGGAACGTGTATGTCAAAACTACTTTGATGGTTGAAAAAACTTCTTTTTGTTTTTTTAAATATCAAATGCTGAAAACGCTTTTTTGACACATTGAAAAGTATGCATGTAATTAATTTAAAATACTTCCATCAAATAGTTGTTTTTTGTAGCTATAATTAAACTTACCATGATACCTTGGAGAATGCTAGTATATGTATACCTTTCCTATACAAAGCTTTTAATTTGTGCAATGTCTCTCTGTTGATTATAATAATTATTTCCTTTGTTTGTTTTCTATTGATAGTTTTAATATCCTTTAATAAACAATACATTATATTTTTCCTTAAAAGCTGGTAAATGATTTTTTTCTTTTTGTTACGGAAAATAGTGAAGTGATAATTTTTTCTCTATTTATGTATAAAATGTGTTTGGAGTGCTAATTCATTAGCTATGATTATGCAGTTGTTTTGGTATTGTCAAAAAATAATTGCCTAAAGAAAATACACAAATTAAATCTTAACTTTTACTCCAATGTTATTTCTTTTCTAGCAATTAGGAATGAGAATCATAAAAAACTTTTGAATATATACCTACATTGAGGGTGACCCAAAAGTAACCGAATTGCAAACTTTAACAAAAAGTATTTCTCAAAAAGCAACAAATTTAATAGATTTGAATAGATGTATGTTGTGTATTCAAATCTGTATAAGGTACTATTCATTTCCTTTAGCGAGTAATATCTCTTTTTTTGATGACTTTTGTTATGCAATCAAAAGATTTTGTTCTGACGTCATAACTTTAATATTCTTCAGTATAATAACCCAATGAGGGACTGTTGATTTAAGCAAACGTATCTTTGTTATTAAAAACTACACCAAGGACCTATCGAACGGACTGTCAAATCCCTGAATCGGACAACACCTGACAATTTTTCTATAACCAAACTAAATAATGCAAAAAAAAAAAAAAATAATTTTAAATTAGATACAGTTGACTCACTATGATATTGATTCTGTAAGGTTCATTTAAATATTGTCAACGTATTTATAAGCATGTAAGTATATACTTATAGTTATTTAAAAAATGACGGTATAATAATAAAATGATTTTTTTAAAATATAATTAATTTAATTTTCAATTTTTTTTATATTTTTTCTTTAATTATTTAATTTCTGTACAAATAAGTTATTCCTAAATATTCTCTAAAAAATAAAGGTTGATATAAAATGTACATGGGTTATATAGTACTATTATTCAAGAATTTATATATTTTTTTTGTTTGTCAAGATTTTTTGGTAAGAAACAAGGCTGATTAGCATTCACGATATCATCTGCTGTCGAAAAAATTATTTTGTTTGATACAAATGTATCTGTGGTGGCGAGGTATAGTGAAGCTAATATGGAAACAGTGGGAAAGTTACTAAATTATCCTTTCACAATATCACTAGGTTTTCTTTAACTGGGATGCATTTTATCATTTTGTATTACTTTGAATAATTTTTTTTTTCTTTTGGCTCGGGTATCGTCGAATATACCTGACATTTTTTGACACCTGTTTCCATTAATGTTAAATAAATTGGGCACTGTTGTGCAAAATATCGCTCGAGCAAGACATAAGTAGTATTCAACCGAGTAGAAAAATAATACATTCATTTCTGTTGAGGTAAGATTAATAATTGTTATTTATTTTTGAAAATTTGACTGACAGTTTTGCTTCTATGAAAAAAGTTACAACTCTCCCTACTTTGACAAGGAGTCGCGAAACACTATCTAAAGATATCACAGCTTTAGAAGAAAGGTTTAATGTATGCACAAAGCAGCTAATCTGTGGGACTAATCCAGCTGTATCTTCAATGGTGTTGACTGTATTTTTTGCATTGTCCATTGTCACTGTTAGGCTGAGAAAATTTTATAATATCAAAATATTTAAAATGTGATTATGTATACATACAGACCGTACCGTATCGAGGATAAACACGTGCCGAACCGTAAGGGTCGTATCAAATCGAACCGCGGTACAACCCCGTGTTGTACCAGCCCTAATATTTAAATGGCTAATCAGTTTAAACAAACAAAAAATTTAGACTTTTTTGACTGATGTTGAAAACATCATTTTTATATCGTTAAGTAAATGTGTATTGATATTATAATTAAAGTTTATTGTATTCTAATTTTGTTGATATACATTTTGTAAAAAAAAGTTTTAAATACATGTATAGTTCTAGATAAAGTTTATTTTGTAGTTCATGTATTTTTATGCCCTATTTTCCATATTATAGTTTTTTTTTAAAAAAACCTGGCTTAAGAGGTCTTTTGCACTAAATCATCACTTTTTGAGTTTCCTTTGACTGACCACTTAATACAAGTTTGATTATAGTACTATAATATGCAGTGAGATTTTTTTTTCTCGTTTACACTACCAATCATTAATGAAAATTGATGGTTTGTAATTTGAGATGGCATAAATTATGGTAATTAAGATTGAGCTCTATTTTTATCAAAAACTATTTTAGTTCTTTTGTTTTTTTACTCAGATCTAATTTTTTACATATTTATTTTTCATATTGAATAGTTGGTAAATATATTTGGTATTCATTGAGTTATGTATAGTATTCCAAAGTTAAGAATAGTTTATTTTTAGAGAAAGTAAATACATAAATGTCCTAATTGTGAGAAACTTGGAAATTCTATATAAAAAACACAACACGTATAGTTATACCAAATCAATTTGTCAACTAATATTGATAATATTTAAAAAAAAATAACTTACATAATCTATAAGTGCAATAGATGTATTAACTATATAACATAATTATAAGTATATAGTTTTTTGCATATTTTAAACATGTTCATTGCCATGGATGAGTTCACTTGACAATAAATTCATTTTCTCAAAACTCTTTTTTGCAGTTTTTATTTTTATATATGTATATTCGTATGTAAAATACACGAATATACTCGTATAATAAAAAAAAAAGTAAGTATTCAAATGTTTTTTGAATGTTACTTTGGTGGTTATCTCAAGAACGCCATGTTGGGCAGTGAAATTAGTATAACATATTGTATAAACTTATACCGGACATAATCAAACTGGAAAACATTGAGTGTTAAATTCTTGAATCATCATGATATCTTATATCTACGCACTTCTTTTATTTTAGGGGCCAAAAGAGATAACTTTTCTATCATCACAGCAAGAATTAAGAGTCCACAAAAAACATATTTTTTCTAAAAATAGAAGACATCACGTCAAACTCAGAGGCTCTAGAAATTAAAACCACAGAACAGAAGTCTACTTTCTACTACTCTTGTAGAAATGACTCCCTTTTTTAAAACAATTGGAAGTTTTCTTCAAGAAAAAGTTTGAGAACACAAATGACAATGACACGGCTTTTAGTTTATTTAATCGTTCTGCTGTCGAAAAAGAACTAAATTATAACAAAGTATAATTGATGAAATAAATTTAAATATTTTTGAGATTCTAAAATAATCGTCACGTCTCCTCATTTTCATACAATTACTAAATGTAATTGTCATATTTAAAAAAAAAATATTTTAATCAGGCTTAAGTGCGAAAAAAATCAAGAAAATAATATTTTATAGCATGTAATTATGGGTTATTGAAGTAAGGCTATTAATGAAATTTCTAAACTTGGCCTTCCAAACAAGCAAACAAAAAATTCAACCCCTAGTGTTGTACTCATTAGTGTTTTCACTCATTACCAGGGCATTTCTTAGAGCAAGTCTATGAACCGATGTCTCATATTTTATGTCTCGGACCCAGTGGTTTCTCAAATACCATAATGAGTGCTCAATTTTAAAGACTGTATTAAGATAAATAAGAATTTGAAATATCACAAAATTAATATCATTTGGAAGCAAATTCTCAAAATTAAATTCTCAAAAAGCAGTTGATAATTGAATGATTTTTTTTTCAAATAAAATTGATACACGTTGATACGTCAGAGTCAATATGACAAAAAAATATATGAAGGATTTACGTGAATCTGAAAGTGACACGTTTATAATTTTTAGAAAATACTCAGCTTTGCATTTTTTTATTCATTAATTAGGATAAACGTTAAATACTATATATATATGTACACTGCTATCAAATGTTATTTCATGAACAGAAAACTTGATTGTCAAATAGTGAATAGTCAAATATATTCATAGTACTAATGTATAAAGTTGAAATTTGATGTACTCATATATGTTTATTAGGATATCTCCAATAATATATATTTATTGCCGTATCAACAAATTTTCAAGGGGGGATTTGAGAACGGCAGCAAAAATGAATAGACAGAATAGGTGGACATTCAAAGAAAAGTGTTTACTTATTGTGGTTAAATATGAAAAGAAATAACAAATTATGTACAAATCATTTCGTATAAATGTGAAGAGGATCCAATTAATGTACTTTTTGAATTCGATAAGTAATTAAATTTGTTTTTTCAATTTGAATTTATTACAAGTCATTTCAAAAATAAAATAAAACATATTTTTGAAGAAAAAGGCACACATCTAACTATGTTTCTATACTTTAAACCAATTAAATGTTATGTACATGTACATTTGCCTATTTTTAGCACCAGCAGCTTTTATTTAAATTTATGTAAATGGTATATTTGAAAGAGAATTCAATAGTAAAGTATTAAAATATCATTCATCAGTTTTTTTTATTAACTTAAAGTGTATGTAAACGCAACGAAACACATTTTTATAAAAAAGAAAGAGAAACTCTGTGACCTGTTGGTCAGCATGGCTACCATATAATGAAATACATAGTCAATACATATATAGACATTCATTAATCAATATCCTACACCCCATGAAGCTTTATCAAGATTGTTCTATTTAAACATACAAACATAAAAAAAAACAGGACATGAATCAAGCTAAGTACAAATTAATGTAGTAAATGTTCTGAGAGCTTTGATATTCATTTGGAACTTTGAAAACATTGATGCTCTCTATCAAAATCTTTTAAACTCGGAACTACTCCTTTTATTGTTTTTGTAGATATATTTTGATATTGATGCCTTGAAAGTATTGGTTCATATACATTTGACTGAGACGAGAACATATTTTTTCGATGACGGTTTCAGAAATTCAATTATGAGGAGTTTCTTCTGTAAAACTTTGGACCATGACAGGATATTTTAAACTTTCTATCATGATGATATTTCTGTTTTAGTTATGGCACATATTTACTACAAGAACCATCCAATCTATTTGCTAATTCATATTGAGGGTGTCCCGTATCATTCTATAAAGAAATACAAATAAATTCAATTCTGAATTAAAATTTGAACCACAAGTCATAATAAATAAATCAAAGGTATATTTTATGGGTGTTTTCTGCATTCCAACCTACCTATTTGTAGGTTTGTAAGGAGCTGTTTTTCCATACATACTCTTTTATTACAAGGAATACTCTGTATTGTCTTCAAAACGCAGAAAGATCTATTGTTACACTCTTTATCCAATCGACCACTTATACTGTATAAGTCATCTAAAAAATAAACAACATCAGAAATACCCTTCAATCAATGTTCAACAGCCCATTGAAAAGTTTTAGTGACTGAAGACATCCCAGAGTATATTCAGTTATATTTATTCTATCAGACCCTGATGAGTATTTATTTATTTGGAATTATAATTTAGTTCAAACATATCATCAGATATATGAACAAACAAATCGAACACCCCACAAGTAAACTTAGAATTTGAGGTTTATATGATAAATCATACTTATTTACCGTTACTATACATATACTCACCACAAATTCTTACATTAGATCCATATGGCTTCAGAACTCTATTGGTGGGAGTCACTCATTATATATTTTTTACTACGGTTACGTACCTGGTTGAACCATGGAAAGAAATTACATTTCTCCCTTTGCCATTTTTAACACTTTTAATTAGAGTTGAGTTGTATTTAAGTACCTTCATTCATATTATTGTTTATATCTTGTAAATGTCACTCGAAAAATTGGCCGAGTCCTGCAAGAAGGGCGAGGCAATTAATAAGAATTGAGAAGCATATTCAATATGAGGTGGATGTTTAAAAAACAAAACATACAAAATAAAACAAAAATCTACAGCAAATAAGTCCTTCAAAAAGGAGCTTTATCCTTAAAATATTTCAATGGCTCAGATAAACAATGATATAAAGTATTTTTATAGAGAGCCTTTACATTAAATTAAAGTTCAACCTCTCAACATTTTTACACATTCTTAATTTGCTGTCAGAAACTATAAGCCTATGGAAAAAAACAAAACATCCATTCTTTAAATCAAATTAGAAGTATAGTAAAAAGGTTTTTAGAAACTTTAAGCAATAGGATTTGGATTCCATTTTCATTATTTATATAAGACCCTATGTGGAATCAGGGGATTAAATTATATTAAATTCAGTATATTTCGATTTCAAGACAAAAAAAAAATAAAAAGTCTAATTTGGTAGACTAGGTTAATTAATTATAAATAATGTATCCTTAAAATTGCAAAGAAACTAGACTTTATAAAAGCTTAAACTTAGACCATACAAAACAAGTTTATTTCTTAAGAATTTTTCTTATTGATTCTTTTTTGTGTGTGTGTTTGTTTTTATGTTTCTTTTGAAGGAATGGATCTTAGATCGTTTTTAATATAGCATAGTGATATGAAGTCATCTATAAAAATAATGAGTGGATGGGTTAAATATCGGTAAAGAAAATTTGATGTCACACAAAGACATTTAACACACAATGATTTTGAAATATACTGTAATGGATTGTAATGTTTCATGACTCAAGAGCAATGATTACCTCATAATAAAATGGAACTTTGAAATTGCCAATATTAAATGATCTTGAATTAATGAAAATATTATGCCATTGAACTCTAAAATTAAAGTTTTTTCACATCTCGATATCTTCTAAAATTTTAATATTTTATTTTATATATGATTTTTTGATTTATTTGTTTTTTTTATGTTAAGCCCACATCTGTGCTAATATAAAAAATTATATATAATCAGTTTAGTGACACGCTGTTGTAGTCCGTATATTGATTTTAATCTGCTTAGTTGTATGACAAATATTATATTTTCTCCTTTAAATTATATCTTAAACATTTAAAATTGGCATAGCAATATTTTCGACGTATAATCTCATCGTGTTATCAATGCAAATTATAAATCAATTTAATTTCTTTTTTTTTGGCTTGCTTATGAAAATTTAATTTGGAATCACAACATCCTTTCGAATCAATATTCATATATATATATATATATATATATATAATTGAGGTAATTCATTATTGTCCTATTCAAAAAAAATTAAAATGGCCACTAATTGTGTTTTTTTTCACTATTTGAAGTTAAAAGGATAATTTTACATGATGATAAAGTTGAATTAAATGAATTAAAAGTAAACACTAAGTAGATCAAATAATGGTTAAATAAAATTATTTTAGTTATTTAATGTGTAATGTGAATTACAGATTTTACTTAAAAATATAACTTATCTTTTTAATTTCTCAGATATTGAAAATTTAGTATAAATAAATTCGTAGAATTGTCAATATTTGAAGCTAAAATACAAGTTTCATTAGAAAATCATAAAAAGTATAGTAACTTTGAGATTCAATGCGGTCAAAGACATTTATAATGAATGGGTATTAAGTCATTTTATTCAGTATTAATCAGAGCAGGATTCAAAATTTAACTTTTGGCGATTCAAGTCTGAGTCCATGTAAAAATGACTCGGGTACTTCAGCTCTGGCATTAGAAATCGCGGATGTATGGCTCCTCTTCTTAATTAGTTGTTATTACCTTAAAATTATTAATAATAAGGCGTCCCTCAGTAAATGAGCAAAATATGATTGGAACCTTACCCCAAGTTATAGTATGCAATTGGCTGATATGCTGTTGTTGATCTCTAATAATTTTGACAACTCAGAGTTCAGTATGCACATATTTTGATGAAATAGATATCATTATTTGATTTCTTTTTTATATTAAAATGGCTGATAAGATTCAATTATATATTTTATATCACTATATTTACTAGGTTTTGATGTTATCTACAATGGAAAAAGTAAAAATATTCACAGATTTTGTCCAAAAGTTTTTTCTTTCAAAAATAACTGCTTTATAATTTTTGTTTTGTTTTGTTGTGAGTAACCGAAAAATATCAATTTTTATAAATATACTCATTCTATTGTAAAGTTTAAGAAAACAACTTTGCAATATAAAAGTGCTAATGATAGATCTAATTATGACTTATGAGCAGTAACTGTCAAAAATTACGTTTTTAAAAATATGGTATTGACTTTTCAATGTGTTGCTTCTGACTTTGTCTCAGGTAAGAAAGTTTAGACTGCAACACTATGATTAAAAAATTATAATATCAATGACAATTAGTCATTAAACGAGGTCCTTTTATAATCAAATCAATATCGTCCTCTCGCTACAAAATGAGTCATGTTTCTTTAACAAATAGAAATAGTTAATATTAAAATCAAAAAAGAAAGTAAAGTTTGAGTTCAAATAAATGGTTTTCCTTATTTGACCATATTTATAATTATTTATGAAAAAACGATATATTGTTTTTGCTCTTACTGTGAAATTTTGTGTTCCTCAATCAAAACATGAGACACATCATTAAAAAAATATTTACTTATGTATAAATGTAAATATTAAATGACAATATCAAAGTAGGAAATTTTTCTTTTATTAAAGTCGTGAAAACACATTTTGACATTTCTTATCGACTTAGTGTCACCTGTATAAATATGATAGAAAATGTAGATGCTATAATCAAAATGTTTAAGTGTAGACTTTCTTTAATTCTTCCCCATAGATAGTAAAAATCGATGTAACTTTATGTTTGTAGATAATACAAGAACAAAAAAGTTCATGAATAAAATTTACGCTTCATTTGTAAATATAGAAATCGGATGGAAAGATTGTGAATAGTAACTTATTTTTCTCCTAAATTGAATATTTAAGTGACCAAGATTTATAAGAAAAAAGATAATGTATATATAACTTTTTATTGTAAAAAATGAAATAAAGTTTAAAACATTTAGCTAACTTATTACCTCATTTATATGTTTGTATATAAATTGTTTGACAAAGCCACACAAAGTGATGTTTTCATGTGATGTCATCATTAGGGAAGTCAGCCAATTGTCGTTAAAAACGCTAGCAAGGAGTACAAGTTTTAGACAACTGACAGCCAACAAAATAATTTTACAGATTAAACATGGGATAGTACGCCGTGAAAAACAGTCATTTGAGGAAGTCACATAAAATTATATAGTAAATTTGTTCATTTTATTTAATGACTATGTATCAACAGTTATGTCTTCATTACAGTGTCATTAAAATCGGTTTTATTAGTTAAAGCGCTCTCTAATTTTTCAAAAGAAATGAATAAAAACTATTACTTGATACAGTGTTTATAACTATTTTAGTAGATAGCTCGTTTAAAAAAAAGGGATTATTGAGTCGTGGTTATTTTCTAATTAAGCTATTGTCTTATGAGGTATACAAAACTGTATACGTTATTGCCTAAGAAAATACATTTTTTTCGCACTCAAGAGGCAATTTTCCAAGATTCTAGCACCTCTCACATTTATTTTGTTAGATGAGTAAACTACTTTGAAATATAAAAACCTAATAGGCAAAAAAATATTTTTAGGTAATTCATTTTGTTTAATGTTACTTTTGTAATGTTCTCTACTTCAATGGTTTAAAAAAATTACCAACCTTAAAGAGGTAACAACATTCCTTTGAAAAATTGAGCAAATGTATTTTCTATAGTAAAGAAGAAACGACTTAAAAAATGTTTTTATTAAATTTGAGCCTTTCAGTATTAACCTTTGATACTTTTCCCTCAAATTCTTACGTGAAAACTCTCTTTGGACTTTTCATTGGGACTTCTTCTCACAAGATATTTCATACTTATGTTTCTGCATGATCATTATTCAACTTTTCACATATCTTACCTATTTTTTCGATAAAGAGTTGTTTTTTTCTTTGTAATACAAAGCATAGAAGATCATTTTTAACTATTCGAATACCCTTGAACATAATATTTTGGAGTCTTTCTGATGAAATAAATATCTACTATTTAAGCTATAACTTTAATCGTTATTAAAAAAGTTAAAGAAAGTTAAGAAACACTTGAATAATTTGTCAATTCTTAATTTACTTTTTCGGCTTTTGTTATTCTCAGTTTTTCTTTTTATACAAAACCTCAATTAATAAGAAAAAACAAAGAATAATCGCAAAATTTCCTCAATTTTTTTTTGAAAAAGGCCAAAAAAGCTAGATATAGAATATTAAAGATGAATAAGGAATGAAATTTACACTTTTGTTGTTGTCAGAGACCCCTGGAAAGTAGTAAAGGCTGAATTGTTATTTTATATACTATATTAAAAAGTGTGAATTATTTTAATAAAAGTAAAAGAAAATTGCTCAAGACAAAAACTTTTCTCATCACCCATAAAAAAGAAAATAGATTTAGGGTTTTGGGATATTGAAATAAATAGATTCGGCTCAAGGAAAATGTTTCTCCATTTACTTAATACTAAGTAGGTATTCTTTGAAAACCATTAGCATTTTTTAATTTTATTCATTTATTTTTAATAACACATTGTAGACAAGTGATAAATGATAATGAGATGTTGTAAGTTAATTTTTAAAATAGGTTCTACAGTATGGATTTCAATTTAATACAATAACATTTGTATATTTTGACTAGAAGATTACAGGTTTAAACAGGTGTTTAAAGTTAAAATATATGAATAAAATGTGTTTTGTAAAAATTGCTTAGCAAACAATTTACTCTAAAACAACTGACATGTTTTTTGTTCCTTTTTCAAATATAGGTAGTCTATTGAAAGCAATATTACGGTGCTTTGTATTAATGCTTATATTTTGTAGCATTTTGAGGAAGACCCAATTCGTTTCTCTAGAAGATTCATAATATTAAAATCAGTGACCAAAATTACTGACGTAATTGATGATTGTTGCAAATCCGTAGAGTCAATAGTTTGCTGTTAGAGTTAATATCTCCTCAATATTCATTTTCCCACTTAAATGACTCATGAGTCAAATAAAATATCATTTGTATTATTACTCATGATTGGAGATGCGACACGAGAGTCAAATGATACAACATATGGCAAGCTTTAATAACGAGAGTATATCAGCTGACTACAATTGAAGAAGTTATTGTAGCTATCATAACTTTACTATTTTATTAGAGAACATCTTATTATTAATAACTTACTGGCATTAAGAAGATATAAATCCACATGGAACAATGCTTGAGTATAATAATTGAGTCATTTTTTATTGTGCTCGAACTTTTTTTTGTTAGGGTATACAAATACATGAATACAATGAAGATCATGGAGTAGAAGTTGAACTTAGTTGAATATATGTACACTTGTGTTTCATCCACAACATCTATATAATATGAAGCTCAGCTGTTGTATACATAAAATATCCAACTACATGAGTGAATTAATGATATACATATGTTTACACAATGAACAAATATACAAAACACAATACTACGTGTAAGTCTGAAATATGGAAATTAAAAAAAAGTTATAAATATGGTCGGTCCTTGTATTATTATCTACAAATGTAATTGCAAAATTACAAAGAAAATCCGATTTCATTTTGTATGTTGATTAAACCATTTTTTAAGTAAAATTTTTCATGCAAAAAATGATGGTTAAACTAAAAGTTAAAATGAGTCAAATTGACACAAAACCTATGTTTTCATTAAGTAAATTAAGTTGTAGATAGATGCTTTTGAATCCTAAATAGAAAAATACGTAATGGCCATAAAATTAATATTAAAAGTGTTTAATTTCTTGAGACATAAGTGTTTATTTTTATAGATGCTGAGATTAAAATAAATAACTAATCAAAGATATCAGCTCCTTTTTTCCAGTTTTAGCCTGTTTCTGACTACAACATAAAATTAAACATATGTATATCACACATAAGTTGATTTATGAAATTATATACTTATAAATTTGAAATTATATAATTATTTATAAATTATAAATTCCTGGGAAATCCTGGATTTTATGATTTCATAATTAAATTAAATATATTCAAATTTATAATTTATTAAATTAACGGTCAAATATATTTTGAAGAATCACTCAGCTTAAAGTTTCTACGGTTTATGCTTTGCAAATGATGCAGTAGATGCATGGATAACGAATTATATCTAACGTAGAACCAAACTGTTCTGAATATTAGAACTTTACAACAACAATATAGGTTCTTCGTTTCTTTCAGGCACACGTGTATCATATATGCAATATAGTCATACTTGCAAAAAGTAACTAGGGACTAGTGATCAACTTAAAATCTCAATTGACTTATATCTTGCGATTCGGGTTGATTAGTACATTTCACAACAGCTCCACCAAAAATGACCCTTAAAAAAATATTATAAAAAAACCAATATTGTTTTTACTAATTATTTAATTGAGTATTTAAATGGATTAAGTTTTATGTACAACTTTTTTTGTAAGGTGCACTTTATTTCTTAATTTATATATAAATATAAATCCCTCATTGCTTACATTTAATTGACAAATATCAAAACCTATAACGAATAAATCGTTAATTGTTGCTTAACTTTCCCATAATGACTTCTAGGAATTTATTATTGGTTTTGAAATATAAAAGTAGATACTTTGATTTTACAGTATTTACAGTATTAACTACCAATAAGATCCTAGATTTCTTGGGATCCTGAAATTTAAAAATGAATTTCCTGGGATTCCACTGTAAAGTATTTTCTTGGGAAATGAGAAACTTTAGTTCATATCATGCATTGGTTTTGTTAGAAAAAGTAAACAAATCTATACAAACTCCGTTTTGTCTCTTTCAATTAATATGATGCACCCTAGCCAAAGAGAGCTCTTTTTGTAGAGTGAGTCACTATTATACAATAAGTCTGACTCTTTATCTATGCTAATAGATATTTTATTCTATAAAAAGTTTTGAACTCTCTTGAAGAAAAAAAATATCCTCGTAGTTTATTTGTCGGATCCACTATCTCATTTTTCCATTTTCGCATAGATAGGTCAAGAAATAGTCTCATTATAAATCATTCCTTTCCAGAGCAGCCTTCTCCTTAAAAAAAAGGAACTTTACATCGTTAAAAAGTAAAAAAAAAATTGAGCCACATTCATTAACATCCAAGTTAATTCTTCTTCATGACGGTTAACTCTCATTTATTTTAACAAATGACTTGAACTTTTTCAGCCCTTACAATATACATACATATATGAAATGCTACTTCTATGAACATAGACTTCTTCTTTTTTTTTCCGTTCCTTACTCCAGACTCTCTCAAAAGAAGAAAAAAAATAACACAAGTCCATTCTCAACAGCATCATTATCTTATCTCTAAAGTATAAAAATTCACTTGAATAGACATTATTCATTGGTGATTTATGGCATGCTTTAGGAAAAAAATATGGGTTTTATTTTCACATTTACTTGTTTTTTTATATATATATATATTTTTTCATATGAGTTTGACCAAGGAAGAGTTAGAAAGGGGGATAAAAAAATAAAAAAAAATAAGATTTTTTTATCATTTATAATCTTATTATTATTCTTATTATTATTATCATATATTATAGGAGTAAGTTTTCTCAGGCATGAAATCTGAATTCTTGATCAATTTATCATTACATACGCTTGTATGTTTGTAGTAGTAAAGATTAATAATTTGATTTTATCTTTTTTTTATAGGAGAAAAGTCATTTGATTTTCTAAAAAATTGATTTTTTTTTATATTTCAATCAATTCCAGGCGCACACACAATATCTTGGTTAATATATGATTCACCCTTTGAAAGTCATACAATAAATATATATGAACATATCTCAATGATCTATAGAAGTACAGAGGAGCAAAAAAAAAAAAAAAATCTAAATGACAATTGAACGAATCAAAAACAATTATTGAGTTCATTTATCACTATTATTTTTTAAAAGAACATCATACACAACAACGAATTCTTAAGTCCCTTGTTTGCAATGTAAGTCAATGATTATATATTTCCTTATTCTCCACTCAGTCCACGTATTTATATTTTTGACTGCTAGTTTAAGGTACTTAAAGAGTATTTTGTGTGTTTTTTTTTAATTCATTATACACGTGACCCCCGTGAAATTAAAAGGGCTTCCTTTTTAGGTTTTTTATCCTATCTGATTACTAACAAAAAAATGTATTGGGGGACTCCCATCATTGCAGTTTTGAATCTATGTCGATTTAAAGTAAGAGTTATTAGTGACTATAGAACGACAGAAAAATGGGCATGCTTTGTTAGATTAACATCCTGTGTTACAAGTTTCCATATGTGGAGCTCAAACTTTTTAAATAAACATGGTTAACGCCTATAATCAATTGGAACTAGATATTAGCTTCTATGCATTAAAGTAGGATTTCATGTAAAGAAATTTATTTAACATCCATCTATTTAGGACTCAAAAACACAAATCCATAACTGATCTTACACTAAGGATAAAAATTTATATAACACTTCATTCATATTTGAAATCAATTTGACCCATTTAAAAAGTTTTAAAATCTGAATGAATAAAAGAAATCATTTTTTTGTCTGTAATTTTTTATGCTTGCTTTAAAAGATGATTTATTCAACGCACCGAATGAATTGATCGAGTTTTGTGTTTTTACAATTGTTTCTTATATTTGTAGATACTGCTTCTCCTGTTTGAGTAAATTTGGATCATACTAGAGAAAAAACACTTGAACACATATGACATAGTTTTTTTTGTTCTTTGTACATTTAGAATCAAACTCTTGTTTTGTTATTATTTTTAAAAGTAATGGAGTAATTAATAAGGAATCGTGGACAATAGTTCCTAGGGTTTTTTTTTTTAGTATTTTTAAAAGTTTTGAATCATCAAACATGCTCGGATCGAATTGATCTCAAAAAAACTAAAAAACTTTTTAGAATGATGTAATTCTCTTTCCATCAAATTTATCTATTATTGCTCAAATACTATAGAATATACTTTTTTTGTCTACACTCCTTAAACGACTTTTTAAAACATTGTTTCATACATATCAGTAATTGTATACTTTATGTATACAACAGGTGAGCTTCATATTGTAAAAATGTTCTGGGGAGAACACAAAGTATATATCAAATTAAATTCAACGTCCCTTCTCTGCACTTCATTATATGTTTATACCCGAACATAAAACATATTGTACAAAGATAACTAAAATCATATAATACATTTAACTGTTACGCATTTGATAGATATCATTCAAGCATAATAACAAAAGGGAATAAAAAAAATATTTTCATATGTTGCTTTTCATTTTAATCTTTATAAAAGTATATTAATCATGTTTCATTTGATGATATTTCTAATCAAATGTTTTTTTTAATATCTGTAATAATCAAATAAATTGAACCATTATGTCTGTCTAGAAGGTTTTTCAAAAATATAGTACATATATGCTGTATAATTGTATTCATAACACATTAGAAAAACATCAAAGTAAGCATATTTTGCAAAATGACACTAGTTCTTTTTGCAAAAAAAAATAAAAAAATAGCAATTTAACTATACTTTCTATATACAAAAAAAATGCGGACATTTCTGTAGTAAAATTACTTTTTGCAAAAGAAAAAAAGAAAGTTTTAAAGATTAGATGGTTAACCTAAGACTTATAAAGTCGGATTTTGTATGTGTTTACATTTTTATACAATAATATGTACATAGATATATAATTATCTGAATATTCATGAATATTTCAAAGCTTTCTAACAAATACCCTTTTGTTTTCATTTGAAAAATATGGCTTCAATATACAAAAATATTTTGAAAAAAGTAACATGTGTATACATATTCATAGCTTATACATTAGGGAAAGCATATAACTTGTGCATGTACAAAGGCAAATTGAACAATTCACATAATGATTAAATATTATAAAACTTAATTTGTAAATTATTTTTCTAGTCATTCGATTGACATTTTCTAGTCCATATGATGCAGATACCATTTTATTATGAGCTAGCATGATAACTGTGTTAGGATTTATCCCCTAAGTAAGGGCTAGGTTTTGATGGAATGGATGTGTGGGCAGGTTCATTTTCTTCATAGAGGACCATTTACCATCAGAGAAATTCCTCCTTTCCCATGTCATCAACTTTGTTCAGTAGGTTCTCAAATCAGGAGATTTGATCAACCAGATGATTAACCTTTCGGAATAACTTTGTTAAGATCAGGTATAAATTGTCTCAAAATCACTGCTGATGTCTTGTTTATCTCCCAAACATCGCAGATTTACTCAGTTAATCAAGTTCGAATATAAAAATGAAGTTTCTTGTTTTTCTAGACTTTGGCTATTTAAATATGTATCTAATTTATACAACTAACTTTTGTATATCATTTCCTGCAAATCTAGCTCCTAATTCATGGTTGACTAAATGTAAAAAAAAAAAAAATTCTCCACCTGGTATGTATATAAACAATATTTAATCAAATAATGATTTTTGAAGTAATTAAAGAACACATACAGACAAATAAGTTTTATTAATTAATTTAGTACAATGTGCGTATTTATTTTACTTCCATAAAAAAACGTATTAATCTACAATTTTCTCTGTACTTAAGTGTTGTACATATATAAATATAAGTAATTATTATACATATATTATCCTAAAATGCAGAGGCAATAAGCACATTCTGGCGCATCAATAGGGCAATAAATAAGAAAAAAAATGCAGTGTTATTTAAATTCAACTTTGATCTGCATTCCGGTTTGTAAAAATAGGCTAATATAAACGCATACATAAATGTTTGTATAACACACATATATAGAAATAAAAATGAGAAAAAGTATAAAATGAAGATAAATTATAGGGTTTGTATAAACATGTATGTATGTACTTTAGTAGAGAAAGGAGATTTATTTGTGGACATATGCATGTAAATCAATACAAATGTCAGAATCCAGTCAAAATACTACTTTGTAGAACAAAAACCCCAAGCAAAGTACCCAAAAATAACTTCCTCCACCCCAAGGACCAAAAAAACAAATCAATGGGCATCCATACTCTTGTTTTTAAGTCTGGATTATTTAATAAAATGTATTAATTAATACTCTGGGTTGAAGAATATTTTTTCTCCGTTTCTGACACATCATTATTTTTGGGGGAGCATAGCTCAAGTCGTTCATTCCAATTTTTTTCCTGGATTTCACGGGGTTGTTGATCCTTTGTTTGATACACTGCATTCTGCACAATTTTTTCTTCCAAAATAGTCCAATAATCAATCCATTATTGGTTATTGTTTGGGCTCTCCCGAGCAAAGTGTCTTGTTTTTTAACATATAGCACAAGTAAATTGTTGCCCGAAATGACATATTCTAGTCTTAAATCCCTTAAAACCAGCAAATCCTGGGATTTCTTGCTTAGGAATCAAACCCAGTGTAAAATTTCCATACCAAAGCCCTTTAAGTCTCCCTTCAGTTATATAACTTTCCTTTACCGGTCGGAGTACTTCTCCGAGGTTTTTGAACGATTCATCTACATATATTATTAGGTTTTACGTCTTCGTGAGGAGAATGAATCGTAATTTTCCTTTCAAATACTATGGGGTTTCCTTCTTTATCTTTATGCTGAGCCCTTAGGCCTCTCATGCATCCCTTGATTCCATTATCATCCCCATTGGCTTTCTTGATTACAAAGGTGTCTTTCATATAGGAGAAGACAATACTCATATCCAATTCATTTTTCAACACAAATACTAACACTGGGCAAGAGCCAGGGAATGTGTGAATGCTATGAAGAACGAAAGGCTCTCTTTTCAATGTACCAAAAAACCACTTTTCAATTTCATGGACTGTAGGTCGCTTTGGCATTACACTTTCATTAATAGTAGATAAATCAATAGTAATTTTACTTTTTTTCGCTTTTGCTGCTAAATCCATAAGTTTAATGTATTTATTGAATATCTCGAAATACAGAGGTTGCAAAAATTGATACGAATATTCAAATTTGATGTCTGCAGATGAGATTATGAAAGGAAATTTATAAATTTAGATATCTGTACATAAAAATATTTCTAAAATGCAGAAAATTTTTGACTATTCGATAAATCACTTATACATCTAATCATATGTATATAGCTAGCACCTTTGTTCGTTCGTTTGTTTGACCGAACATCACGGTCAACCAGGAGAACATTGGGTCAAGGCAGACCAAGGGTAACTTGACGTACAAAAGTATATACACCGTAAGCCTTCGAGTTTGCTCAAAGTCACTAGAGGCTGATTTTGAAGCCAACATTCGAGTTTTAGTCTAAAGAAGCCAAATTTGAGGATATATATGAAGTTACAGGAAGTTGTCATTTTATGGAGTTTGGTTGTGATTAAGTGATCTCCACAAAGTGGCTGGAGGCTGTTTTGATGTTTTCACCAATTAAACAGCGAGCTGCAGGCCGCAGTTTTGAGGTTAGTATACAATAAAATATTATTAATATAAATTGAAAAATAATTTTGAATAGTAAATAATTATCTTAAATTGAGTTGAACAGATTTTAAAAAAACATTGTAATAAGTCCTATTTACAATTTTTGAAATTACAAATTTGTATGTCTGATTTATTATCTGAGTGGGAAGATATTTTGTCCTAGAACCACAAATATCCAGGTAAAGGCTATTGATTGAACATAAAATATTGGTTTGACCTCTAAATGGTGAATAGATGCAAATTAAATGCTTCATGTTTTGCTTTTTTTTTCTTGATAAAAGAACTACAATGTTTAATGATTTAAAGTGGAGTTTTAAATAATTAATTAATGTACTTAAAAGCTTATTATATCATTTTTGTGATCATGTTAAAGATTAATTCTATACTTACTTAGCAAGTTTATCCTTAAATATAAATATTAAATATTAATCAGTTAAGAAAATATGTTGTTGAGATATGTGAACATACATAAAAAATCGTGTATCTACTACACATTATTTTGTATTCTAAAGTCTAAAGTTTTTCTGTAATTAAGTGAAAAGTAAACAAATACAAACTCTTAAAATATTAAATTCAGTACATCACTAGTTATATAATTTCAGTTAATTGTTTAATGTATTGAGTTGATTTCTTCATTTTTATAACTTTTCATTATTAAAAATCAATTGTTGATCGGTAAAAGTTCAAATTACAGTTCTTATTCATCTAAAGTTACAAAATAAAAAAATAAAAGTTGATTGAAAAATGTGTATCTAAAAATTGAAAAAGATGAATTTATACACATAAAATACTATTAATAATTTAAAAAAAATTATTTTATTACATTTTTTTAAGTGAAATAATCTAAATCACATTAGTTTGTAGTCTCTGCAAGTATAATTTAAATTGAGTACAGTTAGAACATTTCTGTGAAGTATTCATTAGTTTTTAATAAATTTTGGATACCAAATTTATATTCAACACTTTCGATGAGGTTGCGTTTAATATACATATAAAATAACAACGTATATTAAATTTATAGTATGTAATGCGTATAACTTACTCACATTGAAAAGGAAGGGAAAAAACCATCGAGAAGTAATGATAAAAGTAAATAATGACTTACAAGGGAAGAAATAAATTATACCACAATGAGCAATAAATACTAGAAAAAATTTGAATTTAATTCTTATGGAACTCCGTTAGGGATATAAATGTTTCTATTTTTAGTAGAGATGGTTGATAAATAGTACTATGAACTAAAAATACCGGGAAATTTGAATTTATTTTTTTTTGGATTGCTGATAGGGGTGAATGTTTTTGTTTTATAGTTGGTACTTCTGTCACTAACATCTGTGACAAGTTATACGTCAAATTATTCATTAGTGCTTGAAATATGTATCCTTTTTGTGAGTAGTTAAAATCGAATTTTTCGTTTTTTAAAATGTCTAAAAGACCATAACTAAAATGCAATTTACAGAAATGTTGTTGAAACCAAAAAAGTTTAAAGAAATTTCTTTAGAAATTTTAAGAATCCGTATTTTATTTATCGAGATATATAGCCTATTACTCAAGGAACCAAACGTTTGATTTTATATTTAATATAATCTAAACTCAGGAGTTGTTATTATGTAATTATTGACTTAATCAAATTTTTGTAACTGCATTGAAAATTGGGCAAAACCTTTTGCACATGTACATTGCATTTGGGGAGTAGGGGACTTGAGATGAGGGAAATGCAATGAATTTTGATGATTAATTAAAGAACTTTTGATTCCCAATATTTTAGTAGTATTTACTAACCCTTAATAAATACCTCCTTAGAAAACATTTGAATAATTCCTAAAAAAAGACATTATCACACCATTAAAAGATTTGCATTTAATTTATCTAGACATTATAGGACCATAATATAATAAGCAGGTAATTATGATATTTTCTGTTTACTTAAAACAATGTTGTTGTTTTTATTTTCTTTGTAAATAATGAGAAACTAGTTTAAAGTGGTTCCATTTAAATAAAATTGCTTTTCATCGTCATATCAAATTCATGACTTGAGTACAGTAATTTTACGTTACCCAGAGGCAGAAAAATAACCTTTTACAAAAAAAAATAAACGAATCAAGCTGTAAAAAAGTTTGAGAGTCCATGAATTTAAGATTCACTACAAAAATGTACTCAACAAAAGTGGATTATTCAAATGACTTGATAGATTCTCTCTGTGTGTATATCTCTTATTTTAATAATAGTATTATTACCATAGATAGTTGGATGACGTCACGTGTTGTTCTTTTCCTACTTGTGGTATACTTTACATGATAAGGAATAGGAATGTAAATAATATGCAAATAGGGATGTGTAAAATAAAAAGAAAGAAAAAATCAACTTGGTAATCCTGACAATTTAGTTAATGTTGAGAGGGAAGCAGCTTGAGCTGTCGTGACGTTTGACTGAGCTACAAGCTGCTATTATCCATTATATATACAAATGAAGACATCAATAATAAATAATAACATTATGTATACCATTGATGAGAGGCAGAAAATTAACTGAAATTAATGTCAGGAAATTATATATTTTTAACTAATAATTATACGAGGACTTGAGCCCTTTTTGTTTACATTTTATTTGGTTTATTAACCTTAATGCATGTAATCCTTCATGCTAGATCTTTACTATCAAGTAGATGTTCTCCTCTCAGTAATAAAGGAAAAATGATAACAGCTTTGGAAAGCAAAAAGTACTGTTCCAAGAGCCAACTCTACAAATTCTCACACGCGCATATTATATTTGCATATTATTTACATTCTTAATAAGGAATATATATGGAATTTTGTTTTGAAATAAATGTATCCTCGAAAACTCAAAATTTTATGACACTTTGTAGAATTAAATGGTAGTACAAGATCTTCAAAAAAAATATTCACTATTTTATTAATACTAAAAATTCAAGATTAGACTAGAGTCAAGTTAGACGATAATAACACTAGGGAGTGAATAGATGAAAAATATAACTTTCTCCATTTCTATCTTAAGAAGATAAGTTTAGCATTGTTCAAAATGTATTTGAATAGCAATTTATTCACAAACATGATATTCTTTTAGAATATATTTGTATCTACATTCCTAAATAGGAAAGATGTAAATTTATAAATGTTTTTGAAAGTTGAAAAAAATACATATTTTTATCATACTAAAATTTCAAAGTACAAAATGTAATCGTTCTAGTAAAAATAAACCATATTCTTTAGGCATCGTTCTTACATTAAAATATTTATAACAAATATTTGTATATCTTAAGCCTAAATGTAAATCAATTCCCTTTGAATTTGTATTAATACACATTTTCCCACAAACAATATGTAGTTTAAAATGTCTGAGAGAATAATAAATGTCTTTCTTTCTTTCTGAAAGAGATAACAGAAAGAAGAAGATAAAATAACTTTTGCCATAGCTCTCAATGCAAGGCAATTTAAAACATATATAATCAGTCTATTTTATATTAGGAACTAATTTGTATCTTTCTTTTTTTTTTGCATGAAGAAACATGTTGCATCGACAATAGAATACTTAAAATATCAATACACATTATTAAGGACCTGAAAAATTGTTCTACTTCATATTAAAGATCCTAATTTGGCTTTGGAGATTGGAAGTTCTATACTCAACATTGGCTTCTATCTTTTGGAACTCCTTTCTGAATATAATTTTAGATTCGGATCCAGAACTTACTATATTGAGTCATCATAAAGAAGTGAAAATCCCATGGAACCATCTATATCTTTTCAAGTTCAATATGGGAATAAGTAAGTTCAATATGGGAATAAGCAAGTTCAATATGGGAATAAGCAATTTCAATATGGGAATAAATAATAAAGAACAATATCCATGGAATTTAACATAATAATAAATTTTATAATTAATGAAAAAAATAAAAAAATAAAGATACAAAATTAAATATAGTTATGAAAAAGTCAATTTTGATTTAATTTATTAGAGTCTCATGTCAACAAAATTAATCACATACAAAACAAATCTGGATGCTAGCAACTCAATTATTACAAATCATTGAGGAAACTTCATTTAGTCCTTCTTCAATTAGTTGTTCCAGAGCTGTTCTTGATCTTTGCTGCAATCATTTCTTTCAGCATTTTCAGCAATATTCTCAATTTTTCTAGCTAATTCTTTTTTCACAAAGGCTTTCAATATTGATCAAATATGATCAATTGGATTGAGCATGGGACTGCAAGGACCAAGTCTTTCAATTTTGTGAATTGAAAACTCTTCTTCATTCAAAACATCTTAAATCCTGGAGTGTGCTGAAGCATTATCAATTACATGTGCCACTGGCCCTCAATATTCATCTTTTGCTTTTTCTTAAGCATTCACACACCCACTTCATTGCTGTATCCTCTTTGAAACTTCCTCGTCTCACCTTATTTTTTTATTTTCATTAATTATAAAATTTATTTTATGTATGTTAAATTTCACGAATATTGTTCTTTATGATTTATTCCCATATTGAACTTGAAAAAGATATATATGTAGTTGTGGCTCAACGTGATACACTTGAATTTTTTGTCCATCTTTCTATACACGCCATGACATATAAAAGCCAACACAAAAGCATGCAAGGACCATCTGGCTCAATTGTTCTCTTCAAATTATTATCTTCAGTTTCTGTTAATAAACTAATTCCACTTATCTTTAGTAGGAACCGTAAATTGCAGGTAAAAATTCTGGAGCAAAATAAAAGACAAATAAATGGTTTGATTCGATTTGAAGGGTCATATGAAAATCAAATCTCATATATAAAATGAAGGCTCTAAATCAGTGTTTTCCAACCTTTCGGAACCCTCAAACCCTTTCCTAAAAGTTTCACACACATACAAATGACTTATTAATCAACAGTTTCCTTTTATTTTCTAAGAAGAAGAAGGAGAGAAGCATCATCTTAAAAGTCCTGTAATTATTTGCTAAACAAATGACTAAAAAAAGTACTCACGCCCCAACTGTTGGGAGTCCCGACTCTATGCTACACCTAACATTGCCTACTGTATCAATTAATTTGAATGTAAAGCCCATAATTGACGGAAATATGAAGATGAATAGTCGGAAACTTTAGCCTTGTATATATGTAAAGTACAAAAAATAAAAATAATTGGGATTTGTGTTATTTTTTTTTTCAAAATTACTTTTGTGATGAGGCAGAGCATTACTTGAATGGTAATTTATATGCTACATACATACTTTGTTCATAACTATACCAAGTATGAGTGAAAGAAACTAAATAATTACATCTCTAGTAATAAATCTTTGTAGCTACTCATATAAAAACTATTTTCTTAGTTTCTTTGTTGGTCTTTCCCTTTCTTGTCCCTTCTCTCTCTCTCTCTCTATCTTTGATTAAACCTACTTAAGATAATTGAATATAAATATTTGTTAGCTCAAAAAACAAGGAAAAATATGAACTGTTTCCTTACAATACAATCAACCATATATATATATATATATATATACTAGCACTACTTTGATTAGGAAATCCCACTTGGAAGAATCACAATGTTATCTGACTACCTCATTATTTTGTGAGAAAAGTTTTTTTCACTTGAGAAGAAGGAAATGTCAATTTCCATAAATGGATTTATAGTTTGTTTAAATGAGTCAATTTCCTCTGCTTTCTTCATTATTTATGAACTTTATTTAAATTTGAATAAATATACGTATACATATGAACAAAATATATTGACAGATGTTTGAATATTTGAGCCATTTGACAAGGAAAATATCATATTTTCGAGTGATTTTTTGTTTAGTTTTTATTTCGTTTATTCTTTTGATATATCAAAAAATAATAATTTTTTCCTATTCAAAAGTGAAAGTTAAGAAAGTAGTTTTTGATAGAAAGTTCATATACGTACTATATATTATTGCTCATGTCGTAAATGATACTTGCTTTAATGACAAATAACACGAAAGTGAAAGTTGATTTTATTAAATTAATTGAGAATTATTTCTTTTATAAAGAAAATTGTATTTCTACTTTCATTTAAAACTATTTTCTAATCGCTATCATCTAAAATGAAAAAAGGTTAACTTTTTTTTTTCATTTGTACTCACTTGTAATCAAATATCTTTTCTAATTCAAAAGAAGATATATAAATTTTGAAGAGATATTCAAAACTTGAAAACCCTTTTTTTATGTATAACAATTATATTATATTTTTTCATCTTTCCTTCATTCTGAAAAATGAATTTGAATCTTTAATATTCATTAAATAAATCAATTTGTAGACCTCAAAAGCAAAATTTGTATTAAAAAATATCTATATTTGTGTTTCCTTGGCATGAAAAAATAAATATAAATTAACCATTAAAATCCAGGTGCGAAAATAAATGTTAGTGATAGAGTATATTAAGTTGTAATCCAATGTTTTTGAGTTAACTCAATACGGATATACATATCTAGTTTTGTGAGTGAAACATCAAAATATTGAAAAGTGATATCTTGAAACACTATAAATCATACTCGTAATTATCAGATTGAATAGAGAGGTCAACTATGGGGACGGAGATGGGAATTGATGCATCTTATAATTATATTTACTAAATCGATTTACGATTGTCATTCCAATGAATATCATTTATCAATTCAATTAAAAGTAGATATATATATATGTACAATCTGTTACACTTTTAACGTAAGCTATTGAATGTAAATATAAGTTGGATCAAGTGTTTTTGCATGACAGCATCCATATTTGAGGTATAAACAAGCAAATTTTAAAAGTATAAAAACCTGTAACTCTTTATAATAAAGAAAAATAGTAAATGACTGCCGTGGATTTGGATGTCACAATAAAGATAAGGAATTAAAAGACAAGCCATTTTATTGAATACCTCTACCAGCTATCAACCAATTGTATATATTTCTTTATTATACCATATTTTAGATCCTAATAATATACATTAAAATTTTAAAAAATCCTGTTGTATAATAATTTTTTATTTTTTTTATTTGAAGTTGTCATGTTCTTAATTACTTCTCTCCAAGGACACAACTGATAAATGAAAAACGTTTTGACATTACAAATGAAGTAATATAATGTTTAAATATTACGTATATATACCATTTACAAAATATACATACTATGGTGAATGACTTCTTCAATTCATTTTTGAGGGATATGCTCATTTTAGGAGTGTTTTTTATGGACATGACTTTTCCACATCTTATAAGTTATATATTCATCCCACGTCAAAGTACCTAGAACTGAATCTCATGATATAAAGAATTTATTTTTTTTCATTTTCAAACAAGATATTCAAACCTTTAAAGTCTCTTTCTTACGGGTTCAGACAAAACCCAGTAAATGTGTTGTATTAGCAGACATTAAACTAAATGGACGATCATACATAAATATTCATAAATATGTTTGTTACTTAGATTTTACATTCAGTATTGAATATCATTTCCAAATAATATTTGTCAAATGGGGAAATTAGTATCATGGATCATAGAATATTAATCTGAGTCTAAAATCATCTCATTGAACGTTAAGTGACACTTTCATTCTGTGCCTTTGGTATGTGAAAGATGAAGTTAAATAATTTATAAGTGAGCTATTCATTCGGTGGTCAGTGAACCAGTTATTACGATGTTGAAAAAATTAGAAGAAAATAAAAAAGATTAAGAATTTATAAATGTATGACCTTCAATCTCATGATGTGAATCTTTATGAATACGATAAAGTATTAAGTTTAAACAAACAAATGCACTTTTGATCATGATGTACCCCAAAGTACAATAAATAACAATCAAAATAGCTAGCTAATTAACGTTTATCTTGTATACATTTATGAAACTGTGCATATTTACTTCAAGGCCTACTTTTCTCTCTGTATGATGAACACTCTATTATGTATACTTAAAGTTCGTTCGTCATTAGACCTTAATTTATATATTTCCCACTAAACAAGCTTGTGGGAATATTATTTTTATGGCAACCAAATTTAATTAAAATTCTATGTATTTCAGAAAATGACCAGTCCTATGAGACTTTAAAGCAATTACTTTAAATGCATTGTGTCTTTCCATATGCATGAGTATACCTATACACAAATAAATGCATTAAACTTTAAATTATGAGAAATGGTTTTAATAAAAGTGAATTTATGAAATTATTTTTATCATATTTCAATTTAATTATATTTATCTATGACTGTCTTTTTACATCATTGAAGTTCCAGATAAGTTGCTATTTTATTTGACTTTACCAATGTATGTACGTATAGAAAAGACTGAATAAGTATACATATATAAAAACTCTTATGTTATTGCTTTGTTTTTTTTTTTGTTTTTTTAAAAAGAAAAGAAGTATGAGGCCAGTCTATAAGATACATGGAATGAAGTAGACTAATATTAACTTTTTTCCATTGCCTATACAAAAAATACACATATTAAGTATAAATAAATGGAACTTACATAAATCAAAGGCATAAATATAAATTTGGACCGCAGAGCAATTTATTCCTACTTTCCCAAATTGAAGTGGACAAAATAACCTTGTTTCTACTCCATATTTTTGACCTTACATATATCATGTTTGCATTTTCTTTTGTCTATAATTACTTACTAAATAATCATTTTGTTTATTGTCCTTATCTAAAATGGTCTTATTGATTAATCAATCAATATTTTTCTCTTAGTCGAATAATAAAATACACATTCTGTTAAAAATATTTCTTTGACTACGACAAATTTTCATCTTAGAATATGTAAGTGAATCATGACAACCACCAACAAATTTCATCATAATTGGATACACAGAGTTATAGATTTTTTTAACTTATTCCATGTAGCAAAAATGTACTTATATAGACACTACTAATGTTATTACGTAGTTGATTGTTTATATGTAATTTCTCTAATATTTTACAAGCTACCATATAGCGTCATGTAATTTATTAAACTAACATTGAAAAGGAAAATATTTTTCGTAAAGTAGTTTGAATACTGCATAAACTTTTCAAAATACAAATAAAGAAAAGTTCAAATCAATCAATTTAGAATCAAATGATTGAGAATCAAATACAATTTTAAGTATGAAAAACAATAATTCACACCTCAAATGAGCCCCTCGAACCTAAAAGCTATTCAAAAATGAGCTATTTATGAGTCAACAAAAAAATTTAAAAAAAAAGATGTTATAATCTCTATACAGAACATTTTCCCGAAACTAGAGGATTCCAAATGAAACCCATTTTTGAAATCAATGTATCAGATTGCAAATAATATTTTATTTAATTTGGACTATTGGCTTTTTAATACATAAAAGTTGGATAAAATCTATCAAAAGTCTATCAAAACTAATAGGCTGAAGAGTGAGCAGTGAATGATAGTTAATTCAACTAACAGTTGTCAAAAAAGGAAGAATCATCTACTTGTTAACGTTATTCAAAATCAATAATCTTCTTTCAATTCTATAAAAAATATGGGCTTATATTATGTTTTATCTTTGTTTGAGTTTTTGAAGAACAAGGAAAGACTTTTCGGAGAAAATCCTTTGTTATAGTATATACACAATATTAAAATATATATATATATTATTCGTCGTTCCAAGAATTTTTTTCCATTTGCATCATATTTAATTTATTTCTTAACAGAAGTAGTAATCAAAATAGAAATTTCTTAGAAAACAAGATAAATATATTTGTTATTTTTTGATGTTGTATATTTTGACATTGCAAAAGATGTATTATTGAATAACTAAAATACAATAGTAATATGCATAGATCAAATCATACATTCTTGCTGTCAAGACATTGATTTTAACTTTTATTATTTGTGGAGTTACATAAACGTACTCTTGAGATCAGAAGGTGAAATATTTTTACTTTTTTGTATTTTTCATATTCATTTAAAACTTTTACAAATAAGTAAAAAAAAATATTTTTACTGTCTAGACACTAAATGAAAATTTAAATGAATTGAAATCCATTGATTTCTCGTCTAAAAATTATTTGATGAGGAATTTACTAGAGAAATTGTAAAAAAGTAATTACAACCATGAAGAACAATGATAAGATAATGACTGAAAAAGATCAGATTCCCGATAACATGATAGACTCAGTCATTTTATTCTACAAAGTGCCAAAAGACACACACCAAAATGTTCTCAATTTAATAGTTAGGTAAAAGTCATTTTTGTGAAATTTTTTTGAATTACATTTCATGTGTATATAAAAAAATGGCAACAAAAAATAATGAGACATGAGTAAATTCTTTTACAATAAAAAATAATTTAGAATAAATTAAAATATATATTTTCCAGATTGTAACGCCCTTAAAAAATTCTTTCTACACCCTTGCGTTGATGAATAAATTTGTGACAGATTGCATTTCATATTTGACTATAGCTGTAAAAAGACACATTATGTTATATAAAATCGAGTAATGTTAGTAATTTGTATAACGTATATTGTTAATATTTTGAATAATCCAGAAATTTGATTAGCAAATAAAATAGCAAAAATCATACTTCGAACAAATTTATGACCAAGTTATTTTTTTTTATTTACGTTGGCTCCAACCCAAACAAAGTTAACTACTTAACCACTCGAGTTTTATTATACTATATTATATAAATTCTAACCAACTAAAATCCTCCTTTTTGGTCGATATGATGATAGAACTTTTTTTTCATGAAAGATAAATCCATATTAGTTGGTGATTTTTAATTGTTCTTTTTTCTCACTGTTTTATGTGTGACCGTTTTGTTTTTAAATTTGTGTCCACTTTGCATTAGAGTATTGAGGCTTTTTATATTAGTTATGTGTTTTAAAGATGTGCTTTAATTTATTAAAATGTTGATGTAAATATAATATGAATAAAGTTGTTTATTTCTAGGTACAAAGAAGAAAAAAAAAACCTGAAAAAATTAATTATTCTAAATAGAGAATCCTTGATAATGTTTATTTAATAAGTTAATGACGGTATAGAAAAATCTATAAGTCATCACTCAGCACTAAAGTTCTAACCTTTACAATATAGATTCAGAAAATCAAACCTGATTGCTAAATAGTGCTACATTTCGTACCAGAGAGTGAATAAATTATATTTTCTAATTTAGGAGCTGAAGGAAATTCCAATATGTGTGTAGTGTAAATTTTTGTATTCTTAAATTTATTTTTTGCAACTCACTGAAATGTATAATTCATACTAACTACTCCAATAAAACAATGAATAGTATGTATCCATCCTTATATTTTAACATCTACACACTCAAAAATATAAAGGCCTTATCCCCATATGGTCGAAATTAGGAAATATCCATATTATTGATTAAGTTATTATTTGACTTAAAATAATCTACAAAAAAAAAAACAAAGTCTTTCATTAAAAATCAAATCTAACCACTTTTCGTGTAACTTTTCATGTGTTCTTCTAAAAGTATAATTTGAATATAAAGTACTTTTAATTTTATTTCATGTTATCTCTTTATAGGATATATGTGGATTTAGTGAAAGTAATAAAAATAAACTTTTTATTCATGCTACATATTAATATAAATTATAAATATATTATTTCTAACTTTTATATAATATAAATACGATAAATTCTATGTTTTAATTATTGTGAAAGTTCACAAAACAAAAGCCTTTCTTTCATTACAAGAGGTAGTGAAATTTTGAATTTGCTGTATTGTCATTTACTTGGAAAATTTTATTTATTCGAATTTTTATTTGAGGAATAGCTGCCACTTGATTTTCATAGATAGCCTTTCTTTAAAGAAAACAAACATTCCATGCGGCTTGCACTTGGTCTCCCAATTCCTTTTGTATTAGGAAATATTTTCTCGAAAAAAATCCAAAAGTTCAAAATCGTGTCATCTAATAAATAAAATATTATTTTATGCCTCATATTTAACTTATTTCTAACTAGACTTTTAATCTATCATTATAAATTTAATTTATCATCGTTGCTAGTAGGTTACAACTTGGATTTTAATACATACAACAAATATGCCTTTATTTAGAAATTTTTACTGAGTAATGAAATAAACTCTCAGCTTGGAAACAAATTCTTGCCTCTAATTACACCATAATTATCCCTTTCTAGCAAGTAATTTGTTTACTTTTCATAGCTTTTAATATATGTAGATAATGCAAGGGTGTGATCGATTTGAGTATTAATTACACACTTGTTTCATTTAAAAGATATTTTTATGCTGTACATACTTCTCAATGTAGACTCGACCATATAGAGATAAATAACTTATTATGCTTAAAAATATCACATAAACCCCGTTGACTTTCTTTTTTACTTTCACATTTAAATTGTTTATATTCTTCTTTTTAAAAGTTAATTTGTGAATGGAATATTAATTATGCAGGAATTCATAAAAGACTACTTCAGTTTATGAGTTTAATTCATTTGTAGATTTTTCTCATAATCCAAGTCATTAACTCCCATAAGAACCAATGAAAAGTTGGTTAATTTTTTGTAGACTCAAACTTTCATTTTAAAATGATTCATATCTATATATATATATATATATATATATATATATATTTAAGGTTCTAATCCTAAGCAATTTATTTGTTGATGTTTTAATGACATTATTGCACGAAGTGAAGAAAACAATTGAGTCACTTACAAACAGACTTAATATCATTACTCCTTTCCTTTTCTGGGGTCCTTTCAAACTTAAGTTTCTATAAAACAAATGCACTGTGTGTTTTTTTTTAAAAAAATAATTTTTTTGCATGAAATAGTTTTATACTATTTGTAATCATAGCAATAACTATATTCAAATACATTTTGTGGATCAAGATGGTTTTTTATTCAAAAAGTCAAAAGTTAAAAATATCAAAAGACCTTTAAAATTAAAATTGATTGCTCGTACTCATTTTTCTTGATATTAGAAATTTAATAAATTTGTATAAACATACATTTATTTTAATGGCATAAATCTTGATTTATTCACTCATTTTATTAAATGTAGTCATTAATTATACATATAAATTGCATCCTACAATAATTATTTATTATGCACTTGTACTATTTATGTAAGTGCTTTTATTGTTTGAAGCATTATTTATCAAAATATTCCTTCATTATATGTATATGTGAGAGAGAAGTTAGTTTGATAAGCAAACAGTTATTTTTCAATATTTTAAAGATGCCTGTTCTTCATTGACAAAAATTTTATTCAATTCAAAAATACAAATTGTCTTTTCCTTTTTAATATTTGTTTTTCATGATACTCTGTTTAAAAAGTAAATTTGAAAATTTCAGTTTGTCTATGGTATTATACTTTCTACTCTATATCCCAAAATATTCTCAAACTTATTAAATGAATTGAATTTAACAAGAATGTTTACTGGACATGAGACACACAACCAATTTGTATACTACTATGAACAAAAAATATGGGGAATCAAAAGATCTTTAATTAATCATCAAAATTCATTGCATTCTCCTCAACAGTAGCCGCCCCTCTCCCTAATGCAATACACATGTGCTAACGTTATTCTAATTTTCGAAACGGTTACAAAAAATTTTTTAAGTCAATAATTACAGAACAATAACTGCTGAGTTTAGATATTCTGTTAAATTTACAATTGGATGGCCGATTTCTTGAATAATAGTTTATATATCAGAAGAAATTAACTACAGACTCTAAAAATTTCAAAAGAATACACAGTCCGGAATATTCATTTAACCATCTCTTTAAATTACATTATAGTCATCATCTTTCATACATTTTTAAAAAACTAAAAATCCGATTTTAGCAGCTCGCAAAAGGAGCTCAAATACTTATAAATAATTTTTTTCACATAATTAAGTACAGATGTGAGTGACAGAAGTGCCAACTTAAAAAAAATAAACATTTGTCCAAATTCCAAAACAATTAAATTCAAATTTCCCGGTATTTATTGTCCATAGTACTAAATATCTACCATCTTGCCCATTTATACTACATGGAGCAGAAACGTTTTGTTTTTTTCATCAATTTCTTAAAATGGTCTATAATAGCTTTCGTTGTAAAGTGTTCTTTTGTTTAGTTTAAATTACTATGGATTCAATTAACCTTAAAACAAAGGAAAAAGACATTCTAAATTTGTACTTGCTTTTGGTCAAGATGTCATTTTATGATGGTATCGGTCTCAAACTACTCAGAGTCTTAGTTTCCTTCTAAAGACAATTGAAATCAAAGACCAAAACAATTGCAACATTAAAAAATGTTTTTATTCTATTTTCCAACTCATCTATTGAAAAATTATGTGTCCCAAAGAACACATATTTTTTTAATCTTCTCAACAACTCATTTTTTTGCCATGTCATGATTTTGACACCTTATGATCTGGCTGTTATTTTAATTCTAATAGTTTAATGTAAGTCTTGGTATTATCTTGTTTAGTGCAATATAATACAGTGCAAGTACAAATCTAAAAGTTTCTGTCTTTTTTAATGTGATATGTTCTATCCACGAGGTCAGAGACTTGACGATACCATTATCAACTAAAAACAAACTCTGGTAATTGTTACACGTTTTTAAATTATATATATACTTTAACCTTTCAGTTGGACCTCTAATTCAAAATATATAGATGTTTGAGTTTGTAGAATTGTTCTGAAAAAAAATAGTTATAAATAAAAAGATATCATTCTATATCTATGAAACCAATCAACCAAATGGCAAAAAAAATAACTGATTGATAGTCAAAAAAATATCATGTAGACCAAAAGTTCCATCAAATTCTTTGAGATGCTTGTAAGGAGTTGTATTTTTTTTCCAATGTTTTTTGAGATTGATTGTATCTTCACATGCAAAGACTATTTCCCTAGGGAAGTAAATTGACAGATAAAAAAAGGAAGAAAAATTCAGGTTCTTCAAAAAAAAGTAAAATAACATAACCTTCTCTTTAAAAACCAATATTAAAACATGAGGAGTATCAATATATTTTTACATAGTGGCCCTTGTGAAAATTGAGCCAGAGAGCCAATGGTTTTTAAATATACTACTACTTGAAAGAAAAGGTTAATGGGAATTTTCTCCCATTGGCTACTTTTTTGTGTTGCTAAAAGTTTGAAACAAAACATGCTGTTTGTGTCATGAAGTCTCATCAGATGTGCAATAATTATTGATAATTGTAATCGAGTACCAGCCTAATAATGAATTATTGGAATTCCCTGATCATATTCGTTTTTGTATTTAAAAGTTTTTTATTTATTTTCATCTGCTAAGTTGTATAAGTCATTTGTAATTTAATTCATAAATTGGTTAATGGTCAAAAAAATTCATTGACAGAATTCAGTCTCTTTATGTTGATAGGGCCCCGAATTATAGACTATAGTTTAAGAGCCTTCATTTGATTGATGAGTCTGTATTTGGCTCTGATGTAACCATGGAAATCCCTAAAAATAATCATATTCCTTCCATTGATTGTGACCTGGAGTTTTTAGAACATGTAAATACAATTAGCAGCTCATCTATGTTTAATTAGAATAATTTCTTAAAAGAAATGAAAAATAATAATTAATTAAAGAGCAGAAATATAATTTTGACTCATTTCTGAGTCAATAAAATAACATATTTGAATGTAAATTCAAAAATTAATATTATAAAACATTTGTTCAAAATGTTAGAAACAACAACTTTAAAATGAACTTTGTACTAGTATGTGAAAAATACATTAACAAAATATTTCCATGCTGAAAATAGATAATATATTTGTTTTCCTTTGTTTGTTTTTTTAAAAAAACAAATGTTCAAAAGAAAATCAGCTATAACTGGCCCATGGTACAATATATTAACTTATTTGAAGAAAAAAATATTGTTAAGCTTAAAATTTGAGTACAAATAAAGTTTAAAATAATTAAACTTTATTATTTGTAAAAAGGATATTGCTCCACAAGTGCCATTTTTTTTCTTTTCTTGAATAGAAAAAAAACTGGGCTTTAAGAATTTCAATGCTTCATGCATATGTGTTACATGACTTTAACAAAATGATGATTTATTTTGACTTGATGTATTACTTTTAAGAAAACATTTTTAAAATTCATTTTGTATATTAAATAAATAAAAACTTTTCATTATATTTATTAAACTTTATCTCTTTGTTTTTTTTTTATAAAAATGCTATATGTGTGAATATATTATTTTATGCAATAAATATTTATACAGAAACTTTTACTTGAAAAAAAAAAGTTACATAAATTACTCTTTTAAAGAAAAGTGCATCGTTAAAAATGTAACTCAATTATATAAGAAACATACATTTATATATCTACATACAAATATTGTGCAGGTTTATTCAATAGACCTTCAATTATTCAATGTATGCATTTTTTAGTAAGAAAATATCCGTTATCCTTGTTTTTTATAATAATACTATGGGCAAAAAAAATATCGGGCAAATCAAAAAATCTTCAATTAATCATCAAAATTCATTGCATTCCCCTCAACCTAATGCAATACACATGTGCTAACGTTATTCTAATTTTCAATAATTACAGAACAATAACTGCTGAATTTAGATATACTACTAAAATTAAAATCAGACGGCCGATTTCTTGAAGAATAGACTACGTATCTCGATAAATAAAGTTCAAATTCTCAAAATTTAAAAAGAATACAGTCCGAAATATTCATTTAAACAACATTTCTATAAATTGCATTTTAATCTTCATCTTTCAGACATTTTAAAAAACAAAAAAATCCAATTTTAACTAGTCAAAAAAGGTTGCGTATCTCAAACACTAATGAATAATTTGACGTGTAACTTGTCACAAATGTTGGTGACAGAAGTACCAACTTCAAAACATAAACATTTATCACTATCGGAATTCCAAAAGAATTAAGTTTAAATTTCCCAGAATTTATTGCACAGATTACGAAACACTTAATTTGCAATTGTTTTATACAGCAATTTTTAATTATGTCTTGAGGGATTAGAAGGGTAGGACAGGGCTATCTTTGGCTTGAGAGGTCTGAAATTTAAAGCAATCATATCAAATTTTCTAAGCTTTTTTGACGTTTCAATTAAACAAAAAATGGTACAAACTAACAAATGACATCTTCTTATAGTTTTGGGCCAACAAGTTGGCCTATGAGGGTAAAAAATTAAGTGTTAATAGTTTTTACTACCCTACAATTTCGAGTACAATTTTTTTTTAAATTAATAACTATTTAACTTTGTTACATATACACTGTGGATAAATTTCAAGTCAAAAGTTTGCATTGATTTCAATGTTATGGTACTTTTCTGTTAATTTTTTTTGACATTTATTTGGTAAAAATATTATTTTATAACAATTATGGAGCTTTAATTGTTTATTTTTAAACCAAACAATTTTGTTTATGTTGTCAAATGTATCAATATCAATTTTTCAAAAATTTCGGATGAAATAAAAGGCTTGAACTGTGCTTGGCTCTCATGACACAACTTAAACACATATTCAATGTCTCTCAATTCTTAAATATTCACCTTTTAATGTCAATTACGACTTTGCTACCTATGTAATTTATGGCATGACGATATAATTAATATGACTATTAGCTCTTTTTTTTCCTTTTTAAATTACATAAATATCATTGTCCTTGTATCATTCAAGGTCTTGAGAAATTTATAGACCTCTGAATGGTATTATTTTAATTGAAAATATGGACTAAATTAAAGCTTGCAAGATTTAACTGGTTGACCTTCATTGATTGATGTATATTGCTTTCCAATTGATAAAAAAGAAGAAAAAATCGGGTTTTTTAAATCAAGTTTGATACTTTTAAACGTCATGTTTCCACCATAATTATTTGTATGTAAGTGAACACATACGATCATTTCATAAACTAAGTGCATGATATTTATTCATTTTATTTCCTCTCATAAATTTAAACACGGGACCATTCACATTTTTTACTTTTTCATGTCATGGTTTCTTTTCATAAACCGATGGATTTGCTTCTTCAAGATCCTTGATTTGGTCGCAAACAGAATTTAGAAAAAGCAAATATAGAGATAGACGAGGTATGGACCCCTCGTGACTCATGATCCCCAATGAAACTTTCAACTTTTACTCGTTATATAGTGCAGAGCTTTCTTTAAATTATTTCATATCAATTTGACTTTGGGATGAACATAAAAATGATATTACCGTATAATTAAACTCTTTAAAAAATAAAGTTTAATGATGTAGAAACTATTGAATGCAAAAAAATAAAAAATAAAATTATAAGCAAAGTAAAATTTTGAAGATGAATGCAGTTATTTAAGTATTTTGTAAAGTTTTTTAGGTTATTGAACAATATGTTTCTCCACGTAACAATGTAATAAATAAAAATTAAACATGTTTCACATGTTATTTAGTATGAAATTGTTGGATTTTGATAAATTGAACTATAGTTTCATTTAGAATATTTTTTAACACATAGTTTCTAAGCTGCACATAAAAATTGTATCTTATAACATTGAAAATATGCAGAACGTCAGATGCATATTTTATCATTTCATAGTCATATCCAAGGAGTGAATTAACCAAAAATTTCTTTCGTCTACAATCGTGCCAAAAAGTTTGCAGGAAAATAAAGTACAAAATGACTCAAATTATATTCTGTGGAAACATTTTATATTCTCCATAAACAAATTTTATTTTTTCTTAACGAATTTTTAAGAGGAGTATTGAAACTGGATTATCTGTGGCAGTCACTTGCCATGGTAATTTATGATGAAAAGGTTTTAAGAGCACAAGCAAATTTCAACTGCCAAATTCATTGCATCTGTATTTACACACTGCCTCCATCATAGTTTAAGTGCCTAAGGAAAATAGTCAAATTTGTCGTTTATGTTTGATGATCCTTGAACAAAAATTAACTCAAATTGCTAAGTAAGTAGAAGCCTTCCTGGCCCAGAAGGAGCATATTGCAAGATGTTGCTTCATCACAAACCGATACTTATTTTATAAATATAACTTGAATTAAATATATGTGTATTATTTGTATACTAGTGGACAAGACAAGATGATCTCCCAAGAGCAAGATATCAATACATTGAACTTTTTTTTATAAGTCATTCTTAAGAGCAATGCCTGCTCATAGTTTCACATAAATATCGAGGAACTTAAACATATATATATATAGATTAATCAGGTCATGGAAGGAAATTCCAAAAGACATGGTCATTGTTCCAGTTCATTGAGCCCCAAAGTCTCTCTTCAATTTATTAAAGAAAAGTTTGATATATTGAGCGAAGATTTCGCTTGACTAAAAGAAAAAATCATTTCTATACATAATATCAATTTTTTTTTCATATGAGGTTTCCTTATATGCTTGGTCAGGATGGAGGAATCAATTGACAACGTCCGATAAAGAAATTGGAAAATTTATTAAAACATTCCTTATAGTTCAACTTTTCCTCTTTTGATTCACAAAATCCCTTGTGAATCAAATTCTTTTGTTGTGAAAATTTTGTGGAATATTTAAGAAGAAGATATATATTTGACGAAGCACTATCTAAGCATCTCACTCCTAGAAAATGAAGGATGAAAAACATCTTAATATATTCATTTACAATATTCTACATGGTGAAGACATGAATTAATTTCGAAAAATTAATCATTCCTTTACACCCTATTATAAATAATTACCTAAAGACAATTGAGATGCATTTTAGAAAAACAACACCCACTAAAACTGTTTTAATTAGTTATAAATAAGAGTTGTTGATATTTTTAATTCATAAATGGATATCATTTTTTTGCATTACTAATGATATATGACTGCTTTTACATTGTATCTAAATATATATGCAAAAAAAAAAAAAAAAAAAGAAAGAAACTTAAACTCCTCGGGTTTCGAAAAACAACAACAACATATTAACACTCAACTCTAGCTAAATGAAAAATAATAAAAATAAATAACTAATATTTTATTTTCAGATGTAAATGTATGAAAGAATAAAAAAAAAATTTGTCTCGACTAAATTCAAGCAAAAAAAAAAATGTTTTCTACATACACAGAATAAATGTATATTCAATTCAAATATGTAAAGTATAAAAAATAAATAAATAAATAAAAGAATCACAATTAAAATTTAAAGAAATTGCATACTTGAAATTATTTTTAATTAAATATTACAGAAAAAAAATAAAGTTTTGTGTAAAATATTATATTTTTTTTTATCTTATGAAGTATTTTTTTTTGTATTGTATTTAATAAAAAAGATTAAAGTTTTCATAAAAAGAAGAGTTAGAGTGAAAAAAAAACAAAGGAATCTGGATAAGATTTTCTTATTTGTTCAAAAGTGGGGTTTTTGTAATCCAGATTTTAAAAGAGATCCAAAATGCATGTAAATGTGTGTAAAGTTATAAATACATGAGTATACAAATGTATGAACTAGGTGGATCATTAGTTTAAAGCATATTTACTTAAAAAGTCCATGAAATATTAAGTAATTTTTTGTTTTGTTTTTGTTTTGTTTTTGTTTCTGTAAATAAAATTGTCTGTAAAACATTTATTCAAAGGTGAGACTATGGGGCTTATATTTGTAAGTATGAAATTACCGTACAGAGAAGATAAATTTATGAGTGAGTTTGTTTTTAATAATATTTTGTGAGTTGATTGAATTTTTGATGTCGACATTTTTGGGATTTTTGCGTGTTAAATTAAAAAAAAGTTGTCCGTATCCGGATAATTTATATTAATGATCCTCTTATATAAAAAGCTTCCATCTGTACTATTTGCAATACTTTATGAAGGATCTTTATATCTAAAGCATATGGGATTGCTTCTAAACAGCAGTGTTTTTTTTTTTTAATCTTATTTTATTTTTCCTTTCAGATTATAAGTTTTTTTTAGATAAAAAATAGTTTTTTTTTCTCTATTCAATTATTTTGATGAATGAAAGTGTCAATGTCACAAGAACACTGTGGTTATGTTTGCCAATGCAATTTAGTTTGAAAATGTAAATACATAAACATCAAGTAGATAAACAAACAAAGATATTTAGACATTGGCACTCAACCTCAATTTTTTTACTTTTAAGTCCCATTTATTTTTTATTTTTAGAAATATTCTTTATTTATGATTGTTGAGAGGAAAAGCTTGTCAAGCGTGATAAGAAGTTGTGTAATTATTTTATAATTACCCTCTTTAAATATATATATATATATTTACATAAGTGAATGTAATAATGTGATTTACCTTAAATCATTGATATAAGGAATATGTTAAAATGCAGATTACCCTACTGATTTTCATCAAACTCAATCGTATCAATTTAAATATATTTTTTTATTACATATGAAATATTTCTAAATTTAGTCCTTGCACTGAAATCATTATCCTTCTTTGATAATTTACTATTTCATCCTTGAAACAAAAACAAAACAAAAAAATCGATATATCATTTCATATTTGTAATTATCAAAAAGTAGAATTTACCTTTACCGTAATATCCTTTTTTTTCATGAATGACTAAATCTTCACACGTAAAATTGGCATTAAGTTTTGAAATGAGAAATTTAAATGCATTTTTGAACATCTCGTATTGAATGTGCCAAATATTCTACATAAAAAAAATATAAAACTACTTTTATCTAAATAAAGCAATATTTAAATAAATATACTTAAGATATTTGTAAATTCAAGAAACCTTATTACTTACTTTTCTTCAGAATAATATTGTGATATTATTTACATATCCTTCAATGTACATTCGGGGACAAATATAATATTTTCAAAATATACAAATATATATAGCATAAATTAGTTACGTTTTAACTTTGAAATATCTTATCATAGACTTATATGGAGCATTTTTCAACGTATATTTTTTTTAATAAAAAACCCATTAATATATCATTGCTTATAAAGTAATAAACATAACATGATCATATATGAAATATGACAAACTAAGATCTTAACTCGTCAATCATTTCACAATTAACCATTATAGGAGTTTGTTATAATTATTTTCATAATAGAAAAGAATGAAATGTCTTGAATCAGTTTTACCTCGTCAATTTCAAATTCTCTTCGGATACATACTTCTTTAAATAAACATTTAAATACTTGATAGGTACGTATTTAGCGAATCAAATTTTTAAAAGATGTTCATATAGAGTATTTTTTTATTAAAATATTCTTTTTTTTCATATTGTTTGAAAAAGTTTATACTTAGTACAGATTTACAAAAGCTGAGTACATATGAAAATAAGGTTCTATTTCATTTAATGATTCAAATAGTTGGTTTTGGTGTTTATAAGCATGAGTCAACATTGTACAATGATTTACTTAATACATTCTATAGTACAAATATTTTATAATAAGTTCCCTTTATATAGTCACAGAGTTTACTAAAGTGCTGTAGTCATATCGTATGAAACAAAATCAAATCTATTAAATTTAAATTCCACTATATACCAAATTATGGTACCTAGAAATATCACATGTATAAGAAAACAAGTATTTATGCAAATATAGTATATAGAGTGTTTAAATATCATTTCTTAATCTAAGGATGAAATAATATTTGTGTGGGTGTTTCTGTATATAAATTTTGTAATGAAATAAATAGATATTACAGTTAGGCTCAAAAGTTTTGATATTTTTTATTTTTTAACAAAAAATATATGTTGATTTTATACCTTTAGAGGAAAATATCAGTACTAATTGGGATACTTGAGGTGTTTTCTGATTATTTTGATGACTGGTACTCATTGATCAGCCCTAAAAAATATCAATTAAGACCTATTTCATATATCATAGCATGTAGAGAGGGAATTTGATGTTTATACACATTAATAATTGAGTACTTATCACTAAATCATGTTGTTATTGATTAAAGTGTGCAAAAAGATGCATTCCATTGATGCTACACCGTCCAAAATATAATATTGGTAATAAAAAATAAATAAAACATTAATCACAAAAATTGTACGAAAAAACAATTACATTTACGTTTGTTATAAATGTTTGTTCAGTAACATAGACATTTGATTTTATGTTGTAACCATAAAATGTCTAGTACTTTGATGGTATAAATATCGATCAACCTAAAATAATTGTCTGAACAGATGATTAATAGTGATTGTATACAAGACCCGATCAAAAATCATATCATTCCTCATTAATCTCTCAAATTAGCTATGAATTTATTTTGGTGTATTATTATTATTTGATCTTAAAGTTGAATTCCAACTAGATAAAGCAGATCAGTGGACAGTTTAATTTCCAAAAACTTTTCATATTATGATCAGACCTGGTAAAAGACAGTCTCGGCTGTTGAATGTAAAATAAAACATAAAATTTTAGTTATTTTCCATGAATAACTAAAATCAAGTTCGGAGTGAAGTAAAGTACAAAGCATTTATGTGATGGATTGGTATTAAAAAACCAACGGTTTTTTAACCATGAGTGATGATGCATTTCACAGTATCATTAATTTGCAATATTGATGTTAACAATTAATTGTATGGAGAGAAACACTCTTTTTTAAATTATATATAGATATAATACTTGCCAAAACTGACTATGAGTTTCAAATCTCAACAAGACTCTTTTTCAATATGAAGAAATTTTGAGAACACACACTTTTATGGTTATTATTTAGGAAGAATTCCACAAAAAGTAACTGACATGCTTCCAAAATAAAATTTTTATTTTAATAAATCAGGGACAATGAAAATAAATGACAAAAAATTAAAAATTTTAACAAAATTCAGATTTTCCCTATGAAAATAAAATATTAATAGGATTTTGAAACAATAATCGAAGGACATGTATTTGAATATAGGAACATGTCCTTATAATTGATCATCATTAAATTAATTAAATGCAGATACCACATATAGGGGTTATTTGTGAATAAAAGAAATATCTTATTTAAAATATATATACATACATATATCATAATAGGTTATAATTAAGTTTCGAGACTTTAAATAGCATGTTAAATGGGAATATATTCGATTATTGTTTGTTTTTGTAGACATAAAACTCATTTTGAAATAATTTCAAAAAGTATAATTTCATTTTTTGACAAGTTTAAAATAAATTTATCTCATTTTAAAACATTCAAATGAGAGTTATTTTGTCATAATAGGGTAGATTAATTGCACAAATCATTGTATTTATTCATACATATTTGCTTTTATGTACATATATATATATATATATATATATATATATATATATATATATATATATATATATATATATATATATATATATATATATATATATATATATATATATTGACTTAAGAATTTAGCAAAAATACAAATATTTTTGTCATTGATACATCCATAAAACTTTTTATCATTTGGGTATTATTATTTGTGCATTACTCATTATAAAAAGTTGTATATTTTTTTAAGTCTTTAGAAGATTAGTGAAAATAAAACAATATAAATCTCTTTATCTATAAATAGTTTATACATGTATTTGTTTGAAGAAAAAAGAACATTAATCTGCTTAAAAACAGACACAATTTGTATGACTTATTTATACTTTTCTTGTAAAATAAAATAAAAACATGTTTTAATTACTAATCGATATAATTATGTTACTAGTTAAGAGCAAAGTTCTCTTAAGATCAAATGAGGGTAGATGTGCTAGAACATCCCTCAAATTCAATCTTTGTAGCTAGGAGTAGTTGATTTGTGTTATGAGCGATACCTTCTATACTTTCTCATTGATTAACACAGATCTCAGATTCCATACAGGGATTTAAACATCATAGAAATCTAAGCCAATAATTCCAACAATTATTTTACTTTATTATAAGGTTTTTGAGCCAACTATTACCAAAAATATGGATGAATAAAAAAAGATCAAAGGCTGACAAATATCAAAAAATAGTGAGAAATTTGGAGTACAAAATATGTTTATTAATATTAAGCAACTTAATATTACTTTTAATAGACTGGATATATTTGAAAAAGGAACAAAAAACATGTCAGTTGTTTTAGAAGAAAATTGTTTAATAAACACTTTTTACGATACACATTTTATTTACATATTTTAACTTTTTACACCTGTTTAAAACTATAATCTTCTACTCAAAATATACAAATATTATTATATTAAATACATTGAATTAAATTAAACTTCCATTTCATGTATTTCATTATATTTGTGTGTTTGTATACCCAAACATAAAACATATTTTACCCTTTAACAAAGATTACTAAAAACATAAAATACCATTTAACTTTTCAAATATTATAATTTTAATTTAATTAATCCGTAAAAATGGGTTTGTGAATAGTCGTTTACTTAGAAAATCATGGAAGGTATAGTAATTTTAAGATTTAATGTTAACAAAGGGATGTTAAGGCTTATACTCGATTTATATAGATTATGTATTACGTCATTTTGTTCAAAATTAGGCAGAGCAATATTCAAATTCAAATATTTGTGAATTAAGTTCGAGTACAATAAAAAATGACTCAATTATTATACTCAAGCATTGTTCCCTGTGGATTTATATCTTCTTAATGCCAGTAAATTATTAATAATAAGATGTTCTCTAATAAAATAGTAAAGTTATGATAGCTACATTAACTTATTCAATTGTAGTCAGCTGATATACTCTCGTTATTAAAGCTTGCCACATGTTGTATGATTTGACTCTCGTGTCGCATCTCCAATCATGAGTAATAATACAAATGATATTTTATATGACTCATGTGTGAGTAATGACACATTTAAGTTTTTTTTGTATCCCCGCAAAAGTCATAATGTGGAGCTTTGACACAAAAGCAATCTCGAAAATAAGTCAAGAGGTGGACAAATTGCTCACTTACTATATATTTTTCCGTAATATAGAGATAAATATAAGCATATCAATATTTCAGAGACACATTTCGATCAGTTGTGGATCGTATGTATGTATACTCAAATTTTGGGAATAGGTTGAGTAGTCAGGTGTGTTGTTAGTAATAATCTGAAGTATTCATTTGATTTGTGAGCCTTAATCAAAAGTTTATATCTCTTAGATTTCCAGACAAATGAAAGGTACTTGAAATTTTAGTGAAAAATGATAAAAATAATCGTAAATTTGCTTTAATAAAATGAATATTGAGGAGATATTAACTCTAACAGCAAACTATTGACTCTACGGATTTGTAACAATCATCAATTACGTCAGTAATGTTGGTCACTGATTTTATTATTATGAATCTTCTAGAGAAACAAATTGGGTCTTCCTCAAAATGCTACAAAATATAAGCATTAATACAAAGCACCGTAATATTGCTTTCAATAGACTACCTATATTTGAAAAAGGAACAAAAAACATGTCAGTTGTTTTAGAGTAAATTGTTTACGAAGCAATTTTTACAAAACACATTTTATTCATATATTTTAACTTTAAACACCTGTTTAAACCTGTAATCTTCTAGTCAAAATATACAAATGTTATTGTATTAAATTGAAATCCATACTGTAGAGCCTATTTTAAAAATTAACTTACAACATCTCATTATCATTTATCACTTGTCTACAATGTGTTATTAAAAATAAATGAATAAAATTAAAAAATGCTAATGGTTTTCAAAGAATACCTACTTAGTATTAAGTAAATGGAGAAACATTGTCCTTGAGCCGAATCTATTTATTTCAATATCCCAAAACCCTAAATCTATTTTCTTTTTTATGGGTGATGAGAAAAGTTTTTGTCTTGAGCAATTTTCTTTTACTTTTATTAAAATAATTCACACTTTTTAACATTGTATTTAAAATAATAATTCAGCCTTTACTACTTTCCAGGGGTCTCTGACAACAACAAAAGTGTAAATTTCATTCCTTATTCATCTTTAATATTCTATATCTAACTTTTTGGCCTTTTTCAAAAAAAATTTGAGGATATTTTGCGATTATTCTTTGTTTTTTTCTTATTAATTGTGGTTTTGTATAAAAAGAAAAACTGAGAATAACAAAAGCCGAAAAAGTAAATTAAGAATTGACAAATTATTCAAGTGTTTCTTAACTTTCTTTAACTTTTTTAATAACGATTAAAGTTATAGTTTAAATAGTAGATATTTATTTCATCAGAAAGACTCCAAAATATTATGTTCAAGGGTATTCGAATATGCTTTGTATTACAAAGAAAAAACAACAACTTTTTATCGAAAAAATAGGTAAGATATGTGCAAAGTTGAATAATGATCATGCAGAAACATAAGTATGAAATATCTTGTGAGGAGAAGTCCCAATGAAAAGTCCAAAGAGAGTTTTCACGTAAGAATTTCAAGGAAAATTAAAAAAGGTTAATACTGAAAGGCTCAAATTTAATAAAAACATTTTTTAAGTCGTTTCTTCTTTACTATAGAAAATACATTTGCTCAATTTTTCAAAGGAATGTGGTTACCTCTTTAAGCATGGTAATTTTTTCAAACCATTGAAGTAGAGAACATTACAAAAGTAACATTAAACAAAATGAATTACCTAAACATATTTTTTTGCCTATTAGGTTTTTATATTTCAAAGTAGTTTACTCATCTAACAAAATAAATGTGAGAGGTGCTAGATTCTTGGAAAATTGCCTCTTGGGTGAGAAAAAAATGTATTTTCTTAGGCAATAACGAATACAGTTTTGTATGCTTCATAAGACAATAGCTTAATTAGAAAATAACCACGACTCAATAATCCCTTTTTTTTAAACGAGCTATCTACTAAAATAGTTATAAATACTGTATCAAGTAATAGTTTTTATTCATTGTTTTTGAAAAATTAGAGAGCGCTTTAACTAATAAAACCGATTTTAATGACACTGTAATGAAGACATAACTGTTGATACATAGTCATTAAATAAAATGAACAAATTTACTATATAATTTTATGTGACTTCCTCAAATGACTGTTTTTCACGGCGTACTATCCCATGTTTAATCTGTAAAATTATTTTGTTGGCTGTCAGTTGTCTAAAACTTGTACTCCTTGCTAGCGTTTTTAACGACAATTGGCTGACTTCCCTAATGATGACATCACATGAAAACATCACTTTGTGTGGCTTTGTCAAACAATTTACATACAAACATGTAAATGATGTAATAAGTTAGCTAAATGTTTTAAACTTTATTTCATTTTTTAAATTAAAAGTTATATATACATTATCTTTTTTCTTATAAATCTTGGTCACTTAAATATTCAATTTAGGAGAAAAATAAGTTACTATTCACAATCTTTCCATCCGATATCTATATTTACAAATGAAGCGTAAATTTTATTCATAAACTTTTTTGTTCTTGTATTATCTACAAACATAAAGTTGTATAGATTTTTACTATCTATGGGGAAGAATTAAAGAAAGTCTACACTTACACATTTTGATTATAGCATCTACATTTTCTATCATATTTATACAGGTGACACTAAGTCGATAAGGAATGTCAAAATGCGTTTTCACGACTTTAAAAAAAAAAAAAATTCCCATTTTGATATTGTTATTTGATATTTAAACTTATACATAAGTAAATATTTTTTTAATGATGTGTCTCATGTTTTGATTGAGGAACACAAAATGTCACAGTAAGAGCAAAAACAAAATAACGTTTTTTCATAAATATTTATAAATATGGTCAAAAAAGGAAAACCATTTATTTGAACTCAAACTTTACTTTCTTTTTTGATTTTAATATTAGCTATTTCTATTTGTTAAAGAAACATGACCCATTTTGTAGCGAGAGGACGATATTGATTTGATTATAAAAGGACCTCGTTTAATGACTAATTGTCATTGATATTATAATTTTTTAATCATAGTGTTGCAGTCTAAACTTTCTTACCTGAGACAAAGTCAGAAGCAACACATTGAAAAGTCGAGACAAAATTTTTTAAAGTTTTTAAAATTTACTGGCTAATTTCTTTGTTACAATTCCTTAAATCCTTTGGTTTTTTACTTTTCAATTATAATTTAATAAGAAAGTTAATGGTTATGAATAAATCTACCTTAAATAATCTAAAAACGTAATTTTGACAGTTATTGCTCATAAGTCATAATTAAATGGTTTTTCTGCTTTGATTTTGATTTTTGAAATGTACAAATGACTTTTGTATCCATGTACATATGTATATATAATAGTAAGATCTTACTTCCATTTACTCAAAGATCAACTTTTCTTACTTTTATCTCTATTTTTTATTTTACATTCATTTTCCAAAATGGATTCAATTACTCAAAGTCTATGCAGCTTTTTTTGGGTTTTTTTTTTTGCTTCAATACTTTTACAAAGATATTTATGAGGAGAAACCTAAAATTAAAGTAATGAAAAATGATTCTTGATTACTCAGTACATTTTATCTTAATATTACTTGAAGGATGTTTGTCATTAATGGATCATTTATGTGAAGTAACTGAGCGGAAATACTGCATAAAGTTATATTTATATATGTATTAGGTTTTTTTGAAAGTAAGGTTATTTTATACTCTCACCTTTCAATTGTACTTTCATTTGTGTGTGTCTTTTTGGGATGATTATAAAACTAACATATTTGATGCTTCAACACAAAACAATCTTATACAAAAATGTCTAAAAATCAGAAATTCATCATTTAACTTTATACATAAAAACAGCAAACAATATTTCATTTACAAATATCATCCAATGTAACTTTAAATTTCTAAATTAGCTGAGATATTCTGTATCCTGTTAGCAATAATCTAGAGAAAGTGTATACAACCTTTTTTCTCCGTCCTACCTGAGAGAGCCACATGGCTTTACTATTTCACACCATTATCTACGATCAAAAGCAACATGGTTTGATTATTTTTCACTCATATTATTGACTAAAGAGCCTTCAGATACCTACAAACAAGATAAGTTTCTTTGTACACAGCTTTTTGTTGTTGCTATATCAATGGATTGTTTGTAATCTATGCATGAAGGATTCAAATTCCAGATATGCAAAGAATGCAAACATTAAATTCTCACCTTTATGTATCTTCCTGTTACCAATATAATCTCTCAAGTAGAGCACTTGTCAAAAAAACAAACATTCTCTTCCTTCTGAATAAATCTTAGTCATGATTAAGACTAAGAACTCCTTTTATAAAGTTAAATAATTAACTTTTAATTAATTTATATTTATAAAATCGTGTATCCGGGATTTTTGATATAGATACTTGTAACTTTAATTATTTTATTTGTACTTGGACCCAAATACCTATTCAAACAAGTTTGCAAAAGACCATAAAGATAACAAATCAACCGTATGGTTAAATAATGCATAAAGTAATGATAAATCAATATGAAATTTTAATTTGTATAAGTATAGCACTAATATGAAAATGAGTTATTTTATGGCTCATATTTTTAATGGAAAATTTTCTTTTTCTTTTTTTTTAAAAAAAGAAATAAAATGATAATAAAATTAGTTTTCCATCAATCTCAACAAAAATAAAATTTTATTTTATAATTAGTTTCCACATATAGTTAGTTATGTTTAAAATTTCATTATAATTATCATTAATAGTAGAAGTTAAAATTTTAGTGACACTTTTCTAATGAAAAAAATATATTTGTTTTCAACATATGATGATGCATTACAAAATTTAATTGATCATTTGTTATTTTTCATTTCTAATTCGGTGATGATATTTTTACATAGTTTTATGTATATGAATAATGTATTTTTTGTATGTATATAAAATGAATTTATTATATATAACTTTTCATAGCTGAGATTCACTATCATTGAGTTATTCTATATGTACATGTTTTTGTATTTATAAAGCTAAAAAAAAGGTATATGTAAGTCAATGAAAAAAATCTTATAAAAGAATAAAGGTAATATTTTTTTCATTAACTTTGTAGTTAATTAGTTGTTGTTAATTAAAAAAAAAATACTTTTTGAAATAACTTTTTTTTTTTAAATAAAATATTGATATCCTGTTTTTAACATTTTTAATATAAAAGAAAATATTTGATCATCTTATAAATATATATTTTATTAACTTTTTTTCTATGTTTATTAATATTCTATATTTTTAATTCATTTATCTATGTACATATAATACAGAGTCCAATGTATAATTTATAATACACTATCAACCAAAAATATGTGTTGTTGTTAAACACAGAACAATTGTTTTTAAAATAAAAACCAAAGATCAAACTTAAAATCGCTGCATTTTTCTAGCCAATTTTAAAATACATACCTAAGTTGTCGAAAAAATTCGCCTTTATTATCGATAATGACCTACATTTCTCTCCTAAAGGACTTGCTAGCTTGAGTGAGAATGTACCTGGGAATATTGTATATTATTGGTCATGGCAGTGATGAGAGAGACATAGTGTGGGAGGGGGGCGGTAACAGTTGTAAAGGGAGAATTTAAGTGAATTTCCCAAATTTAGAAAGAGTACTGATCAGGTATCAATAGTGTCTGATAATAAATTCATAATTAATCATTCAACACCTTAAAAATTCTAATTAAGTTAAAAAGTATTATTTAATCTAATTTTCTAAACTGTTTCAAACTGTTTGTCTGGACTTTTCTGTCATCTCTGCAATTGTTTTGTTTTGTTTTCAGATAAAGTTACGCTGAAACAACGTTCCTCCATATAAAACTCTTTGTATCGTAATTCCACATTTGTAAAGCTTTATTTACTAATCATTTACATCAAGAACTAAGAAAATATTTTATGAAGACTAGATAAATATTATGTAAAATATTTATTTAAACATATTGAAGTTCGTGGACATTGTTTAATAGTGAGTATTTTGATGGATCATCAATGTATTTGTATGTCATTTGTAGTTGAATTGATATATATATATATAATTAAAAATAATGAAGGAATGATTTTGAAGCTATTTTGGAAACGATTTCTAATCTGAAAAGTTAAGGAACGAATGAATATAAGATCAAACGCTATCATGAAAAAAAAAAGGAATAAGATTTATGGGTTGATAATCTAATACATCCGGCTGTCCTTATTATTTTACATCATATTGTACATATTTTCCCTAAATAAGTAATATATTGGTGTTGCAACTATAAATATTAATTCTACATACTAGACCCAAATTTGTCAAATACTTAAATATTTGGATTATCAAAATATACAAGCTTAATACTATTTTTTGTACACCTGAAAGAGCTAGTGTAAATTTAAGGGCATATAATTTTAGTATTAATAATTTTATACTTTTTAATTTATACACCCACAAAAAAAATCAACGTAGTACTTTACCTGTGTGTCATTGTATTTTACATGTTCATGAATAAGTATATCAAAGCTATTATTTAGTAATAAATAGCAACATACATAAACAAACGGATTTGAATTTATAGTTTAATGAAGCATTAATTAAATTTTGTACTCTCAATTTAACTTTTTAGATGCACAAAATATAATGTCTATAATACAAATATCATATAAAAAATAAAACTGCTCTTAACAATTATTATTAAGTTAAATATTAATGGCTTTAATACTTTTGGTTATGCATGAAAAGTTGATGCTAAAATTTATGTGTAGTCTTTATTTTTATCAAAGCAATAAAAATGATAAGAAGTCTAAAAAAAAACTCTCAAGAATATGCAAAATATACTTGATGAAAAAAAGGCTTATCTTATAACAATGGACGAAATTTAGTATGTAAAACTCGCTAAATAGACTAAATATAAATATGGATCCATGGGACCCAGATGGTATTAACTGTGTAGTAACTCATCTGGTTTATTTTAGATTGAAGAGCTATATGGATAAAATATTCAATTTACAAGGAAATAATCTATGCATAAAAATGTGTCTTTGGGAGTAAAAAAGACTTTTAACACTAGAACGGTCAAACAGACATTATAACTTTCTTTTTATCTCGACTTGTGTTTGGTGTGTTTTATTTTAATATTTGTATTTTTTAAATATTTGTTGATATTATACATCTTATTGCAACAATTTGGACAAAATGGGTTATTGGATGTCAGAGTATTGTTTGTATGCACAGTGAATGATGCCTATTCTTTGCTTAAATCTAAAACTCAACAAAAAAATAAAGGTTTTTAAAATTCTTTTATATTCTTTGCTAAAAAAAATACTTCTGGAATAATAATAACAAAAAAAAAGAATCTTAAAGTCAATAAATTTTAATAACAAAAACACTCTACAATATAGACATGTATGTAAATACATATCAGGACCCTATTTGCAAATACTAATGATAGTTATATTTTTTTTTCCCAATGCTTACATGAAATATTTTGCCAAAAAGGAAATGAATAAAAGTTTTTTTTTATTCCATTATTGGCTAAATAGCTGCATGAAATGATTGATAGGAACCTCCATGATAATAGATCTTATTGTCTTTTTATTCGTCCTTTGATATATGTGTACATTTGTCGATATGACCCTTTACAAAATGTCAATCTATGGTTATTAACCCTTATTTAATGTGTGTGTGTTTTTTTTTTCAATTAACCTTCATGTATTTTTTTTAATAAAAGAAGAATACATACAACAAAGAGACTCAATGAATGTTGCATAGCAACAATAGTTAAATAAATAAAAACTTTAATGACATCTTCTAACAATTTGTCACTAAATGACCAGGAATGGTGGTAACAGCAAACGCAGATCGAGAGTGGTTCAATCTCAAGTTCGTAGTAATCCAACTCACACCATTAAATTGCTCAATATGCTCCCAAGAAAACATGGTTGGAATCCCTTCCACAACAGCCATTTTATGTCCATCAACTTTATACTCCAAAGACTTTAACTCTTTCCACACTCGTGCCTCAATGTCAAAAAATATAACTTCTGATCCGGTGAGTGCACCTCCAGTTGCAAGGATCCCACTTTGTCCACCAAACTCTGTCAAGATACAGGATTGACCATAGCGTGGCGAAGGTAAACTTGGAAGTAATTCCCATTGATTCGTCTCAATGTTGAGTAGCTCCACGGATGAAAGAGCGTGGCCGTCTCGATAGCCTCCGATGATGACGAGGCTTGACTGATTAATGGGTACGGCACAGAAGCTGTTTAAAAATAAAATATTTTTTATAAAAAAAGAGGACATTTGATTAGAGCATACACACCTATATCTTTCCTCAGACATTTGCCACTCTGGTTTTGAGAGCCAGAGGTCCGATTTTGGGTCATAGACTTCAAATGTAATTAGTTCAGAGTCGTTTTTTCCTTTACCTCCAAGGATAATCATTTTATTGTTCACTGTGGCGGAAGCAGCTCCTATTCTAGTTGTAGAAAATCCTGATATCTGACATTGAAATGATGTATTTCATTAATAGGTGTTGTCATATACATATGTACAAATCAAATATATTGTTTTTAATCTGACAGGTAAATAAATCATTTTAAATATATTTATGTATATTAATAATGTCAATCCATGGAAAATAGGAAAAGTTCTATAGAGAAATTAATTTAAAATTTAATAGAGTTTCCTAATAATTCCCTATCTCTTACAAAATAAATAAAATACATAAGTTCCATTGTATCTACCTGTCTCCATTTATTTTTGTAAACATCCAGCATCCAGCATTGTCTATGACGACAAAAAATGACTTTATCATTAATTGTTTCTGCTAATCCTGACTTATCACCCAGGAATCGACCCTTCGTAGCTGGTATATTACTATAATGAAATAAACAAAAAATCCAATAAGTCATCAAAAACAGGACATTTAAAGAATAATTCGAGGCATCATTAAAAGTATAATTCACACCATAGTTATATTTACTTGTCATGTTCATAGGTACATAAAACATTTTTGAAAACGAGTATATAATAATTCACATAATTTTGTATATGTTGTACAAGTTGTAACTTGTACAAATAGATTGTTACAATCAGGAAGTAAGATGAAACATTTTAATTGGATATTTTACATTAATATAATGTGTTTGATATGCTTATTTAATTTGGTATAACTTTTAAATTTTCTCATTAAAACAACAACGGGTTTTTATAAAGTATGGCAACAATTTTCAAAAATTGCAAATCAAAATTTGAATATGGAAATAGATAAATGAAATGAGTATCAGTTAAATCCTCTACTTTGCAAGATAAATGACTAATTTGTAAATATTTGATAGCTAATGTATTCCATTCTATAGCATCCTTAATATTTGAAACAAATGAACAACAATTTTACGTATAGTAACTGACCAAACTTGGAACACTTGACAAACTTTAAAAAAAGAAAAGATTTGAACTTACCTAATGACACCCCCACAAATTTTGTCATGTTTCACAACCTCAACAGAAAGTATTTCCTTGTAGTTCCCTCCATATCCACCTAAAACCAGAGCATAGTTCGAACTCAATGTCTGTACAACATGCGGCACAGAGGAAACACGAACTGTTAAAAAACACAAAATAAACTTCAAATAGTAGGAGGAACCAAGTATCATTGTCAAGGGAATTTTAAGAATGAAATCAGAGCCTTCTTTGAATAAAGTTGATATAAAATATCGTCAATATAAAAAGGGATTTTGCAGATTGTCGCGGGCTTCCAACAGCATGAACGCAATTTTTTTTAAATGAAGGCCTAGCAGCGTGCGTCAACCAAAAAAACAAAAAAAAAAAAAAAACACCTTGACCTTGAATTTTCTTTTTCTTCTTTCATAAGAATATTATATTTGGGGCTGAGATGATGGAATTTAATTAATAAAAAAAAGTGAATGATATCTTTTGAATTATGGTTCCCTGTATTTGTATAAAAATACATATATGTTATCCTTCAACTCAAGGAGAAAAAAACATGTTCGTTTGTTTACAACTACTGAGACAAAATATAATATCTGTTGTATATATCTATATACATATATTAAACTTTATGAAACAAAATGAATTCAACATACATTCCAGTAAAATCCTATAAGAAATTGTCAACACGTAATTTTATTGATAAAATCCAATAGATTCAATTTATATATGTACATATTACATATACTCACATAACAAACATCCTGCACTCATTTTGAAATGTATTTAAATATTGTCCATCAATTGCTCACTAAAATGCCATTAATGACACCAATCAACTCTCAATCTTATTGATTCGAATGAACAATTCCATGAATTTAAAAATTATTCAAATCCGTGTTCCAATTTACATCATAGGTAAACAATATTAAATTATTTTGATTGGCCATTCATGACATTTTATTGTATTTATTACACAATTGAATAACTTGAAACATCATCAAAAAAACAGTATGAATCTTAATCAATCCTCCAATTGACTGTTTTTAAAGGGCAGATTGGCAGATAATTTTCCAAACGGTTCTTTCTTTTGACGTCACTTACAAATAAGCAAGGACAAAAAATGTTTCATTAGTGCTTAGTAAACCAATACTATAGATTGAAAAGTATTTTCATTCACAACGTACTTTCTTTCAGAGATTTGACAAAGTATCCCTAGAAATAAAAAAACTAACGACTGAGTAACTACAAATAATTAATTAAAAATATTTGTCTTAAACGTAAATATATATTCTGTTTCCTACATAAATATGTTACTTGAAGCAATTCCTCATTTTGTTTTGTATAATGGTTTGTTTTTTTGTACATGGTTTTTGCACATTGTTTTAAAAGTATGAAAGCCATTCATTTGCAGACTTATTGTTCTTAAATACAACAAACCAGTATGTGTACAATGGTTATATGAGAATAAATACTAGGTATAGGAAACTAGATATATTTTCTAAATATATATATATATTTGAATACCTTTCAAATGTTTGTTTGCTTTCATGTGTGACAGATGTAATTCTAACATACAAATATATAATCCAATCAAAAAGTGTCCTTCTCATTCAAAATACAATCATAGATAGAGTTATTATTGATTTTTTTTTTTATTTTTATAGCAAAAAAAAAGTTAATTTGACAAAAAAAAAATAACTAATTGGTTCATTCTGCTATAATTTGGTATAATGACGTAGCATGTAAATGTTTATTAATGACATTTCAAGGATATTTATAGTTGTAAGTAAGCAATGGTATCAATACTAGAACAATGATGGCAAAGTATCTCTCCTTGTAGACTGATGATATCAAAAATGATACCATTTTGAATTTGTTTTTAAAAATCCCTTTATATTCAAACTTCAACCTTTCCATTTTTTTGAAATTTATTCAGCATCTAAACACTACTTCTGAACAAATTTTTAGAGCAATTAATTACATCAATGCAGCTTGATTTTCCTTCTCATTTGTGTAATTACCCCTTTTTACATGTTTAAACATATATTCAAATAAATAAATCGCAAACCTCAAATGTGTTTTTTTTGTCAACAAGATAATACTTTCATTATAAGACATTTAATGAAAAAGAGGGAGAATTAAGTGCATAAATATGCATCTGTTTGACTCGTTTTTGATTGCAATTTCTAACATAATATCGGGGATACAATCGATATTCATACTTTGATGCACAATATATCAAAGTGTGCAAGATAAAGGGTATTAAAAAGTAAATTGTTAAATGTATCAACCCTACCCATCCACCTTTTTATATTATTTGACTTTTCTATGTTCATAAATAATTTTTGTTTTTGTATTTTTCATCTGCCTTTTGTACAGTAAGTTCATTACATTTTTACTACTTCACTATTGTTGTTTTAGTGTTCATATTTTAAATAAATTAGAAACTGTTATCCCTGAGTATACACATAACTAGTAAAAACTCTAAGCGGTTAAATGTTTATTATATAAATTATCATGTTAATTTATATGTCAATTGGAATATTTTCTTTTTTAAATATAATTGATATATACATATATATTTCATTTTAATCGGTTTTTCATTTTAAAACCCTTTAGGTAGTAATAAAATATACCATTTGTATGTGAATAGAATGGAATATTGATTTTTCAAACATTAAGTATATCCGTACATCCCATTCTATAGTTGCTTAAACATAAAGCTTTTTAATACTAAATAGGAGTCTATTGAGTTTTAATTCAAAGAACTACTTTACATTCAGCCAATCTTGATACGTACAGGTCGATAATGAGTGGAAAGAGTAGTATAAAAAATCTAGAGTTTTCAAGAAAATATATTGAAAATTTTAATGTTGGTTTGATATTTTATCTGAAAATTTATAGTTCATTTTTAAACTATTTGATACTAATTCCCCTTTTTATAAATAGATCTGTCTATTATTATTACAACAGATCTTCCAGATGAGATCTCATGGTCAAATTAATATGTGTTAGTAGAAATTTATCAATCAAAGTTGAATTTGTGTTTCATATCGAAATTTTAATGCATAAAAAAATTTGACTTTATAACTTTTTCATCATCAGAGTCAAGCCTTTTGCTTCGACTCAACATTTATATTTATCCCTAATGAGTGAAAGAATTTAGGTCACATATTTTAATACTTTACGTAAATTTAATAACATTAGACTTTAAGTAAACCATAAGGATATGTATTGTCCCTATATAATGAAAAAACTCACATCGTCTTAAGTTCAAGGATAGTAGTTCATTCACCTAGCGTTGCGAGACAATAGACTTTATAAGGTCATTAATTTATTTTCCTTATGAAAATGAAATAAATATACATAGTGACGTACAATTTCTTTACGCATAAAAACCTTCAAAAAACATCAAAAGATCTTTTGAAAAATTGACATAGAGTTTAAAGTTTTAAATTAATAAATAATAATTTTGATGTTGTTTACTTATAAATTGGAAAGCATCAAAAATATTCCCATCAAAGATTAAAAAATGGACTATAAACGAACAAAAAGCATTTTTTTTCTAAGAGATCCGGAAGCCGAGCACATATCCTTTGTATTTTTTTATTTTTTTCTCTAGATCATTAGCTCATCCAATGACTTGGTAATAATTTACAATCATTACAGCAAATTAAACAAACTAATCGTTAGTATTTTGTTTTGTTTGAAACATGTAATAAAACGAATCCATGACGTTGCATTTCTAATTAGCCAAAAAGCCAAGGGATCATTCGTGAATAAAGGCACGTTAAAAAAACAATACATAAATTATTTGATTAAAATATACATTTTCCAGTTCGTTTTTTAATTAAATTTACTTTACTAATATCATTTCTGGCAAGAAGAATTAAAATATATATTCACTACATATGCGTAATATTCTGATCAAGTATTTTTTATGTAAATAGTTTTTTGCAAAATATTTTATATACTCTTTTTGCAATATTCAATATATAGCAATTTTTTTTGCATATCAAAATTCCTGTGAAATTATTTATAAATGGAATAAATAAAATGTCTTTATCCACGGTTCAACATTTCTATCCATAAAAAGTTGTAACTTGTTTACAATTCTCTAATTCAAATTTTATTTTTCAAAGGGCATACAAAGTCACTCGTCTTCCTTAGAGCCATAGGAAAAATATGGCTTACAATGTTACTAATGTCTACTAAAGTCATTGATATTTGAAGGGTTAATGATTCCTTTCCTCACGAGCCTACGGTCTCTTTGAGAACCTGTAAGTTGTATTATTGTAGCTTTTACAAACTAAAAAGTTCCCCACCCCTGATTTATGCAGACAATCACTCAGGAGAAGAATACATTTAATAATTTGACTAGAGGATCTTCTGTACCCTACTTATGACTCTTATTTAGTCTAGATATGACTTGGAATGACAAATAAATTACTTTATAATAAATTCATATAACCTATTCAATATATTGACTTTAATCTAATTTTTGACAATGATAAAAATTTAATTATATGCAATAAATAAGACTATTAGGGGGCGAAGAGATGAAACATCAAATAGGCCCTAGAGTTGCATTAATAGTTGAATGAAAATATTTTAATTAAAACAATCCTTTGAATATGGGACCATTAAGTATAAATCCTTCCTTCCTCAATATAAAAAAATAGTTTACACCCTTTAATTGTACATATTTATATATATATATATATATTTCATTAGAATCTCTTTTATTGCACGTTTTATCTAAATAAGACCATTACTTTTACTCTCCCTTCAATTGCATTTAGGGATGCAGTTTGCTACACAAAAGTATCAAACTGACAAAAAGTAGAAAGTATATGTAACTAATAATTTATGTATTTTATCGTACTTCTTTTGATTACAAGATACATGGTTTCCAAGGACTTTCTTTCCTTATTCCATTTGGATAATTATTTTAATAATTTCAAAAGATTTTACACCTCAAAGGACAATGACAATTGAGTAGATTTAAAAGTTGTAAGTTTAACTGTGGAAGGCACACCAGGCCCCTTGTTGACTCTGTTACATTACAAAGTAATGTCAGGAGCAGTCTGTTTGTGCTACTTGATCCAATTTATTGAACAGTTTATTCTCAATTTATGGTAAAAACAAGTATAAAAACACTTATTTACTTATTACCTATTACACAGGTCAACAAAAAGAAACTTTTTAAAAGGTGTCTGATATTTTTTAACTGATTTACTATATTTTTGCCATGCTAAATCCAGAAGTAACATCCATTTTGCTCTCGGAGGTCAAATTTTTTTGTAAATTTGAATTTAAAATTATGCCACTTTAGTTACCAGGTATATTTTTTAAACAATGTTTTCAAGATTTACTAATGATGTTTCAATGGCAAAATGTCCGTTTTTATGATAAAATTGCTGTATTCTAACAAAGAACCATCTATAGTACATATAACTAAAAATGAAAACTTAAATTTTGCATTATTACGGGCTAAATTTTCGTTTTTTTGATTGTCGCGATTTTTTTGGTGCTTGCACATCTCTTTTTAAATTCCAACAGTAGTCCACCATCATCACCATATCCCACCTTCCCTGGTAGCGTGACTCCATTTCTCTCAAGTCCTGGTGAAAGCGCTCTCCTTGCTCATCGCTTAAAGAACCAAGATTTTCGGGAAAACGGTCCATGTGCGAGTACAGATAGTGCATTTTTATGCTCATATTGCAGCCAAGGTTCCTAAAAGCCACTAACATGTTTGCTACTAGATCTTTGTAGTTCTCTGCTTTTGTGTTGCCTAGGAAATTCATCACGACCTGGACAAAGCAATTCCAAGCTTGTTGCTCAACAGGATTCATGGTCTCCTCAAACGCGGGAGAGTTTTTGATCAGCTTCCTAATTTGAGGATCATCAAAAATACCTGCTTTTAACTTTTCAGTTGACAAATTGGGGAAGGTTTTACACAGAAACTGAAAACACCGTCCATCTTTATCCAGGGCTTTTGTGAATTGCTTTATCAAACCGAGCTTTATGTGCAGTGGAGGAAATAAAATACGTCCCCTGTCAACTAGAGGCTTGTTTATCACATTTTTTTCTCTACAAATTGCAAGCTCTTCACGTAATGGCCATTCTTTTTTCACGTAATGGTGAGTACGATCCCTGCTATCCCAGAGGCATAAAAAGCATGGGTTTTTGGTAAATCCAGACTGTTGACCAAGCAAGAAGTTGACAATTTTTAAGTCAACGCAAATCAGCCATTTATGTTGGTCATAAGAAATTTTTTCTAGGACGTACTTTTTTGCTTCATGCTGTTCTGTTAATGTTGTCGAATGTTCTAATGGCACAGATGCAAATTGATTTCCGTTGTGTAACAACACACATTTCAAAGACCTTTTGCTGCTGTCGATAAAAAGTCGCCAGTCCTCTGATTTGTATTCAAGTACACCGAGATGTTTCAGTAGTTCTACTATGTCATTGCAATAGACTAATTCTTTTTCTTGAGCAAAATATCTTAAAAATTCCTGGTGCCTGGTACGGAAGAAAGTTACCTTAACTTTACCATTTAGCATGTTCTTGTCCTTTAAACGAGATACAAGAAGTTCGGCAGAGTCTTTTGGCAAATTTAAATCGCGAACAAGATCATTTAGTTCGTTTTGGGAAAACAATTTTGGCTGCTCATCATTATCATCGAGAAAGGCTGCATCATCGGTAGTGGCAATGCTTTGAGTTTCATCCTGGCTACTGCTGTTTTCTTCGATATTTTTATCTTCAAATACAGGTACAGGAATTTCTTCACTATGGGGAGTAGGGCGCATAGCTGACGGCAGATTGGGATACTCCAGTGTTGTGCGATTTTTTCTGTTAATCCCCATGACATTGACAGCACAAAAGTAGCAATCTGTTACATGATTCGAAGGCTCTCTCTAAATCATGGGGATGCCAAAGTTCATGGACTTTCGCGTGCCTTTGCTCCATTGACGGAGATGCTCTGTGCATCTTTTGCAAACCATGTGAGGTGCCCAACTTTTGTCTTGATCACCGAGCTTTATGCCAAAATATGCATAGTAAACGCTCTTGATAAAGATGGTGACATTAATGCGATTTGCTTAAAATGTCGACCTGACCCGGCAAAAACGGTGTTATTTTTGGATTCAGCACATCAAAATTGACCAAAATCAGCTTACAAAACTGAGACACCAAATTTGCTGTTGACCAGTGTTATAAATTAAAAAGCTTTAAAACAACATTGATATGAATGATCATCTATATGGAAACAGAAATGGGAAATAAAATTCAACTAAAGATCCAGAAATTAATTAATGTCTATAATCTTTGTACACGAAGAATAGATAATCCTGGAATCACCAGGAAAGACCCAATAGTTCAAATTAATATTTGTTCATCTTTCCTTTTTGCAGTCGAGGGTCAGAGGGGAATTATTGTTCTTATTCCCCCTTTTCTGTCTCTTTGCCTTCTGATGATGTCTTAGGTAAGTAATCTCAAACTTTAAAAAAAAAAAAAAAAAACTATACGTTTTTACAATGAGTATCTCTATTTGTTTGATAAATTAAACAAATAGTTCGATTCATTGAACAGGGGATTATTGAATATTGGGGATGTGAGTTAAAGAACTTTCTTGCTAAGTTTGAGTAAAGTAAATGAATGAAAAAACAAAGAAATCCTTTAATCTTTCACTTTTCAATCCTATTCATGTTCGTGAACAAGCAATTCTAAATGCATACACGCAATATATTGAGCATAAAGGTGAACACAATAACTTCTTAAGTAATGAAAGAAATCAGAATTGACAAATGAGCTACAAGATATTCAACTTTTTACAATTAGGATATCTCAAGAGAATAAAAATTTTTTTATACAATTTTTGTAGTAATAGTCATATAGAATCTAATTTTTGTAATAAAATATCTTTATACCCAAAAAAAAATCAAAATAAAAGCCAGCCAGAATTTGTGTAGTTAGTATATAAAGAACCTCATTTAACGGGTTTTTTTATTACAAAAAGTTAAGTGAACCCTATAAATCATTTTTTTACTTCCATTTGATATGTATACATAACCTGGTTCATGAACGTACACCGTTTGTCTGAAAAGGAAAGTTTTAAACTTTAAAGAGCCCTAGCTAACAAACATTGTAGTTTACAAATCTAGTTCACAAATAAATTATGTTTGCTAACCAAAGTTTTACTTCATTGCTCAATAGTTATAGGCCAATCTCTGTATTAATAAGGTTTTCAATGATAAAAAAAGTTATTTGACATATAGATCTGTGTTTTCTTTACCAATTACTAGGAATTTTAAGACACTGAGATAATAACAAATACTAAAAAATCAATGTAAGCTATTCTAAATAAAAGAAACATAACTCACGAAAATAGCAAGAGATTATGAAAGTGCAGGTGGAGTTATGACAACACTTAATTGACCAAAGATAGGAAAGGTAGAAATAAGTATCCCAAAGAGGAAGCACAGCTACTTTGAGTTTTATATGCACACAACGTAATACTAAAATATGTTTTTGTTCTTGGATGCAGCGCCACGACTAAAAACTTTTAAAAAAAAGATAATTTTCTCCAATTTCCAAGATTTAATCTCCTGTTATTATGAGTATAGTAATAGTTCACATTCCTAAAAAATACAAAAAATTTGAAAAAAAGGAAAGAACTAAACATGAGCTCACATATTTGAAAAACATATTAGACAGTTGACAGTTTTAATATATATTCAAAAAAACAACATTGATACAAATTTCTACATTCATTGGCATCCATTAGTGTAAAATCAAATAATACAAAAACCCCAACATTAGTATTACATAATAAAATATTTTAATGGATTTTTTGTTTATAGAGCATTTTGACAACAACAGATTCAATTTTTTTTTAACTGGGGAAAAAAATGACTAAGGAAGCCATGAAGTTGTGATCTTAGCGCAGGCTATAATATTTCTTTATTTCTTAATATGGTACGATTGCTTTAGAGCCCATCATTTATACTCGTCGTGATTCCAGTGTTTTTCATATCTTTAGATGCAGCTCATAAGACACTGATGTAATACAATGAGTATATGTTCTACCTCAGTTATTGTTTATTCTGATGAAAAAAACTAAAGTATTAACATCCATTAAAAGCAATGAAACATTCATTACTTGACTAAAAGTAGCTAGAGGTTGACCCTATTGTCTTACAGCAGACGCTAGGCCTTCATATTATCTCTGACGATCTGTCATTAATTATTTCAAAGGTTATTTCTCTGTACATTTCCATTTGAATAAAAAAAAATAAGAATGTATCTTTCTTGTTTTAAACTTTAGCAGAAAACTAAAAGTCAGACTAAGTATTTGAAAGCACCTCTATGAAAAACCTTAATCATACCTCTGATTGTTGTTTTAAAAAAACATTAATGTTATTGTGGAGTATTAAGTAAAATGAAAGATTTCCAAAGAAAACAAAACAAAAAAAACCACTTAAGGAATCTTTAATTAATTCCTTTAAAAGATGGAAGATGGTATACAAAGAAATAAGGTGCTTTATTTTTATAAAGTGGTTTTGAATACCTCAAATATAATTGCCTTCTAGAAATGATGACTCTAACAATAATTTGTGGGGGAGTGTATGACCCCATAACTTTTTTTTAACTCATTTTATATACATACAATTTTAGCGTTAATTTCAAATATGTCAAATTATTTTTTGCATGCATCTAACTCTGAGATATTTACAAATTCATAAAATTACAAATATACTGAGAGTGTATCAAATTCAAATTTCTATATTGAAACAAAAAAAATAAAAAATAAAAAATGGAGATACCTTCTTATAGAATATAAATTTTCATCAGAGAACATAACTGAGAACTTTTATATGAAAACTACAATTTTCCCTTCCTGTCTTGAAATAAAAAAAAAGTGCTTGAAACATTTAAAGAATGTCGAGAAATGAAAGTTTTTCTTTTTTTATTGCTATAAATTTATGTATTTGTGGATGAAATAATTTATACGTGATATATTTATATATATATATATTAGACAAAAAAATATAAATATACTTTTTACCTACAAGGAATCAATTTTTAATAGAGATATTATGAATTAAAAATAAAAAACAACAACTTTATAAACTTAAATCATCATCTGTGTCTTTTTTTATTATTTAGTTTATGAGTGTTTTGTAAGGATCTCTACATATTATTAGAAAGCAATCTATGTAAATCAATAAATACTTACCAGTAGTAAGTCACATACATTTATTGATTTGTACATCTAGTTATGTTCATATATAATATTTCTTCTACATATAATATCAACTTTTTTATTTAACAAGAAAGTCTTTCAATTCACCTAAAAAAAAAAAAAACTAATGTTGATATATACGCATTTCTGTGATGGTATATCCCACTTCCTTCTTTATAACAAAGAGTTATTTCTTTCTTTTTTTTTTTTTTTAAGTAGGTCACATTTGAGGTTTGATATATACACATAAATATGTATTTGTACTTTAAATACAAATGTACACAAAAGTCAGATACTGAATGGCTGTAAAAATGACTTACCAAAAAGATTATTTTAATATGTGGGGAAATTGTTTATTTATTCAGTTTCATATATATTGGATTGCATTTACACTCTCCGTAATCTCCGTTAAAATGAATATTCTTTTTCTATAGCAAGTTAGTTAGTGAATTGGGGTAGAAAGTTACTCCAAAACATAATAGATAGATAGTGTATATGAAACCATTTTTACTCTATTTAAAATTGTCAAGTTTTCTTGGCAGTTTTTCAAATCATTTATATTAGTTTAAATGCTAAAAATATTAATCAGAGTTGAATATAAAATTAATAGTCCTTATTTTGCTTTGGAGATTGAAGTGGTATGAATAAAAATACGACGGTTGCTTTAATAATTAAATTGTACTATAGCATTTAGATATGCAGAGATGTTCGTCCATGTTTAAAAAAAGAGAAAGGTGGTGTAAATGACTATTTTTTTAGTAGCAAAATAAAATACTCTTCAGTTTAATATATATACAAACAAACAGGGGCTATATTCTACATAGTTATCTAATAGAGTTCCTTATTATTCATTATTCCTCATGACAAAAAAGTATATAAAATAATTTCAATTTCCATAAATTTCTGTAAACAATCACTACAAGTCAAAGACTAGTAGGGTAGTAGAACTTATGGTATAACAAGTTTCTTTCTGTAATTATCTCTAAGTTCATACTAAACTAGTAAATTCATATTAATATACTATAAACAAAATTGTAGGAGTATTTATTATTATTTCTGGTCGTTTCAAGAGCAATACTACAAATTTAGTATCAATGAAATTAGTTTTCTAAAATTTGAATTAACGATAATTTGATTCCACAAACGAAGAGTAAGGTGGCGAATATGAGCCTATACTGCCAAGTTTACATATTATATTTCATACATGAATCTTTGAATTGCTGATTTGAAAAACTAAACCCTTTTTTATTACAAAAACTTTGTGGATAATGGTTCCTTTGAAAAAAGAAATGTCATTTTCTTGCTCATAGGCCTTTTATTTGATTTTTATAAAATAAACATACACATTAGCAAAAAAAGGTACTAATTCAAGTACGTCAATAGACACCAATTAAAGTGCCCCCTCAAATTACAGAGTAATCGAAATAATATTAAAAATAGTGAATGAAATTTTTTGAAAATTTTAGTCTCTAACTAGATCTTGAAGTGATTGTTGAATAACGATCGTTACATTTGGGACTAAGATTATCTAGTGTGCTCGATGATAAGTTTGATGCATGCTATTATTTTTTTTTTGTCTTTTCAGAGAAATGATTGAAAAAAGAGCTATTAAGTTTTTGATTGTATTTGGCTGTTTTGAATCTTTCAACTCATACAAAATCTTATATTTCCGATGGGTGTTTAACTTCTAACGTGTTTTTACTTTTCTTGAGAGCCCTGGATTTACATATATAGGTTACTTTCTAATGTATATATAACACGAATCAATGCGCACTCAGCCGTTAACATATCATTTGGAATGTAAGACTGTTTTAAATATTTAAAAAAAGTCGTGATATAAATGTACTATTAGATTATTCTAGTTTTTCGAATCATTGATTTTTTTACTTCTGCTTTAGTTAATGTAGTGTACAAAGGTATTCAAATTATCGTGAAGCTTTATCGATACAAGTATGGCTAAATTTATGTTAAGGTATGCAATTGTACAAATTCTCTTGGAATTTCTACTGATAGAAGTCAGCCAACACTATATGTACTAATGAATGATTTGAATTCCACCACTTTTATAAAAAGGTTGAATTTCAGTTTTTTTGATGAGTCAAATTTGAATTTTTCTTTATATTCGAAAACGTTTTAACTCAGAAAGTGCAAAACCTAAATTTGCAAAATTATGGATAAAATATCTATAAAATCCAATCATTTTAATAATATACCTTAACCCTGACACCTTAGGTTTTAAAAGGAGAACATCATTTTTTTTTAATTATTATTATTAGAGAAAGCCTTCTATATTACAAAAAATATTTGTTAATATGTTCATTGATTGAAAGCACCAGTAATAAAATCATTGACGTATTATTTCATAAAACCACGTCACATGAATATAAAATAAATGGTTCATTTATTTCATAAATGACTTATTCATACAACATGTGGCAAGGTTCACATTAAAATTTCCTATTTGAGAATTGAATCTGATAAATTTTACGTAATTCAATTCTACATATATAGGTGTTGTAAAGCTAATTGATTGATTGAAAAAACTTGCTCGTTTATATACAATGAACAAATCAAAAGGCTTTGAATTTTCCAAATAAGATTAATGCTAATTTCTTCTGAGTATTGGGAAATTTCATTTTCATTACATTTTAATATGTAATTTTAAATGAAAAATTATTTTATGTTTTATACTTAATTTAATGCCCACTCTTTTTTTAGTTGTGAAAACAGATATCTAGTAGGATGAGGCTCGTTTCCAACAATTTATTTAATTATGATGGACGGTGCTTAATTTTTTTTGTAAAGTAAGTAGAAGTATAAAAAAAAGAAAAAGATTTACAACATTGGTGTTATACAACGAATAAGTAAAGTTGTACAAAAGCTAAACTATGATGCAGGTAAAATGAAGATAAAAATATAAATTGGCAGCCCTCGTTAACCTAAAGCTATGTTATTATTATTATTTTTTTAAATTGACATCTGTATATAATTCTGTCATATCATTTCTCAACTTACACATAACAAGACAACAAAGAGATCCTCATGGAAAGAGTATTATGCATGTTCCTAACTAAAGTTTTTTTAAATATTGATGCGCAAAATATTATTCAGTATTTTTAAAGGTCTACAAGTGCTCTTATTTTTTTCCTTCATGTAAGCACGATTTCAGCAGCAATGTTTAAATTTGTCTTTATAAACACGGGAACAGCAAAATCAAACATTTTTACAGTATGCCAAATTTACGTGTATATACATATATTATATATAATAATAATATTTAGTATTAAAAAGTTTAATTACATATATTTATATTTGATCTATGTAAAACTCTATCTGACACTCCTTATTTTCTATTTGACTGATACTTTATATATGATTTAAATATGCCAATGTTCTTTGAAAATGATCAAAAAATAGGGTTACATTCATTTCTGGGAGTCAAACCCAGGACCTTTGAATAACTATAACATCATTTTTGCATCCTAAAATAAGTGATTATTTATGAAATTTTCCATTTTGAGGTTCTATTGAAGTATTTAATATTTTCATGAAAGTTTCAGGCAATCCAATCATATTAACTCTCCCAAAAAAAATATCTTATTAATTCTCTTTCAATCCAAAATCACATAAATCAGACCTTTTACATATAAATATGTTGGAATACAAATATAGCAACAAAATACATCGATATATAAAATGGTTAGAAGAAAATGTGTAACAATATTGTGGATGCAGTGCTAATAGAGGATAAAAAATGCTGTATGAAGGTTGCAGAGTTTAACCTTTAAATTAAAAGGACATTGTATTATTAAAATTAGAGGCGAATATGGAAAAAAGTATATTGACCGAAGAAGATTGTTTGAAAAAGAGATTGGAGATTACCAAAAATACAGATATTGTTAATGAGGATGACCCTTTGAAACTTTGTACGCTATAAGATATAATCAGCATAGTTCAATTGACCCTTTGAGTTTTTTATTTTTATGGTAATTCACATTTGGTTGCAAATAACGAGTTGAAATTGTATTATTTTAATTTTTATCAATTGAAGAATATATATAAAAATGTCTTGAAACGCATATAAATTGCCATTCGAAATGTTATATTTGTGAACGACACAGATGTTTAATTTTCCTCTCAATTTTTCAGTGTTCAAATGTATACAATTGGGGGAAAAAAATATTTGTATATTTTATGTCAATGAATTTTGTAACTGTTTGTAACTTTCCGCTACAGATGTGATTTAACTTTTGAATATAGTTGAGTCTATTGAAAATTATAGTCAATATATTTTAATTTCTAAGAATAGAATCGCCGATTAACATTATTGACTTCAACATATGAGCATTGCATTGAATTTAAAATCTTATAAAAGCTCATTTTTTAATTCTGTCTCTCATCAAATCTAAAAAAAATGATATATTATTATGTACATTGTACATGTGTCAATTTTTGTACCTAATATGTAAACTTTTGTTTCTTCAAACTTTGGATATAACCATGCTCATAATTCATTCCATATTCCTTTTTTTATTTTAAAGGAATTTATTTTGTAATGTTTCTTACCAAGTACGAAGTAATATCATACTTTTATTTACTTCTCACAAAAAACTACAAAAGCAAAAACTACAATAGATTATTACCTCAACTAAAGATCATTCAAATTTAGCATCTTCAATTAAATCTTAAAAAGAGCGAATTAACTAATAAAAAGTATCCATACATTTTAACGAGCAGGGTTTAATCCATCAGTTTAACAATTTAATGAGTTTGTAGGAAAACGAAGAACAGTTTGCGTATATGTTGACATGTTTTATATATATTTATATATATATATATCTTTGTACATACACAAAACTTTTATTTTTAATCAGGAAATGATTTATAAACCATCATCGTATCTACAAACTTTTTATTTAATTTGACTCATTCCTTACATTTTTATAACATTTACAGTTTTTGGTTCCTTAGGGAAACCAGCTTTGGTTAAGATATATAATATATATATATATATATTATAACAAAGTCACATTATTCATTATTCAAGTTTTTTTTTATTGAACTTAGTCTGTAAAACTTTGTTTCTCAATTTCAATAAAATAAATAAATCTTATAACAATGAAAAAAAGAAAAACTATTTAGAAATATATAATATAATATATAAAAAATAATTTGAATGAAATTTCCTATAGATTTAATGTAGATATAAGTTTTAAATAAAACAATAAAAAATGTGTAACATATAGAATCGATATATATATATATGGTATATAGGACACTTAAGTCGATATTAAAAGTATTTGAATTTTTATATTAATATTATGATAAAATACGATATTATATACATAACTATTGAGTTATATTTTTCCACACCTCTAAAAAAGGTTTTCTTTTCTTTGTTTAATATAATTATGTACATAATTATGACAGTTGGAACAAATTTCTAATTGTATTTAATTATATATATTCAATCTTCTAAGAATATTTATTAAGATATTGATGTATGTCCTTAAAGCAGTTCATTTTTTTTTATTTTTTAAAGTCATTTTCTACATCTAAATCAGAGAGGGAACTATCAAGATTATCAATATGTTACTCTCAAATAGAAAAAAAATAACATTTTTGATACCTTGAGAACAGAGCTAAATGGTAGTACAAAGAGATGATGCAGATATGCAAATACTCTGAAAAACTACTTTTGAGTATATTTTCTATGCATATCCTACTGGTTTTTCTATGTAGATGCCCTTGAATTTAATTTAAACATGTATTAAAATTAAGGGTATTAAAATTTACCCTTATTATTGTAAAGTAATTAAATGCTATTTTTGACCAAAGTCCTTTATGGAGAAGGAAACAAATGATTGATTGTAGATAATAAATTTCAAGTTCTTGCTTCCTCATTTAGAGAAATTTAAAATTTAGGTTCTGTCATACACTTATTATGTTTATGATAATAATCATTACATTGAAAGACAATTGGAACTAGTTTTCCTGGATCTATGCCAGAGATTAGAACATTTTTTTTATTGATATGCTTTTCAAATTTGTTGTTAGATATATCTTTATTTACAGATATACATTTTTTTGTAGCAAAAAACATTTAATTTTGTACTGTATTTCATTGCTTTTTCATTCAATTTATTTTTAAAGTCTGAAAATGTATAGAGAATGTTAAAAAGTTTTTTTTTTTTCTCATTGAAGATTTTGTATCACATTGAAAAAAAATAAAAAACATTCTTATAATCTTTGTCTTCCACTTTTTACAAATAGACAAATGTTGTATAAATGACTTTTACTAACATGTTTTTTTATTTTCCTTCATTAAAAAATTATAAATTTAAAAATAAAAAAAAGTAATGAAACTTTTGTCATTATCTTTTTATTTTTAGCCTTTTACTTGTACGAGAATTTATATTGAGAACATGTTCATTAAAAATAAGAAAATGAAAAGGTAAATTGCCCTCTACAAAAAGAGTATAAAAAAGTACACTCATGTAACAACCCTTACATTTGTGCATATCTCCACTAAATAGTAGTAGACTCAATATCCTGTTTTACTACCATTAAAGTTTGAATTTTTCTTTTTTAAATCTAAATTTTTATCTTCCAAGTATAAAGTATTTACCTAATGTTATTTATAAATGACTTGCATTATACATATTTAAGGATCTTACAAAATACTGTTCTTTCCTCTTAGATAGCTTTGGTATATTAATTAGACTTTGAAAGTCTTTCTAGTCTTTGTGTAATGACTCTGATGTATGTTTGTAATACGAGCCCAAAGCTCCATATGTATATTAAGATTATATGAAATGACTTATTCTAAAATGATTTGTTGGTGTTATGGTAGTTTCTTAAATTTAAATATGATGTTTTAAATCGCATAATACCCTTATAACCAAAAACCATCTTTTAAATCCATAGAAAACACTTTTTACTATATATTATATCATTTAGCTCTTCTAAAACCTTTTCAAATGGATTTATTAGGACAAGATCGTTTTTGCTAAAATACTTTTTTTAAATCTTTGTTATAAGACTCTTGCACTGATGTTTATCAAATCTATCTCCTCTCTATGCACTCATAACAATGTTAGTAAATATTAACTAATTTTCAAACTCAGTTCATATATGTGGCTTACAAATGCTTTTTCTGACTTTATCAACAATTTAATTGGAAGATGAAGCTCACAGGGTAGAATCATTGATACTATAGATCATGCATGGGCAACCTACGGCCTGCATAGACCTTTGAAATCTATAACTATCATATAATTAAAAAAAATTTATAAAATAAGTATAACTATGTATACATACATATTTTGCAAATATATAATTAGGGCTCTTGGCCCACAGTCAGTCTTGGAAAACATAATTGGGCCAACAAGTGAACAAAGATTGCCCATACATGCTATAGATGATTGAAAAGATCCACATAATAAAAGTAGGGTTACTTGGGATTTATGATCCATTCCTTTGCTCGTAAAAGACTTGGAATCCTGTAGACAATTTTTCATAACTCTTAATAGCCCTGTATAATTCAAGTCGTCTAAACATACATCACAAATATACTTTTGATAATTGAAAAATGTGTCTTTTATTTAGGCCAAAATATTCGATATTTTACATTCAACTGATATTTAGAGTACTGATTTATAACAAATCAAATGTATATTTTATGTTTTCATATTTTTCTGCCACGTTAGACACTGATACAAATATGATAATATGTCTTAGAATATCAGAAATGCAAAAAACAGCATTATACTTCGATATAATCTTTAAAATTTATCCTGATCTTATTAAGAAGGTGTTTTTTATAGCCTCCACTAGAAAGTTAGAAGCAATTTTTTTTCTCATCAGCAAGGTTTATATTCTATTATGAAATACGTAAAAATATAATTTTATATAAAAATATAAATACAAAGTACAATTATGCATATAAAATATAAACAAACATAGTATACAAAATACTGAATAATTGGAGATAATGATCTCTTAATACATTCATATGTACTTTACCTAGCAACATTTCGTTATCTTAGAACCCATAAAAAATTTGTACTTCAAAGTTCAAACTTTAGTTGATGTAAAATAAAATATTGAGTCAAAAACTATTAGTAAACTTAAAATTAGTAATCCATTTTTATAAGAAATTGACAAAAAAAATAAACGTTATATGCACGTCATACCCAGTATAATAATTTCTCCCTTCTTATTACCATTTTTAACCATGACATATTTATTTTTACAGATAGTTCATAAAAAGCATTTTTTGTAGATATTATTTTATTACATTTTAGTGTATAACAAAATAATTTGAGTTTGTTTTTTGACTTCTTATACAAAACATACATTTTGACTACATTTTTAAATTTTCCCTCGGAAGAAATCACAAAATTTACTGTCCATTTTTTAACTTTGAATGCTTTTCAGTAAAAATGTAACAGCTAAATAGCTGAGAGGTAAAGGGTTTTTCAAGAGACATTATGCATTCTTATTTCATTAATGACGGGGAACTACGTCATATTTTTTTTTCTTACATTTCTACTCATAAATAGCTTACTAATCTTTATGTAGCAGTACAATTTTTTTTGTATGTATGCATACCAAATTAATGAACTAAAAAATGTTTATCAAGGGATTATAAACTCACATTACTATATTCTAAAACATAATTATATAGAAATTTTGCTCAATCCTATTAATCATCTGAGTAACTTATATCCTGTTCAGCCCTACTACATTGTGATGTCACGGCTAAGTGTTTTTCAAACAACATATGTAAAGTACAATATCAACTGTTTTCCAATTACTAAAATAATAATAATAGATATTGTTGTATCCGAACAATCTGAACTGTCATTAGTTATAGGACAACAATACTTCTATATCCTCACAAGTGCGATTTTTTCTAAAAAATCATTAGCACTTACATTTTCTTTAGCTATGTTTATAATGTAACGTGTCATTGCAAATGATTTTAGAACAAGTCCACACAATATATTCTGATTCAAAGAGGGAGTTTTTCATTTATTTTCAATATTTGACATCTATTAACAAAGAAAATAAAAATTAAATGCTGGGGTAAAAAATAGTCCCATTTCCTGTAATTAAATTACCAAAAATGTTTAAGTCAACAAAAAGCTAATAATGTTTATTGCTAGTGAAGATGGAACAAGTATTTGAATGAACGCATTTAATTAACTGCAACTAGCTCTTTTTATGACTATCAAACTACATATATACATTACATTGATTAATACAAATAATTCATCAGCTAGCTAAAATTTGTTTTATGTAAAAATATACATTTTTAATCTATGAATGAAGTAAATTTGTACTTTATGTATCATACAATATGACTATATATTTTTTCACCATTCACTACTGTTTATTTCTGCAAAATTTGCGACTTGAGCTTAGTTTGACGTTCGACAATAGGTGTAACCTTTTTTGAGGTTTCTTTTTAAGGCATTGTTGAACTTTTCCTCCCGTAACACCCATTTAGAGACTTTAAAATGGCCGTTTGGAGGACAACAACGTATATCCAATTCAATTAACATATAGTTAGATGAGAGTTCTGGACGGTAAACGGCCTTTTTGATATAACGTACAAGAAGTGGAGATATTAAAGCTAGGTCTATTCTTGACTTCTATTTTTTCCTCTAGACCAGGAAAAAATTCCAGGACTGAACTTATCCATAACGTCAACCAGATTGAGCTTGCAAATGGTCAGCTTCAAAATAGTACTATTAGAGTAAGTGCCGGGAGGTTTATCCAAGTCAACATTAAGATCCCCTAATAAAAAAAAATAATTCAAATGACTATTTATAATGGCTTGATAAAAAGGGAATTTTTTTTTATTGGGACCATACGAATTCATTATATAAAAAACGACACCATTGGTAGATATTCTAATTTTGTGCCAATCACTTCGAAAGGAGTATTCTTTGACACATGCTAAAATTTTAATCCTCTTCGTTAAAAAAGTTATAACACCTCTATCCAAACCGGATCCGGTAAAAAACTCCGACTCTGTAAATTCTTTCAGAATTGCTGAAATCGCAGAAGGAGAAATGGAGGACAAAGTAATTTTGGAGAATGATCCAAATAAAAGAATTAGAAATCTGGCAAAAAATGAAAAATATGCAACAACATCTGTAACTAGAATTGTTGGTAACGGAAAAGTTCTTACAAAACAAGCGATATCTTAGATTACTTTCATTCTTGCTTTCAATCGATTGTTGGTAATAGGGAAAAACATTTTGCTGGACCAAAAAGAAGAAAAAGTGCCGAAGGTTCTGTGATTTTTTCTTTCGAAATTTCGGATATGGAGAAGAAAGGTAAAATTTGCAAGTCTCTTACAAGGGGAAGAATTGCATTAATCCTTAAAAAGGATGATGGGTCCGATTTTAGTCACTGGACACCTATAACGGTTCTAAATGAATCATACAGGGTTTTATCAGGAGCTTTAGCGCAAAAAATGGGGACGATAATTAATAAAAAAGTTGGAATTCACTTGAAAGGTTTTTTAAAACATAGAAAAATATCTGATGTATCACGTAATATCCAAGCGTCCATTGATTCAGTTGAGAGAAGGAAAAATTTTGGAGCAATCATTACAATTGATTTTTCCCAAAGCCTTCGACACTGTTTGTCACCGTCATATACTGAAAGCTGTAGCTAAAATGTTACCTAAGACATTCTTCAACCCTGTGCGTGCATTGCCTCTTAATGGTACATCAACTATATCCATTGATGGGAATGAGAGTAAGCCTATAGTACGAGGCAAAAGCTGCAGACAGGGTTGTCCATCTGCTTCACTCCTCTTCATTATAGCTAGTGAAGAATTTGTCTCAAGAGTGTTAAAGAAATTTGGAGGGTTTGGGATATAATTTGAAGGGAGTTCCCATTTGATTGACGTGTACGCTGACGATGTTACGCTGACTTTGGAAGGTAATTTTGAAACTCAGATTTCAAAACGTGTGGGGGTGATCCTCGAGTTTTTTGCTAAGTTTGAGAAGATATCTGGTCTTTCTCTAAACGGAACTAAGACGGCCATTCTACCAATAGGACTATGGGGTCCTTAAAATTGGCGCATGTGAGATAAAAAGTAGGATTGAAGTTCTGGGGATAAAATGGTGTAGAAAAGGTATAGGGGAGGAAAACTGGACGAATACTACCTCCCTCGTTCACCCGAGAACTCTGAAGTAGAGGAATCTAAATATTCAAAAAATAATTGATCTGTATAATACTAAAATCGGTCCTGTCGTTCTCTACAGAGCAACTGCTAGCCCTTTAGTTGCAGAGAGGGCAATCATGGAAGAAGAAAAGTGGGTAAGAAACTTATTTCACCAAAACTATCTACGTGTCGTTAAAAGGTCAAAAAAAAACATCTTGTGGTAGGCTATATAATTCTACCGTTCGTGTCTTTGTAGATTGTCAGGCAGTCAGAATACTAAAAAAAATTGTAACCCTTAATGTAAAGGGGCTGCAAAAAGATTCTGCTGACAAATACTCCAAAGCCATTATTTTATTTGGCCTTGGCTGTAACGGAAGCTCTTAAATTACCAAAGCCATCAACTTTGGTATCCTGAACTCAAAGGCCTTAATTGCAAAGAAAAATTACATTGTGTGATCCTCTCCATTCTTTTGAGCTACGAAGTGTTTTAATATCGGCAGCGGCAAGATATACTGCGTTGGAGCTGAAGATTCCTTCTCTCTGGGACGAATCTTGGACGTATGGGTCGAGGAAATTAAATATTTCCCATCGTTATTCCTCATCCATCGTAAAACAATATTCAAAATTATAAAATGTTTTAATAAGTGTAATTAAATTTAATTGTTTTTAGATGGAATGTTTGTTTTTTAAAATGTTTATTATAGGCATATGAATTTGTTTTAGTTCAGCTCCAAAACCAAAATTTTAAACTATAATGTTTATTTATGTTTTACTGTAACGTATTAGTTTTGGTTTTTATGTATATATATATATATGTACACATTAAAGAATAAACTTTGAAGTATATATATTAGCTATCAATTTACTTAACATTGAATGATGACGTGATTATATGCATATTTTAACAACATGGAAGTAAGAACGTTCGACTCGGATCTTCACCGAGTATTGCTTCCAATTCTTCGTCTCATAATTTTTTGTCTGCTCACAACGAGGCTTGTCTTCAAGGTTGAAGTCATCAGCGTCAATACCATTCCTTAAATAGTTTATTAGATGGAGTATTGTCACCATAAACTTCTACAAACAATCCATGCGATTCAGCTGCACTATTTTTCCAATTAAAGCAGAATCATAAAACAAATGTCGACAAAACACAAAGTATTTAAATATCATACTTTTCCATCATTGGTAACTACTAAAGTTTTTATACATTATTTTACAGTCTTTTACAGCTTTAAGATTTTTTAGATGCATACTAAGTATCTTCATGAATGGAGAGATCAGAATATTTGCTATAAATTAAATTTAAAAAAATAAGTTTTCATATCTTGACTTTTTAAAAAATAAAATAAAAACATTTGATCTAATAGCATTTATGAAAAATGATAAAAAAAAACGAATATGTGAAAAAGTGTCCAAAATAAATGCACACACTTGTGTTTCTTATGTTGAATAAAAATCAATTCAATGAGCAAGTAATATAAATATTGAATAAATCAAATAATAGCCTCATTCAAGCAATAACAATGAATAATCGAGTTTGGCTAGTTATATTTTTTGTCGCCATTTGTGGAATCAAAAAGGCAATAAGTGAATGCAAAACATCCACAGGTGAACGCTGTTTGACAAGAGATGATCCTGGAGCAAGTATATATTTTGATTATTTTGGTTGGAAATCAACTTGTTTTGATTACAGTGGAGGAAAAGTAAAAACTATAAAGGGTGTTCTAACTTTTATACTTCATTTATCTAAATATATTTAAGTGGTGCATGATTAGCCTTGGTAACTTAAGACCATGCAATTGTAAAGGATCTGGAGGCGGAGGCACTGGAGGAAGTAAAGACAAGTTAAAATGTGATAGCTCCTCAGTCGAAGATGTGAGAAAGATCATTTGCTGTTCGATTATTTTAAAGTTGAAATTGATTTTTTTTTGTAGTTCAAAGGATGTAAAAAGTTGAAGAAAGTTTTTTGCCCTTTGGTTATGAAAAACAACGAAGTAACATATCAGAATACTCTTTGTAAATACTGCGGAGAGAACAAACAAAGCTGCAAGAGCAAGATTTGTTCGTATGACATAACATCCGAGGTAATCTGTTAATCATTATATCTAAATCACATAGCAATACTTTATTGGGAATTAGGAGGATAAACAACGAATTTTGGAAAAGCACAATAAATTGAGATCCAAAGTAGCATATGGAAATGAAAAGAGAGGAGTTGGCGGACCCCAGCCTCAAGCATCAAATATGAATAGGTTGACATGGGATGACAACCTAGCAAAAAGTGCACAAATGTAAGTGTCAGTTTATCTAGTAATGTTTTATGAATCATAATCTTCCTTAGGTGGGCTCTACAATGTCAACAAGGTCACGATAAAAATCGCCAAACACCACAATTCAAATTTTGGGTTGGACAAAATATAGCCTCTTCATGGAGTTCGGTCAAGAGATCTAAACGACAATATGAGCAAATGATTCAGGGATGGTATGACGAAGTCAAGGACTTCCCTCCAGCAAATATAAAAAAGTACAGCTCTGAAGGAGCAACTGGAGTGGTTGGTCACTACACTGCACTTGTTTGGGCAGCCACTACACGAGTGGGATGTGGATTCGTCATGTACTACGATGACACACAGCCTTCATTCCCCTATAAAAAGGTGAGTGATCACCTCATTCTTAGTTGAGCGTAATCATTTGTAACTTTTTTTCACCTATTGTAGATGTTGGTCTGTAACTATGGGCAAGGAGGAAACATTTTAGGCCAAAAAATGTATGAAGTAGGAAAGCCAGGATCCGAATGTCCAAATGGGCACAAAGATGGTTTATGTAATTAAGTTTTATTTGTGAATTAAATAGAAATACAATTTTGTATTATTCATTATTTAAAAAAAAAAATACATTGGCTCTTCATATTATTTTGATAATGTTTGTTGTTCTTATTGATAGCATTTGATTTCATAATTTGTTCTCATGTCGCCAAAGAATATCCTGATCAAATGAGAGTATCACATTTCATCTATCATATTCCATTTATGAAAGATGTACTAAATGTTGTAAATCAATGGGCATGGATACCATGTTACAATATTATATGTCAAACTTTTCCATGAATTGAGGTCCTCCATTTTACAAGTAAATTTATAATATAAAAGCAGTTTCCGAAAATATTTGATCAATTAAGCTGATTTTTGGTTTATATTCCTTTTAAGACACTACACTTAGGATATGGTACTTTTATTATTTCCATGCAACCTAGTGTTTATAAATTTAGCAATTTCCATTTTATGCTATACTCTTGTGATTTTTGTAAAAGATATTTTAATTTTATACAAAAACTTTTTCTTAATAGCATTGGCCTTAACGTTGTTCGACTTGAAGAATGAGGTATCTAGCCTTAATCAGTAATTATGGTACTATGTAATCTTTTTCAAGAGGAGATGAGATTTCATCATACATATAAATGATACAGTCTAGAGTATCCTACATCATTGTTATTTTTTTTGTCACGAGTAGACATTAAGTCATACAAAGATGAATTTACATACACCCCTTACCCGCCATGACTTTAGACAGAAAAGTATATTTTATTTATATAAATATAAATTTTTGAAAATTGTCGATTAGTCCTGAAGGACTGAATTGTTGTATGATGGCCGATGCGTTACAACTATAAATATGCTCTTGAAATTGATTCATATGCAAACTTTCTTTACTGAGTCAATAAAAACGCATTTTTCAGACCATTGAATTCGTTAGGGATGAAGATAGACATTGTAAATCCTTGTATCAAATTTAATGCTAACTTTTTTATTCATAAATAAATTACAAATTAGCGAGCTCAAATGGAATGGAGTGAAGAATATAGCTCATGTAATCAAAGTTCTTAATTTCAAATTACTAAAAATAAACTTGGAATTGCGTATCTTTCAAAAATAATGAAGTCTTTACAATGAAATACCCCCAAAGAGTGTAAACCAAGCCAGCGATTATATCAAAGGTAGTTGCACCTGGATAAAAAACCATGAGGTTACCGATCCTGACATAATTATACATACAGATGGATCTAAAGATGAGAAAGGTAATACTGGTGTGGGATGGGCAATCACTCTAGGTGATACGTCACTCCAACATACCTTCGTATCGTTGAATAAAGAAGCATCAGTCTTTCAAGCAGAAGCCTTTGCTATTGCATAATCAGTACAAGCGCTTATTTGTATGGAAAATCCTCAGGAGATATTGAAATTTGATCTGATTCCCAATCAGCAATTGCTGCCATCCTAAACCCATTTGCTAACAGTAACGAAGTGAAAAAATGCCAAAAGGTCTGTACGAAGGAAATAAAGCGTAAAATATACTCTTAAATTGGTGCAAGGGCCACTGCGACATCACAGGAAATGAATTTGCTGGTTATCTTGCAAAGATTGGCACAATAAGTCATAATCGGAGGTTGGTGGGAGTACCACCAAGCTATATAAAGAAACAAACAAATGACTTCTCCTACGCTGTCTGGTGTAAAAGGTACAAAAAAGACCAAAATATGAAACACACCCATTTGATGTAAGAAAAGCCTAAAAGAAACAACCTCAAATTTGGGCATGAAAATATTAAACTTATAGTTCAAGCTTACACGGGGCATGGACCTTTCCTCGCCCACTTAAGTAAATAGACGACAATAAGTGCAGCATGCAATGTCTGCATGGAGGAACCACAGAGTACAGAGCACCTTATCAGCAGATGCCCGGCTCCCTCACACGAAAGATATGAAGCCTTTCAGAAAGAAGATGAAATTTATGAAATGTAAAAAATGTAATGTATTTAATGTTGTAGCACATATACCCCGCTGAGTGGTCGTACTTTTTACCTTATGCATTTATTGTACAACTTTATTATATTTGTGTAATATTATATGTGTGTATGTATACGGTACATAGTAATATATTTTTTACTATAGTCAATACCCACAAAGAGTGAATTGATTTAGTCAACCATACCAAAAAAAAGTCCATTATGTTAATACAAAAAGCTTATTTTAAAGATGTTTTAGGGAATCTCTGAAACCGAGTTCAAAATTTGACCCAGCCTAATGTACATAGATAGCAAATGAGAAAGACATTATTATGAAACACAACACCGTTTGTGTAACACATGTACATAGATAATCAATATATTTAATGAATGCTTTGATATGGAACAACATTGTACGTATTAAAAGATGAAATGAGTAACACAGATTTTCCATTATGCACATAATAACAAGGTTTCATGTGTTATGAATCAGTGTGACATAAATCATGGACTTGATGATTAATTTCTAAATGTTTACTTTTATTCATCATTAACGCAATGTAGATCTCTCCGAAATACATAATTTATAATGATTCCTTACAATGTATATACCGGAGTACGAAGCAAATCTACATCTCGAGGTCGAACTTTATTTTGCTGGGTTCACAGTTTAGATAGAGATATTAATTACATCAATATTCAATGAGTATAACACTACTACATATGAGAGTAACAAAAAGTGATGTGCAAACGAAACAATTGTGCTTTTAATAGGTAGTGAGGTTGACATTTATATAATGATAGATATGTCTTTGGAATATCAATTATGATTTGATAGTTGGAAATTCTTGTATTTTTTTTCCCTAGTGCCTCCTTATTTATGTTCAACAATCGTGGTAGAATACATTATCCTTATTTGTAAATAATGTTCTGTTCACAATAATTAAAAATACTTATTCCTCATGACTATAACTGTGAATATTTAAAACGAATGAATGACTTTAATCTGAAACTGATGATTATTTATAAATCAACAATGAATAAACAACATTAATGTTGGATAGGCTATAAACTTTTTTGATATTCAACAATTGTTGATGACTCATACTTGATACTTTGATAGACCTAGTTTTAAGCATGAGTAACATTGTTGATTCACCTGTTAAAAGGCTTAATATATCATTGGAACTATATGCATCTAGTAATGATTTTAATACATCTAAAAAGATTTAGTATAAATAAAGAATGTATAATTATAAATGGATGATGATTTTCTCATTTAGTGCAAATTGCCTTTTATGGTAGTCTTTTAACATTTAGGCTCTTTTCCCTGAAATACTTGAGCCAGACATGTCTTACATAAATACACTTTTACTATATCACAATTTATATTCTTTTTGATTTTTGTCTTTATTTAAGTCTGTTCTGCAATTTTACAAACATAACACTCACAATGATTTTAAAATCTAATATTTTTTTAATAATAACTAAGGATGAATAACACTGTGCAACAAATTTGAAGTGAAAAAAAAGTACAAGACATATAAGACCTGTTTTGGTGTAAGAAAAGTATGTTGATTCCAAATCTGACTTTTATTTCTCTGGATTAGGTACCATTTTCATGGATTTTAATATTATATATTAAAAAATACATATATATATAAAACACCGAATTCACCCGTTTAAACAACATTTGTCCTCTTAACTCTCTTGTGTTGAGTGTCATCATCCTTTTTTAAATTCCAGCAGTAGTCTGCCAACATACCAGTATTCCATTTTCCTTTAAAACGTTTTTCAATAAATGAAATATCTTGATGTTCATCACTCACATAGCCAAGATTCTCAGCAAAAAAGTCCAAATGAGAGTGGAACACATGAACTTTTAGAGACATGTTGCATCCCATATCATGAAAATGACGCAGAAGATCATTTACAACTTGCACATAGTCTTCTGAACGATGTTTTCCAAAGATAGTTAACAACACTTTCTTGAATGACTCAAAGGCACATTTTTCTTTTCTCGTGAGATGTGTGTCAAAAGTTTCATCAAGAACAATTTTTCGAATCTGGGGACCTATGAAGATACCTTCTTTTATTTTAGCTCGACTTAATGAAGGAAACTTTTCTGCAAGATATGCAAATGCCAAGGAATCCTTGTCTAGTGCTTTTACAAACTGCTTGAACAAACGGAGTTTAATATGCAAAGGTGGTAAATAGATTATATCACTTTGCAGAAGTGGTTTGTGTTTGATGTTATGTTTTCCTTGCTCAATTTCTTCTCTAGCGGGCCAGTGCTTGCGTACATAGTGTTCAGCTCTTGCTCTAGAGTCCCATAAGCACAAGAAGCAACAAAATTTAGTATAGCCTGGTTGAAGGCCAGTGAGCATGGCTATAACCTTGAAATCTACACAAACATGCCATTTATGAACTTCATACTGTATGCTTTTTAAAATTGTTTTTAAATTTTCATATGATTCTTTCATGGTTGTGCTGTAAGCTATAGGAGCAGATGGCAGGGTTTTCCCATTGTGAAGCAAAACAACTTTTATGGGTTCCTTGGATGCATCTAAGAAAAGTCGCCAGTTGTTGTTATCAAATCATATTTCTAGTTGTTCAAAAAGTCCAACAATGTCATTGCAGAAGCATAAATCATCTTCAAAGTGAACAAAAAATGCAAGTTTTGTGCACGTTTTCTGTACAATGTTATTTTCACACCTTTTCTAAGAAGATTTCGTTCTTTAAGCCTAGATGCAACAAGTTCACTTTTGTCTTTGGTTAAATAAAGATCTCGGCATAAGTCATATAGAGTGTCTTGAGAAAATAGTATTGGTTTATTATTGCTTACTGAATTAGAAAATTCTACTGTTTCATCACTGTAATGTTCATCCCCACAGCTTGAACTCCACATTTCCTGATCAGGGGGTTTTGGTACAGGTAATTCTTTTGAGTGCTCAACTGGGCGCATTGCTGATTGCAAATTTGGGTAGACAATGTGTTTCTTTTTTTTTGTTGTTGTACAGCCCGTATAGTCTTGCTGACAAAAATAGCAATCATTAGAATGATCTTTCTGCTCTCGCCAAATCATTGGCACACCAAACTTCATGTGAACATTCTTTTTTGCATACCATGTGCTCAATGTTTTCACACATGTAAGGCAACAGGCATGAGGAGCCCATGACTTGTCCTGGTCTCCTATATCACAATGAAAGTACGCCTTGTACAATTTCTTGATATGGCTGGTAGTGCTGCACCTTTCTTTAGCAAATGTTAATTCGCCACATATGTAGCAGAATTTGCTTGGACCATTTTTGCACTGTCTTGAAGTCATCGTCAAAGCCAACATCTAAAGAATTTATCAAATAAGGTTTTGAGGTATAAAAAATTTAAAAATTTTTTTGACAATTAATATTTTACATTTTTCCGACTTATATTGAACTTTTAAAAAATAAAAAGTGCAGAACATCATTTATTATATATTTTTACAGAATAAATTTTTTTATTAAATTACCTACGCGTTTAAAAATTAATAATTTAATAAAATAAAAGTATTTTAATAGGCTTTATGGACTGCAAAGTCGTCAGTAACCCATTTTTGACGTTTTTACTGAAATTCACGACTATGGCTATTTTGCAAAACTATACCTAATTCAACGAAAAGAAAGCCAGAAATAATTTTTCCACGTTACTAAGTATCCAAAAATTGCTACAGATATCCTGTACTTTTTTTAGTGTTGCACAGTGTAATTAGTTAACTTTTAACAAATTCAAGAAAGAAGAACTTAGATGATCAATAACATAATCATCCAATACGAACTTCTTAATGAAAAGTCAATGGAATCATATACATATATGCCATATATCAGAAGCTCTCCTTTTAAAACAAATAATATCTAAAATAATAATAGTTTTTATCCATTTTGAAAGAATAAATCTTTTATAATAAATAATAAAAAGATTTTTGATGAATAAATGTACAAAAAACTATTTCTCTACTTAACTGTACTGTAGGGTATTTTAAATTTTGGTGATTACATAAAGATATTTTCGATTTATTTGTTCATAAATATAATTTGAATACCAACACTCAATAATTGGAGATAATGATCTCTTAATACATTCATGTACTTTACCTAGCAACATTTTGTTATCCTAGAACCCATAAAAAATTTGTACTTCAAAGTTCAAACTTTAATTGTATGTAAAACAGAATATTGAGTCTAAAACTATTAGTAAACTTAAGAAATTTTGCTTAGATTTTTCAAAAAAGTATAAATCAAGATTATCTAACTTTAGGTAAATTATGTATTAGATATCCTGGATATTTATTATCAATTGTTGAATAATACATCCATTTTTATAAGAAATTGACAAAAAAAATAAACGTTATATGCACGTCATACCCGGTATAATTTCTCCCTTCTTATTACCATTTTTAACCATGACATATTTATTTTTACAGATAGTCCATAAAAAGCATTTTTTGTAGATATTATTTTATTACATTTTAGTTTATATCAAAATAATTTGAGTTTGTTTTTTGACTTCTTATAAAAAACATACTTTTTGACTACATTTTTAAATTTTCCCTCGGAAGAAATCACAAAATTTACTGTCCATTTTTTAACTTTAAATGCTTTTCAAAAGAAATTTAATAGCTAAATAGCTGAGAGGTAAAGGGTTTTTCAAGAGGGATTATGCATTCTTATTTCATTATTATGGGGAACTACGTCATATTTTTATTTTTTTTTGCTTACATTTCTACTAGCAAATAGCTTACTAATCATTATAGAGCAGTACAACCTTGAGCAGCCTATGCAAATCATCCCTATTTACAATCAATACAATCCATTTATTGAAGAGCAAATTTGGTGAACGTGTTATTGCCAGAAAAAGACCAGTCAATTGGCCGCCTCGCTCATGCGATTTGACGCCTTTGTACTATTTTCTATGGGACAATATAATGACATTGGTCTACACCATGCATGGGCAACCTACAGCCCGCGGAAGCTTTTCATCCGGCCCGCGTAGACCTTTAAAATCTATAATTATCATATAATTTAAAAAAAAATTATTATAAAATAAAAATAACCATGTATGCATACATATTTTGCAAATATATAACTAGGGCTCTTGGCCCACAGTCAGTCTTGGAAAACATAATTTGCCTCACAAGTGAACAAAAGTTGCCCATCCATGGTCTACACCAACAAGTCAGCAACACCAGAGGTGCTCAAAGCTAATATTGAATACGAAATTCTTGTAATTTGGGTCGATTTATATGAAAAAGTGGTAGAAGACTGGGTTTGAATGTTCTTCAACACTCTAAAACATAAATTTGTTTAAATCAGAAGCCATTTTGATTTTATTTAAAAAAGAAAATGCGTCGCTCTCATTGAAAACCCTTTATATCTGTCATATTGTTAAAAATGACGCAAATAGTAAAGTCCCTATTTAACACCATAATTCATCCTTGAACTTTTTCTTAACGCTAGCAAAAAAAATGATGGATCCAGAGAAAACCCTAATTGTCTCAAAAATTGTACATTAAAAAAAGTTCCCTATCTGAAAACATAAAATTTAGACTTTGGGGACTATGGAAGTGGTTTCAAAAGTTTTGAGACATCAATCATTTATCCCAGTTTTTACCACTGTGTATATGTAAATATTATATTTAAAAAACTATACATACATTATAAATACAATTTAAAGTGGCAGTCACTATGACTGTATAACCACACGATGTAGGCAGTTCATGTCTTTGGCTATGTGTTCATAGAAAGAACATGATTTAATTTCAAGTCAATTTTCTGAACACTAAAAAGAATCACACTCTGCATATAAAATTATTTTTAGTTATATACAAAAGTAGAAAAAATAATTTCACTAGCTTTAAATTATTTTACAATTGGAAGATCAAAAATAATTTAATTTCTATCACTGACAAATTTGAAATGACATTCATTGAGTGACTTTTTGGCCCTACTGTGTATGTCTGTATACCAAATTAATGCACAAAAAAATGGTCTTTAAATGATTAAAAACTCACATTATTATTTTCTTATACATAATTATGAAGAAAAATATATTTTTTGCTCAATCACATTAAACATCTGTGTATTTTGATCTCCTTTGTGTCAAACTCCCTTCGTTTAGTAAAAGAGTACTACATTATCCAATAAAAAATACTGGAGATAAGATTTGACAGTAACTTATATCCTGTTCAGCAACATTGTAATGTCACGGCTAAGTGTTTTTCAAACAACATATGTACAGTGCAAAATATCTACTGTTTTCCAATTACCAAAATAAAATAATAGATATTGTTGTATCAGAGCAATCTCAACTGTAATTAGTTATAGGAATATAATACTTTTATATCCTCACAAGTGCGATTTTTTCTAAAAAATTATCAGCAATTACATTTTTTTTAGCTATGTTTATAATGTAACGTGTCATTGCTGATGATTTTAGAACAAGTCCACACAATATATTCTGATTCAGAGAGGGAGTTTTTCATTTATTTTCAATATTTGACACCTATAAACAAAGAAAATAAAAATTAAATGCTGGGGTAAAAAATAGTCCCATTTCCTGTAATTAAATTATCAAAAATGTTTAAGTCAACAAAAAGCTAATAATGTTTATTGCTAGTGAAGATGGAACAAGTATTTGAATGAACGCATTTAATTAACTGCAACTAGCTGTTTTTATGACTATCAAACTACATACATACATTAATTGATTTATACAAATAATTCATCAGTAACTAAAAAATATTTTGTATATTATATAACTTTCATTTTTAATCTATGATGTAAATTTGTACTTTATTTATTGTACAATATGACTATATATTTTTCACTATTCACTACTGTTTATTTGTGCAAAATTTGCGACTTGAGCAAAACATACAATGTTCATTTACGTGATAAAAGATGAAATCTATCAATTTACTTCATACTGGACGATGACGCAATTATATTGTCATCGTACATATGTAAATTTTAACAATATGGAAGTAAGAAAAATATTTTATTTTACATTTTGCTCGAGAGTACAGATGGGTAAATAAATAAATAATCAAATAAAACAATTTATCAAAATGGTTTTTTTGTGATAAAATTTCATTTTCTTTGTTGACTTTGAAGGAGCTGCTCCCAATTGAAAAATCGTCTTTCAACATCTCTCAGTTTCAGTTCATAATCCGAGTCAAACGCAAGAGGAACTTGCAGAATCATTGGAACTCATGATGCAACAATTGCCTTCCTTATGAATAATAACCTTGGTTTTCAATCGCAAGGAAACGTCTTCTTGCGTAATTTCCATTGGTTCTTCAAGTTCCTCTTACGTTTGACTCGGATCTTCACCGAGTATTGCTTCCAATTCTTCGTCTCATAATTTTTTGTCTGCTCACAACGAGGCTCGTCTTCAAGGCTGAAGTCATCAGCGTCAATACCATTCCTTAAATAGTTTATTAGATGGAGTATTGTCACCATAAACTTCTACAAGCATTCGATGCGATTCAGCTACACTATTTTTCCAATTAAAGTAGAATCATAAAATAATATTTACAAATATCTAACCTCTCTGAACAAACCGAAAGTTGTTGAAACTATGAAACATTAATAACAGCAAAGACATCTTTAGAAAACGTCTCAAACTAACTTGTACTATCATATTTGACGCTCATATATCTCAATCTAAAAATTTAATTTAATTTTATTAAAGGGTTAATTGGATCTTTGCAAATGCTTCAGAACAAAATATTTCTTGTAATTTTTAAGAATATATTTTTTATAAAAAATAGCAATTAATCAATTATGTATAAAATAAGTTATAAAAATCTTGAATAGCAACTACACGAAACTGACATGAAGGGATCATATACTCAAAGTCGAGTAAATAATAGTAAAAAGATCTACTAATTAATTATATTATACGATTAAGTTTTGATAAAAAATTAATTTTTAGATACATACTAAATATCTTCATGAATGGAGAGACCAAAAAAATTGGTAAAAATTAAATTTAAAAAAATAAGTTTTCATATCTTGACTTTGTAAGAAGTAAAATAAAAACATTTGAATTAATATCATATGAAAAAGTGTACAAAATATTATAAATGGATACACTTGTGTTCTTTACGTTGAATCAAAATCAATTAAATGAAAAAGTACTATAAATATTAAAGAAATCAAATAATAGCCTCATTCAAGCAATAACAATGAATAATCGAGTTTGGCTAGTTTTATTTTTTGTTGCTATTTGTGGGATCAAACAGGCAATAAGCAATTGCAGAGCAACAACTGGAGAACGCTGTATGACAAAAGATGAACCAGGAGCAAGTTATTATTTTAGTAAATTTGGTTGGAAGTCAACTTGTTTTCAACGACTTGGACGACGCGTAAAACCTATAAAATATGTTCTAATTTATATACTTTATTTATTTAAATATACTTAAGTGGTGCATGATTCGACCTGGTGCTTTAAGACTATGCGATTGTGAAGAATCTAGAGGCTCTGATGGAGGAAGCGGAGGCAATGGAGTTGGAGGAAGTTGAAACAAGTTTAACTACAAATTTATTAACTTTTTTTAAATACAATAGCTCTTCATATTATTTTGATTATGTTTGTTGTACATGTTAATAGCATTTGATTTGAAATTGATAGTAAAAAGCAAACTTCCAAAAATATTTGGTGAATTGTTCTGATTTTTTTCTCTTTGAGAGACTTCACGAACTTTATTTCGCTGGGTTCACAGTTTAGATAGAGATATTCATTGTATAACTATTCAATGTGTGCAACGATACTACATATGAGAGTAACAAAAAGTGATGTGCAAACGAAACAATTGTGCTTTTAATAGGTAGTGAGGTTGACATTTATATAATGATAGATATGTCTTTGGGATATCAATTATGATTAGATAGTTGGAAATTCTTGTATTTTTTTTCCCTAGTGACTCCTTATTTATTTTCAACAATCGTGGTAGAATACATTATCCGTCTTTGAAAATTATGTTCTGTTCACAATAATTCAAAATACTTATTCCTCATGACTATAACTGTGAGTATTTAAAACGAATGAATGACTTTAATCTGAAACGGATGTTAGTCTTTGATAAAATAAAGATTCGCATGTCCGTTCAACCGTTGATACTGTTTTTCTCCAGACCTGATCACTAATCATATCTCTGGTTTCTTTGTTTTGATTTTTTTTATTTAGAGTAGCCCTGTTGTTTCTATCCATTTGTCTCCATTTATAAGTGCCTTTGGATTATAATTACCAGGTTAGTTAATTGTATATAGCTCCTCTTTTAAATTATACAACTAAACAATTTTTTATGTCAATAGGAAACATTTAGGTACTTTTGACTTTGCAGATTAATCGTTTATAGTCTGAAGGGTAGTAAATTATATCTCATACAAACATTATACAGCAATACACTATAGAACCCCAGCAATTGGTTACGCAGATATACTTTGGATCTGCAAAATCAATATTATATTTTTTTCATATGTAAATAGTATATGTTATTACTACCTATAGGGTTTTGAAATGAAAAATACTTTTATGACAAAACTAGGTCTGACTGTATCAGAAGTACTGTTTCTCTAAGTCTCTTATTTCAAAATATAAGAAAGAAAGTGTCCAACATCATAAGGTTTATAAACACTCTTCATTGAATAAAACACAAAGTCAACTTTTTTTTTTGCTTATACCAAATACTAATTTGAATCCATCTTTAATCTTGAGCTCACAACTTCTCACTAGCTTAATACTCTAATTTTAACAACCAAAAGATATTGCAAGAAAGTCAATTCAATAGAAAAAAACTGATTCTGTTCAATATGGGTGAAGCTTTAATTATGTTTGGATTCTGGGAAGATTCATAGAAATTGATTTTTTGAAAAAACTAGGTCTGTTCGATTACAAAGTACAAATAACTCAAATTATATTATGGTGTTTTAAAGAATATTATCATCTTAATATGAATTGTACTCTGTACTATACTTCAGTTGATTTGCACTTAAAAGTGTATTTCCAAGGCTACCTCATACCTCTTTATTTGAATTTCTCTCATAGAGTCAGGTTTTCTCAAAGAATATAAAATGTCTCATATTTTTATAAAGAATAATACTTTTTACGTATTACCTGGATAATTTACAGGCATAAGTATACTTGTTTAAACAAAGTATAAGTATATTAACTCTAGTAATTAGTCATATAACTATTGGTGATTATTAATACAAATATATTTTTAATAAAGTTATGTTTGTTATCTAAAAGGAGTACATGAACACTAGCTTAAAATTTATTTATTTTTTCTTAAAATCTATACAAAAATACTTAAGTTTTAAAGTTTTTATTATTTAATGTATCATCCCAAAATTTAGAAATTGGTTCCCTGGGATCTTGCTCAAGGACCATTTCTATGGATATGATAAACTTTACTATATGCTCTGTTATGATGGAACAGATATCATCATCCTCTTAAATTCTAAGAAGTTTATTTAAAAAAAATTAACTCATTGATTGAAAGAACAAATTATTATAACAGATAGATGATAATGTTTTTAAGACCGATTTTGATCGTGAAAATAATTTTGAAAGTCTTATAGCAAAAATATCATAGGAGAATAATAATAATTAGTGTAATAAAGAGTGTTTAATGTCCATAATTTTGCTTAATATCTATCATTAATAAAGATCTTTCTATTGGTTTTGAAATTAGTACAGTCGAATTACATTATCAATGAATTAAATAAAATTAAATACATATCATACTTTTTTTTTTCAATGCCAACACAATACCAAAAGAGAATTGAAGAAGGGGTTAGAATGTCGGTTAACTCATCTATTATAAAAATAAGCTTTCCAACTCACAAAGAGTCTTTAATGCAACCAATTTAATCAAACTTCTTCATTCATGAACAAGGATCCTGGATTCTACTCTCAAGAGAAAGTTACTTAGTTTAATTCGATGCTTGATAAGTTTTACTGCTTCTCCTTTCACTATCTTTCTTACTCCCTCTTTTTCTTTATTTCTTTTCTTCCAATGACTCTCTAATATATAAACTTTTAAAATAAAATTTTCCCAATACGTAGCTCTAACCATCAAATATTTTCATGGTCTTATCTTTAATTGAGAGCCATATGATAGATTTTTGCGTAGGTTTCTGTACTTACAATTAAAGTTTAGATGTTTAACTATCAAAAAAATTATTTTTATACTTTCTCGATTTCCTTTCTCTATAAAGCTAAGAACCTCTAAGAAAAAACACCAACTTCTTTTCTGAAAAAAAAAATGATAAAGACATTAAAAAAAGGGTTTTGGAATCTTTAAACATTAGGCTTTGATATATATATATATATATATCATTTTTAATAAAAAAAAAGGAAGACCATATGAGAAAGTAGGAAATGAAGGGCTAAAAATCCTACTAAGTTCAGACTAATTGGATCCAAAGACTTTAAAAAAATACTTTGTTAAACAGTGTTATAACTAAATTTTCATTTAATACTTTGTGTGTAATATATACTTACTCCTAAATTAGTATTAGTCTAAACTGAAATAAAAGGAAGTAAATGATGTAATTCAAAATAGTATGCAGCTAATGTAGGCATATCAACAACATTAACAAAACGGTCTCGTTCTTTGAGTATTAGAACTCATTTTTAAATTATTGAATAACTTAAAAAAAACTACGTTTGTTTTTCAAATTTAATGAAGAGAATTGATTGATTAAAAGCTTAACTTTACAAGATGCAAAGTTCTATTTTATTTTTAAGAAAAAAAAATATCAAGTGAGCTTTTTATTACTATATTATAGAAAACTTAATTCCTCAATTGAAACTTATTTAATAAATAAGTCAATCTATGACTGAGAAATGTAATTGTACGATCAATTCAAATTTGAATGAATTACCTACATTTATATTTATGAATTGATTTGATTATTGAATAAATATGGAAGAGCAAATTTAACTAACAACTGTTAGCACTCGATATCCTATTACTTATTTCGCTTTCATGACTAATTGATAAGATCATACATAATTTTAGGGATCCATCACAAAAAAAATAAAGTTCAATACACCGGATATAAAACATTAATTTCTCGTTTATCAATCCACTAAGCAACTGACTATTTTTCAAATTTCAAAAATATTTATTTGACTTGAGTGAGATTCAGACACTAAGATATTTAAACAGATGCGAAATTAAATGAGTAATCACATTAGAAAAATTAGTTTATATTAACATCATTAAAATATGCGAGCAATGAATCAAAAGATATCACCTGTGTAACATTAAACCTCCTTTTATAATCTTAAAAAAATGCCCATAAAGTTTCGCTTTGCCTAAATAGAGTTTTCAAAATGATTTACTTTTAAAAGAACGTTTGATCATTATATAGTTATATAGTGAAATTCAGATAACTTCTCAGTTCCATCAAAGCTGTTTTTCCTATCCCATTTTTTTAAAGCTCATGTATATTGATGACCACAGAATGAAATAAGACAATTTTCTATTAATGTCAAGGCATATTTATTTCATCTTGGATAAATACAGAAATTTTGCACAACATTTAAACGGCACTGCATTTCAAAAATTTCACATTAAAAACCAATTATCTCAAGTATTTACCATTACACTAACAAAGTCTTGAACTCAATTACACTCCATTCAATCATACTCAGCCTCACATTGACTGATACATATTTAGAATAATAGTGGAAATAATTGATTTTGAAGTAAAGTGTTCGAAATTCTAGTAATGCTCTTTAAAGTTAAAGCTTTTACCCTAGTTTGTTGTTTCTCTCTATTTTTCGTTAAATAAAACCGATTTTTTGGTTTGTTTTAATTTCATCAACAGTATGGAATTATCAAGTCCATTATTTTGTACAAATCTTCCTCGAAATTTCAATATTATAATACTACAAATATTTGTCCATATATTTCTATGTACAAACTTTCAAATATTTTCAACATCAAATTATTTCTAAAAGTTATCCCCTTCTGGATTTGTTTAGTATCGAGCTACTTTTATGGTAAGTAGTTTATTAATATAAAAAAAAATGTTTCTGAGAATTTATTACTGTTTTGGAATTGTTTTTATTCGGATTTGACTGTATTTTTATAATATCCTTTCCTTTGGAAAAATAGTAAATGAAATGAACGGTGAAATGTTCTATATTTAGATACATATATTATTAAAATATGGCTAAAATGTGTTATTTTAAGTTCGAGAATAAAAAAAAAAAGCCGACAATTGATATTAAAGCTATGGGATATGTGTTATTTTGTTGATAATATTAACAAACTTTACTCATTTTACCGTTTAATAATTTGATTGCACGGATATAAGAAACTATTCTAAGCGTAAGTTAATGTATGGAACTAATTTTATTCATTTTGTGTTTATTGCTAAAAGGCAGTCAAATCAAAACTGTAGATGGAAAACAGGACTGATTGAATTCAGACTAAACAATTAAATGCTGTAATGCTACCTGACTATATTGTCAAGGACAAAAAAAATGTTATACCCATAAAAAATGACTTTAATTCAAATTAAAACGCAATAAGGACAAGTTCAAAGTACGAGAAAAAAAAAAAACTAGAAGGTATAATTCACACTTGAGTTTTAATGTTAAATGAATCATACCAAATATAAATGATATAAATATTAGGTAGTGGTAATGAGAAATTCAAATTAGTTCACGAATTCACAATGTCGAGAGAATTTTGGTTGGCAATATATGTTATTGCTCTTGGTATTTCTTGTATCAAGCAAGCTACTAGTGAATGCCAAACCCTGTCTGGGAAACGATGCATGACAAGGAATGACCCTGGAGCTGCAGGATATTTTAATTATTTTGGCTGGGATTCAACATGTTTTGATTACAACGGAGGAAAAGTAAATTTCATCGTATTTTTTTCAGGAAGAAAATTATTATTTTTTCTTCAGTATTGTATGGTTACTATCGGTGGATTGAGCCAATGTAAATGTAATGATGGAGGCGCTGGAGGGGGAGAAAGTGATGATGGCAATGGAGGCAGTGATGATGAAAATGATGGTAGCAGCAGTGGTAATATTGGCAACGACAATGATAGTAACGAACTAAAATGTGATAGCTCAACTGTGGATAACGTATGACGTACTGATACAGTTTAACTTTAGAATTAATAATGAATTTGTATAGTTTAGAGGATGCTCAGAACTAAAGCACACATTTTGTCCTTTGACCTTTAATAAAGGTGGAGTAGCACATAAGAATACACTATGTGAATATTGTGGAGAGGACAAACAAAGCTGCAAGAACAAGGTTTGTTCCTATGACATAAAATCCGAGGTACGTACATCTGTTCAAAACTATAAACATTGAAATCAAACAACCTTCCACAATTTGTCTTTAGGAGGATAAACAACGAATTGTGGATAGGCATAATGAATTGAGGTCCAAAGTAGCCTTGGGAAATGAAAAAAACGGAGTTGACGGATCCCAACCTCCAGCAACTAATATGAATAGATTAAAATGGGATGACAACCTAGCGAAAAGTGCACAAATGTAGGTGTCAGCTTATTTATTATTGCCTTTAGCTAGTATACATATATCCTCATCAGGTGGACTCTACAATGTCAACAAGGTCACGATAAAAACCGACTAACACCAGAATTTGATCAGTGGGTCGGGCAAAATATAGCCTCTTCATGGAGCTCAGCCAAGAGCTCTAAAAGACAATATGAGCAAATGATTCAGGGATGGTATGACGAAGTCAAGGATTTCCCTCCAAGAAATGTTAAGAAATACAGCTCTGAAGGAGCAACTGGAGTGGTTGGTCACTACACTGCACTTGTTTGGGCAGCCACTACACGAGTGGGATGTGGATTCGTCATGTACTACGATGACACACAGCCTTCATACCCCTATAAAAAGGCGAGTGACCACCTCATTGTTACTTGAGCATAATTATTTGTAACTTTTTTTCCCCTTTTGTAGACGTTAATTTGTAACTACGGTGTTGGAGGAAATACTATTGGTCAGAAAATGTATGAGGTAGGAGAGCCAGGATCAGATTGTCCAAATGGACAGAGAGACGGTCTATGTAATTGATCCTTTGTTGGAAATTCATTACAAAATACAATTATGTTCCATATATTTGTAGAAAATTATAGTTTGTAATTTTAAACAATTTATATTTTTAAATTAAAAATTCTTATTGAGAAATTCATATAACTAATGTTCTTTAGAAACAAATACTAATCTTTTTTCATATCAATTTTTATATATATAAAAAATAGCAATTAGTTAATTATTACATATATTATAAAAATATTGAATAACAGATATACGAAACTGACACGAATCCACCATATAGATCCACATATCCAAATGATGACAAAGCACACAGTATTTCCATATAAAATTTTTACACCATTGGTGACTATTAAAGTTTTTATACAAAATTTTACTGCCTTTTACAGCTTAACGGTATGATTTCAAATATCTTTAATATCAGCTGTTTTTGGATGTGAGTCTTAAATATAGGATAAAATATATACAAATGATTTTTTTTTATATTAACACTCTCCAAGAAGGGAGAGACTAAAATAACTTTTCAAAATTAATTTAATAAAATAAGATTTCATACCTTGGCCTTGTAATATATAATCTAAAGACCTTTGAAATAATATCATTCATAGAAAATGATTAAACAAACAATATGTGAAAAAGTGTACAAAATATATGCATACACTTGTGTTTCTTATGTTGAATAAAAATCAATTCAATGAGCAAGTACTATAAATATTGAGTAAATCAAATAATAACGTCATTCAAACTAAAACAATGAATAGTCGAATTTGGCAAGTAATATTTTTTGTCGCCATTTGTGGAATCAAACAGGCAATAAGTGAATGCAAAGCAATTACAGGTGAGCGCTGTTTGACAAGAGATGATCCTGGAGCAAGTGGATTTTTTGATTTTTTTGGTTGGAAATCAACTTGTTTTGATCACGGTGGACTAAACGTAAAAACAATAAAAGGTGTTCTAACTTTTATACTTCATTTATCTAAATATATTTAAGTGGTGCATGGTTGGCCTTGGTAAATTAAAACCATGCAAATGTAAAGGAGGCTCCGGTGGGGGAAGCGGAGGCACTGGAGGTGGAGGAAGTGGAGACAAGTTAAAATGTGATAGCTCCTCAGTCAAAGATGTGAGAAGGATCATTTGCTGTTCGATTCTTTTAATGTTGAAAGTTGATTTTTTTTATTAGTTTAAAGGATGTAAAGAGTTGAAGAAAGTTTTTTGCCCTTTGGTTATGAAAAACGACGAAGTAACATATCAGAATACTCTTTGTAAATACTGCGGAGAGGACAAACAAAGCTGCAAGAGCAAGATTTGTTCGTATGACATAACATCCGAGGTAATCTGTTAATCATTATATCTAAATCACATAACAATACTTTATTGGGAATTAGGAGGATAAACAACGAATTGTGGATAAGCACAATAAATTGAGATCCAAAGTAGCATATGGAAATGAAAAGAGAGGAGTTGGCGGACCCCAGCCTCAAGCATCAAATATGAATAGGTTGACATGGGATGACAACCTCGCAAAAAGTGCACAAATGTAAGTGTCAGCTTATTTATTAATGTTTTATGAATCATAATCTTCCTTAGGTGGGCTCTACAATGTCAACAAGGTCACGATAAAAATCGCCAAACACCACAATTCAAATTTTGGGTTGGACAAAATATAGCCTCTTCATGGAGTTCGGTCAAGAGCTCTAAACGACAATATGAGCAAATGATTCAGGGATGGTATGACGAAGTCAAGGACTTCCCTCCAGCAAATATAAAAAAGTACAGCTCTGAAGGAGCAACTGGAGTGGTTGGTCACTACACTGCACTTGTTTGGGCAGCCACTACACGAGTGGGATGTGGATTCGTCATGTACTACGATGACACACAGCCTTCATTCCCCTATAAAAAGGTGAGTGATCACCTTATTCTTAGTTGAGCGTAATCATTTGTAACTTTTTCCCCCCTATTGTAGATGTTGGTCTGTAACTATGGGCATGGAGGAAACATTTTAGGCCAAAAAATGTATGAAATAGGAAAGCCAGGATCCGAATGTCCAAATGGGCACAAAGATGGTTTATGTAATTAAGTTTTATTCGTGAATTAAATAGAATACAATTTTGTATTATTCATTATTTTTTTAAAAATACATTGGCTCTTCATATTATTTTGATAATGTTTGTTGTTCTTATTGATAGCATTTGATTTCATAATTTGTTCTTATGTCGACAAAGGGATATTCTGATCAAAAGAGAGTATCACATTTTATCTATCATATTCCATATATGAAAGATGTACAAAATGTTGTAAATCAATGGGCATGGATAATTTTGTGATACCATGAAAAAATATTATATGTTAAATTTTCCATGAATTGAGGTCCTCCATTTTACAAGAAAATTTATAATATAAAAGCAAGCTTCCAAAAATATTTGATTAATTAAGCTGATTATTGGTATATATTCCTTTTGAGACACTTCACTCAGGATAGGGTATTTTTATAAGTCCCAATCAACCTGGTGCTTATAAAGTTAGTAATTTACAATTGCGCTATAAATTAGCATGATTTTGCAAATTAATCATTTACTCAAGGGTAGCAAATTATAACTCATACAAACATAAAACACTAACAAAGTCTTTGAATCAATTAGACTCCATTCAATCATACTCAGCCTCACATTGACTTATATATATTTAGAATAATAGTAGAAATAATTGATTTTGAAGTAGAGTGTTTGAAATTCTAGTAATGCTCTTTAAAGTTAAAGCTTTTACCCTAGTTTGTTGTTTCTCTCTATTTTTTTGCTAAGTGAAATCGATTTTTTGTTTTGTTTCAATCTCATCAACAGTGTAGGATTATCAAGTCCATTATTTTGTACAAATCTTCGTCGAGATTTCAACATTATAATAGTCCAAATATTTGTACTTATATTTTTATGTACAAACTTACAAATATTTTCGACATCAAATTATTTCTAAAAGTTCATCAACAGTTTGGGATTGTCAAGTCCAAATTTTATTAGTATCAAGCTCTTTTTATGGTAAGTAGTTTATTAATTTAAAAAAATGTCTCTGAGGAGATGTTACTGTTTTTGAATTGCTTTTATTCGGATTTGACTGTATTTTTATAATATCCTTTCCTTTGGAAAAATAGTAAATGAAATGAACGGTGAAATGTTCTATATTTAGATATATATATTATTAAAATATGGCTAAAATGTGTTATTTTAAGTTCAAGAATAAAAAAAAAACATCTTCAATTGATATCAAAACTATGTGATATGTGTTATTTTGTTAATAATACCAACAAACTTTACTCATTTTACCATTTAATAATTTGATTTGACGGATATAAGAAACTTTTCTAAGCGTAAGTTAATGCATGGAACTAATTTTATTCATTTTGTGTTTATTGCTAAAAGGCAGTCAAATCAAAAACAGAACTATAAGTAAACAAGGACTGAATGAAGTCAAACTGAACAACCTATTGATATAATGCTATCTGACTATATTGTTTAAGACAAAAAAAAATGATATAGTCATACATAATCACTTTCATCTGAATTAGAACGCAATAGGGACAAGTGAATCATAACTAAAGCACACATTTTGTCCTTTGACTTTTAATAAAGGTGGAGTAGCACATAAGAATACACTATGTGAATATTGTGGAGAGGACAAACAAAGCTGCAAGAACAAGGTTTGTTCGTATGACATAAAATTCAAGGTACGTACATCTGTTCAAAACTATAAACATTGAAATCAAACTACCTTCCACAATTTGTCTTTAGGAGGATAAACAACGAATTGTGGATAGGCATAATGAATTGAGGTCCAAAGTAGCCTTGGGAAATGAAAAAAACGGAGTTGACGGATCCCAACCTCCAGCAACTAATATGAATAGATTAAAATGGGATGACAACCTAGCGAAAAGTGCACAAATGTAGGTGTCAGCTTATTTATTATTGCCTTTAGCTAGTATACATATATCCTCATCAGGTGGACTCTACAATGTCAACAAGGTCACGATAAAAACCGACTTACACCATAATTTGATCAATGGGTCGGGCAAAATATAGCCTCAGCATGGAGCTCAGCCAAGATCTCATCAAGGGACTATGAAACAATGATTCAGGGATGGTATGACGAAGTCAAGGATTTCCCTCCAAGAAATGTTAAGGAATACAGCTCTGAAGGAGCAACTGGAGTGGTTGGTCACTACACTGCACTTGTTTGGGCAGCCACTACACGAGTGGGATGTGGATTCGTCATGTACTACGATGACATACAGCCTTCATTCCCCTATAAAAAGGTGAGTGATCACCTCATTGTTACTTGAGCGTAAAAAAATAATTTGTAAATATATATATATGATTTTCATATTTATCAACCCTCGTCTTTAATTAAAAAAATCTTTCTTTTAGTTAAGAGAACGGCGTCAACTCAGATTATATTTGTTAAGAAAATACATATAGTGTTATTTAAAAAAAAAAAAAATTGATAAATTATATTTTTCTCAAAATAAGTAATATTTTGCAAATAAAAAAAATATTTAGGCATGGTTGATCATTAGAGAGTGCTGCTTTTAAGCATGCTCTATAAATGATGATTTCTACATAAATCATCAGAAATCTTCTACTGTGTATACATATGTATGTTTGATGTATGCATATAAAATTCATAAATATTTAAAACCCATTTCTACAAAAACATCAATGCATACCATTATTTATAGGAATACTACATACGTTTAAATTTATTACAATGCCTAAACGAAATGATTCTTCATCATAAAAGTCACACTTTTTAAACTCTTATAATCCTTAAAGATGCAAAGTACTTAAACAAAAAACAAAAAATTTATTTGTGTATTAAAAACTCTTTTTATCTTCAATGAAAGCAAGTGAAAAACATTAAATTATTGTAATGAGTGTATTCTTAAATGAAACATTAATCCACTTTAGAGGGAGGGCACATGTCAAAAACTTGAAGAAAGCTGCTTTAAAAAGAGCATTTCTTTCCTCAGGATTATCTCTATATTTACTTATTTTCAATTGTACATCTTAAACATTTAGGACGAGTGCTCGTTAATGAGTTCTTCATAATTAATAACAGATATAACCGGTCGACGTTCATGTCAGGTCCAATTCTTTATACTCAAAATATGAGTCAAGTTTGGCAAGAATTGTATATAGACATAAATAACAGGCCAAGAGAGTATGACGTCTCAGAGACCTTTCATATTAGACGTCCATGACATTACATTTCAAATGTATCTCTCCCTGTGTGTTGATATTAGACTGTTCAGCATAAGTAGCTATCGGCTTCCCATTAGTCATCTCAAAAAGTTCCCAAGAATAACTGCACATCTGGTAGACGCTCGGTGGGATCATTGCGAAGGGAAAACTTTGTTTGAAGTGAATCATGAGATTATGTACAAGATCTTTAACAGACTCAGGTTTTACAACTTTAGATGAATGAATTAGGAAAAGTCTTATCAATACGCTTCTAATCAGCTATAAATGAATAAAAAATCTTGTTTTAAACTCAAGTTATGCTCATTTCCGTGTTTTCGGGAGATTATGTCCAAATAAAGAAATTCGTTACCAAGTCTAAAATTTTGAAGACTTTTGGAATTTTTTTAAATTTCTAGAAAGGTCTCATAATTTCGCTTCCAACGGGCCCTCAACCACTTTGTGAGAATGACAGAAAAAAAAAGTTATGAAATTTCTTCCGTATTTCTTAATTCTGGGCACACTCTGCCTTGTTGTTAGCCAACTAAATTTCCCTACAAATAAGCTAAATAAAACAAATATATGGTTCGATATAAAGGACTCTATCCTTAAAAAATGTGGTTGTTTATACCACTAAGTATGTAGATGGTGAATTTCCAGAATACTAATGTCAGGTAAAAACACTCTGCATAAACATAATATGTGAGTTTAGTACACCTGGTCTATTAAAAGTATACACATTTTTAGATGAATAATCTCTTTTGTATTTTGTGCATCATATAGACATAATCATTCCTAGCATTCTTAACAATATCATATACAATAACATAGCCTTCATTATCTATGTATGCATTAACTAGACCAACAGCATACATTTGTTTACGAGCATTTATTTATTTACTTGCTCTAAAGTTGAAATTTGTTAAGAATAAAAAAACAAAAACACGATAGGCAATCAATGAAGAACTAAGTTGTGAAAATAATACTTCAAGACAAACAACAACAACAACAATTGATGAGTCATACCTTTAAATAGGTTGTAAATTAAGTTTATTAAGCATAATATAAGTATATACACATATCTATAAAAAGTTCTTTATATAAACCATGCATGTATGTAATGAAAAAACACGTGTAATTAAATTACCTAGAAAGAAATAATGAATTATGCTTTCCTCATAAATTTTAATTTCCAGTAGAATAAAGCCATACAAAAATTAATATATTTGCAGATTATTAATAAACAATTAGGAAGTGAATGGTGTTTTTTTAAAAAAATTATACTGAAAAAATTCCTTTAAAAACTAGAGTCAGTGTAAACTTCTATGACTAAAGATGTATTAAAACTAAAATATAAAACCATGGATGTATAGATGTTTGCTAGTAAACGTTGTAGGTCTTTTTATTCCCTTCAATTCTAGAGTTATTTATGTACAAAAATTAATGATTTAAGGAGTAATTTTTTGAAAAAAATATCATGATTTTGATACTTTTTCAAAAACTTTTGCAATATGAAGGTCCATGACGAGTGATGGAATTACATTTCTTATTTTAAATTATGCATAAATTATATATTTTTAATCACAATTATTTGACTTTTATACCAAAAAAAAAATATCAAAATGATCAAATCGAGGATTTAAATTTTTGATACGAAATACGGTTTAAAAAGTAAAATTTTCACTTTGAAAATGAGTTCCATAGTCGTCATTTTGATTTTGACTGCCAGGGTACCTTGTTACAAGAATTTGAATAAAGTTACTGATTTTTGACATTTGCTTAATCCTTTGGTTTTTTCACCTATGAAACTGTAATTTAATAAAATTCTTATAACTATAGGATAGCTGTGATTAAGTCTACATAAAACTATCAAAAACCATCATGTAAATAAATATTGTTCATAAGTCATCAACAGGCTTTTTACTATGCTCGAGATTGGTGCTATTGCTTTACTAAGTATTTTTCTTATTTTTTTTACAATACAGTTAGTGTTTTAGATTTTAATTATTACATTTCGGTTAATCCAAGTAAAACAAAGAAAAAATATTTAACTAACTATTCTATAGGGTAATTATCTAATAAAGACATATATTTTGACAAAATCTATATTTATTTATTTTTATTGAAAATTATATCAATGTTATAAAGAAAATCAATAACACAAACATATCTTTTGAAAACTTATAAACCCTTCAACTATAAAAATGAAAACAAACAGGAAGGCTACAGATATTAGCTCTCAAAATGATGAATATGGTGGTTCCAGAGAAGAAAGCATTCTAATAGTTTGTCCCCGTAAGAAAATAGTCTCAAACATATGTATTTATTTATAATCAGTTTTAAATCAGTTAGCAATTACTATTCATAAATTGTAAGCTTTTAAGTCAACTTTTTTCGACAATGAGGCTTTACTCTTTCATGAGCTCAAAGTTGTCAAAAAAAATGTTTTGAAATGTGTCTATCAGCCATCATTGGGTGAAATATTTCTAGTATTAGAATAAAATAATAAAGTTTGAAGAAAGAATATGACAAAGTACATTAAATTAAATAAATCATGAGATGTGTGTTGCACAATTCCTGTTGTCAATTACAAATCAATCAGGATGAGTTGTTGTTTTCGTATCAAATCAAGCTCTGTTGTATTTTCCTTTGTTCTCAAACAAAACCTTTTAAATATGGATAATTTTTGATCCTAGCCTTACTTTTCCTCAGAATTGAATGATGTTCCATAAAATATAAACCCTTATTTGTAATTAACTTTAAATTTTGTAGAAAATGAATCTGCATATTTTCAAATGTATTCAAACAATTCAAATCACATCTCTGAATATATGTAACAACTAATTTTATTATGATTATTTTTTAATAAAACAAGGGAATTATGACATTGGAGCGGAATTAGAAAATTCTGATGAACAATCACTGCTAAAATGCAATGAAAGTTGAATAGAGTTAATTACTATAAAAAAGTTGTTTTAGTCTTTCAAGATTGTTTTATGATGATCCTATAGACGTAAAAATAGTTAGAAAAATTTACATATGTTAATTGATTTTTTTATTTTTTTTTATTTGTTCTGTCATTCAACTTTATGTTGTAGGGCCACCTGGAAATAGACTGTTCGAATCCTTGCATTTTTGTATAAGTTCATCAAACACACTTATTTCTACTAATTAATATAAATTAAAATGAATGGTCAATTTTAATTGCTTTGTAACTTGTCGACAAAAAAAGTCGTCTACTATTGAGAAATCATTCCTTTAAAGTGAGTTCTAGTTTGAATAATTACTATTTATCAATAAAACAAGTTCAAAATATAACATTTTCTTCAGAACTATAAAAAAATAATAGTTTTTTGCCATATCGTTCAAATATGATGGTTGACATTTGAATATAAAGTCAATTTGTAATGTCTGTACTATTAAAATAGGAATTTCTTACATTGATATTTGATCTTCACATAAAGAAATGCTATATTTTCAGTATTCTCCCCCCCTCATCCTCAAACAAGCCATTACATAATCAAAGATCTGAATATTTGAAATATTCTTCAACGATTCCCTTATTTTTCTTTTTATTTGTCAAAAGAAACCTTTTTTACAAACAAAAAAAAATATTTATTCCATTGGAAAAATATTAAACTATTCAATTTTTCCTTTTTCAGACTATCAACAAAAAAAAAAAAAGAAGAAAATCCAATATGTCAATAATAATCTATAAAATAGCTTCGAAATACATGGAAAGGTTTGCCAATCATTAATTCAGAAGAGCTCTAAATATCCCATATACACCTTACTAAACTAAATATCTGCAAGTATGGAATATATATCTTATGTGTAAGGGAATAACTGACTCCCAAGATGTACAATGCTCTCATTTCTCTATTCAGGACCAAAAAATTTACTTAAGTTTATATGATCGTTATGATCAACAGAGGTGTAATTAAGATAAGAATTAAGTCAAAAATAGGCTGAAAAAGATTGGAGGAAAAAATCGAATTTTAAGGAAAGAGTTTGTTAGAATTTTTCTTTGATACAAATTGTATCATATATATATATATATATATAACTAGAAAAAGCAATTCTTTAGTTGATTAAAAAAAAATATATCGATTTGATTTTTGAAAATAAAAAGGTATTTATTAATACGAAATTTCATCAAAATTTCTGAAAGGATAATTATGATTCGAATTATCCAATTTATATATACACACATAATATACATTTATCTTTACATAAATTTCTAAGAAATTAATTAATTATACCCATACAGTATCATTATGAGGATGTATATATAAAAAGAATCATAATTAAGTCGCAACATTACATATATGTACATAATTACAATCAAATTCGTTCTTATTTTAGAAAGGAAATTATTATTTTTTTTTTCAAAGAAAAGAGAAAGTAAGAAATACCTCAAAAAGGGGAAGACTGTCAAAAGCAAGAGTAATAATTTCTTTTAAAGTATACCATGAATAAATTGCAAAAAATATTTATTAAGATCTTTTATTGTGACTTTAAATGAGGGCTACTACATACGTACTATGAATTAATTGTTTCTTTGGAATGCATTATATATGTTAATTTTGTACATTTTTTTCCAACAATTTCCCTACTAAAGTACTATGTACAAAACATGATATTTTTTTTATTATTTACTTAAAAGAAATACATAGTAGGTCTTCTTTTTAATCCAGAGGGAATGTAAATGAATATAAACAATTTTTGAAAAGCCTTTACTCCTTTAAAAAAACATGTAGATTCAATTTTTAGTAATGCAAAACTATATGTACATACTTATCTGTATAGAGTAAGACTCTTTCGTAGGCAAAAAGACATTTACTTTCCTGTTTTCCCTTGAATTTAAATTTACAAAATAATTATTTGTAAAACAAATAATGTTGACTTCTTTAAAAATGCTCGTGTTTTTCTTATACAGTTTCTAAATAAAATATTTCTCTGTCCATAGATAACATATATATATATATATTTTTTGATTGTGCAATAATTGATAGAACGGACGGTTGAAATGCATTGTTTACCTTGTACAACAAAATAGTTAGAAACATGGGACTAAGGATCAAAAATAGTATGTATATTATTTGATATAGATTCTATTGTAGAAATATCTAATAGGTTGAATAATTTTTCCAATTAGTATTGTGAAAAAGATGTTTTTCACCTATGAGCTTTTTATTAGTTTATGAGTATTTTTTTCATAACGTCATACTTAGTATCAAATCATTAGAATACAAATTTTGTTTTTTTTTCAAGTCAACAACTCATTAGTGTTAATAAGGATCTACTCCTTTTGATATTATGTATAAATATAGAGCTTTATAAAGGGACTTGAATTGACAATCCCTCCTTGATTATTGTTGCCATATTGTTTCTACAATTTTTATCATCTACGTCATAAACAGGTTAATCTATCAAAAAAATATTGTTCCAAAGTGCATTGACGATCCCTTTTTGGGATAACTTAAGTACGGACATTGGTGAACCACACCAATGAAATAAGATAATTTACTATTAATTTCAAGACACATTTATTACTGAAAAGTCATGTTATGATAAAAAGTATCAAAGAGCTATTATAGGTTATATAAGTATAGTTGTTGTTGTTTTGTTGGTATTTTGTCAAGCCCGTTGTTAATAAATCGCACAAATCTTCTTCTAGATTCCAACATTGCAATAATAAAAAGAAAATTTAATACAAAATGCTTCAAGGAGTAAATAACTTGTTTCTTAGAGAATGTTGCTATTATTCAGTATATAAAGGTTTATAAGGAAAATTAAGTATAGATCTTATGACCTAAGTGACATACTACTATGAGCAAAAACTATCAGATATAAAAAATGTATTTTTAATCATCAAAATTCAATTCATCTCCCTCAAAAGTAGTTTCTCCCCCCAACGCAATGTACATGTGCCAGCATTTTTTCCAATTTTCAAAACAGTTACAAAAATTTTATGAAGTCAATAATTACAGAACAATAACTCCTGAGTTTAGATATACTATTAAAATTAAAAATCGGGGACTCAGTTATTTGAGTAATAAGTTATGTATCTCGAAAAATAGACCATAGATTCTAAAAAAAAAATTAAAAATACAGTCTGGAATGTTGATTTAAACTTTTTTGATCTCAATTAGTTTTCTCTAAACTACATTTTAATCATCCTCCTTTCAGACATTTTAAAAATTAAATTATAGGATTTCACTAAAATATCTCAAACACTAATAAATATTAGGACGTTTAATTCGGCACAGATGTCAGTGACAGAAGTGAGAACTAAAGCAATATTCATTCCTATCAGAATCCATAAATAAAATAAAATTTAAATTTCCCTGCATTTTTTGTTAAAATAAATATTTTCAAAAAAATCAAATTTACTTTTTTTAATAAAATATTCATAGTATTTAGTTAGAGTTTTTGAAGAAAGTATTTTTCGTAACTTTTATTAATATTATTACTATTATTATTTTTTTTGTTAGAATAATTCCTTGAAATTTTTTTTGTTAGAATAATTCCTTGAAATTTTTTTTGTTAGAATAATTCCTTGAAATTTTTTTTAAATCTACTATAGGCACCCCACAGAGCCTTGACCTTACTGATTTGTATGAAATTTATTGAAATAGTAAGAAAAAATTTAGGTTAATGACTCAAAAGACAAGATACGTACAACCTTGCCAAACAACCAAGAAAAAGTGTCTTAAAGTTTCTTATACATATAAACAAAGTATATTCTATGATCAAGCAGCACAACCAACCGAATCGAGAAAATATTCTTCATTTCCCATAAATAAGATTCAAGAAGGTGCTGTAATATATTAAAATAAAGAAGTGATTCTCCTCCCTAAAAAACTTAAAGACTGCTTTTTTTTTACTTTTCTGGCTCATTGTTCTAAATACCTTTCACCAACTCAGTCAATTTCATTCAAATTAGAGAGATCAATGTTTTGATGTCTCCTAGTATCTATAAAAATAATAAATTGGTTTTTATTGTAAATAATGTTAAGAAAGCATTCCAATGTATGTACATCAAAACTAAAATATATATATTTTTTATTCACATCAAAATGAAATAGATAGACGAAAGAAAAACTTCATTTAAATATATGTTCACAACATGAATATCAGTCAAATAAATAAAGGTTTAAAGAATCTAATGCACTTATCACTTTACTCTTGAAGGTCAAATTTCTATTATACGGAAAATTTGACTTGATTATTTTCTTTTGCTGCATTTAATTACAAATGATTCATCAAAATGTAAGTTATTTTATTGAAGAAACAGCTTCAGTGAATAGATGTATATATATATATATATATATATATATATATATATATATATATATCTGTAACTCCAGTCTATGTGAATACACATAAGCATATTAGTGAAATAAATATCTCATAAGCTTTACTGTTTATTCAATAGAGTTTTTTTATTTTTTTTTTACCACACTCCATATCGTTTTACACTCAGGAATGCATATTTATACTTGAATATTCCAGTCTGTCTAATGGTATAATTTGTTTTAATGGTTCTCAATAACAACAGTAAGCAAAAGGATTACTGATACTATACTAATAGATCGTTGAATAAGTGGTTTGTATGCATGCACAGATTTACTCTATAGTTATGTAATAAAATAAATTGAATTGAAATGAGGATTATGTAAGTTTTATTAAGTAAAGCATCGAAGTAATTACTTTGTTGATTTGTTTTTATTAACAAAATATTCTTTGGGGATGTTTCCATTATATTATTTTATTTGTAATAAAGTGAATTTGATAAATTCCTTAAGTTTTCTTTTTTACCCTAACACTATAAAAAGCAAAACCACATATCATTAAGCATTTTCATTAAGGCATCTTTAATTAATTTGATTGTGTATTAAATTCATGGTTTGAAAGGTTGTATTATTCTTAGATATTGCAGCTTGAATGTGTACCATGCTTATCAATGGATTGGTTAATAAGTGCCATTCATACTCTTCATTTATTTTGGTACATATTTATCTACATGATCTTGCAGCTAGAGGCTTTTTGCTCAGGCTAACTAGTGCTTTGCCCAAACAGGCAGCAAATTTTAGATTAATATTGTGTCAAATTGAAAAGTTAAAAAATATTTACGATAAGAAACTGTTGATATTTAGCAAATATTCAATAATATAAAAAATATATTAATTTGAGAGACAGGATATCAGTTAATGATTGATGACATTTAAGCCTTAAAAATTGAAAATAAAAACATATAACGAAAAAAACACAAATTTAAAGCTATATTATTTATTTTGGAAAGATACGTGCTAATTGGAAATCACTCTTCTATAGTAATGAGGCTGAATAATCCAGACATAATACTTTGATGCTGTATTTCAAAATATTTATTGTGAATCAATTCAATTTAGATAAAACAAAATAGAGGTCCTTTTAAGGGATTTTGTTCGGTAATGAATAACATCTTGGTTTTTAATTTGTTTAAGATAAAAGTAACATACATGCATATGTGATTATAATTGATGATTCTCAGTAGACAAACTTTATTTAAATCTAGGGGCCGTGTGAAATCATTTTTTTTTAAATATATGTGAAATGCAAATTTTTTTGCATTCTAATTAAGTAAAATATCTTGTATGATGTTCTACCATAAAAACATGAAAATAAGTGACATTACAATATTTCTTCCACAAAAAATAGATAGTTTTATGAATGAATTGCAAATTTTTTGTAATTAATGACTTCGACAACCATCGATTTTCATATAAATAATGTTTGTACATCATTAAATATCTCGATAATATAATTGATATTAACGAATATGCATAAAATAAAAAAAAAAAAAATTTTTTTTTGCAAATATTCTACATAAAATAATCTGATGAATGCAATTTTTTTTTTGGCAATTTATTTTGATTTTACCAACATATACATAATTATGTACCCAATCATATATTTTGAATGACTTCAAAAATCAACATTGATTTTTTACATGGTCAAATATCAAATTTATAATTTCTATATTTTTCTATTTACAAATACAAAGTGAATAATTATGAATATTTTACACATATATATATTTATTTGGACTTGTACGTGTAAATAGACAGGGTATTTTTATTTCTCAGGAAATTGTCTGGGATGAAATAATATCGAATTAACACTCTAAAATTTAAATACTTTATTAAATATATTAAGAAATAAACGTGAGTTTTAAGCTTGTTTTACCGATACGTTCGTATAGAAATATTCGTAGAATAGTAAAAACATGTTCACTGCTTAACAGCAGCTAATTTTTGTTCAATCAATATACAATTATAAAGGACAAAAGAAGTAGAATGAAGTTTGAAGGCTGATAGCATATGCAAAGTATATCTTGTTCTTAAGACCAATTTTTAAATGATTAGTTCTTGGTCGTCTTGAACCCTAAAAGTCTTGGTCTCAACTTTAAATACATAATTATTACTATTATTTTATTGTAGTGTAGTCGTCTCTTATGAAACCTTATGATCATGAAGTTTTAACGTCGTCCGCATTTCTATCTTTAATTTTTTTTTAAATTATATTTTGCCAATCGATGTCTCAGCCACTAAATTAATTAATTATCTAGTTAGTCTATATGGTATATAGGTACATAAATTCTTCATTAAATGAGGAGAAAAAGAATAAATAACACAAAAATTGATGTCTCTACTTATTAACTCTTGACTAAGTCTCAGTATTTTCCACATAATATGAGCCTAAATGGTGCATATCTAAGTTATAAATCTATGTAACTCTAGACATATAATCCCAAAAGATTTAGTACTTAGACTTTATCACTTAAATACACATGAACAAAATTATTATATGTGTTATGAAATAATAATAACACTTATGTGAAAATTTGCACAATCTGATGAGGTACATCAGATTGATGGCACATAAAAGCACCATGTATAGTATGTACTAGTCTAAATTTACCATTTTCTTATTTGCTCTTTCAAATGGGTTTTTATACATTAGAAGTAACCAATATAACCGTCTTCATATATGTACATGTATAAAAGTAAATGGGTAGGCTACAGTTGTTGATAATATTAAAACAAAATAGTAAAAAAAAAAAGAAAGAAAAGCCATATGGCTTTTGTAAAGCAAATGTTACATGCATTTATTTATAAATACATATAGCGTATAAATATATGCAAAAGTTAATATGGGAAGTGAATGTTCTTGCACTTTAGTTGATTAACATATTCATGCAGAATATAATGTCATGTATATGTCTTATTTGGATCTCTTTTGTCAATACGTGAAATAAAGTCGGAAATAAGTTGAAAAAATGTTAAATAGCGCTTATTTAATACATGATTTTTTCTGTTTAACTAATCAGATTCATGGATTAAAGAACTCAATTCCTGAATTGATGAATCAAATTCATCGTTTCATTTACGTCTAATGTGAACATTTTGTGATTATTTCTTCAATTGATAGCTCCTTTTTCAAGAGTAGGTTTTTCTATTTTCTTCACTTTACATTAGGAGTGAATGTCATGAGTAAAGAGTTGACAAATAGAAGTAGTTGTCAAATGATGCACTATCGATCATAAATCTATGTTTTAATGAGTAATTCAAGACACATATCGTTGCATCATTAGACATAATAAGTATATCATAATTCTAACCCTTAACAAAAAGTAAAATCCGATTTATTTTTTATTTACTGTAAATTTTTGTAACTTATTAGTATTCATAATTTTAATTGAATTAACACGATTTAGCTGTCGTACAACTGTGAACAACTTCTTACAGTTTAATGAAGAATGGCCTAGCTACCTTTTAATTTACCTCCTTAATTGCTCTTCTTTTTGAAGAAAAGGGGAAGAGATAAAATATCTTTATACCTTTTATATTAAAAATGTACATCTCTATAATTAATTATTTTGTATATTCAACAACAAAAACGAACGTGTAACGTACTTCCAATGTAAATATTTTCGATAGAAAATACTTTAAGTAATTTATGTTTTCATCACTTGATCAGACCTTCAAGCCCCATAATAGAACAAGGGATATAACAGAAACTCAGATTGCATATGTCTTGCACATAATTTTTCAATAATTATATTTGTTACCAATTTAAATTTTTGTATTTTTTTAATAACTAACTGTACAGCTTTTTGTTTATCTAAAAGATTAATTTTTCAAATAAAACTGTTCTTGAATGGAATTTATAGCATAATGGTATTTAAATATGTTATTAGCTTAATTTTAAATGAAAGAATGAAAGGTTCTTATTTAAAGTTGAATCTAAGTTTAATTTCTCTTTAAAATTGATTCAATTTTAAGACCACATTTGAGCAATCACGGTATGTTAAAGAAGGAAAAGTTTTTATACCTATAAAATTTCCTTTATAGATAATTTGAACTGTTTCGTGAAATATGTAAAAGACCCTTTGTTGACCAAACAAAAACTAAAAGGAAGTATATTCTTTCATAGTATAATTATATATAGACATAACATACTCATTTCTCCTATATAAGTTCAAAATACGTCGGCAGCACAAAAGAGTACATAAAATTAATGCAATTTCCCAAGAACTTTGTGATATTTGTATTTTATTTTTTTTTATTAAGTTTTTTGCCATCGTCAAAACAAAATAACAAGATATGTTGAGTATTATTTTTTTTTATATTAATTAAAAGATTTCTCAACCCTCTCCTCTACAGAAAAAAAAGTTTAATTAAAAACAATGTACCCATGTAATTGTAGCTATTCCTTTTAATTAAATTATGTGGCTAGAATGGTTCTCATTTTCAGCACAACGTACATATAAACAAAATATTTTTTTTTTGTAGTTGTAAATTATGTGTTGATAACATATGTAAATATATATATTTTTTTAAATCAGGGGTTTCCTAAAGATAAGGAAATGACAACATTTTGTTTTTATTTTTTGGATAAAGGTTCAATGACTACCAATTATAAGTACGTGAGCACCTTTGTCATAGAACAGAGATAATTGTTTTTATTTTTAAGTTGGTACTATTGTCACTGACATTTCTGCCCAATTACACGTCAAAATATTCATTAATGTTTGAGATATGCGTCCTTTTGTGAACAGTTAAAATCGATTTCAAATAGATAAAAATTTTTCAAAAAATGTCTGAAAGAGGATGACAAAAATGCAATTTAGAGAAATGTTTTTTGATATCAAAAAAGTTTAAATGAATATTCCCTTGTTTATTTCTCGCCATAAATAACTTATTATTCAGGAGACCGACCATCTGATTTTAAATTTATGGAATGGTATAACTAAACTCATCTGTTATTGTTTTGTAACTGCAAAAATTTGCAGTTACATTGAAAATTGGCAAAAATGTTGGCACATGTGCATTGCATTGGAAGGGGGAGGGACTATTTTTGAAGGGATCACATGAATTTTGTTGATTAAATAAATATTTTTTGATTCCCAACATTTTTTTCCGCACAGTAGTATATTAATTTACTATAAATATGAACAAATCACATAAAATTTATAATAAAAAAAAAACTATTCGATGAGTTTAGTTTTTATTAATTTTGTGATCCCTGACAATGTTGTTAATCCTTTTTTATCTTCAACTGTATATGTACATACAAGTAATAAAACGTTCTAAAAAGATGTACGTAAAATGTAATTTAGCTATTTTATGGCATCATGAAAGAAAAAGAATGTAAATATTTATTTGTTTTGTTCCATGATTCTTATTTTTAATTAATTGTCTATGACTCAAAGTTGATGTAGAAGATGAGTAATTTTCTTTGAGTACGGCAGAAACAAAAGTTTTACAATGGATTTTGTCATAATATGTATACAAAAAACTGTCAAATTATTTTATCCTTTAATTTATATAAATACATAAATACTGATTTTTAAAAAAATTATATATCTCACAAATCAGGGTAGACTATTACAAACTCTTTATTGAGGTAATGTAACTGCATTGTCTCATGTAAGATCCATGCCATAGCACACCTAAGTTTATTGTATCTAAATATTATATTAATTTAAAAGTTTGTATCTCAAGTTTCTATACGTAATCCGTAATCACAAGAGTAACTATTTACTCCTTTGAGTAATTTTGTAGTTATCAAATTTTTTAAAACATTAGTAATTTTACCCGTTGTTTAGATAAATGAATCAATGAAATTCTTAAGATTTTGTGAAGCTATGATAGTCATCAAGCAAAGTTGTGCCCTCTGTAACTGTATACAAACAGTAAAACTATTAGTATTTTCATACCTGTTAAGAACGACAAATGTTCGATGATAGTTTGTCATGATTCATACAAAGACTTCCTGGAAGTATTTATTTTTCTTACTCATGTTAAGTACATACGCCTCCAAAAAATAAATATAAAGTGATGATGTTGTTATTGAGCAAAGTACGGATAGTTTTCAGCCGATGATGACGTGTCTTTAATATCTCATTAAAACGGATCTGAAAGAGACATCAAAACAGTAAGAGGTGCAAGACTATGCCCCCCCCCCTCCTCCCAATAATTCCCTTGTTTATTTCAGAGAGTAGATTATATTTTTTTTTCTGGAAAGGGGTACCTTGTTAATCCTTTTACCGTCCAGGAATATTCAGTTGCCCCATTTCATGTGATACCCTTAAGAAAGATTTCGGTGAGTATATGTACATTTCTGAAACAACATGCAAGATGGCAATACAATCATGCCATACTAGTGACATATATAGAATGATCTGTATTTCAGAAATATTCATGCTCAGATCTAGATCACTTTATCACACACTATGTGTATCTAATTCCACTCCATAGGAGTCAATCTTTTTAATATGAGACAAGAATGATATCGAGGCATTTAAATGTACGGAATAATATTTTTTATTGATAATTTTAGCCGACTTTCTACGCCTTCTTGCTGCAGTGAAATCTGCAGCAGCTGATTTAAAATCAAAGATGGCAAGTATTTCTCTGCAACTTGCAATGTGTATCAGTTTTTTTTTACTTTTTTCTCTCCCAAGCGACTACACTGCAATGTTTTGATTCGGTTTTACAGAAAGAAACCTTTCATTGATGGCATACTGAAGACGAGGATCACACAAGCTACCTTAGTCAATTTAACCCACTCAGTGTAGATTTTTTAGTGCATTTTTAAGGTGGTTAATATATAATTCTGTCATCTCTAATGGGTTAACAGGCTGAAATGACACGTGAAAATTGCTTATTTGAATGCAATTTAAATTGTGGTTCAATGGATATTTTGACCAAATACTGTGACCGGAGGGGTTACAAAATGCCGGACATCAGTAGATTTTACTGGCCAAAGTCCAGTAAATTTAGGCTAATGGAATCACTTGATTTTTTTCTCTTTTTCCCCCCTAAGCCCCACACTGGTCCCTACAACTATTTAAACTGTAATGATTTATTCACAAACATGAATTTATGAATTTTTTCATCCTCAGTTTATTTTCAGGGATGTAAAGATTGCTGGAATCCCGGCGAGCGTAAAATGCTTTTTTATCTGCAAAATATTTGTGATCTATGTATTATTAATAGCCTTATCCTTACTTTTTGAGCATTCAAACGTCACGAATAAACAAGAATCATTAATATGATCTCTGTCATCAGAATTGATGTCATCTCAGGCGTTGTAACAATTTTTCATATCATTAGTTATTATCTTTGTTAACTTTATCATCAACCCTGCAAGTAACCTTTATAGCTGCTAGTGATAGGATATAACCCATCAATTCTAATCTTGCTTAGCCCATACCTTGGTTCCTCCTTAATCAATTTGTTTCATTATTTTCTCCTCAAAGTTACAAAATTTACATTACTTATAAATCAATGACGTAAACTGATTGAGTAGATTGCTACACGTTGATACTTCTTTCATTTTTCTATATTCATTGAGTTATGAGTTGCAAAAAAATTATACATCATTTTGTTTACAAAGTTTTTACATGTCTGTTTATATATGACTTTATTAATAGTTTGATACATGTGTTATATCAATTGATTATTCATTAACAGCATTTCCTAAGGGCATAATACAATGAATAGATGATTTATCTACTATGTATACATCAATTGTATTATAAAAAATATTCCCATAATTAACCTAACTTTAAATAAAAGGACATGGAATAACATTATGACATAAAATTTGAATGGTTACTATATTTGAAATCAATTTAAAAGCTACGCATCAGATGATGTCATACAAATATGGTAACTTTATGAACAACATATCTCCTGATGGATATCATTATAATGTCCTTGTCTGCAAAAACATGTTATAATTTTCAGAATAAGGAAAAGTGTTTAATAAAAGTAAAGATATTTGTTTGGTTACCAATATTTGCATATTCTTTTTTATTAATTTAAGATATCCAGATTTACAACATTTTCATAAATATATCTATATATATATAGGAATGGGACTTAGATACTGTTTTATGGTTGAAAAAAAAATGATTGGTACAGATTTTTTTTTCTTTAAATCATATTCATTTTTGCTAGAATGTTGTGATGAGAACAACTCCCCTAAAAAGAAGAATACCAAATTCCTACCTACATAAGTTTTACTCAAAATATACCTATACAATAAATTAAGAGTATAAATGTACTTATGATATTCTTATTACACTAATGCTTTTTTTTTGTTTGTTCCTTTAAATATAGAAAGTTAGTATTCTTTTTAGAGCGTTAATGCATTTTCTACCTCGAGTATCATGAATAGAGCTGTAAATTATAAGCTCTGTCGGTATGTAAAATAAGAAACGAAAAAAAAATTGACCCTGGTGAATCTAACAATTTGATGAATGTTTGGGAGGATAGTAGCAGAGTCAACCGTCATGACGTTTTACTATATTATCAGCTATTCTCATAATTAGTATATAGGAGTGCATTGACGTTCTTTGAGAATATCACAAATAAATCATATCCAGGATTATAAATTCAATCAACTAGGCATTAAGTTAATTAGTTATTTTTTGTAAACGTCGTGTATTACTCCATTACACCTGATTAATACTACTACATACATGCTATCCCTTCAAGAATTAAAGATTAATGACTACGCATTTCGAAAATAAAAAGTTATGTACAGATTGCTAACCGCTAAAAACAAATAGTCTAATGTCAATAGTTAAGGATATGACTTTTGGAGAGTGCAATGAGAGGGTGGGGAGGAAGGCTTATGTTACCATTGAATTAATTCTTTTATTAATATCAGCTGTCTGAATATATATAATTTTAGAATCAGAATATATTAATTATAATAATATTGCTATGATGAATATTGTTTGAGAAAAAATAATAATAAAATCTACAACTAATGGTGATAATAATCTTTTAATTTTTCCTTAGGATGTTGATGGTTAACCTTCAACAGTCTAACAAGAATGAAGAACAACACCAGGCGGTTTTTTTTTCTTTTATAATCGCAAAACTTTATTTAATCTTAACAAAAGTCCCATTTCTGTCAATGAGTAGGAATACAACTTTTGTTGAGCACGAGGAGACGGAGGGAGCATGAGTTATGATACTATAAAAGTCACACCCTTGTTAACAACACCTGCTTGTTATGATATGATTTTTAGAAATGGGCAAAATATTCAACTAGCGTTGAGTATAAGGAAGAAAAGAAAGATATCAGTTGGTACCCCACGACCCTGATATATCAATTTGAATTCAGTGTTCTTTCTATTGTTGAGTCTAGACCTTGCCACAATTATAAGTATCTATTGTGCATTGTTTAATACTGTCAAATAACAAACAGTTGATAAAATGTAGAGGCATCAGATAGTAATTGTGAACATGCTTTCTCACCTCAACAAAGTGCCCAATCCCTAACAATTTTGTTGGAGAGTGGGTGGAATGTATGTATTATCAGTATTAATGCTCCAGGAAGGACCTTAGTTATACATTCATAAATAGTATTAGGTGCAAAGAGAATACTATACTGATATTATTCCTTTATTAACAAAATCGACAGCAAATCTAGGTGATAATTCTTTAATTATTCACTTAGAGGGAGATGTTTCTCCCACAATGATCAATGAACAGAAATTCAAAAAGGAACAAAAGTACCAACTTTTTTCCTTTTCAAATCATAAAACTGTTATTTTTCTCTACCAAAGTCGCATTCTACAATACATGACTTATTTCTACCTATTTATGCTTCACATTGTAAGTTTTTGGAACTATCTGACGTTTATACACATTTTTAAATACTTCAAGTGTTTTATTTCAATCGACAGACGCAAACATTCTCATCCTTTCAAAAAAATGGATTTATTTTAACTTTCATATGAAAGAGTTGACAAAAATAAAATAAAGTATTACTAAATATTACTTCTCTTAATAAATAGTGTTCTTATTTGTTAAATTAAATGCTCCTCAAATTAAACTTCATTCTTTTTTATCCACAAAAATACAGAGAGTTCTTCAAATTATGTCACTTGGACAGTTAAAAAAAATAAATAAAACACAACGCTGACAAAGTTTCATGTCAATTACAATTCACAATTTGTACGTTTATAAGACATAAAAATATCCACTCGAGTACATTTTATATCAGTACAAAACACCAAATATACTGTTCAAGTCATTGAAAGTTTGAATTGTGACAAATAACACCAATTACTCCAACTCAATATCAAATTCTACCAAGTACAATATGGTCTGCTGTTCATCAATCTGATTTTTTTTTGTGACTAATCAGAATTTTGTTTTGAAAAAAAAGTATTATTAAAAAGACTTGTTTACAAATAATAAGTTAGAGCAAACTATGTTTTAACTATTCCAATTTACCACTTGACTGAATGCATGGTCCAACTCATAAACGGCCGCATGTTTAATCCCTTAAACTACAACTTTACATTTAAAGCTGAGATTTAGAGACTCAAAACGTGACCCGCCAATTTTTATAGTTTTTTTTTTTTTCAATTGTACCTAATTTTGAAGTAAATCTTATTAATCCAAGTTAACATTTTTCTAAAATAGAGCAAGAATGGACAAAAAAAAAAAAGAAACCTCGACTTCCAAAATGAAAAGGACAAATTTTGAAAAAAACAAAAAGATGTTGTAAGCCATGTATAGTTTTGCTAATTTAAGATCAAGCTACAAAACCATGACAACCATGCAAAGAATGTTTGTCCAAATTTAGTTGAACACAATAATTCCTTGTTAATTGTATTAACAAAGTGAATTCAGGTAGGAAGATTTTATGATTAGTTATTGAGTAGTTCAAGGTGCCACCAGCGTGGACAAAAAATTTGTCACGTAGCTACAAAAAATTTCCCAGGATAGCAGGTACTCACTTTTTTTTATAGTTTGGCAAAAGAAAATTTTGGGTAGCAAAAGTATGAAAGCTCATTTGAATTGACATTTACTTAGTGTCAGTTACATTGAAGTGAGAAAAGAGTCAACTGATGTGCGCATTGAAGGAATAGTACACCTTATTTTGTTTCTTCCAAAAAGAGATAAATAATATCGACCAATATAACACTAAGATCAATATAGCAAACTAACAAAACATTCATAGCCGTAAGATGTTGCAAATTTACTATTCAGTTATAGTAAACAACCAAATAAGTACACAACGCTCATGCCCCATTAAAAATAAATGAAAGTTTTAATCGCCTGTTGAGAATAGAATATGTAGAACAACAGACATGGGTCTCCACACATCATCATTTTTCCTCTAAACGTTTTGCATATGGGTCCAAGGGATTGAAGGAGTAGATTCTACTATTTATTTACGGGTCATGTTAAAAAATTTATAAAAAAATTTAGGGAGAGAGAGAGAAAGAGAGATACGAGTTTGCATGACGGATGCAAACTGTTACCAAAGTCTAAGGAATGCCTTACACTCATACAATCTCCCCCGTTCTTCTCTTTTACTCATAAAGAGCAATATCGTATCAAGAAAGATATATTTATTTTTTTCTTTTTACAAAGAAGAAGAAAATGAATATTTTACTCCAAAAATACTCTACTTAGTAGTTCTATCTTACTCCTTGTATAGTGAAGGCTTCGCTTGCTCCTCTAGTTACTTTTAAAAAGTGAATCATTATTCATAAGTGTAGTCATCAAAATTATAGAAATAGGTGTAATTTGTGTCAAGTGAATACAGGTATAGAGTACAAGTCTATTTTACACACATTGGACATAGCTATATCTATCGAGTAGATAATTGCAACCACGATTTTACAAGGTAGGGTTATCTACATATTCAGCAGCTGATAGTTTTGTGAGGGGAAAAAAATTGATAATTCAATCAATACCTGCACTGAAATTTGAAACTTTTTATCCCCCATTAAAAAAAAAATAGAGCTAATGAGGACTTTTCGTAAATGTAATTAATCTCGACTTCCTCTTAATGAAATAATGTATAGGTAATTTAACAGCTATAGATGGGATTGAAAAGGACCTCGTAAGAAAACACGTCACAAGACTCCAACATCAGCCCATAAAAATACTTATGAAATCATAATTTTAAAGGTGTATCTCATTCGTAAATAATAGTAAAAATGGTATACTTATGTAAATATGTAGATGTATTAAAACCTCATTTAACAAACTGTATTCGTTGGAAATCTTAGTTTCTTAACTAAAAAACTTTTTAAAATTTAGACCCATAGTTTTCTTCACAGATCAACAGATATTGAGTAAACTAAAGCCTTGTTTATTAGACAATATAAAAACAGTTCTTAAAACTAGTTTCTTATCTTTGTCAATTGTTTCTTAGACCAAGGGTATAATATCCTTTTTCATACAGCTTAAAAAGTTTTAACACCTTACAAATAAGTGATGTCTATTCAGCATGCTAAATGAGACCATAGAGTTTGTATAAATTTATAAAAATAACTTTTTGCGTACTAGGTTTGTATTAAATTGCATATAAGTGTTTCAAATAAAGTGCATTGATATAATGAGTGGATATGTTGTTTATTCATGTAGTAACATATAACTTTTTCTAAATAAAAATGCAATCGAGGACATACTACGTTAGTTTGATTCATTAACAAAAAGGGACTTGCTATAACTTTGCTCTGTAATTAAAATTAGATTTGGATGATTAGAGATGAGGAAGAAGAGTCCTTCTTGGTGAGTGTCAATCCCTCCAAAATTGTGTACGTTGGCTATTTGTATAATGTTTTTTTTTTTTAAACTGTTATTATTCTATCTTAATTCACTTAGGGGGCACATCTATTGAGATGTTAAGTTCTGCTATTACCAATGAATTTAAAGTGTCTAAACCCTACCCATTGGAATGAAAAAATTGCTATTAAAAACACATTTCATGGATAAGGATAAACCTATGGCCATGAAAAAATACAAATTTTTGGTTAAAAAAGGAAAAAATGACTGATACTCTTTTTTGAAGTGATGTTAATTATTTATTAGAACATTGAAGGAGAACCCTCGAGCTCTTCAGACAAAATTTATAGAATTTCGTCAATGTTAGTTTGAACTAGTGATAAACTTTTCCAAAAGGTACTTGCCAACCCCAATTTGTCAAGCCTTCTAAATTGTGAGTCGATGTATTTTATTAAGCCAACCTCTGTCAACATTTTGAGTTATACTCGGACATTAAAAAAAGTATTTTGAGCCAGGAATATACAGGAGTTTTCAAAAATACTTCCACATAAAGTCCAAAGCCTAAAAAATAAATTATGGACATATCTACCGTTTCCATGCATTCATATTGTTGGTCGAACTCAGGGAAACAAATTCGAATAGGTCTCACTTATCTTTGAGACAGCCCTATCATAACAAGGAGTTTTCAGATAAGTGGTCTTGGGTAAAATTATGGTACTTCAAACCTGGTCTCTGGGTAATATATAGTTCCCAAGGGGCTCGTGAATCTTGCAACTGAATACTTTGTTTTATGGAACATCTCCAATTCACTATTTAGGACGTAGCTATCTCCCAAAGATACTTTAGCACCCAACATTTTAGTTTCCTTTGCTACCTCGTATTTCCCCAACTCCATATCTCATCTAAAAGTTTAAAAGTAATTTGTATTTTGGATTATTTAAATATTATGTCATCCCATTCAGTTTGACCTCGTATACAGTTCCAAAGTACAAGACAGTAATTCCATCTTAAAACCTCTTCGATCTATTGTCAACGTTTACAAAATTAATGCATTTTATGTTCTTTGATGAATTGATCATTTTCATCGAGGATTTAGCGCTAATACTTATACAGATACAATTAGATCACCTTGACAACACTCTATATTCAGTTTAAAGCAGTTTTTTTTTTTTTTTTGTAAATTTAATGGAAGTTGCAGAGTAGAATTGCTACCACAACAATAATTTTGTCAAAAACATTATTGAAATCGATAGTCATTACTCCCAAATTTCTGTCTTTATTTTCAGCTTCTAATACTGATAAATGGAGGTACCTTTAGACTATTTAAATTTCATTGTTAGCATAACTTTTTCAACACGTAAAATAAAATGGCATAAAAATACAAAAACTTTGGCACAATCTACCTTATCTATCAAAATATTTCATTGCTTATGAGGGAATGACGAGAGATTTGGAGTGTGATTGGGATATATCTACAAATCAATAATGATTTGTGCAGCCTATGTGCCAAATAAGGAGAATCAATTGAGGTTCATACAATGTTATGAATCAAAACCCAAGTTATTAATACTATTGTGATCATTTTTATTCATTTTTGAACTAATAGCAGATATCATAAATTTGAATTTTACGCCTGACGTAAAATAGAGCGTGAATTTAATTTATAAACTCATGAAATTCGTTTTTCCTTCATCATTGTGATTAGTTAATTTGGTGAAGCAATGTCGAGGCGTGATCCATTAATGCTTAATCATGTAATGCTAGAGATTCAAAAATGAGTACTTAATTAACTATATACTAGTTTAATTAAATTCTTGGCAAAGTTTCGTAAACGTTTCAAAAATTCCATATGACCATATGAAAAATAGATTTCATTTGAGTGCAAAACAAATTTAATTAAAAAAAATCAACAAACATTTTCCATTACAAACACAGTTTTATGCTTTCATATTCAAAATTTATTTCAATTATATAAAGATAAAAGTTATTAAATAAAAATTTATAAATATATATAATGATATGAACAAATAAAGCAAAGAAAGTAAAGATTATTGAGTCATTATTAGCATTTGCCAAGTGTCGATAATTATCATCAAGCCTTTTATTTAATCTATGTAAACAAATATTTTAAAGTCATGTCAATAAACCGTTGGATTAGTTTATACATTTTATAGACATTTTTAATATCGAACTTGAAAGGTCATGTTTTTAAATTAACGAATTTTAGTCAAAAATTGCATTTGCTTTAAATATAGCAATACTTTTCTTTGAAATACACTTTGTTAGGGATATGTTTCCTGTTTTTTATTCGAATAGAGAGTAATGATATTAATTAGCAGCAAGTTCTGTTGCTTTATCCTTACTTCCAAATTGACCAACACACAATTTCTTAATAGATTTGAATACTGACGCAAAGATTAGTAAAGGATTATTGTCAATATACACTTTATTGTCCCTTTTTGGGCCAACTTTCTTGACTGCACTATGGTTTTGCTGCAAACTATGAAAAAAATGTTATTTTTGTTATCTCGGATCCTTTGCACACAAAAATTACTTCAGTTTTAAGAACATTAAAATTCATTTAAAACTTAAGAATTGTGTTTCGTTAAGTGTCAAAAAATATCTAGATCATCGTCTAAATGATTCGAGAAGTTGATTCTCACAATTGGTTAGAAGGGTTGGAGCCCTTTGGAAGGAAGCGAAATATAACTAGTAGGGGTTTTAAGGTAACACAAAAATCAAATCGTGACACCCGAGGTTTTAATGGCTCTGGCAATGAGAATAGTGCTAAAGATCTGGAGATCATAATAGAGGAGTATAACTTGCAGGATTTAGGCCTTACAAGCAACGAGCCTCCCCCTAAAATGACTTTTTATGGTACAAACAAAGTTGGGAAAATAGTAAGGGGTATGTAAACAAATATTTTAAAGTCACCCTCAGGAAACGAGAACTTGAAGTCTGTATTATATGCTGACGATGTTACCATCTTCTGTTCAGGCCCGAAAGAAAACGTAATGAGGTCTATTAGTTCAGTGGTTGATGTGTAGAGAAAATTCAAAGTAAGGTTCAATTAATGTTGAAAAACGATGGTCTTTACGAATTGAGAAGAAGATCTCAGGTTTCAATTTCAATAAATTCCAATTCATCATCGGAGCTTCTCTTCTTGGGTTTGAAATATCTACGTCTACTTCCTTTCTCCATGGTGATAGGCAAGATTATTTACAAATTAAGGAAGAAACTTATATGGGGTGGATCAAGATCCTATATTTCTAGAGGTCGCATAAATACGAATATAAGTGGGTAGGATCTTGGATCGACTAATATTGAAACTATGTGAAAAGCGTTGATCTTCTCGTGGTTTACAAGATTGAAAAAAAAAACCAATTATTTTGGGCTATGATAATTAAAACTATTTTTAAAGAGATACAGGACACTACTTTACAGACAGATTGTTTATGGGATCTTCTGAATTAATTGGGGTAGTAGTGAAGAAATGTAGTTACTACTGGAAGCAGATGGGCAGATCATGGGAGTCGATATTGAATAAAATTCTTCAAACCATGCATTCCTACGAACCTTTTAACTACAATCCAAGACTTATATAGTCTGAAGGAATTCCTCAGGAGAGAAACTAACTTCTGCTGTGCAATATCGAAAGTGCACTAAATGATTTTCCTTTGTTTTAAATACATATCAAAAGGACATGTTCGTTTATATAACAATCAACTTTTATCTCAAAGAAACTTTTGATCTCTCATACAGATTAAAAAGTTCATTATTTATTAACTACAGATTAGATGTACATGTTCATATTTACTCCTATGGAATAGGAGCAAGCGATTTATTATTTTGAATTAGGTAAAACTACGTGGGTATGCAATGAAATTGTGTTTTTATATTTATATATGTTCCTATTTTTTAGAAACTTTCAAATTTGTTATACAATTTATAGAAAAATTTTAAAATACTTTGCTTGACTCCTGCAAGCATCAAAAGACTTTAATTTCGCATCCACTACCTTTAAAGTGGAGCATTAAAATGAAAAAAAGAGTCTGAAACAAATCTACTTATGTTATTTGAGTTATTTTATGAACAGCTCAGGAAATGAATAAGTTTGTTCCAGTTACAAATACCTGTTCTTATTGGTGTTATACCAATTTTTTTCTCATTTTGAAGAATGTAAAATATTTATCATTATTTGATGAAGCAAACTTCAAATTTCTTGACCCATTGATTTTTAGATTTGGGGTTTTCACTTCAAAAATTCCAAATCAAACTAGGACCACATTCAAAAACATTATTTTCAAATGAAAAACAAAGCTTAATTAATCTTGCTTCAGACAAGTTTCTTTTGTACTTAAGCAGATGATAAATCAAGGGGTTATTTATGTATATCTAAACGAAACTCCTTAAAAAGTGTTTTTTTTTAAATGTTTATACTGAAGTTTTTCCCAACAATGAAGCCCTAAATAAAGGATTGCCACATATATAAAATTAGTTCTAAATTTTAAAGAAAATGAGCATTTTGATGTACGTTTATTCAAACTTCAAAGTTGTAACATTTCTAGAAAAAAGTTTAAATAAAAAATGCACTAAAACCAAATTTTGTCGGTACAAATTATTTACAGATTCATAATTAGCAATTAAAGTACAACTATTTATATTTTTTAGTGTAGAATCTAAAGGATTTTGTTGTCTATTGACGTGATGCAAGGGTCTACATTAGTCAATTAAAATAATGATTTTTTTTATTTGACTGGAGTAGAATGGATCAAAAAATTAAATATTTCAAATTTGATAATTATGCACGTTTTCTCTTAAATAAATGAGCCCAACAAATGCTTCCTCCCACAAGTAATCGCTAAATTTGATTAAAAGGAATTGATTATGGGTATATGCGGTTATGCATAAATATTGAAACATAAAGATAAGTTTTAAACAATTGTATCATAAAATTTAATATATACAAGATGTTATATCATTTGTATAGAATTATTCGGTTTAACGACTAATAAAATGAAATAGTTTGAGTATATTTTATTCCTATTTCTGCATTTAAAACAGACTTCCAATTTGTTGAGAAAAAAAAATCCGAAAAAACCATAATATGTACATCTTGAATATACGCATGTACATAAATATAACAAAAATCAATTTCTCCTTTTACAGACATGGATTGATTAAGAAATGTACAACAGAGATGTATATCTGCATTTTTTCTCTTTACTGAAACAATGCCTACATATATTATCAGGATAGTATTGTAAATGTAGAGTTGCATTAAATTAAAAGTTGAATAAAGTCAAACCTCATGAGCCCTCAGTTGAGTTGAACCTAGGAATTTGTATGCTTGGTCGATGTTTGAATTTAATTTTTTAAAGTTGAGTTTAATCCATTGTTACTTTCCTGGGGTCATTAAAAATGTGCTCATGTTATTTTCTTGTTCTCTCCGTGTTTTAACTCCTTTTTTAATGTAAACAACTAATTTACCCTCTTTATTCTAATAGTAAATATATCTAGCCTTTTTCTGAGCTGTCTAAGAGTTATTCATGAATTTGGCTTTTTTTCTATCGTTTTTTTTTGTTACCATGATAATAACCTTAAAAAAAATATTTTAATCGAAAAAAGCCACACTTTTAATTTGATGCACATTGATCTAAAATATCTGGTGTCTTTTAAAAATAGTCATAGTATGATGAATAACCTCAAGAAAGCTTTTATAATTTGAAGGGAGAGAGGGAAAATAATATCAATATGAAGGTGTTGAATTTCTTTTTCTATTAACAAAATACATTGTATTCCAATATAATAATTGATTCAGTTTTAGCTTGCAATTAGGGGAATTTATATAAATAAAAGTTGAAGGTATATGTTCTGATACAAATATATCTGTGTGCAACAAACACCTTATTTATCTGATAATTCACTACAATAACTGTTTTTTTTTTCTTACTTGTATAGTATTATACATAGATCAGGGTCAAGTTTGAGTAAGGAAACAAAAGTATGAAAGCAGTAAATACACTGCCTATTCCTTCTATTCAAAATCAGTTCTGTATGTCCCTACATACTTTACTTATGAAGTCATTAAGACAATCCAAATGATTTCAGCATACCAACATCTGTTTTTAATTAGTAAATAATTGTGTTAATTATATTTACTTATTTGATTTCAAATTAAATTAGACAGGGATTAATGAATGAAGTTAAACCTACCTACAAATATGTATGCATAAGGGAAATGATTTATGGGAGCACTTTTAAGATTGCATTAATCAATTTTACACCCTATTAATTGAATTTATATCTAATGGACTCCAATAGAGAAAGAAAGAAAAAGTTATATTGATGCATTTACGATTTATAAGTGATGTACAATTTTATTTTATCCTGAGATTTCAACAAAACTCGAATGCATTGCTTTTGAAACTTAGTATAATTAATTATTTGTATGCATAAAATATGGATAAGAATTACTCTTCGATTGATTAAAGAAAAGAAAATTCATACTCAATACTTTTGAAATATTTATTTATCCAAACTGAAACTGATCTTGTACTTTGGAATGCAAAATATAACTCTTTGCTAACCCCTTGGGGATAAATTAAAAAAATAAAAGTTTATCATTTTTATACATTAGAAGTTTTCTCATAGTTATTTGGAGCTTGGAAATAGTTAAAATTAAGCTTCTTGAGAAGAATACAATTTTCATATAAGGAAAAAATATAACTTTAAATAACATTATCTTCAAATTTTGCATATTTTGTTTACTTTACAGGTAAGAGCTGCTGGTTAATTCAAGCCTTTTGTTACACGGTGGAAGTTATGCTATTAATATTCATAATAAGTAAGTGATAAAATTATACAAAACCACTGATGATGTACATAGGTAGAACATTCTAATTTATTTATTAGTCATATTTTTAGCTATATTCAATATATAGTTTATATATATATAAATTTAACAAAGACCTATGATTTACATATATGTATATGTCTTGTCTGAAATTTCTTTAGTACCATGAATATTTATGAAAATAAGATTATTAAATTTAAATAATGTTCTATTTTTTGATAAATAAGTATAGCATGGCTATATAAATTATAGCTTTCCTTTTGACATAATTGCATTCATTTCAACTTTTTTTAATACTTAATATTAAAGTAGTATGTATTTGTTTAGAGATCAAAATACATTCTAATTAGTTGTTATATTTGCTTTAAATTATAATGTTATAGTAGGTAGCTGGGGCTATTGTATGATTACTAAGTACTTGAAAGGATTGTCACTTGGGGATACAAATTAAAATTAAAATTATTATCATTGATGAATATTATTTAGATAATATGAATCCCAATTGAGTTTTAACGCATTTTCAAGAAAATTGAGTAATAATTGTAGATTCAAATAACATTTGACAACATTGGAAGCTCTTTACGACCTGAGTACTCATGGAATATCAATCATCTAGGGAGGAGAGTATGGGTGTAAGATTGATATATATCCTCTTTTGAATAAATCTTGAGTAAAGCTGGGTAATATGTAGTAATTATCTTAAAACTAACTTCATAGATGATGATTTTAATGTTTGAATATTTATTTTGATTTGCTATTGAAGAAAGTTAGGAATAAAATATTTTAAAATCCTATTACACTATTAAGGGAACAGAGTTGACAGCTGACGAAAAAAAATACATTATGGTTTTTGATGTTCAAATCAAAAATGGATTTTTTTTTTTGCTAAATCATTTGATATTATTTCTTACTAAGAGTTATTTTCAGGTATAGGTAAAGAATAACAGAAGTAGATACATCACTTCTTAATAAAGCTTAATAAAAGAATTGTGGTTTATGCATATTTAATGAGGTAAAACTTAATCGATGCTTTTTTCTCCCTTATTATACCTAATTGAATTGTTTTAATCAACGAAATAATACAATGAAGTTGCCAAAAAAAAAAGAATCCACATAAACAATTTAAAAAGAATTTAGCCTTATTCTGCTCTGTATCTAGGTACATAATTAATACATATATAATATGTAAAATAAATCTAAGTGATTACTATATTAATGGAACGGTTCTTTACAAAAAGTTTTTAAGCATAATATATCAATTACAGTCAAACTTGTACACAGCAGACAAGCAGGGGAAACTGAAAAAGTGATCGTTTAGTACATGTAACCTCCTCAACCAGGTTTGCTTTTTTTTAAAACTATATTGTGAAAAATTGGGCATAAAAAAAATACATGAGCTAAAAAAATCAACTTTATCAAATAAAATAATATGTATTTAAAACTTTTTTTATAAAATATACACGAAATTAGAATAAAATTATTTTTAAATATAATATGTTTCAATATAGATTTATATAACAAAAATGTGAAATTTTCTTTTGTTCAAACTGATTAGCGACGTAAACATATGTCATGTGTGATTCTAATTTGATGACAGTATTTAGCATACTAATATTTATTCCATTGATTAAAAACTTTTTAAATTTTAATTCACAAGCTTTGTTAAAATTGTCATATTCATTCTGAGATAGAGAGAGAAAGAAATGTGTGTGTGGGGGGGGGGGAAGAGGGGAACAACCATTTATTTACACATTCATACATGTCTTATTGAATGTACCTGAAACCATGTATCAAATGGATCTAATTTATACACAATTACATAAAGATATAAATAGTTAGTACTCATCAGACCATATCCGAGTCACGGGGATTATAATTTATTATCTGTAATAATTAATTTTTCTATTTCAAACACAGAGCTTATGAACTCTTTGTACTAATCAGCTATTAAACGCTTAAAAAAGTGACTCTTGAAGGAGATGCATCAGTAATACAGTGCATTTATGTTATAAATACCCTGCGTGGGAAGTGAATATGACTGCTTAGTGCGGTGAAACACTTAAAACAGGTGACCGTTCGACGATATTTGACTGTATAATATAATTTTCTCTTCCTTTACTTAAATGTGTACTCTATGAGAGCTTATTAAATTGTTTTTACTGACTTAACATTATTAGACTGACACCATGTTGAAGGCACAACTATTGATATATATATATATATATATATATACATAGAATTATTCATTTTCTCCACGACAATCTTAAGAAAGCTTTATGGCTGTACATAATAGCTTTAAAAAGAAAACCAATAAAATGTGCTTTGTAAGATTTATTCATGTATAGTTTGTAAGTCTTTTAACAAAATATCTGACTTCCAGAAGTTTGAAATCATATGAAACTTTCTTCTACTTGAAGTCAGTCCAATAATTTGAAAGGAGACAAAGGGAAGAGCAAGTTCCATAGAGCTCTAAATACAATAAAAACTTTCTTGTCTATTATTTCTATTAAGCAGATTGTTCCTGGTGATAAAGATAAGTCAGTAAGGATTTTAAAAATCTTTTTTTTTTGTGTTGTAAGCTTTGAATATTTAGTTAATGTGCCAAATATCCTAATATGGATACATAGAAAATCTAACCATTTATATGTAATGCATGAATTTGACCATACATATTTCAAAAGCATATATTTGCTAAAACCTTTTTTATTAATGTTATTTTCAATTTGAATAGAAGAGTAAATTACTAATTAACTATTTCCGTGTTCTTAAATGTTTGTGACTATAAAATAATTGATCATACTGTAAAAGGCTTCTCCAAGCATCGTTTTCTTTTTTATTCCTGCAACCTTGGAAAAAAAGTTTGAAAAAAATTGATATATGTGGTAATTAATTGTTTATAAATATTGGTTAATGAGTCGTCACTTTTTAATGATTTTCTAAGCCTTTTGAACCCCTTTGATAAAAATACCCATTTTTATAAAGACAAATACTAAATTTAAAGCTCAAACTCTCATTTAATACAAATTAATTATTTGAGTACTGTATTAATCCCTGTCTAAATCTACTCTAATGATCTAAATTATTCATTAAGCTCATATTGTAATCGTTTACTTAAAGTTGTACAATTGTTGGGAAGTTCCCAAAAATAATCATTTTTTACAAAATGGGTTTTTGTTAGGATATCTTTACCTTTCAAATGAAATATCATAATTTATTGTCCACAAATAAATAATTCAAATATATAAGTAAAAAAATATTAATCTAGATCAAACTATGCCAAAAATTTTCAAATACAGATATGATGACTGTATATTTTATGAGGTTAAATCAAGTCTTTTACTACTAACTTACAAGTAACTTAATATATTTATAATTTTCTTATTCCTAGCAAGACTTAATTTATTGTTTTTGTTCACTATACATTAATGGCTCTTGGCATTAACTAATGAAATTTACAATTCAAAATCATTTACTTCAGTAAATAATATATATAAATAATTTGTATACATATTTTATATTGATTGTTATGGAATAAATATTGATTATAAATTCTATATTACTTTAAATTAAATAAAATATTAGTTATATTATGAACTAGTGATGTATTTAGCTACAGTTTGTTCTTATTTTTGTCTTAAAACTTCAATCTCTTGGTATCGTTGTTAAGTAGCAAAACCAAAGGAATTCCCTTTTTCTAAAATTAAAAAATAAAAGTTTTCTTTTGGTTTAAGGTAACAGAGTCTGTAACACAACACTGGGATTCAAATTTTTTGAAAAATAAATACAAATAAAAAGAAATTCAAAATGTTATTATAAGTCAATTTTTTTTTCACGCTGCTAATCCATTTTTTTAAAACATGTTGAATAAATTATGTTGTATCAAAAAAAATTCTACATAAACACATTTCTACCAAAACAAATGCACTAATTCATAAATCGAACTTGTACAATACATTTACTTATTGCAAAACACAAAAAAACAAAACAAATAAAACATTCATAATTTGTCTTTATAAAGTTTTACCAAATTGCAAATACTAATGATTAATAAATGCATTTGTATTTATTAATTTCCTTGTATTTCCTTCTGGATTCTTTTTAGAAGAAGGTTTGTTTTAATTTTTTATTCAAATATATGCAAATTGTTTTTGTAATTACTATACAGCAGTTTGAAATTTATCTGTCTAATTAAAAACATCTGTTTGTTTAAATAGAAATATTAAAAAAATGGCTATCATTTAGTTAAATAAAATTTATTAAAAACTGATAAAACAATATCAATAATTTTTCTAAAATTTATTATATGTATAAGAATGTAACATAGTCATTTGCATTACATCTCTTAACCTTTTCTTCAGAAAAAAAATGTAGAAAAAAGGCTCAAAATTATTTGGTAGTTGTACAATTTTTCAATAATAAAAATAACACACAGAACACACCCATAAGAGCTGAAAAAATCTATGTGTAAGTTATATATCTTTCAAATAAGATTAAGTTATTATATCTCCATATTTTTTTAAAGAAATCATTTATATACATATATAATTAAATACAAAAGAATAATATAATTAGAGTTTTTATATTAAGTTCATGCCAAGCTTTTATATGGATATTAATACCATCAACAACCATTTGGGTGATATCATAGAGCCTGCTGTAACGTCCCATGATGAAATTTAAATATATAATGGGGGAACTTTAAAGCAAAGCCTTCTAAAATATCTAGCTTAATGCTTACATCAAAAGAAATATATACCTACATGCATAATAATAATAATATATAGACCAATCATATCTGACAGTGATAAATTGCAAAAGTCTGAAAGTAATAAAAGGTAGCATTTGCTATAAATATGAACAATTTTATGAGATTTAACTTCTCTGGTGCATTGTGGGGGCTAGGAGGAATATATGGGTAATAACAAAAAAAAAACAAAAACAAAAAAAAGGAACGAGTTGATATATTGAGCTAAGAAAAAAGACTGAGAAAAAGGCTATGAATTTCTAAAAAATACAAAACATTCATCTTAATTCATTCTGTCCTTTATTTTTCAACTTTTCTTGAACATACATATTATATATATATGTACATTTTTTTGCTACTTTCCATTCGTCTCTCTTGTAATGTATAAAATGTACATTCATATATCAAGACTTGTAATAAAGACTGAAAAAAAATAATATATACATTACATATATTAAATTATATTGAGCATTTTTAGTGATATATTAATGAGGGTCATTTATATTATGTAACAATGGTTCTATCTATTCATTTATTACCATTCGACTCTTCTTCTTTTTTTAACAGAAAACACACATTATTAATTATTTTTTAGAAACACTAATAATGTCTTTTTTTTTGTGTGTGTGTACACCATTAATATATATATATATATATATATATATATATATGTAGTTGTTGAAGACTTTACTCGATGAGAAACTTGTCAGCTTCAAAAAGGTCTTTCAATTTCCAAAATAACATAATTTAAGTGACTTTGTTTATTCAAGTCTGTCTGTAGAAACCATACTATATAAAGATGTGAGCAGCTGTGACCGAGATTGAATAGTCACAGATTGACACTTAAGAGCATCACAGTTACAGTTCCATGTTTTCATTTATTTTTAACTCAATAGCACTTTTAAAACATGTCTTGGATTTCTCAAGCTTTTTTCATTCATTTATTTCTTTTTATGAATTTCTCATTGACTTTGCTACCAAAAAAAAACAAAAATTACCAAATTAGTTTTGTTGCATTATTTAAGGAATATTTGTCATGACTCCCAGTTTGAGAATCACGTCCCTATACACACGAGCAATATCCTTCCATTAAAAAATAACCACTTGCATAACTATTCAGAGAAATTTCCTTAACAAATAAATAAAACCATTAAGTCAGATATTTTTTATAATATATTGAGCAATCATTGAAATCTCAAAAAATGAATAGTACACTTACTACACTTTTCCTCCAGACTTCTAATACCTATATATGCATGAACCTTTCTCAGTGAAGAGTATATCCAGGTTTTTAAAATTAAGGTCATCGAAGGTTTAATATAGGTATATGTATATAAATGTATGATAGAAAATAAGAGCATCCCTGTTTTCCAAAACATAAATGCTACTAACGAAGACAAAGAATAGATTTGTGTACTATATGAAGGAAACTTAACCTCTCCTACCAGACACATGATGATTTTAAATTAATTAGCTACAATCATGACTCATAGCTACAGAGGAGATACCGATAACTGGACAAACTATATTTGTAATGATTATCAGAAGTAAGTTTGTATTTAAAATTGAAAACAACAAATATTATACATATATGTATAGTTATGTGTATATTGATGAGTTTTGACAAATTCATCTATTCTTTAAAGAATCATAGACCATTATAGTTATTAAAAAAGTGCAAACATAATTTTTATGATTGATTAAATGCATACTATGATTAGTACATACTCTTGGGACACTGTTATTTTGTTCTTCAAAGTTCACATGGGTAAGCTGTCATCCAAAAAATAAGTTATATGCGTGTTTTTATAGTCTTTGTCAAATATGCATAACTTTAATTATAATTTATATACAGATGTGAGCTAAAATCATCATTTTTGACAAAAAGTGACTCTTAGCACTCTCAGATTTTAAATCATTTTCATATTTACAAAAACATATATTTCAAGTAGAGAAAAATACGTGGTTGAGGAGACATAAATTCAATAGGTCAATGACTAAGAATGTAAATAATATGCAAAATGCCGCGTGCGAGACTTTGTGGAGTTGGCTCTTCGAATAGTACTTTTTGTTTTCCAAAGCTGCTATCATTTTTCCTTTATTACTGAGGGGAGAACATCTACCTGATAGTAAAGATCCAGGATGAAGGAATACATGCATTAAGGTTAACAAAGCAAATAAAGTGTAAACAAAAAGGGCTCAAGTCCTCGTATAATTATTATTACTTAAAAATATACAATTTCCTGACATTAATTTCAGTTAATTTTCTGCCTCTCATCTATGGTATACATAATGTTAGTATTTATTATTGATGTCTTCATTTGTATATATAAAGAAGAATAGCAGCTTGAGAGGGAAGCAGCTTGAGCTGTCATGACGACAGCTCAAGCTGCTTCCCTCTCAACATTCATCAAATTGTCAGAGTTACCAGGTTTCTTTTTATTTTACACACCCCATTTGCATATTGTTTACATTCCTATCAATGACTAATAATACTTCTTTTTCCAGATAAATTTCATTCCGTTTTGTCTATATTGTCACATTTGCAATTCACACTTGTTTTCACATAATTAAAATTTAATTACATGATTGATACAAATGTTATGAGTTTCATATTTTACTTTTTTTTCTCAATGAAAAGTTATAATTACTAATTATTCTGTAGAACATTAAGTTTTAAGTGCCCAGAGATTATCAATTTTATAAACATAAAAAATAAATAATTTTAATTGATGAAAATGAAATAATAGTACCAATTAGTAGCACGGGTAATTTAAATATCTGATATTAATTTTGGTATATAAAAAATTATGGTAGGTACTACTTAGAACGTGCAAAATCAGTTTGTACAACATAAAACTTCTACAAAACATATATCATATGGCTATATAAACATTTCTTATCCAGGACAAAAATATGCATTTGGAATTGTTTTTATATCTCTTTGAACCATAACTAATAGGTCTTCTAAATCCCTTGATAAATGTAATTTTTATCTAATTATCAAATAAAATTAAGTCATTAATTAAAAGCTTAACTAATTATTATTAATTTATAATAATAAATCATTTATATCAAATTATAATTGGTTTGCTTTTAGTTTGATCTTTGTAACCAAGTTTTCAAAAAATAATTGGTTTTTTTCTACTTCGTTCTTTATTTAAAAAGGATTTTGCTTTTTACATCTAAACATATACATATAGTAGAACTTTTTGAAACGTCATAAGGTGTAATTATGACAAATGATATTTTATATCTTGAGAAATGCTACATTTATGTATAATCTTAAAAGAAATATACATCAATAACGAAAAATTAACAACAACACATGAATTATACAAGCATACAACCAATAAGCATACATTTTTAGAATCAAGCAGTGGTAGTATGTATGTAAGCATATATTATTTTATAAGTACGTAAAACTACCAATAAACGGCTCTAAAATTAATGACATTATCATTTTACTAACAGTTTTTGAATACCACTTTATGAGGGTCTATTAAGTTATAAAACGATAAGAATATGGAATATTTATTTTGATAAAATATAACTTTATATGGCAAACATCAATTTAATGTGTTTAATTTCTTTTTATTAAAAACCTAATTTACCAGCTTTTTAGTGCATTTTTCTAAAAATATACATATATTATGATAAGAAATATAAGATAGGAAATATATTCTCTTCTCATTAAGTTGTGTGCATTTAGTCATTTCTACAATCTACTCCACCTATCAACTTATACAGCAACTTCATAGACGTTACAGAATATTGAAAAATCTAACACTATGGTGGAAAGCTCAGTTGTTAATCTATGTGATTATTAAACAAAATGGATAAATTTATTAAAAAAAATATATAAAGGAAAGTTCATTGAATGCCATTTTTTATATGAATAAAAGTTTTTTTTTTTTTGGTATAAAATTTGGTTGTTTATTTCTCTAACAGGTTGAGTAAATTATTGAAAACAAAGTTTGCAAATTTCATTTATCTTGTTAAGGTAAATTCATAGCATTTCAATTCATATTTCCTTGTGATTAGTTTTGACGATAATAAATTCCTCCATTTTTGCAAATGTTTGCTCAAAAGTTATTTGTATCTGTTATTAAAATCAATGTTAAAATTACTTTTTTATAAAAATTTAATGTTACATTGTGTTCAATTAGTAATTTACTTTCATTTGTTAAATTTTTTTTATTTAAAAAAAAAAGATATTAATGTATCATCTATCCTAGATTAGTTGTATTTTAGCAATGACATAAGTTTTTTCTATTTATTCCTCTTTGTGTGTTTACACTTTAATTACTCCAAAAGTTATCAATTACAAAAAAAGAAAAAAAAATATATGGCAAATTTTTCTTTTATATTGGGAAATTGCAAAATTATTAGACCTTCATTGCTTAATATATTTTGGCAATCATGACCAAGCATGTTTGTTTGATCGTTTTTTTAAACTTTTTTGTCATTTCTTTAACAATAAAATGAATTCAAAAGGTCGACACCTTTTGTAAGGATGACCATGCGAAACTTTTGATCAAATTGGTGTCATTTTTTAATTAGTGGAATAGATTAAACTATTAACACAATTGGATCCTCCATATTTTAGAACTCAAATCACTCTAAAGATATAAGACCAACTAAAAATTATGATGGGATTATCAATGATGTATTCAACTAAATAATATTTTTGCTTTTACACACTAAGGCCTGATAGTACTTTTATATTATTTATCTATTTTGTGAATTTTCTATTATAGATAGAAAAAATATATATACATACATATATATTGATTAGCCCTTCTGTCATGTTCCCCAGAATGTTTCAGTACATCCAAAACATGTCAGAAAAAGAATTATTAAATAAATAAAAAGTAATTTCGTACATTCCCTAATTACTACATTACTTACTGTAAGAAACATAATAATATTTAGTACAATGGTTCCCGAAAACAATGGTTTTATTCCAAAAAGGAAAAAAGTAAGGAACATAAAGTATAGAAGAAGAAGTAAAAAAATATGTATAAAGAACTTCAGTAGTTTAGCAAAGCATACAAAGAAAAAAAACCCGGATCAAGTCAGTTTGTAAATGTGTTTATGTGTATGTTTGTTTAAAATGTGCAAATAATAATTAGTTTGAGGATTTATGAAGCATTTTATCTGGAGCAGGGTCAAATTTACCCAAGGAGATGATGATATAAAGATATAGGATATTATTGCAAAAATGCAAAAAAAAAAAGAAGAAGCAAGAGTCAATTACATTTTGCGTCTTGATTACTCAAATTTAGCCCAGGAGAAAAAGTATTACGGGAAAAAATCATTGCTTAACCATGTTTTAATAGATTGTCAAATTTTAAAAAGGGTCAATTACGACCTGAAACATGGCAGTAGGGTTAATAGATTAGGAACAATTTGAATGTCCCGGATATTCAAATACATATAAAATCCAAACCCCACATATAAAGTACGTTCGAGCTAGTTCTTGACTTAGTTGTACTCAAAATCAACCAATGGATCTTGTGCAATAATTAATTGATATGTACTATACTGGCCTATACACTTCCCTCATGATCCAGATGTGAGGTCTAAAACTGTACATAGTCGATCTCATTCTTGCAACGAAACAATCTACACCTTGAGTACCTATTGTGACAACAGTTTTTTTATCTTATTGAGGGCCCTGTAGTGTAACCAAAGTACTGTGTAGGGAAAAAATCAATTTAAAAGGAAATTGAATTGGATGTGCTCTACTAAAGGAGCAAGGCTTGTATGTATGTATGTATGTACATATACATATATGAGAAATAGTTCCAAAGCATAATGGATTGATAGAATCAATATATGTACATGTATAAAATTATTTCGTTATATAAGTATAATTTATAAATGTAAAAATAATTTCAAGGTGTTTTTTGTACGGATGTACAAACAACTAGTTTACATTCTTAAAGGATATAAAACAATTTAGATTTTCTTTTTTTTATGACTATATATATATATATATATATATATATATATATATATATATATTTACTACTATCGATCTTTGTAATTTCATCACGTAGGTCAAAGGAGTTGTACATTCTATTTTTATTTTTATTTTTTTGCAGAAAAAAGACATTTTTATCAGAGAGCTGAGCCCTGCAACATCTATAAATATCTACATATAACGTAGAAATGAACCAATTGATGTTTGTATTTTTTTTTTCACATACAAAAACAACAACTACAAAATAAAATTTTAAAATATTACGCGTACAACTTTAAAAAATAAAGTCAAAGATATAATGCCGTGTTGCCAAGTGGATTTGAAGTATGTAGGTATTTTTCTCACGTTTACATACACAAGAGGAAAAACATTTTCTGTGTCAATACGGGAATGTATATGTACATGGCGGTATGTATTTATTTACATTAGAATGTCCTGGGTTTTTTTAGACCATTTTTTTTTTTTTTGCACTTCACCGATACATTTTCTCCTAGAAACAATAATAAAACCATATTGACAAGGCTTTAAGTTAATGAAACATTTTGTGAAATATACTTTTTACTCTAATATGGAAGACAAATATCCATTCAAAGTTATTTCAAATAACGCTGAATATATAATATTTTAGTTTTTTTGGGGTATTAGTATTTCGATATAACAGTTTAATTCCTTCCCTGACTAAACTTCTAATTTAATCACCTTAGTTAGTAAATTATTTTTTCTTATTTAAATTAAAGTAATCGCCATTAAGCTCTTCCAGTGGCCAATAACAGTCCATCCCAATTCATTTTCTTAGGAAAAATACTCCTTCAATTACCAATGAGTAAACAGATCAGTAAATAATATAAATAAAAATATACCCAATGCAATTATTTATAAAAATAAACTGGTTTTATTCACAACACAATGTTTAATCAGGACTCGTAACTGAAGGCAAATAACAACCTGATAACGGCTCGTATAGAAAGATACTTATTTGCAAAGTTACTTACATTTTGACATTCCACTGTACTTTGAAATAATGTTGTGGTTCTCGAGATCAGCCTTGGTCTCAGTTGAAGTCGTCCTGTTCATAACACTAATTTGAACCGACTTTTTTTAAAATAGTCCCTAAAACTTTGGATTGTAAGCAACTTCAATATCAGGGATTTATATGTAATCCAAAATTAACTAAAAGTTTACGTCTGTAGAATAAATTAAAGCCCATTTGATGGCATTTGATTGACATTTCTGTTCACTAGAATGGTTTTTATATACTAAAGTCCTTGCTTAAGGTGAGATGTTTTGCCTTTGACTTGCTATCAATCCTGGACAATATTTATATGCAAAATAGGAAAACGAGCTTTCAACGTCTACAAAACCCTCAAATCAAGTGTTTTGTACTAATAAGTATAGTGATTCTTCGAATAGTCTGGGCAATTGATTCTATGGTTATTCCAGCCTCTTTGAAGACTGTGAGTGCTACGAAATATTTTTTTTATTTTGTTCGTATATAAATAGAGAATTAAGAGCTGGGTAGGAACAGTCCAGATTTTTGAACCGAAATACAGGCAAAAAACGTTTATTTTGTAAAAAAAATTAAATATTGTTTTTAGAAAAAGTATTTCATTTATTTTAAATATTAGGAGATGTACGATGCAGGTGTTATATTTATTAAATAATTTATTGATCGTATTTTTTATTTTAAATATTTGGCAAGATAAAGCCATCATGGAAATATAAGGAAAAAATATAGAAAAATTACCAGGTATCTAAACATGTTTAAAAAGTAATAACTCCCTTTCAGTATAATTACTTGACAGGGTGAATTTTATTTAAAAGCTATTGTTATGAAAAACTATTTTTTTATTAATGAGTGATTTTTATACAGTACGACATATTAAAAAAATACTTTACAAATTGATACAAATTTCTGATAAAAATAAAAATATAACATATTTTGACCCCTCTCTATGTTTTTTTTTTTTTCAGTTAACATTTGTTTATTTACAACAATACATGACATTGTTAATAATAATGAAATGACATATCTCCTGTAAATGCTATGAAAATAATTAATAAATAAAATATTGAAATTATTGATTTTATAACATGATTTTTTATAGATTAATTTATTAAAACGTAGTTTGATGAATTTTTTTTAAAATAGAAATTAAACAAAACAATATTTACAAAAGAAATTTTTTAATACTAAAAACTAATATGCATAAATAAACTTTAAAAAATATGCATCTAATAAGCTTATTGATTAGAAGAAAGGTACTTTAAATAAAAAAAGTCAAATGTTGTAAATTATTAGTTTACATATTGCAATGTATTTTTAAATTAAGTTAAAGTAGATTATTTAAATAAATATATTTATAATATCAAACTAGATGATGATAAAGTTTAATTAATGGATATTTCAAACAAACTTTGATTTATTTAATAACGCATTGACTAATTATTATGACAAGTAACATATACTCGTCATGATGAAAGTTTGAAAATGCCAGTCACGAGTGTTCTCGTTTTATTTGAACTAAACTTCCTTTTGTTTAAAAATCTAAATAAGGAAAATATTATTTTGTAATTATTTATTTTGTCAAATTTTAATTCAATTTTGAACTTAAAATCTTGATTTTAATATATTGTATCTATATCTAATAATTAATTATCACCAACTCAACTTGTTTGGTCAACTTGATTATTGGTGATATTGATTAATATGTCATGAAAAGCAGTTTTACAAAATGTGACATATTACATATATAAGAGGCATAAACAACTCAATTTTATAAGAATAAATAATCTTTTTGCCAAACAACAGTTTTTATTTTTATTTTGAAAGACATTGAATGATATATATATCGATGATATATTAACAACTATATCTCCAACATGGTGTTACTCTCAGTACATTATGCAGCATGTGACATCAGTTAAAACACTTTATAGTTGGACACCAATAATGTTTAGCATGAAGTGGAATAAAGACAAAACTCATGACAATCCAGTTTTTAGGGTAATGATGGGTCCATTTATTTATAAAGAGACTATTTAAAGACTATTTATAGTTATTTGGAGGTAGAATTAGACCATCACGAAGAGCAAAGATATCCTTTTTTTTGCTTTAAGACTTGTTTTCACTCATTGTCATCATTGTATCGTAATTTTTAAAACAAACCTCGAAACTTAATTATAGAGACTCTTTACCTATAGTTTAGTCTATAAAATCTAATCTAAAGATTAGATGAGTATAATTTTGACAACAAATTTTCCAGAAATATCAAACACGAGTCTTCTTGTTTTTTATTAGAAATGGATCTTTCTATAAATTTTTGTAAGAAAAGTTATTGTTGATCAAAAAATACAAAAGTCCTTCAAATTATGACCTAATGATAGTTAAAATAATTACATCTCAAAGTTAAAAACAAGTCTAAATGAGGTTAAATGAAAGTCCATCAATCTTTAAATAAAATGTTGTACTTTTACTTGGAGTCTTGGCCAATATAAATGGATTTGGAGAATTTTTACCATGAGGAAATGTGAGTCTCAGTGGAAAATCAGTTGGGAATTTTTGAGAAAAACCAAATATTACCCTTAAACTCAGATTGACGAAATTAAGTTGCAAATAGAAAAAGCTCTTTTGATAAAGAATACTATTTTATGAGTCTATGAGATTCATTATTTGCAAATATTTTCTGAAATAAAAATAAATATTAGTTCATGTATCAATGCATGATTTAACATGTAGAAAAGTACATCTTTTCGTCCTCTTGAACTTTTCTTTTTTTCACTCCATGTAATAGATTTTTCTACTTTCATCTATCAAACCTCAAGATTTACGATACTAAGGAATGCTTCCATTCTTATTATCTACACAACCATAAATCATTTCTTCTTCTCTTTCAACAACATCTTCATTCTTCTTTGTTGTTGGTTTTTTTTTTATATTAGAGAACAACTGAATTTTCAATGTTTTTGAGGTAATATGTTATAGTCACATTTCCTTCGGCAAATCATTCACATTTTGGATATGTTCACTTCCGCAAACTTCTAAAAGATATATATATATATATATAGATATATAACATTATTTTTAGATATTTAATACCACACTAATGCTGCATAAGTAGAGTTGAATGGGTCTTAGAATTCAATTTCTTATCAGTCCCTTTTGTGATACCTCTCTCTATTGGGGTAAATGACTAAATCATCAAAAAAACAAAAACAATACAGCTAAAAAGTATTTGAAGTCAATTTAGTTTTTTCCCCTCTGCAAAGAGCAATTGAGAAAGAAAAAACAACTGTAAGGACAAGAAAATTTAGTACTAGGACCATGAGTGCAGTTGAACATGGCCCCTCCCCCCCCCCCCCCAAAAAAAAAAAAAAAAAAAAAAAAACTTACAATAACTATAAAGGATGTCCTTGAAATAACGCTTAGTTTAAAAACCATATCTGCGTATCTGTCTAGGACTCATTTAAACCTTCGTGTAAGTCGTGAGATTGTGTTAAAAATAAGTATAATATGATATTATGAATTTAATTATATTTACAATTGCATACCCCTGGTTGAATTGGTATGTTTAAATAAAGATTATATCTTCCTTTTTTACCAAACATATCTGTTAAAAATTACCATAATTGCGTAGGAAATTCCTACACAATATTTTATTGCATACGTACATATGTAAAGTCTAGGTATATAATTATATAATTGTCTACATCATATGTACAAAGAGAAAACTTTGTTCAAAAACTCTTAATAAAAGTTTATAAGTCTTCCCCCCCCCCCAATAGAGAAATTTTTTTTTTATGCGTAATTATATAAAGGTATACGTACAAAGTCCACACATTCTTTATAGCTTGAAGAAGAAAAACATTTATTTTTTTTGCAATATCATTTCTGTGCCTACAGAAATACAAATGGATTTAAGTGCGGTTTGTCTAATAATCATGTAAAAGGTAGAATACTGGGGAGTGTCAAATTCATGCCTGAGTTGATAATAACACTGAGAGAGGCCATATCTTCCGATTGGCAAAATGTATGAAATAAAAAACAAAAATATTTTACAGGTTTCCAAAAATTCATGCTCCTTGAGATCCCAGCAATTTTCACATTTCTACCTGTACATTTTCCTGTAGAACGCTATATATATATATTTTTCAATATATATATATCTGTGAGGAAGATGACAATTCGGATGGAAAAGGTCACAACCTTGGGACTTTCCTTTAACTATCTAGCCTTCTTGATCGCATAAGGACATTGCTCCTTTTTAGGAAAAAAAAAATCATGTTACTTATTCTTATATGGCCATCTTGGCAGAGACTGGACTTGTCATTTCTTAAAGCCATACAATTTTCTATAAAACTAGAGTTGTGGAAAATGAGAGATTCCCGGATAGTAAAGAATTCGCTCTCTAGATGATGTCAAAGTCGATAAAGTAAGCATGGAGAACTACATGTCCCCTGATGATGTTTGAACATTAAAAACAAAAGTGTTTGTCATTTTTTTTAAATACAAGTATATTGTAAATTTATCAGTTGACAAGATTTTGGGGTGATTGATGTTTGCAAGGAATTTCTCTTTGTTGACAACTTTAGTTTAAACAATACATGACTCACGGCTGAGATTTTGAATCCTTGATTCCACTGTTTACATGTATTAGTCGTTTTTTATTGAAAAATCAGTTTTGCTTTTAAGATTTTAGATCCATTGGATCAATAATTTTTCACTATATGGACTTGTGCCTTCTTCTCCATTTGATTATATTTGAGCATCTGCACACCCATTCTCATTATTTTCAAAGGGAATTTTTTTTTTAAAATATACGAGTAAGTACTTAACTTGCTTCGTGCACTCAACCGTTTCAGAAGCCTTGTCCTGGATCTATGACTCGGACAATTCATGCCCTGAACCCCAGAAGTCCTCCTTTTTTGTTGGACCCTTAACCTAGGGGATTCAAAATATACGTAAATAAAATAAAAACTATTTTTTCTAACTGATGCTATTGAAAAAAAAAATTCTGAAAAAAAAGTGTGCTACAATAAGAGGATATTCGACTCATAAAGGGAAAAAGAATAACATTTTTGAAAATTTATTTTTGTTTTTGAGTCAAATAAATTATTTTTCACCTGACCTAAAATCATTGAATATATCAATAAAGCATGGAAGCTAAAGGAAATATTGCCATGATGCAATTTAGCATTGCTAATTTTTTGTATATTAAATCTTCTAAATTATAAAAACTAATTTTTAAAAGTTCTAGAAAATTTAATTCAATATACCTGGTCAACGAGCTATTAAGTAGTATTTATGAATATATTTTACATTATTAAACATATCAAATAATTTTTTAAATTTCTTTTAGTTTTTTTTTGTTATTTCTAGTACGAATTTCACTGTTTTAGTGGATAAGTGAACATCTTGAAGAGAATAACAATAATATAAATTAAAACGAAAACTCATTAAGGATTTTTATGAAGAATATTTTTTAAGTGATCTTACAGTTCACATAAGTTTATTTTTTTCTTTCATATAAAAGTATAAAAGAAGTTTTATCTTTATTAACTATAAAATGCATCAAAACGAAATAGTATATTAAAAAAAAATGAATTATTATACTTTTAACCATTTTTTTTCCATTTGTTAATGTCATTAGTTGTAATGTGCAAAAATAGCCTACAATACAAACAATGGGTTAACTTTTATTTTTTTATACATATGAATATATTCTTTCATATTTAAATTTTTTATATTAAATGAAAAAATAAAAAAACCGGTTTGAGGTGTCAGATAATTTAATTATTTATTACTTTTAATACATTTGCACATTAATTATATGTTAATTAATTATAATGACTTTTTAAACTATATACATATATAAATTATATGTCGTTGTTAAAAACAGTTAACTACTTGGATTACGAGCATACTCCTTGTCAGAGAAGTGTTCACTAGCCATAATTCTACATAACAAAGACTCCTTTGTTTGCTTTTTTAAGAATAAATTGACAATTATTTCATGGTATGGATCAACATTTCTAAGTCATTTAATGATTTTTGTATTGGTGTAAGAGGTGGAGAGGTCTTTTTTTGCAGGGAAACTTCTTACTCAGGGCGTTCAGAGTTTTTTCCAAATTTAGAAAAAAGATCAAATTAAGGGATTCGCCTATCAATCAAAACTTATCAATAAAAACATTCTTTTTTAAAAAAGGAACAAAGAATTTACAATTCATAAGCATCTAAAAAGCATAGTTTGAACGACTTTCTCTTGAATTTGATCGACAAGATCTGACATTTTTCACTTTAAAATTAATAGAATGTTTTGTGAAAACAAATAATTATTATTTATGTCAAAATATTACTAACAGAAATAAATTTTTGGAAACACATAAGTGACTGACGTCTTTACGATATGTCCTTATTTTGATGGTTTCCTTTCTTAAGAAATAAATGTTGTTTTCACTAAATTTTTATTTTTTCAACGAAGATGAATGGTTCTTGCAATAGTATCCTGATCTAGGATGAGACGTATTGTTGACCTTTTTAATGTAAGTAAAGCAAGAAAACTTCTTTCCAATCCTTTTATTTATAAATTATTAGTTATCATTCAAATTAAAGTGTTTTGAAACACTCCAAACTCCATTATAATAGAGTTGTCCGATCACTTATAATATTTCGTCATATAATAATATTCTGCCTAAAAGATATCAAATTACATATTAATTAGGGAAGACGGTTAAAGTCTTCACTAATTAAGTCCCATTTAATATTTATGGAACTTTAATTTGAAAGGCAAAAATTTTATTTTTTTATTAGAGTCCAAATTATTCATACTATGATGAAACATTATCCATTTTTAAACTGATGTATTTAAAATAGGGATGTATCGGTCCCAATACTTTAATGCCCCGTCCAATTGTACTCTAGTTCATAAGAACACTTTCAAATTGGGTGTAAACACCGTTAGCTAAATGACGTCTTTAACCATAGACAACAGTAGCTGACATCATCATGAATCTATCTCGGGTATCTTAGAAGTATAAACATCCGATGTTTGTATAAATAATAAATATTTTAATTAATCCTTAATTAAGAATAATGACATAATAATACTCTTTCCTCATGCGTGAAAGCATTTGAGCAAGTAACGTTGAGACATGATGGGATACATTAATGCTTTAAAAGCAAACACAACTGATCCAAAAAATGGTGTATACTTTTATGTGACTTAAAATCACTTTATGTGCGTATAATATTTAAAAGGCTGATAATAAACCAACAAGTATTCACATTCACTTATTTGACGAAAGAAAACAATTTGTCAAAGACAAATTTTAATGATGTACTAAATAAATTGTAAAACTCTTATCAAAACAGTTTCAATCAACGACTCACTTATTCTACTTATACATTCAATATAATTCAATTGTACACATCATTTCAACAGGTTCAAAATAAATAATGTGTTTTTAGAGTTATTTCAAAATGGTTTTTCTTAGTAAAAAAATATCAATAAATAAAAAGTATTTTATTAGTCTTTTTTATTATTATTATTTTATTCATTTATATCTTGTATGAGTTTTTTTCATGTACTTACTTTGAGAGTATTTGCTTTTATGTATTATCTTGTTCCTTTATGAAGACTCTCAATTAAGTACATACATACATACTTTGAATAGGAAAATGTGTTTATAAACTAGAATTTTCTTCAAAAGATAATGTTATGTACATAAGTACTTTCAAAAAACAGTTGAAAATACTCTTGAGATACGTGAAAACGCAGTAGAAGCTTTAGAAATATACAAAATCTACTTTGAATATTTGTGTGTGTGGGTTTATAAGTGAAGAGTATAATACTCCGACAAGCTTTTTAATGTGTGTATAATTAAAAATTGATTCTATTTCTTTTATGGAGAAATAAGTGCAAATTTGCCATTGCAACACTTTATACTAATGTGTTGCTTTTATGATTATTTCATTCCATTCATTTAATCACTGTTCGAAAATAGTACAATTTATATTAAAAATAAATTAAAACTCACATATAAAATGAATAATTATTTATTTGTATATAATTTCATTTTTTTTAATTTGCCCAAGATTGCCATAAATAAGTTATATTCAACTACAAAAGAGTTGAAACTATAAATGTATACATACATTGCACATATAATCAATTGAGTAGCATTTTGTAGCAAACAAATTGGTGTTATGAATGATTTGCATTTATAAAACTATATTTCAACGATAGAAAGAGCTTTATTAATCATTTGTTTACCTTAATTATTACTAAAAGTTTGGTAGTACATACATATACTTTAATGACTAAGTGATTTAGCTTAAATATTGTTTTAATGAACGTCAATAAAAGGGTAATGAGTTGAAGTATAAAGAAAATCAGTTTCTATTAACATTTTAGTTTCATTAATTGTTATTTGAGAAGTTGAAACTTTTTATTCATTGAGATACACATTTACAATAATAGTTTGTATTGAGTAATTGTTCTCTAAAAGGGATGAAAAAATTCTTTATAATCAACTATTTTGTCCCAGTCAATAATAATTAGGATCAACGTGTTTAGTCATAAGAAGCTAAATGAGTCTCACAGATCAGAATCTTAGTCTATTTTCAGGTGGATTTTGTGGATGTGTGACTTAAGTAAGGGAACTCTAATTGTCGGTCAAGATGCTCTAATTAACCTTTTTGGAATGTGGTGTGGCTAGTAAACTGGAACTTTTATATTAATTTAAAAAAGTTTAGAGCCTTTTGCTTCCTTGACCTTCTCTGTTACCCTTAACATTCATATTATAGATATATACAGGTGACTCCTAATTGAGTGTCTTTTGTCTTAGGTTTGACTGTAAATTGAAGTTGGATTTTTTGCAAAATCTTGAAGTGTTGCAACTTAGAAACTATATACTGAGCATTTTCAAAAATTATTTTACCAATACAAGACATCACGGTAGATACAAACTGTAACCATTGGGAAGGGGGGGGGGGGGAGAAGCATCTCAATACGCAACTTTTTATATTGCATTTTTTTTAGTTAATAAATTTAAAATATTAAACATTATTGCTTTCCTGTCTTCTAAGAATCCTTGACGATAATTAATTATAGTTAAATTTCAATAATGTAAAATACAGTACAATAAAATAAAACTCACTAGCCTAGTTTTTCACATAGCAAGGTATTACTTTATTATTAAAAAAATATCTAAATAACTGCAATTCAAATTGCATAAAAAACCAAGGGAAAACTTTAGAATCTATGAAAAAAAAGAATAAAAACTAATATGTTTATATACTTTAATTTAAATAATTTAAAATATATATTCCAGGCAATTAAAAGAAGTACGATCCCTTAAGTAAAGTTTTGATACATATTTTTACATATGAGATATTATATGTAAGACTTATATTTTAATTATGTAGTTTTTTGATAAATCATTTAATAAAAAGTATATTAAGTTCCTTAAGAGAAAAAGTAAATGATAAAAAAATGTGATGAACATCCTAAGATTATATTAATAATAATTGTACGTTTTATTAAAATATAAAATGAGTATAAATATTTATATCTACTTAAACAAATTATGATTACATAATATTAAAGTATAAAAAATTAAAAAGAAGAACTGTAAGAAAAAAAAACCCCACTTTTGAATAAATAAATAGATATATGATATACGTATTTGCAAAAAAAAAGTGTGCAAATAATACATGAAAGGAATTGATTATATTCATATATCTTTTCTATTACATTCTCATTTTTATTACATTGAAAACCAATTTTTGTAGATAAGATGTACTAATATACAAAAAAAAAATCATTTTATTAACTTTAATTTAAAATAAAACAAATGATTTTATTAATTAAAAAGGCTAAAAAACTTTGTAAAAACATGGTTTTTATATTTCTTTTTTTCCCTCCAAAATCAAATGAAAAAAGCTTATAAAAAAACAGCAGGTATATTTTATGTTCTTTTCTAAATTTTTAGGATTTTCTTTCTTTCATACCTCTTAAATCATATTTATAAATACCTCTCAATTATATATTTGTCTACCAATATAAAATGACCTATCTTTTTTTAATTTATGAGTATAAGTAATATTGACTATATTGTCATGCCATGAGTTTTCAAAAATAGAATTCCTTCTTGGTCAGTTGTACATTAGCCTTTCAATTCCATACTCAAATCAATAGACATATATTTAAACATGCAGTATTTTGATACGCACACACAAAAAAAGGTATACAAATAGTTATCAGATTGATAATTATATTTTGAATATTAATGAAATTGGTTGACATTGGCACAAAGAAAAACGTCAAAATTTGAATATGTACAAGTTTTTTTTCTAATTTATTCTACAAATGAATTAACAATTTTTATTTTTTAAATATTGATATTCATACATGAATAATTTAAGTTATTCATTCATCTTATGGTGAGTTTGGTGTTCAAGACAAGTTAATCAGAGTACCAGGGGGTAGAGGGGCTGTGATGAATGTAACATCGAAATTTTAAGAAATTAAGAACATACAAAATATATTTTTTTTTATAAAATCAAATAATATATATGGTATGATTGTAACAGCATGACCACATTCTCTAGTTGGTATTGAGTAGAGGGAATGGAGTGTATGTATATTTAATTTTAAAACCTAGTCCAAACCACAATCACTACTGTAGGATATGAGTAAGATTATTATTTTATAGATGAATAGATTAAAACTTAAATCTATAGACATAACAACACATGTGGTACTTTGATACACACAAAAAACAAAAAATAAAACACTGTCTCTCATTATCGAATAGACTTTTTTTTAGCTATTTTGAGTAAAGAATCTGTTTTTTTATTGTTTTTTTTATTTTTAAATTGAACCGAGTTGAAATAACCGCATCTCTAAATTAGTCCCATTTGATTGATTTATAGTCACTCTGCTTTCTTTTTCAAATTTAAATATAATTAAAACCCATGTTTGTCTCATATTTTAAACATTCAATGCATGCACTTACGATTATTATTGTATGTATGTAAAAACTCGATACAAACCTTATTAGAACATTCTTGCATTTGTGAATAAATAATAAAAGATGCATGGAAAACCACCTACCTTAAATATTCATTTAAATAATGCATGAATGAAAGAAAAAAATTCGCAGATGTGTTTGTAATTAAATTAACATTCTTTGCCGCATAAAATTCATTTCAATGTTATCAATAAAAAATAAAAAAAAAAACTACAAAAGAAATGCTCCAAGTCATTAATTTAGAGCATAATATGATCAATAATAATGTATCCGTCCTGTTTTTCAAGTCTTACCAAGCGAATGCTTTTGCAACATTTTTTTTTCTTACTGAGAAAGATATAAAATACAAAAAGCTTTAATGATACAACATTTCGTATTTGCTAAAGAAAAAAATTTATAATTAGAAGGATCAGAAATAATAATTTAAGGTACGAAATGTAGAAAGAAACAATGGATTGGAAATATTTTCAATAATATGTACTACTTATGAGCAAAACATAACAGAAACTTGAATTTTTTTTTTTTAAGATTCCAATAGGGCTAAATTTTTTCATATTTAAGTTGGCACTCCTGTCACTGTCATCTGCGCTAAATTACACGTCAAAATATGCATTAGTGTTTGAGTTACGTGTCCTTTTGTGAACAGCTAAAATCCAATTTTTTGGTTTTTAAAATGTCTGAAAAATGATGACTAAAACGCAATTTAGAGACATGATTTTGAGATCAAAAAAGTTTAAATGGATATTTCAGACTTTTTGAGAATCCTTGGTTTGTTTCTCCCGATAAATAACCTACTATTCAAGAAACCAACCATCTGATTTTAAATGGACGTAATAGCATATCTAAACTCAGCTTTTATTGTTCTGTAATGATTGAGTTAATACAAATTTTGTAACTGTATTGAAAATTGGTAAACCAATGTTAGCACATGAGTGGGATGAAATGAATTTTGATGATTAAATAAAGATTTTTTGATTCTAGATATTTTTTGATTATAGTATGATAATTTATCTCAAGTATTTGATCATCAAAAAACTCTATTTGAAGTTAGAAAGCATAAATAATTTAACCAAGATAATGTTTCGTTAAAAAATTTAAATGTTTAAATATTTGAGTATCTTTTAGTAAAAAAAGTTTTTTTTTACATCCAAATAATATATGAATAAATTTTAGAAAAAACTAAATCTTTCACTAAAATTGTTTACATAGGCTCAATTTCTCGGAAAAAGGAAAGAATAACAAACAAACAGAGCTGTTTATAATCCAAAAATAAATAGGACACATAAAAAAAAATATTTCACGTGTCCAAATATTTTTATCACATTTTATAGTTGCGTGAGGCTCATAGACTGTTCTTCAAGTACCTTGTTTTTAAAAATTATCCCCACGTTTTTAACTTGTTAAATATCTGAGATGATATTTAATCTATAAGGATCTGAATTTTCCAAAACTTCAAAAGTTGCTTAAATTTTGGATTAGTATGACATCTTGTGAACAAATAGTGCACTAATGCAAGTTTCAATGTATGCAGAGGTTCGAAAATTTTATTTACATGAAATTATGGAAATAAAACAATCACTTTGAGAACCCATATCAATTTTATTAGTTTAATATTTACGATCTTTGAAAAAATTTAATGAACGTTTTCGAAGCCAAGTAGAAGCACAGTGTTTTTCACAAAAAATGGAAAAACTATTTTGTTTTTTTAAACTATGTATATTCTTTGTTAGCTCCTTATTAATTTAATCTGTTTAAAAAACCATTCAAGATTGTTGTAGGAGAGGCAAAAGGACTACCACTTATAATAGTTGTACATAATTTTTGATTTTATGTAGCTATGTGAGATTCTCTTAAACTTTTGTCCTTCACAATATAATTGGATTACCAATAAACTTCTAATATCCGCAGATCCTTTTTTCTTTTCTTTAAAATGTCTAATGGTAAAAGATAAAATAACCATTAGAAAAAGTATCCAAGGTTATACTTCAAAGATAAGAAAATACTTTTGAGAAGGTTTTTGGAAAATAAATTAAGAAAAATTACACTTTGAGGCTTCATGTTTTCAAAAAAAAATAATAGTTATGTAGGTTCAACACGTGTATTTTACGACTAGTAGTATAGCATACTTAGGTTGCAAACTTTTGTTTTTCTTCTTCTCATTATATGTTAGAAGAGGTTACTTTAAAATAAAAGGGAACAAGCATATCAGTGAAATATGTTGGTAACCCTTTAAATAATTAATCATTAGAAAATGACAAAATAATATATATATATAAAAAAACGTGGAATAAGATAAATGAACAAAGAAAAAAAAATGATGAAAGATCAGATATATTTGAGAACCGTAATATTTTTCTTTGCTTACTTATAAATAAATGATTCTTAGCCTTGAAAATTAGAAAGAAATATCTAAAAATAAAATAAAGAGACTTCCCTTGTTTGACCAATAAGTTAATTGATTCATTCTACATTAGTTTTATTTTTGCTTTAAACATATTGTCGAATAAAGGGATTCATTCACCACAATGGACTTGATATATCATTTAGAGATTGTATAACATAGTAGGGTTACTAAAAATTACATATTATGTTTTTTAAAGAGACATTATCTATTAATTTATGAGCTTTAATTGAATGAAGATACGTAATAAAAGATACCTCAGTCTCCCAAAAAATAAATTATAATTAATCGAACAATTTTTGTAATTATTTAGTATACGGAATTGTATGAAAAACTAAATTATTCTGGAAATCATTTTGAGATGGAAGTGAAGGACAAAAAAGTAACTCTTGTAAAAGGGTACACTAACAGGGAAAAACCCCCTCTGTACAGTCTATTTTTTCAACTAAAAACAAAGTCTCAACTGAAAACATATCATGACTCTTAATACAAAAAAATATGATTTTTTTTTTACGAATATGATTTAAAGGAAATTTGAAATCATTAAAAAAACAACTCAAGTCGATTTATACATTTTTCATAATCAAGGTAAAATAAAATAAGACAATTTCCTTTCTTTCTATGATAAATATATTCTAAAATAATAAAAAAAAAGAAGTTTTTGCCATGTAAAATTATCAATTTAAAGACCACTTCTAGATTGATGAATGAAATAAAAATAATAACTTTGTTATAAAAATGATGTAATAACCCGAATTCGGATTATGGACGTTTAAATATGGCAAGTTTGGTTAATCAGTAGAACAGTATCAATAACTTTGATTTAGCACATTAGTCAAATACCTTTGTTAAAATATGTTTAAGTAAGTTGCTAAATAATGGAGTAAGTCAGCTGCTTCATTATAATTTATGTACTATTGATTAAAAATATGTTCATAAACATTTGAAGAAAAATAAAATTGCTCTTAAATTTCATCAAAAAAAAAGTTTAAAAACAATGTTTTTCTGGGATTTTGTACCTATGGGAAAGTATTGAGAAATCTTGAATTTTATGTCGTCATAATGTAATTTTAATCAAATTAAATTTACTATGGATACATATTGAAAAATCACTCGGCTTAAAGTTTTTACCATTTATCTTATAATAATGATATGCAGTACATGTATTGATAATGGAATATTCTCCAGAATGCACCAAAATATTAGAATATACGTTCTTTGTACCAGTTTTATATGTACCTTATAGACTATAGTCTATTTGTGCATCATTTATTTTATATATTGATAATCGAAAAAAGAAAATAGGGACTAGAAATCCCACTAAAAAACTCATATATTATTTATGTATCAGGTAAATGATTTCTAAATCATTCCATATTGGCATTATTTGGGAGGTAATATGTGTTTCTGGCTCATTTATGAGTGCACTTTTGGTAGCAGGTTTGTTATTAACTTAATTGAGAACGCGTTTATGAAATTTTTGTATTTAGTAAAAAATTATTATTATCACTTTTGTTTATACAGATCTTCTTATCATAATTTATGATAAGAATTTTTTTTTGTTTTACTAATTTTTGTATTGAGTATTTTTATTTAACAAGTTTTTATATTTATGACTATAATTCTTGTTTCTTTCTTTTTTCTATAGTGTATTAATAAATATACATAATACTTAATTAATAAATACAAATTTCCAAGACTCTTTTCTAAAGTCTTAATTGGCATATATCAAAACTAAAACAAATGAAAATTTAATTCTTACTTAACTTCTTTTTGATGGAGGATGCATAAACTAATTTTGAATTTTTGAATAATATATTCTAGAAATTTATTAGTTTTGTTTAAATTGTAAAAATATGAACATATATTTTACAACATTTGTTGTTAGCTACCGGGATTTCGGAATTTAAAAATTGATTTCCCATGATTCAAAATCAGTTGGCAGTTAGCAAATTATTTCATTCTTATAATTGTTTAAAACGTTATATATACATAAATAGTGAACAGGAGTTTTGACAGCTGACAAAAAAAAGTAGATAGCTGTTATTGATGTTTTATATGAATAACATTGATATAAATTCAGAATAATAAAAATAAGGAGAACAAGTTATAGATTTGATTCTATTGGAGAAATTAATCACTCCAAAAAGAGTATCAAAAATATTTCAAATATCTGAGCATGGAATTTGCCATTTCTATTGAATGTTTGATGGTTGTCAAAAAAAAACAAGTATTTAATATGTATATTAAAGTTTGCTTTTCCCAAATTATAATATGAAATTTTCCTTGAGGTATGTATGCATTTATGGAAACAGTCTCATAACAGAACAATGATTTAGTTATAAATAAATGAAAATATTATGAAAATGTACATATTCTAATTGGATAAAATTCTCATGAAATATAGTTGGGTAAATATTTGATTTCATTTCTAAATATTATGCAATCAATTACATAACTCAATAACATTTTAATAATTTCTCTAAAAATGATGAGCAATTATCAAGTCGCAAATTTAATTTACATATATTATATGTTAGATGCATTTTTTGTTCAAACTCTCAATTTATTGAGTAATTTTATAATAAGTAATAAGGTAGTCATCAATTGAAAAAATGCTATAACTTTAATTATTATGAACCCTTCCATAAAAAGAAAAACAGATGTTTCTTGAATAAAAGAACTCTTTTAATTTTTGAATTGTTAAATGGAGTGAGTAAATCATTCATCATCTGCCACACAGTTAATTTAAAAGAAAAGAATTGTAAAAGCAACATAGCAAAATCTTAAAGTTATAATATCTAAAATCTAAGAAAAAAAAAACCTTTGATTTATATTCATTTTCATTCTTCTTTGAAATTGACAAGGACTCTTATCTAGCTATATAATGATGACACATAAGTAGAGTAGACGTTATAAGATCTATAAAATTGTAAAAACAATTTAAAAAAATGAAAAACATTTAAGAATAAAATCTTATAATTAAAAAATAAAACTAATTATTAAACATAAAACTTTTTTTTGTTGAAGTGTAACTCTCCCTAAGATATTTACAAATTTATATATGTATTTTTTGAAAAAATTTCCATCTACGTAGATATTTTTAATTAATTCAATGTTTCAAATACAAAAATGCAATTATTTTATGTATATCCTTTGATTTTAAACTATTTTAAAACCTATGAGTACAACTCCTTTAATATATGTATAAACAGGTTAAATAACTCAAAATATTATTTTTATAATTGTTTCAATATTGTATACAAATTAGATTCAAATTGACTGAATAAATTACACATACAAAAAAAACTTCATGCAAATATATATCGTGTTTTTTTTTTTTGTTCATACATGAAACGTTTTTATAAAGTTTTAAATCTTTCTTCAAAAAATAAATTATAATATTATTTTTTTGATGGAAATTTCCGCACAACAATTTCTTTTAAAATAATTCTACTTCATCCAGAATTTCAATACCCTGTGCATGTAAGTATGTGTGTACGCATACAAAAAAAGTTTTAAATTTATATACATACATATGTATATATATGTATGGATATTTATAGTCCAATATCACAAAAATTGAAAAATAAAACTTTACACTGAACTTAATTTCAAATAAAGATGGATTTTTTTGCTCCTAGTTTTTACTAGACTCAGCTTCAATATAAATATAAATGTACATATAATATATTATAGAGAGAGAGAGAAACTTTAGAGAATGGATATGGTACGTACATATATATGTATATGTATAGGTATGGAAAACATTGTGAAACAAAATGGGATACGTCCTCATACACTATTCATGATGATAGCATTACAACTCTGTTATATCAAATGAACATCATCCGATTTATATTTTTTACCATACCCTTTGTGAATAATTTATCTTACTGAACTAAAATTCAGCAATGACAGCGGAATACTTGTATGTACATTAAGGGACTGTCAAAAAGACATGGATTTATGAGCAACAAAAGAGCATTTTCCAGTCATTACTTGTATTCTTGCAACAAGCATCCCTGCCAAATTCCAGGCCATTTCAAACTCATCTATTTTGATGAAATAAAATAATAAAATTTGAATAAAGTGCCATGTCCTATGAACGGCTGGCTTAAAGTGCATTTACTTCTACGTAAGAGCTTCTTCTGCTCTAAAAATCATCAAACTCCGTGATAGTCGAGTTTTTGTATAACGCAGTTAAATTATAGAACTTCAATTATAAAAAAAGCAGTAGACTAAACCCGGATCTATTAGCTTCAAGCTTGGCATGGAGTCTTAAATATCTAAAAGTAACGATGTGCAGAAATATGATTTTTGAAATATGAAGTATTTGAGATGTCACAGTTGTTAAATTGGCAGTTTAGTCACTAGATATTTCCACAGTGGGTTTAAGGCTCAAGCAAGTGAACAAATTTTGAAGGTTTCGACCTGTTTCTTCCTTTTGAATATTCGTTTCACTTAGGATTTGATACTGCCTAAGAGTACATTCATTTTTATAAATCCTATGCTAGCCACTTTGAGCCCAATTTGTGTTGGAAGTCGTAGTTGAGTCTAAGTTGTGATCCCAACTTTGAGTCAGCCATCATCTGCAATGGTGCAAAAAATGTGGGTCTGAGGTATTTTCGATTTGTTATATTATCTAACTTTGAAACATTCATTGAATACATCTTAAGTATGCACAGATATATATATTTATTGAAAACTTATCAAGCCTCCATTTATATTCAACTCACCAAAATGCATATAAACTTGAAAACCCGAGTATTTTGCAGTTCTTTTTTTATCTTCTAAGTAACAGAACATGGGTCGCGTTAAATTTCCATTTGATATTTTTTTTTAATTAGGTCCAACCTCCAAAACATTTAAAAAAAAAAACAACTCAAAAACTAAATGATCAAAATAGTTAAAATCGTTCATACAACTCAAAAATGATGCAATGAAGTCCTAGAGTTGTATACACTTCCACAATTTTTGTTGTTGTTTTTTTAAGAAAAAAATTGTTTAGAAATAACAAAAATGTTTTAATTATGTTCGATTTAAAAAAATAAATAATTAATGAATAATCGGATTTAAAATGTTCGAAAATAAAGGTATACGATATAATTTTAAACATATGCAAATTTTATTCTTCTGAGCCTTTTGATCATTTATTTTTCAGTAAAGAATTTAATTAAATTGTCAAGGAGTAAATATTGGAGTAGAAAGTTTGTATAATTCCTTAATGATTTGTTTAATTCAAAACAAATCCTTTTATTTGAAAAATACTTTACTAATGAATCTGTTAAATAAATTCCTTAGTCGATACAAGGGTTTTATTTATTTATATATCTATATATTTTGCTCACAAAATAAATTTGAAAATTAATGAAATTTTTGTGAATAGATTTCACATTAATTAAATACAATATAAAATGAATACAAATTGAGGAAGAAAATTCCAGTGAAACATCATAGGATTGAGACTTTAATGGTGATAAAAAAAGTCTTAATATTTTTATATATGTTTAAAAAAAAAACAATCGACAACTCCAAATTAATTTGTACTATGAGCCCTCTGTTATTTTTCTAGGGTCTTTAAAAACCCTTTAATGATCTAATAAAATAGGGTTTGTTTTTTTCTGGTAAAGGCTCTAACTTAAATAATATATATTTAATAATATATCAAAAAAGACATTTTTATCGAAAAATGGATGAGATTCAAAGATTTAAAATGCTCCAAAAGCTCATGTCTACTCATATTTTGATTTGAAATAACCTTTAAGGAGAAACCAATGGTCATACTAAGACAACATGTATCAAAATGACGTAAATTTTTTTTTGGAAGTTTACAGAAATCGTTCAAAAATCTTCCTTATGATAATCGCACCCACTGTTGATAATTTTTCAACTTCAGTTGATGTTTCCAACTTTCAACATAATAGTTGAATATAAAATTTGACGTTCAACTCACACTGATGGTGTGATAAATCCAAAATATATAATTCAATCACTTAGGGTTTACTATTGAATTAACAACGTAAGTTGTGTCTTTTTTATTGATCATATTTATGATAAGAGTGAGAACCATTTTTGAAGACATTTCCTTTCTTGATTTTACCAGCTGTTACACTGTAGACAAGCTTACAAAAGTATTTTAGGTTAGTTTAGGCCTTTTGACTAAAACATTCGTTTCATAACTTCATGTTGGATTTCAAGGGATCTTCCTTTAATTGAAATTGTATGGAGATAATCTTTACCCACTATTTACAAACTTGAAATATACAAGCTCATTGACAATGCTGAGCAGTACAGACAAATAAACATGGTAAAGTAAATTGTAGACTTTACATTCGTTGAAGTTTAATTCAAAGAAGTTAAAAAAAAACCTCAAATTTTTTTATTGATATGCATAAACCTAAAAACTGTATGTATAATATTTAACTAAACTGTTTTAAAAGTTTAGAATTCATCTTCCACTTTTGTTAATCAAAGAAATTCATGGACTTCTTGACAAATATTAGTGGCATTTTACATTTAGCATTTTAATAGTGGTTATAATTTAGCTACATAGATACATATATACTAATATTATCAATATGAATATACACAATGCACATTAAATTATTCATTGTTCCGGATGAAAAAAAGAAGAAGTTTATTAATAGATATTTATATATATATATATATAAAAAAGGTTATCATTCGAACAAAGGATAATTTTTGACCATACATATAAATATTCAAGTCTTCATATATGGGTATACATATTATGCATTTAGGCAAAAGTTTTTATTTTTATTTTTTAAATAAAGTTATGAAGCATTATTGAGAGATAAAAGCCAAAATGAGTAATAGACTACTCTTCATGATTAACATTACTTTGTATTTAAAGTAATGTACCTCGTGTATAAATACTTATAGGCACTTTTAACTCAAGGGATTTGCCAACAACATATTTCAATGTCTTTTTCTTTTTATATTCATTGAAGAAGTTTGTTAAATTAATGATATCTTAATAGTCGAAAACATGAGTGATATCACAAGTTGGAAAGAGAAATAGAGCTTTAGGTTTCATATCTGATTTTAGCTGTAGTAGACGAACTGATTACGAATCTATGTACATATAATGTAATGCCATTTTTTTCCTTTTACACTTTTTTGTTACTTTGAGAAGTTGTTTGTGATTAATGTGCCATAAAAAGTTGTGAACGCCACCTTTTTTAGAGTTGCAATTTGCTTCAAGTACCCCGGCCAAAAAGATTTGAATACTGATGTTGTTATCATGATCAGGACTTTTTAAAGAGACTTCACTTTTATGTGATGTATCACCTACAATGTTGAGTGATACAAAATACTTTTGCATTTTTCATATTTTATCGTCTAGCATGGCAGTTTATATATCCTGGCACATTTCAAATATTATCATGGTGCACACTCGTATAGCACGGGTACATTGGTTGAAAGTCAATATTATATATTAATCTATGTAGTGTAATACATTAAACTCAATGAATCATGTCATCCTTCTTAGATCGAAAGTATATATATATTAGCTTTCCGTTGATATTTGGTCTGACTATTACTAACTCTGAATACGACATTGTTTTTGGTAAGTTCCTAGTTTTTATAGTTCGTAACTAGGTTAAAAGTACACCCACATATATAACTTCAAAACATTTTAATTATGTTTATAAAAGAATATCTAGTTTCAAGTATGGATAAAAATATAGGAGCCCTTACTATTGAGCTACACAGCACTTATATAAAAGTATAATTAATTACTCAATCTGAGATGAAAACATGAGTCATACCTTCAAGTAACAACCCAAGTCAAATGACTTGAGAATAAATTGGGAGGGTCTTGTTTTTGTGTGACTCTCGAAAATTTTTGTAGAATTCATTCATGAGAAGAAAAAAAATATTGGTCACCTTTTTAAAAAAAAAATTCAAGGTGTGTGAGACGTTTTCAAAGAATACATTGCTTTAAATAACTTAAACTAGTATTTTCAACCGTTTTCTTTCTTTTTTTAATCAAATTAGGACTTTTTTTTTACTTATATATGTAGATCAATAAGAGAGGGAAACTATTAGCAATGAAACCATTTGAAGCATTTTACATAGTGAACAACTATGCACTCTCTTAATTGGATATTGGGCTCTTTTGTGTGTTTCTGTAGCGGATCGAACTTACTATTCTCCCTAAAATGATTAATCATATTCAAATATTATATAAAAATATTTAATTTTCATTTTGCATCATTCATTTGATGAATGTTTATTAATATTGCATGTATGTAGTTCTAATAACTTTAATGAAATTATGTCAAATAAATATATGAATTAGTTTATTACATAAAAGGATTGTTTATATTCATTAATGGTCACAAAAAAAAGCATAGATATATAAAGTAAAAATAAGTGTTCTCTCTGGTTTATTATAGAGCTCCCTGTTTTGATAGATACATTATATTAAGTAATAGGTATAGTTATGAGCAATTTATGGAAATTATTTATGAGCAATTAACTTCATAGATGTTCTTGTTATGTCTTTTGATTAAAAAAAGGAAAAAAAAAAATTATACATTACTTTTGATGAATTATCTGGTATAAGTACAACTTATAAATGTATAAATATGTACATATATGCAATTTTTCAATTGGCTGATTCATAGAATCGCTTGTAGCTATTCACTTAATCTTTGTAGTTAATTGAGATATTGACTTGACTGGACACTTAATAAATTTGAATGACGTATTTAATTTTTTTTTAAACTTGAATAAAATGTTGAAATGTATATTTGGATGTATTATAAGAAGAAAAAAAAGGGTAATAATATGTAAGGACGGCCCTTGAGATATACATACATTCATATTCCTTGAATTTCCCATGTTATTTGAATTTAATTTTCTCTAATTGAAAACTCATGCATTTTATTATATTTGTGATATAAGGATTTTGTACGAATATATTTTTATATGAATCCATTTTCCTTGATTTCTATTCTTATGCTATCCCTTAGTGAATAAGAAATTATTCAATTCTTTTTTAATTATGTACCTTCTTTATTCATTTGAACTTACATTTCTTTTGCCTTAAATGTCTTCCTTGAAGATTAATTTTGCACAAATGAATTAATTGTTTCATATTTTGTAGACTATTACTAAATAATTCTATTCTTTTCCTAGATTTAATATTATGAAATATTCAACATTTTTCGTAATTTTATTAGGTGTACAAAAATACTTTGGTTATAAAATAGAATAATTTGCAATAGTGTAGGAAAATATGCCCCAGAGTATTGATATTTCCTCCCCCCCCCCCCTCATCCCCAATATTTTTATATAAAAAAATCTGTCAAATATATATGTTATTAATGAATAATTTTCCCCAGTCATAGTAGATGAATATTATAAGTTAGTATCTTGGCACACTTTAGTTTATAAAGTTTTGAATGCCTATGTTTTGAAGTGTCTGTAAGTTTTTAGAGAATTTGTGTGGAAAATTGATCAAAAATCTTATGAAAAGTGGATGTCCTTGACCTTATGACATTAATGCATTGTGATTTATAATAAAAAAAGTTTTCATACTTTTGAAGATTCCTTATTTCTTAATACCCAAGTTTATTTGTAATATTAGTATCTAGCATTTTGGTAGCTCTATGTTGATTAAAATAAGATGATAAATGCTTCAATATTTTTATGCATTTGAATTGTAAATATTTAATCAATTCAACATTCGAATACTTTTCCAACTCAAAAAAACTCTAAACCAATGTTTTTCAAACTTTTTCCTCCCACTCATTCAGATATTTCTCCATCATTCCCTTATGAAGCCTACCGCGAGTTGAAGAAGGCATGAGAAAAACAATTCACGTATTTGCCGACTCAACAAATACCCTAGTACTTACCCTTGAAAACATATACTGACAATTTTGTACAAACTTGTTTCGCTATAATGACTTACTAAATCCACAGTCAAATAATTTATGACTTGACTGCAGTTCCTTAATACCCCCATTCATTAGCTTAATTTGCATTATTGTGACTTAAATTCCTTTATATGCATGTATGTAAAATATATCCATTTAAAGACTTTATTTTCTTTATTTATGTTTAAAGTAATTCTACGATTTAACATACAAAAGGAAACAAAAGCAAGCCCCCAAAACATAGATTTATAGAGATGTTAATAAATGTTTAACAAAGGCTGAACCTTCAGGGACCATATGTGTGTAGATACACACATACGAATATAAATGTATGATATTTGATTTTTTTGTTTTTAAATATTTTATGTGTATAATAGAAGAGGGAGGTCACATATGAGTCCTGTTAAGTTCTTTATAGTCATTCATTTGAAATGAACCAACAATAAAATAAATAAAAACATGGTCCGATTATTATAGAGCAAGTACTATACATTATTTATTGTTGAAGCTATGATAAGCTTTAGCAATGTGTGGCCATATCTTAAAAGATGGGTGCGGTACAGTGCGCTAGAACATGGTCAATTTTGACTCAAAAATACTCATTTGTCACTTTAAAGTGTTAGTTGTATGTGAAAATATAGGGAGAGGCCTTAAAATTTTTTTTTAAAAAAAAGCGTTTTCTTGAAACATTCTTCCATAAAATATTATTTTAGCAATGTCAAAAAAAAACCAAAATCCCCCCAAAAATAGATAGCATTGGTTACGCATAAACAGTATACTTTTACGTCAGATTACATACAAATAAAAGAGATAAGATATTTTTGTATGAATTTATCAATTCAACTTATGCAGGTACAACAATTTTTAATTTTCGATAAAATGTAGATAATATTTATCTCTGTAGATGCCAGATGCTGATTGAAAAGTGCAAATCCATGCTTGTAAAGAAATGGTATTCCTGAAAAAGCATTAACTTTTATGTATTTTAATATCCACTGTTGTTATCTTTACTTTTATCCCTATTAGTAAGAGTGTGGTAAACGTACATAAGTTAAATTCAAATTATTTATCGTTAAGTTGTGAATATTCATACAATTAAGAAAAAGAGAAAATAGTTCAAATTAGTAGAATGAGTTAATTGGCTGTTTTATGTCAGTAAAATAATTTTTAAGCCTTTGCTTTCTATGTCTTTTTAGAAAAAAAAGTTGAGAGATGTAAATTTAATTAAAATCTTAGTTAGAAATATGCATGAAGAAAGATATATTTAATTTGATAATTACTCATTTTAAGTTATCAAAATTTATACTCCAACATGAACGACTCCTATGTATTTTTTTATTAACTACCAATTACCTACTTTTTTTGCCTCATCTATGAGTGTTCTCAATGTTTATTGATTGAGCAAGAATCAATTATTGTGAAGGAGTGAACAAAATTCCGACTCTACATGTTACATGACCAGGAGTTCATCCCTCCTGAAAAATTATTAGTCTACTACTAATTGACTTTGGGTGATTTTTTGAATGTTTCTTTTTAAGAGGAAAGGTTATGAGACACAATGATGATTTCTATGATGCATGGAGAATGATAAAATGTTTTCATATCTAATACGCTTTTGCTGCAAGAATAGTACAATATTAATTTGTAACGTCTTTGTGTGCTATTTATACATTCTAAGCACAAATCTGTTTTTATTTATATATTTACTTAGCATTATATTTGATGGAGCTATGTCTTGCTACTATATGACAGCATAATTTATAAGAAATAAGTAGACTGTGTGCATATGTAAATATTTATATTAAGCTACATAGAAAGTACAGTGGAGTTGAATGTTTCATATTTTGACTCATTCTAAATACTCTTGAGTTCCGAATAAACGTGCAGGTGCGAAATTTTGATGTCGACATGAGTCGTGCAGGTTCCTAATAATCGTGCCTATTGGATTTTGCAAAGTTTAGCACATCGAATATTTTTTACTAAGAAATCAACATGTTTACAACATCACATGTTCACAAATGTTCATACTGTGCACTCATTTTCTTTTTTGGCTTTGAATAAATTCGGGAAATCATCAGCGGTTTGTTTTGATTATTGTTGACAAATTACTAATAATGCACTACCCTACTTGCTTTTGCAGTAATTTTAATGTTGATTTTAGACATATCAATAATTTACATATTGACAATGAACAAAATCATTTTGAAAAAGAAAGTTGATTATGAATAAAAATTTGCAACAGAAAATTCTTTAAAAAATTGAAAAAAATTGTATGAAGGTAACTTTATTTATAAAAGCACGAATTTTTTAAATTGTATTTCGTTTTTTCTAGTGTTTCTTATTGGATTTTGAATAGTGTTTTAATTATAAATTTTACATATTTTGTATATTCAAAAATTTCTCTTTTCATAAAAGTTACAGTGATCAACAGAAAAAATGTTCTGAGATCATAAAATTTATGTTTGATCCCCTGATTCCAAATAGGAACTTATCTTCTCTCAATGAAATTCAGATTATTTGGGCAAAGACCATATTCTTGTTTTGCATTTTTGGTAATTTTAAGTTTTCTTTAAGGGCTGACAGTTGTAGATAGAGATAAATGGTAAATACAGGATTGAATGCTCTATTTTTAAAAATTCTAAAACCCTTTTGATATTGTATTTATCATGTATTTTATTCAAGTATTTTTTTTATTTGAGAAAGAAAAGAGGCTTATAGCTCCAATGTGAATAAATCAAGAAAATGTAAAAGTATTTTGTTTGATTGGTCAGAGTTGTAACCTTAATTTAATATAAAAAGCCTCTTCAAAGAAACTCTACGTAATTCATTGTCCATTTGTGATAAGGTTAGCAAAATATTTTTGGTCAAAGTTTCTTTTTGAAGGAAATTTATTGGAAATGTCCACATATATTATATTAAAGTGATCAAGAAGAATTATTAAATTTTCGAGTTAAATCCCTCTTGAAACTAAAGGGTCGAGTCCAGGATCAGTGTTTATTAACGAAGGAGATAAATCACCTATTTGAACCTTTTTCAATTCTGTATTCATTTTTCAAAAAAAATATTTTTTTTCTAGTTGTAAAAGCAATGACCGTGAATTACATTCTTTGTTCTGATTATTCAACTCTCCTCTTTTTTTTTTTTTGTTCTATTTTAAATTTTGACATTCAAGCTTAATAATATTGCAACATTAAATATTTTTTTTTCCTGAAAACCTTGATCAAAAAAGAGTAGAAAATATTTTATAAATAAATTGAAAGCCAAGCAAATCCTGATTTAGCTTTTTATAAAATATCATCAATCAATTCAATATATCAAATTTGAGTAGGAATAACATTATTAGAATACTTTGGTGGATGTTTCTCCTTTAAGAACGCTTATGCATAATAGTGAATGGAGAATTTACAATCTTTAAAAGTCAATAGATTTCTAGAGTTAGTGGATTGTGCCTTAATTGTTTGAAAAATCATCCTATGGTTTGTTTTAAATACTGTTGAAGAAGAGAATACATGGCTAAAGAGTATATTTCATCACAGTCTCTACCATATCTTAAAAAAAATCGGTGAAGTGAGCGGGAGGCAAGTTATCTTCCATATCTATAATTACGAGAAACAAGCATTTTGTGGCTCTTGTAGCCATTTGGGATATTTTTTAATAATTATAAAAAAATATATTAGTTATTTTGAATTTATAAAAACATAATACTTTCAAAATGTTAGTCACTGCGTCTAAAAATAAGCTAATAATGGGAAATTGGTGCTTTATCGATGTTATACCATCTAAATACCAAATTGAAGAAACACATTTTTTTAGAGTAATTTTTATGAGCTTCAAAGCTGTACTGAGAGTAAGCAAGTGTAGATATACCAATTTAAATGGAATGATCAGTGAAAAGAAACATTCGAAAAAAAGTACCATATTGTTCAGCTAATTTGGGTAAAAAAATAATTTAAAATCTTGTTCCCAATATGAAGTAATGGCCACTAGTCTGTGCCACATTCAGATCGATCTGTTATTTTGTCTGCACTGAAGGAAACAGGACAACTTAATGACCACTAATGAGTTGGCATATATTTTGGGCTTCAAAAAAGAAAAGAGGCAACTGCAGACCCGTATAGAAACTGTTGGAGCCACTAACAAAATTTGGATGAAAAAAATATTTTACTGTTAACTTCAGAAATTGGATATGAGGAAAAACTTACTTGAAAGTTCCAAACTTCATGATCTCTGCATGAACTATGGGTTAATAAATATTTCGTTGATTCATGTTTTTGTAAATTAGTATGCTCAAGTTTCCATACTTTGGAAATTGATGACACTCAATTTGTAGGGTCAAAGTGAAAAACCTTACATTGTTTCAATAGTCTTTCTCTTTCGCTTAAAATGCCTTCATAGTCTTCCGACTGACTATGGAGAAATATCTTTACATTTGCAAATGAAATGGCATTATTTTTTCGATGTCTGCGAGTTGTGTTGCCCTTTCATTTCAAATTCTGAAAAAGAACAACTTGTGCATCTGGGCTTTAGACAAATTAAAATACTTCCCTGGAAATCCCCTAAGGTACTGAAAGATATGTACTTAAAAGATGGTCTAAACTCTATAGAAAATGTCAAAACTAAGACTTTTGACTAATCCAAAAACTAATTCACCCCCTTATATTTCCATATTTCAACTTTTTTTTTACGCCAACTCGGTAAAGGATGGACTTTTTGCTTTAATTCTTTCCCTTGTTGCCCTCACTGTTCCCTTATGATGTCGGATTCATCTGATCCTTATCGTTTTCTATGAAGAATTTTAGAAGGACTGGAACAGTACTTTATCTCATGAAGTCTTCTCATTCTTTGGAAGTGAGTCCATCATGTATTTGTTCGTCATAAATATCATAGTTAGAAATTATCAAACATTTAATTAGCTTATTTATTTTTAGCTTTTTTACTTTTATTTAAACTATGATGCTATGAGTCAGATTTTATAGGTTTTAATCGAGAGTTTCAAGTTAAAATGTTTGTGTATATTTAACAAACTATTTTGTTATGACAGTGCTATGGAAATCAAACCTTTAATATGGAGAAGGAGAAAAGTACTTTTCACCAAGGGTATTAAAATTCGATGTTTGACTGTATAAAGGCTTACAAATGTATATTTTGATTATATTTTTGTAGAAAAATAAACATGTCAAAATAGACTATTTTATAGGGAATCAAATATTGGAAAAACTGAATTGCTATAAAACTTGAGTACAAACAATTTTTTTATCAAGAATTCAACATCCTAGTTTAATAAAAAAAACATTGTTCAAATGAATATTTTCTACTCACTTAAAGCCTCTCCCATGTTGCATATATTCATTGAATTTTTTTTTTTTTTTGCAACAAACTGACCATGTAAAAAAGGGTAAAAGCAAATATTTGCTATCACCCTTTCCATTTTAGAAAAAAACCTTTATCAAAAATGTAAATAAAAGGAGGATGTGAAGAATTTAATCAGGGCTTACTTTGTTCGTAGTGATTATTAGTTTTTACTTCTATGACATATTGGGTCCAAAATGAAAATATTTTTTTTTGTGTAACAAAAATTATTATCTCTATTTCATTTATATTTAAACATAATGAAAGGAAAGCCACACAACGATTCCTCCATAACTTCTGACATAACTTTCTAAATAAACTACAAGTCAATTTGTAGGACAACCCAATATTTAGTCTATAAGTATTATCAAACTATTTATGACATCATATCATGTGTTTTAGTTACTCATTCAGCAGGATTACAGAAATTTTTACATCTCTAGTTATGTTATTTCATTCTTTTGTCTTCTTCTCTTTTCGTCTGTAAAACAAACCCTTTTCCAATTTATGAATGAAGCTTTCATTTTGTATTCTGATACGACTTTTTAAAAAAATCATTCAGAGAAGAAAAGAATATAAAAAAAATTTGGTGTTTAAAGTTTTATGGACTCATACATTGTACGATTTATTCCATTTATCTTCCACCTAAAGAAAAGAAAATATTGACTAGGAAGTTCTTGTTTTTATATTATAACGAAGTCCTTTAAATACAAAAGAAAAGGAATACACAGTGTATTGTATAAAAAACTATCTAAAAGGAGTGGACACGGATTCAAAAATATTTTACTCCGGTATAGAACATTAATTATATAAATGATTAAAAGAATTTTATATTCTTTTTGTGATATATGAAATGTACTTTTGAAGATATAGGTATACATTAATTAAATTGATAGGTATCATCATTTAATGTAAGCTTCAAAGTAATTTGTGAAAAAAAAAAAAAAAAAAATGAAAGCCTAGATAAGAACATACAAATTTGATAACAGGAACTTCTTCAAATACAAATATTGATCATTGTACACTGTTGAATATCTTGTAAATAGTTTTTGCATTTCTTTAGCAACAAGAAAATATTAAATTGTTCGTTAAGTTTTTAGCTTTTAGTAGACCAATTAATTCATTAATTTGTTTGAGTAAAAATAATACTTTTTACAAAAGTATTGATGATTGAATGGTTTGCCAATATCTTCAATGGAGACTTGAAAAAAGAGAAAATTCATTTGCAGTATCCACATAATAAGTTTATTTAAACTTGATCAACAATCATATTCAAATCATTTTTGATTAGTATGATGTAGACAGTTCTTTCGATCAGAGGATATAAACATCATTGTAGATTGTCCCAAACTTCTTATAACTTATTCAGAATATATTGCTCTATGTTACTTGTCAGACTTCCATTACCGAAAAGTCGAACAGCCTTATACGCTATGGTCTGAATATAATTGGATGCTGATATCAAAATATTTTGTATCAATTCTGTTTACTAAGTTAAAAACAATATATAGAGAGGCAAATATTTGTCCCATTCATGATTTAGAATTCGCTAAGGAATAATTAACGATGAGTTGAACTTAAAACTTTCACGTATATAGTTCTTAGTTACACTTGGGATTTAACAAGTATGACCGAACTCGAAATGAGTATTCGAATGAGATTAAAATGCTACAAGGAGTATTTATACTAGATATTTTTAGGATATTTAATTTATTGATTTTAAAGAGCAACGCTCACATATTTTTCAGTTTTATAGAAAAATACGAATTGTAAAAATTTTCTTTACTCAAGTTTAATCAAATTCAAGTATGTCTATGTGTATATGGTTTTATCTTTTGTATGAGTCTGAAAAAAGGGCTTTTTTTTTTTAGTACTTCCCCAGGGTTGAAATGGAAAAAATGATATAAATTTTATTATTTTTGAAAAAAAACAAAAATATTTTTTTTGTCATCTCTATTCCATTTTCTCTTTAAATTCGTTAATAATTAATAACAAAGTTATTTTTAGTAGCAAACCTAAAGCATGAACTGTAATATTAAAAATCCTTCTAATAACTAATAATGTATGACAATATTTGTATCAACTTTTTTATAATTATCTCAAAACTATGTACGAAAAACAAAAAAAGTTTCAATTTGTCTTGATTGACTACGCCAAAGAGTGGTGGAGTATTTTTTAATCTCACTTATCTAATCCTAAAAGCAAATTTTTCCAAATTGAAGAGAAAAAAAAATTTACCATCTAAAATGTTTTCCCCCTTGTATAAATATTTTTCAAAAATTACATTAACGGAACATTAAATCCATTTAATTCCTTTTATGTATATATATACATATATTGTTAAAAGCATTGAATTTTATTTTATTTTTTTTTAAAACGAGAAGTGTTTGTTGACAATATCTTATTTCATCTTTCAAATTTGTGATTTTTCAATAAAAAATATTGAATATATATCAACGTAGTTGGAGTCCTTGAAGAATATTCACTGTACATGTAATATCGAAAAAAAAATACATATTTAGATAAGAATAAACACTAAAGTATCTTGGAGTTGAGTCCACATTGGACTTAATTTTTTTTTTTTTTTTAGAAAATTCATATATAAGTTTTTAGGTGTACATTTAAGATAAGTGTGAATCAAAAAAGGTAAACAAAGTTATAATCTAAAAAGCTATCTGTTCTAACCTAAAAATCGTAAATTTGTAATCTATTATAACTTTTAATTCTAAAATAGCTACAAAAATTTTTTAATTTATCATTTTTCACATAAATTTTTCCTTCAGATCCTAAATATTGACATATTTAAATGAATAAACAGTATGATGATCTAAAAATACTCAATAAAAAGATATTAGAATACATGTATTTAGATATTTTAAAATCCTTACAATACTTTTTTCTAGAATTGACACAATGTGTGCTAATTTTTTTGTGTATTTGGTCAAGTAAAATCTAAATATAACTTATTTGTATGAAGGAATTGAATATAGGTTAATTTTATTTTTTTATCCATTAGACTCATTCGGTGAACTTATAAAATTGAGAATATACACAATATACTTTTTCGAATAATTTATAATTTACAAACTTGAATCTGTAAAAAAAAAAATTTTAACAAAAATTTTATTAATGCTTGTGTAGTAATTTTATTTCACTTAAAGTGAGCAAAGTACCTACTCTAAAAATGCATAAATTTAAATATAAATATATTCATATATTAGTTTTTGTTAAAAATAAACATATATTAAATATAATTAATCATATGCATTTGTTGTAATTTGCATATCAAATAAAGATAGGTGTCAAAAATAACATCTGAGCCATTCTGAAAGCAAAACATTAAATATTGATTTTCTTTCATACCACTAGATAAGATATAGTTAACCAATAAATAGCATCAGTCAGTATATAAAATTGTTGAAAATAGAGACATTTAATTTTTTGATACTTCAATGATACATCTAATATTAGAGCGATCCCAGGATTTCCTATTCTAAATACTAAGGATGTGTTTTAACTGGATACATAAAGCCGTCCCATGGCAGGAAAAATGACATTATCTGGTGATGTTATGATATAAAACACATATATAAGTCATAATTTTAGATCTGGATAAAGTAGGAAAATTCTAAAAGGGGCTTACATAAAGACCTATACTACTCACGTTTGCTCAAAGAAAACATAAATGACTTGTTATTTTTAGATTAACATAGAGCCTAACAAGATAAACTTTTGAATTTATTTTATTTTTAATCAAGAAATCAATTTTGACTCAACGGAGTTTGATGTTACCTTAACCACACTATTTCCTAAATGTCACTGCCCCTAAAATGGGCCCTCTTATCATTACTTTATCATCTATATTGGTCCTCATTTATTGTTGTACACTCGTAACTTATTAAATATGCAACAAAAATAAGATATAAATAGATTGTTTAAATTTAGAACGCTTTTCAAGGACAGATGAAAGGGATAGGAACGGAATATAAAATTTTACGTTTTAATTTAAGAACCAAGTCTATCTTTTTATTTTAAATATTATAAGTAGACTATAGATTTGATTACAAATTATAAAAACATAAATGTAAAATCATTTATGAAGTAAAGTCTCTTATATTACATTTAAAATTGGAATACTAACTTACAATGTGCATATACGTAATTAATACTTATTCTATCTAACATTAATTAGTTTGTCAAAATATATTATAGGTTGTCTATATTGGGTATCAGTCTATACAAATGTAAAAAAAAAAACCCCAAAGATAGATCTTAATTTTAATACTTTTAAGGGAATATTGAATAACAAAATTCAGCTCTGTTAGTTCCAGTTTTTAAAAAAAAGTAATAAGCATAAGGTTAAAATATATAAAAGTCTATAATTTATTGTAAATACCTTATTTAATAATTTATTGAATTAATTAGAGGGTAACTTGGCTTTAAACGCTGAATCAATTCCTTGATTTCTAGGAGGCTATAGAATAGAGTAATTAAGAAATATTTTTCACAGAAATTAAAGAGCATAGGTGGAAGAAGTGGAAGGATACTTGGATCACTCAATTTGGATGAAAAAATCTTCTTTTACTTATGTTTAGAAGACACAACAAAGAATACAATTACTCACATCTAAGTTTCTTACATAACAATTTTACATAAAATAAAAGTTTTATGAAGGAACTTTCCTTTATATATATGTATATATATATATATATATATATATATATATATATATATATATATATATATATATATATATATTTAGATCTAAAAATAGTTTTACTCTACCACTTATTTATATCACATGAAAAATTGAAGTCCTTTTGCTGACAAGTTTTGAGAATATCTCCGTTTTTTATTTTTTACAAGAAAGGGAATCATAGTCAAGGTTGTTTTGACAATCAATATATTTTTACCACAACAAATAGAAAGAATTAAATAGTCATTTTTTCCTTATTTTTAAAAATATATAAATACTTTTTCAGTTCTATACCCAAGGCTATGATCAATACTTTAAAAAGGAATATTTAAGTATATGTAAATAAACTCCAATTTATCTAGAAGCATTAATACGAGAGTGCAATAATTTTATTTCAGTGCATAGCATGATTGCCTCAGAGCCAATAATTTACGCTCACCGAAGAAATAAAAAAGAAAAATTTAATATTAAATTTTGCTTCAAACATTTACCATAACTGAAACACTTTATGTAAAAACATTATGAAATGAAAAACAAGGTTTTTTTAAACAAATTATTCCTTACTTTTCAAAGGTATAACAGGTTTTGTGACCGTTTAATGTCATAAATATCTGGGATTATCAGAGCATCTCTTATTAGGTGAATGAATAAATAGTTTTGTTGGTAGGTATGTTTATAAAAGGACTTATAGATATGAGGGTAAGGAAGTTCATGAAGAGTAAATTGTTCCATAGGTTGCACAAACCTATGAATAGGTAAAAATAATTAAATATATTTAATCACCGTTTTACCTCATTTTCAAATGTATTTCAAGAATTGAGAAAGAAAAATTAATTGTTTAAAGAATGTGTCGAGAAATCATTGGCATGTGTAAAAATGAACCAATTGAGAAAATTACAATAAGATTTGACTTTTTCAAATAATGTGTCAATTTTTATTTCTTTATCAAAGTCTTTTTTATTCAAAGAAATAGGTAGATTTATTTATCGTCGTTTCGGGTTTTTTTTTTTAAAAAAAAAGATTTAATTAAAAGATTGGTGGTTAAAAAAATTTGGAGTAATTCATATTAAGTTTTCTTTTATTTAAACCCAAAATATAAAAAATATGTACATATATACAATTATACCTTAGAGTATGGGTTAATTTGATATATTAAACAATGAATAAACATATCAATTGATTGTTTTGAGTTGAGATATTGTCAACTATTAAAAATAAAAAAAAAGTGAAAAATTCCTTCCCTTTTTTACGAACGTGTTATATTTTTACCTTTTGTCAATCAATGTGTTAGCCCGTCTTGTAAGGGCTTATCATTTCAAGGCCCTTTTATTAATAAAATCCGCCATATACATAGTATAATAAACGAATAATTCATTGTAGAATTGGCAATCGTCTTGTATTTCGAACAAATTGGTTTTAAACAGACGTGAAATGAAATCCTTGAATTTCTGGTTGTATTGCTAAGAATTTATTAAATATTAATTTTTTTTTTAAAAAAGAATGCAAGGAATGAATTAAAGCCATATTTTAAAACTTGCATAACTTATAAATGATGACAGATAATCGATGGCATTCATAATATGTTTTTGGCAAAGGAAAATGTGTTTCAGTTATTTTAATGGGCAAGCAGTGAAATATTTTAGGCATATCTACCTAATTCATTTTTAAATAATCCTTATGAACACTCTCAATTTTAATTTTTTTTTAAACTTTTAATTATGTAGATAATTAAAAATAAATAAAAACCTTTACCATTCGTTCAGAGTCATCTAATTTATGTATGTAGTATATGTACTTTATTTTTTACTCCATGTTGATTTACAACATATATAACACAAAAGGGCTCGATGGTATAAAATATCTCAACAGGATTTTCCTTCTTCAACCATTGTCATCATTAAGACGTATAATTATAAATACATTGATCTAATGCATTTCTTTACAAACGCATTAATGAAGCACATCAAACTCGTTGTATAATTGAATTGACTAATCAATTTAATAAATTAACGAACTGGGTTCATGAACTAGTTTATGTCACAAGTAAACAATACAATTAAATTGTTTCATATTTTATAACGGTAGTATAGATAGGTAAAATGAATAGCACTAATATCCATTTTCTTTATTGTGAAAAAAAAATACTTAATAGAAAGTTCAAGCCACCCTCATCAAATACAAAAACATATTTCAATATAATTAATGTTAAAACTAATATTAATTTTTAACATTTAACGATCAATACATCATTAGCAATGTGAAGTGATTTCTTTGAAATAACTATTTGATTAAAAACAATAACATGAAATACATTAAAATTTGGGCTAACTATAACTATGAACAATTGTCAAAAAGAGATATTTCTAACGTGATAGGCAATTGTACTCTTAATAATGCCAAAAATAATATCGAATACAGACGGTAATAGGCAGTGTCATGAAGAAATAAATATGGGCAGTGTATTTATCTTGAAAATATACGCAAATATTACAGGTTAACAACTGACAAGGCTGAAGAGTGATCCTTGCTGGGAGTTACTCTTTTTTGGACAATAAGTATCCAATAATTAACTCCATGACTTTATTTTATTTTTTAGGTTAAAAAATATTTTATAATTAATTTTGATGAATGTATTTTGTAAAATATTTTTTTTAAAAACTCATTATTACTAAAATTGGAGTTTGTAGACGAAGTTTAGTGCTGCAATTTTCAAACTTGAGGAATGGGAACGTGAGAGCAGTTATTCATTTATAATCTGAGGGAGAGAAGACTCACTCTCTGATCTACTGTATACACAAATAAATGAAATGTAAAATATTTGGATTGAATGAATTGAAAGCAAATGAGATATGTACATACATACAAATCAAGAAATCGAAAGTGCAGCTTTCTTTCTTACCTTGAGTTTCTTTACTCTGAAAGTATTTGTATAAAACTTAACTCAAAAATTATAAAATATATGTTTGTAATATAAATTCTTTCGATAAAAATTATAAGAAATAATTTAGCCATAAAGGAATTTCCTTTATATAAAAGATCAAAGGGAATAAACCAATGAGGTATGAGGTTCAATGTAATCTTTTGTTCACTATAAATAACGTAGAACTTAAATTAATTTAATTTTTTTTTGACAAATTAAATTATTTATCAACCTACTTGTATACAAGTCTCAGTTGATATTTAGGGGATTACAAAATTGAAGACAAATCTAATTAATTATATGTACGTACATACACTGATAGCCTACAATGGAAAGTCTTACATATTTGACATGTCAAAATCACAAAAGCAAGAAAGGGATTTTTTTTTTTTAAATGAGGCTAGATTTCATTTGTATTCTTCAACTATATATTATTTTTTATTTCTATAAATAAATTATTACGATTAATTATGTATAATGTTCATAATTGTATAAATTAAAGCTCTATGAAATATTGACCCCAAAATTACTGTATTGTTCACCCAATTTGTCATTCTTTATTAATTATGTATATCATTGTCACAGTGAAAATATTATAAATACTATAAATAATAACTGCCTTAGTAAAGAAAATATTTTAGTCTTTCAAGTATAGAAATGAATAGACATGAGTATTTCTCATATTCCAAATCTTGGAAGACAAAGCTTTATACAAATGATTTCAATTTTTTTAAACATTGTTAAGAATGCTACAAATTTTCATTTTTACATACTTTTTTTTCCAGGTAATGAAAAATCTACAAAAATTAATTTTCTATAATATTTATATAGCATGAAAATATTTCATAAAAGAGAAGGATTCAATATTATTTGTGTTTGTTTTTTTATTTTTTGTTTTTTCATATACTTAATAGTTGCTTATTATAATAATTCCCCATGTTGATATGTCTTTGCAAATTTAAAAAAATGGCATAGAAAGTGTCATCACTTATAAATCTTAGGTACAAGAAGTAGATATTGTTAAATGTTATTTTATACTTATTTTCAAAATGCATTATGTTGTTTAAATGGCATTTAATCTTGGTTTTGATTTATCTACAAAAAGATAGACGACTAGTGCTTTCCCCATAAGATAAAAATGTTCTATATGTTTCTTTGTTAATCATTGATTTATCAACTCTTGACTCATACCAGAGTCATGAACGTCCATTTTTTTGAAATTGATTAAATCTACTTAAGGCTTGAGCATATCTTTAAGTAAGAAAGAGTTCAACAGTAGGGGATACTGGGAAGTATGTATTTGCCCACACTAACATATATTTCCAGGCCTTTTTGCTTTTTTCTTTTTGGAGGAGGGAGTGAAGTTCTCTTATGTGAAGCTCGACTGATATATTGATGATCTGATTAAAATTGTCCATTTTTGGAGAGTTTTAGATTAATCGATCAAATTTGCCGACGAATACAAATATTTTATTAAAGGTTTTGCGATAGAGCTATTTATTGTCATTTATTATTCAAAAGTTAAAAACTAGCATTAAATCCTATGTGTGACCACATCAGTCATGAATGAAATAAAACTGAATCCACTATCCGAAAAACCATTGAATGTCATTACTACAAAACTTTGCTTTGGTGATATGAAAATAGGAAAATAAACGGTCAAATATTGGCTCTATGTAAGGTTATTTTAACTTGGATTTTAAAAGCTATTTTGGAAAAAATGCATTTTACACTTTTTGTAAGGAAGGTAGAGAGATGCACTCATTACCTCATTGTAAGTAAATTTTAAAATGAACTAAAAACTTATAAAAATAAGTAATAAATCAACCAAATGTCCTTGTGAGTCAGTATTTTTCACAAAAAACAAAAACTATATACAGTAGATATGCTCATAGATTTGTGTAATTCTATTATAACTTCAGGGATTAAGCATTGATAGACATTGAAATTGATTAACTCCTTCAGAAAGATTAGATTTCTTAGGAACTCAATAAATGTGTTACAATAGAGTAGACAAGTTTGTATTTATATACATATAGTTATTTAATTACTAGATTGTAATTTATGACAATTTTTGAAAAATGTTTAGTGTTTACCTAGGATAGTTGAAAAATCTCCAAAAATATTTGGCTTTTCTAAAAAATATATTTTGTTTTCTTTGAATAAAAATTGTATATAAACTCAATCTAAGTATTTCTTTTGTTATAATAATTTTTCTTGATAACTAAGTTTCATTAAACAAATGGATATAATTAACGAGTACAAGAGTGAGCTAATTAAAACTCATACATATACTTACCAAATTTGTTCCAGACAAGTTTAGGAACCCATAAAAACCCTTAAAATATTTATATTTTCTAGTACACCACGTATTTTTTTTTTCTCTTTCTTTGGATGTAAATTCCTAATTTCTCCTCACTATTCTATACCTAGTTTTTTTTGTCTTCTTTTCGAGTATTCTAGAAGTTATTTTGAACTATTCATTGCATTGGCTCTTTTATTACGAAGCATTGAAGAAAATAAATACTGAATATTGAACTACAATGAACTTTGGAAATTAATTTTTTTTTAAATGGACTTCAAGAGAAAGGAGAACATAATGACCACAAAACCTTTCAACAAATTAGTAACTAATTTTTTCAAATCATAAATTATTCATGAGTTCGTCAAATTTTCCTTTAATCTTCTATAAAAATTAAAATATTTTGTATTTTTATACTTTGTAGACAAAGTATAGATAATCATAAACTCCTTGACAATGCTAGGCAACAGAATATGTCTTATATGTGTATATGTTAATGTCAAAGAAGAAAAAGTTATATTTTTGTTAAGTTTTTAAAAATAAAATTTTGACTCATTTTTAAGTGCAGCATAATATCATATTAAATATGTGTGAATATAAATATATATTATGTTCCACCAAGACTGCTTCCAATTGAATTTATTTTTTAAAGATTGTACATATCTTTAAAAAACTTGGAACAGATTGACAGGAATCCGAATGCGTTTCCCCCCCCCCCCTCCCTCCGAAAAACATAGCTACAGGATCCTGAAAACAGGGAAATAATCCATATTTTTAGTAAAATGTCGTTTTGTATCTGAGCAACGTTGTGTATTAATTTCAGGGGGATTCATTTTTTGACTTTTTTGTATGATAAAGTTTTTTCTTTTCTTTTTGGAACGTATAGGTGTTGAATGCTTATTTCATTTACTAATTCGATATCATCAAACTATTTTGACAATGTCATGAAATGAAAGTATAAAATAATGAATACAATAAATATAGAGTGATACATACATTTTAAAACGTAAATTAATGCAAGGTATATTACAAATTTTGTATAAATTTGTATAAAGTATCTTCAAGGCACTAAATAAAAATTAGTATTATGCTACTATGAGCAAAAAATACCAGAAATTTTGAACTTAATTTTTTGTGGGATCCTGATACGGATAAAGGTTATTGTTTTTTTAAGTTGGCGCTACTGCTATTGACATTTGTGCCAAATGATGTACGTGACAAAATATTCATTAATGCTTGAGATACGCGTCCTTTTGTGAACAGATAAAATCGAATTATTTGATTTTCAAAATGTCTGAAAGGTGATGACTAAAATGTAATTTAGAGATATGTTTTTTGAGATCATAAAAGCTTAAACTAATATTTCAGACTGTATTCTTTTGAAATTTGTAGAATTTATGGCTTACTTCTCGATATACATAACCTATTACTCAAAAAACCGACCATTCAATTTTAGATTTTAATAGCACATCTAAAACTTAGCAGCTATTGCTCAGTAATTATTGAGATTATAAAATTATTGTAACTTTTTTGACAATTGTAAGAAAACATCAACACATGAGAGGGATGAAATTAATTTGGATGATTAAATAAAGATTTTTTGATTCATGATTTTTTTGCTCATAGTAGTAGAACATATTTATAGAATAAAATATTCTATAAATAGCTGTTATCAAATAGCAAATAAAATGATTAAAAAAAAAGGAACTCGAGTTATTGTGGGAGAATAAACTTATCTCGTTTAAAAAAAAACAACACTATTTTTAAATGATCTGAATAAAAGGGCCAAAGAAGGGAAAACGTGTACAGATTTTAAAACAATTTTTATAAGAGTACGATTATTATCAATGATGAATACACGTCTTTGATACACTCCAGACTACAGAATTTATGTGGAGATGTATAACAAAGATAAAATCAATGACTCCATTATTAAAAATAAGCAAATTTTATTTAAATGAACTTTATCGTCTTTGGGTAGACAAAGTTTTCATTGTGGATGATTGTTTTATTGATGTTGGATGATAACCTAAATCACAATTAATTGACCTATGAGAACACAAAGTTTTAGTGATAACAGATGAGAGGGATTCTTTCTTTGTAGAGGAAATTATCTGTTTTAAACAAATGAGTATCTGTTCATTAAATTCATGATTGCAAAAGACATTCACGAAAGACGACATAATATTTATGATGCAGGGTTTGAGGACTAGGTAACATCCAATGTTTATGAAACATTGAATTACTTATAATAAACCTCAATTTACTTACTTGAGTCATTGAAAACCCCAGTTTTTTCTAAAAACAAAAACAAAAAACCTTCCTATACTTTGTTGCTCTTCACGTGTTTTTGCAATTGATATTAGATGTTGAAATTAAAATAAAAAAAGGGAACAAAAGAGCTTTCTTCAGGTCAGAAAATAATGTAATGATCTGTAATATCTTGTAATGAGAATTCAATTTTGGACATAGTCTTTTGATGTTGGAGTTACAAAAAACTTCGAGAAACCTATATAGTTTGAAGGGAAAGTAACATAGACATGATAATAGCGGCGTTTAAGATTTCAAAAAAATGATACTCACCAACAAAATCTACTCCCGCAAGTGACAGAATGTCAAAACTTGTCTTGATGGGAAAACACTTTCTAAGAGGAAGAAACACATCTGTTTCGATAATCAATTTATGCATTTAATATTTTAGTATATTTTTGCATATGTTTATCAAAAATAAAGTACACATTGATTTCTAATTAAAAATATACTTCAAATTACATAAAAGAAAAATAGTATTATACTTTATTGGAAATGCATAAAATTTGCTTTTTTTAAATAAATAATAATATTATAATTGAATTATCAAACTTAATTAAGACTTCAAAAAATGAAGGCACAAGAAAGAATCCCTTATATTTTATAGAAGTTTAAATGTTGTTCATTTTTGTATACCTTGAATGGAACTGGGGTTTGAATCTTCATCAATATTCATATGTGATTTTTTCATTTGTTTAATTTCATTCCATGTAACGTAATGATTTTTACGAAGAAAAATCTTCTCTTAACTATCTTGCAATATAATAATACCTCCAATAGTCTAGGTAATTGGCTCTTCAGATTTACCAGATTGTTCAAGACTGAAACTGCAACGAGCTAGGAGTTTAGTCTCACTGAATCAATATATTGAAGCCTATTAATTAAAAGAATCACTAAAAACTATAAAATGTACGATAGATAGCAATACGAACTAAACAGAGTACCATTGTGTACACAGTGGTACCACAACCCTGGGGGACCAAGGTAGAATAACTCTCTCCCACTTTTTGGATATCAAAACCATATGAGTCGGTTAGTAGCTGCTTATCTCAAATAAAAACATATGAATTGGTTCCAGCACCTCATTCAAACTTGTTTTAGTTCGTTGCTAGTTTCATCGGTTTCAAAAAATATTTTTTCATAATGTGAAAATAACAGACAATTGTTGTTATTAATCACATACTCAATAGATATACACGGATGATAAAGTATATCCTTTGTAGGTTCCTAGAATAAAATACGGATATAATATAAAGACAAAACAATTTGGCATAAGACTAAAGCAAATAAAATAAAGATAAAAAACAGCTGGTTATTAAATACATACACCTTCAAACTTTGTGATTTTGGAAAAAATAATCAGTACAATATTTCAACACTACATATAATATACACTTTACTAATGAATGATTAGAAGCATGTGATTTGTCTACTAAATACATTAGAGTTTCTGGTCAATTTTCGAAAAAAGTGAAACTTTTTTTATAGCTCAAAATAGATTATGTGAGACTTTAGAATATTACAAACGAGTTTTTTGATGGTTAAAAGTTACTATATAAAAATTTTTTTGTTATAGAAACTCTTCACATAGTTGTTTATTTGAAAAAATGAAGGATTTTCTTCATTCTACAACACTTCGGACATGATCAAAGTATTTTTTTTTTTACTTTATTTAAAAACCAAAACCCTAGATATATATGGAAATTGTACCCTTTTCCCTTTAATGGCCCATATTTATAATTGGCAAAAAAAAAAATTAAACCTCCCAAATCAATAATTCAAAAAGCTCCCTCTATCAAATAATGTTAATGTTAATTTAATGGTATAAAGTAGTCATTATCATATTGTTCATTATATTAATGTTATCGTATAAATATGAAGGTTTATAAGGACGTTAACTATACTCATTTGTCACTTATGTATGAAGTACATCTCCACCCTTTAAATACCCATTATATCTACTATTATCTTTATTGAAACTCAACAGCCTGGAAGGTATCATTAAACATTACTATATACATGAAGAAAAAAATGTGTGCTTAGATATTTTAGGTATGTGGTAGACACATAAAATATTCGCAACTGTGTTCATTTAATTTGACTTTTCTGCTTACGTCAGTATATACGTATATATATATATAAATGGATGCTTACATTTCTTATTGCAAAAAAAGTTGGGCAATTCATTGTATTTTATGTGTATAATTATCTTAATTTTCATTATCTCTCATTCCTAAATTAAATATGTGCATATGAAGTTGTGTATAATAAGATCAAACGTGTCTCTTTAACATATAATTGCATGGCGATTAGACATAAAGTATATGTTTTTGTATGTATTTAAATGTAAGCACATTAACTATTTTGTAAAATGTGCATACTAGAAAAAATTAAAAATATAAAAAGAGCAGTTCTTTAGAATCCATTATAATCCACTTATTATAAAAGTTTATTTTACTCATACACACATGGCTATTAGTTGTATAAGTATTGTTTGATTTTATCAAAGCCTCAAGTACTATGTATACATATATGTATAAAAAAATGTACAAAAAAGAGAATTTGTTATTTTTAAATGGGCCGTATGGGTACTTTTTTAATGAAATGGATTTTTCTCGATCCTAAATTTTATTGAATTGCTTCTATTGACATTTCATCGTCTGCACTTTTCTGCTCCTAAAAAGTACAGTCAAATATTTTATTATCTAGTGATATTGCCTTAAAATTATTATTTATATATTTTGCAATTTTTTGTATCGAGGTTTTGATGGATATAGTTAATTTAATCCCTTATACTAATATTATAGCAAAGTTTCCCCTATTGAGTTCCTGAGAGAAACTTTATGAATATGTCTTGTTTGTGATTATTATTTGTTTAGGCTTTCTTAAAGTATTAACAATTTTTCATTTAACCATTGAATATGTGTACCTTCAAGATGGTTGATATTTATGATGATATAATTGAGCAAAAATATTTGTTCCTGGGACGGTTTTTGTTCTTTGATTTGGACGTATCCTTAAGACTTTAGACGGTACGTTAAAATTTTGGAGCCGAGGCATCTCTATTTTTAAATTTATTTACAGACATGCTATTGCTCTGGGTCTTCATGCAGAGAGTAATACTTACAAAAATTAAATTGTGTCCGACTCCTGTATTCTATGAAACACTTTTTCTATTTCGTTCTTTAAAAAAAATCTATTTGATTTTAAATAAAAATACTTATGACAAATCTTATCCCGTTACATAATTTGAGAAGTCCTGCTTTATGTGATCATTTCTGCCATCTTTTTCCAGAATATCGTTTAAAATCTACATTAGGCTTTATTTCGTATCAAATTACCAGACCAGATTTTCCTTACTCCCCTCCTCAGATATCTAATATGAAATATTGGTAGTCAATACAAAATCCTCCTAGGAACGTTTTTCTAATTATTTGATTTTGGTCAACTAACTATCTTTCATTTTTATCTAAACATTATTCTGATTAATTATTCGGGGAAGTCGCAAATCGCAGTTCAACGCAATAAAACGTTAGTTATAATTAATAAAAAATAACATTCTACCTACTTGAAAGACCATATTGGAGCTTAATAAAGTTTTATAAATAAACTGAAGGCTATAAGCTATATGATAATATTCCTGGGTATCACAAGAAATATAAAAAAATGAATATAACGTTCATAATTGACCCAAATATCTCCATTTACCGTATTTATTTACGATAAATTTCAAAAAAAAGAATTTCTCACTTTCGTAAATTTTTTTGCTTAAGGTCTTTTTTTATGTTTTAAACCATACTTATATTCTTACTAATGACAACAAGAAATATATGCTCTAAAAAGAGTAGGCTTGGAGGTCAATATTGCTATCAAATATCAAAATATAAAATATTTAAGGAGTATAATTGCAAAATTGTAATATTAAATTTATAAAAAAGGAAAACTTTTTTCCTTTTCAAAAAATATCAAAAACGTGAATTTTCTTTTTTTTTAAATATTTACATACACTTTACTAAAGTTAATTAATTTCTTCTTCTTTAAACTGGTTTTAATGACTATCGTCATCACATTAAGTTTGAACAATAATTTATTTATTTTTATCATGAAAACTTTTTTTTTCTTAGATACATAGCATATGGCCAAACAATACAATTTATTACATGTACCTTGCATTATGTACATTTATACAATTTCACAAATAGCCATTTTTGCAAAGAAAAAAAAATGAAATAGTTTGCAACTCTGTTTTAATATAAGGAAAACATGTGATTCTATAAAGTTTTTATGTCTTTAAAAGAATACAGTGTATTTCATATCCCTTATAAGCTAATAATAAATATGTCAAAGATTTTTTTTATATTAAAAACAGAACCTTTTGTGGTTGTTAAAATTACAAAAAAAAAAAAAAAGATTTAATAATTTTCTAACATATAATAATAAACTAGTATTGCAAAAAAAGTATCTATCATGATCATTATTTTATTTTGAGGGATTTCTAAACTCTAACCAATATTTACAATTATATATGATGAAAAATATTGATTGTAACAAATTATAGCATAAATTAATTTTTGAAAAACTAACTGTTACTATATTAAAGCGTAATTTCTTTTTTCTTACAATATATTTATTTGTTAAAAGAACCACTTTTTATGAACAATAAATTATTTATTGTAATATATCAACTCAATGTTTTGAGACACAAACCCCCTTCAAATAAATCTTGATTTTCGTCAAAGCTCAGAATATAAATGATTATGTACTCTAAGAAGCAGAAAAAATCTTTTTTATAAATATATTTTGGTTAACTATGAAATTCTTATAAACTAATATATATATATATATATATATATCAACCTCCAGTAATTTTTGCCTAAAAAAATGGTAATCCATTGCTATTGGAATAAATCTTTTAAAAATATTTGCACATTAAATGACTTTTTGTTCCTTTAATAACTGATGAAAATTTAATGTGTTATTCCTCCTTAAACAAAACCTTTCAAAGAAAAAAAAAGATTTTTTAGAATATATTTTTTTTTTCAAGATTAAAGGGTTTTATAAGAAATATTTTTTTGAATTAACTCAGAGTTTTGATGAAAATAAGTTTATTTTTAAGCATATTTTATATTTTTTTTTTACATAGGATTTGTGTGAGATATGTATTGTACTGTGTTTATTATATCCTGGGGCAAGATTTCTCTTCTCTATGTACTCTTTATAGTTGGTGCTTCAGGAAATTCATTCAAACTACATTTGAAGTTGCTCACATTTTAGCTTTAAAACTACTTATATGCAGAAAACACAACTCAAAATCAACTCTATGGTAGGGAATTAAAGTCATGAAATGATATAGTGTCATCAACCGTTAAATAAATTATAATGAAAGCAAAATAAAAAATATTTGATGTCTACATGAATATTAAATACTGAGTAATGTAGACAATTTGCATTCCAATCGCTTAAAATATAATAACTTAGAATTGTATTTTTAAAAAGATAAACGTTTTAAAATTATCTAGTTTTTTTGTTTGTTTTTTTGGAGTCCAGGAGCTTTCACTTGGAGCAGATCTTTCAAAACAACTTTAATTCTTTAAAATAAGATATTTGGGGTTTTTTTCGATTCATCAATTTTTCTCATGGATTATTACATTGGACAAAGGGACTGAAGGGGTAACTATTTTCAGTTAAATCATTCGTAATATCATTTGAGTAGGAATTAAAATCTTGTAGTAATATGAATAAAAAATTGGAAGTATATATTTTAAAATATCATTAAGAAAAACTTAATCCAATTTTAAAAAAACAAACCATTATTAACGTGCCAAGTATTACTGGAGTCCCTTATCAACTAATAGCCTCATAGTCTATTTTATTCGTTAGACTATTCGCGCTATAATAAAATAAATATACACAAACAACATATGTAAATTTACTAACATATCATGAAATTCTACTCATGTACGCCATCAGCATTTTTCTATTTAAGACCTAAAATATGAGCACTGGTACATACACATTTTATTAGATGCTTATCCGTGGTCATTGTTACATATGTTTATTTATGAGAGAAGTATCATACATAAATATATCCAAAGATTATTCAATACAATCATCAATAATAACCTATAAGTAAGTATAAAAAACCCACTCCCTGAGTATAAAATATAAATATACATATTCACGTGTACTTAGACATGGTTTTTCTTATGAAAGAATTACTTCAAGAGACTTGGTAAGCACATGTATGCCTAAAAATACTCGTACAATTAGCCATGCTCTAAATTATATTATTCTACATAGTAATGAGGGAAAATATGAGATGGTTTATGAATGCTTATTTATATCTTCTTCACCCAAACAACATTCCCTATGAGATGATATTTATAGATCAATACATATGTAGATATATTCATACAAAAACTACAGTTTGTTTGAAATAACAACCATAAAGGGGATAACCATATGAAAGAAAGGAATTTGTGGTTTATCAAAACCACAAAGAAAAGAATCTTTTATTTTGAAAAATATCCACAAACTCACTCTAAAAATAATCATAATATAAAAAAAAAAAATCTAACATAAATAGATAAATAGATCGAGAAACATATTTGGAGTACAAGGAAAATCCATGCCAGGGACGCCCTTGTAATGTTCATCAAAAATACTAATAATAACTAATTTTTTAAATTGTGTAACATTTTTGTATTCATTTCACATTCGTAAGTATCATTTGAAATGATGGAACTACTTTTATCAGTTCAAGGCATGGAGAGAAAAAAAAATCACTATTTTAAAAAAAATTAATCTTAGCAAAATTGGTTTGGGGTTACTTTCTTGGAGCTTTTAAAAATCCCAGATTAAAAAAAAACTTATTTGTTTTCTTCCTTTTGCGGAATAAATTCTTATTTTATCTTCATTATTATACATAGAGCTTTTTTTTTTTTGGCTTTTTCCTTACTACTCAAGTTGAACAGTTGTGTTTTGAGTAAGAATTTGAATATATTTTACCTTTCTATATATCATTCAGTGTTTTTAATTAAATTGGTTTTTTTTTTTCATGCAGTAATACTAAAACAAAGATGAAAATCTATAATGAAATAAATAGATATTTTTTAAATTTTAATATGTATAAAAAATGGAAATAATATTGGATGAAGAACCTCTAAGAAATTTGTGATTTAAAAATATATTTATTTATTTAGGTCTTGTATGGTCATTACTTCATTCATATATATATTTTTCTTCATATTTCTTACCGAGTATTGGAAAAAAATGGAAAAAAAGAGCATCTTTTTTTGCAATATCCGTTATTTTTTGCTAAACAAAACTCTATAGAAAGAGGCAAAGCAATTGATAATCCAGAATAATTCCTGTAATATTCGAAAAAAAGCAATAAAAACTAGTTATCAAGTCATGAAGGTCAATTAGGAAGTTACGTCGAAACAGGAGCAAAAACAATCAGTGAACATGAAAATATATACTTTCAAAAAGCGACAACTGGGGATGTCTTCAAAGACCCTACTAAAGCTAAATGTTGAAATTTAAGTCACTAAAAAAGAACAAAAGAGGAAAAAAGAGTAATATACATCAAAACCTTGTTTGAATTCAGATTGTTCAAGATGGTCAGTGCTACAGACTAAGAGACTATGTATTGTTTCTGTATGTAAAAGGGGTATTGATGTATGGCCAAGCAAGGAGTTAGTTTCTTCAGTTATGAAGCAACGCTCTAAGAAGTGTATTAAGAAACTGACGCGAGGTTTAGTGCTTAGAGTAAAATATAATAACTGTTGCTTTCCTTGATTATTTAAAAGCCTTAAATTTGTACTTGTCTAATGTTTCGTTTTGCGCAGAATTGTCAAGTCTATCTATGTACATATATACAATTTATTCAAATTATGCAGATAAATAAGCAAAAAATATAATACAAACAAGTGTGATATATATATATATATTTAGGTCAGAGATAATAACATTATAATATGTTCTATGATAAATAGAGCATCCACTGATTACTTTGTACAGTCAACTATGATTTATGTATGTATTCTTGTTAAGTCTGTGAGTATTTGTATAGAAGCATATATGCATTCGTAAGTCAAAGTAAATTTTCATCATCATTTAGGGGGAATAATATATCATTTATACTGTTTCAATTCATATTTATTCAAATATAGTTTGTCAAAGTTTCATTTATTTATTTTTATAAAATTACCACTATGGGCAAAAAACATCGGGAATCAAAAAATCTTTATTTACCCATCAAAATTAACTTTTTTACAACATTCAAAACAACTACAAAAAATTTCTAGTAAGTTAATAATTACAGAACAATGACTACTGAGTTTTAAGTATGTTTTTAAAATTTAAAATTGGATGGAAAGTTTCTTGAGTAATAGGGTATGTGTATCAAGAAGTAAGCCACGAATTCTACAAACTTCAAAAAAATACAGTCTGAAATATTAATTTAAACTTTTCTGATCTCAAAAAAACATTTCTCTAAATTACATTTTAGTCATTATCTTTCAGACATTTTGAAAATCGAATAATTCTCAATTTTATCTGTTCACAATGGATACCACCAACTTAAAAGCTAAAACATCTACTTTTATCTAAATCCCAAAAAAATTAAATTTAAATTTCCAAGTATTTTCGCTAATAGTAGTATATATTAGCAGAACCACTATGTGATATTTATTGTATTTCTCAACTTTTCCATCACTACAGAGAATGAGCAATAATATAGTATGGTGTTCAAACCTTCAACGTTCAGAGCACTAATAAGGAGTAAGAGTGTACATCGACACATCTGACAACATAATACAATGTAGTTTATTGTGTTAATGGGATAACGTTCTACAATAAATATAATTTGTGTTGCTTATGTAGAATAAATCATTCTTCTAAAGCAAAAAAGAGACATTCAAATATTAGTACAAATTGAATTATATGGTTGATACATATTTTTTTTTTTTTTGCCTCACAAAATGTTAGCTCTATCCATGTGTCAAAAGTTGACAACACTCTAATGACATCTCCAAAGCATATTAAAAAAAATACACAAATTGTAGTATTTTGTTGTCTTTTTATTTTCTATCTTAGTACATCAAGGCATTTATATTATAATTATTTATGTAATGGTACGCTTATTTATGCAAAAAGATGGCTTGGTTTGAAATTCGCATAGATACATTTCTTAGTTTTAAAGACACAGTCCATTTTCACTTCCCTGAGGACATGCCGATCCTGGTTCACCAATTTGATACACCTCTTGTCCCAGAATATTACCTCCTTTACCATAATTACAAACCAGAGTCTGTCAACATATTTACAAATTTGGCAGTTTATCCAAGGGATCTACTTACTTTTTTATAAGGATTATTCAGCTGCGTTCTATCATAATGATGCACAAATCCACATCCAATTTTTGTGGTTGATCCCCAAATCATGGCGGTGTAATGTCCCACAACTCCCCTGGCTCCTGCATTGCTGTAGCTTTTGACATTTTGACTAGGAAAGTCGTTTACTTCGTTATACCAGCCTTTGATCATACCCTCATAATTTCGTGTCAAACTCTTGACGGAGCTCCATAAAAAGGCAAGGTTCTGTCCCACCCAAACATATGGATGATCATGAAACTCTGGTGTTAGTCGGTTTTTGTCATGCTTGGTTGGGCATTGAAGTGCCCACCTGTTGTAAAGAGTTAATACACTTATGATGAAGAGATACTTTCTAGAAATAATAATAATAATAATAATAATTTACATTTGTGCACCAAGTGCCAAGTCATCATCCCATGTTAAACGATTCATATTAGCTGCTGGTGGCTGTGGACCACCAACTCCTCGGCTCTCTTCTCCTTTAGCTACTTTTGATCTAAAATCATTGTGTATTTGTAGAATTTCATCCTTGTCTGCCTATTGGTTTATGATTTTTTTTAATATAACATATATTTTTAAGTAAGGAAAAATTACTTGTGATAAAATATCTGAATCACAAATTCGTCTACTACAACTTTGACGATTCTCTCCACAGTATTGGCACAGAGTATTAGGATTTGTTTGCCCATTACTTTTTGCTGTGAGAGGGCAAAATATTTTCCTAATGTTTTTACACCCATGGTACTGAAATTTATGAAAAATTTTTAATTATCCAAATCAGGAAGAAAAAAGTTTTTTTTACATCTTTTACGGTGGAACTATCACATTTGAAATCCTCAGTCTTGGGCTTTTCCTTTGAGCCCTCACATCCACACTCTTGAGAGCAATCACAGGGTTGCAAGTAACCCAAATTAATCATGCAGTACTATTTGAAAAGGAATTGATAAAATTACGTAAAAATACATATAATGGACCCAAGAGTTAGTTACTCACGTTTCCATCTTGATAAGCAAAACAGGTTGAATTCCAATTAAAGTATGCAAAATAAACTCTGGCTCCAGGATCATCAATGGTCATGCACGTTGTTCCAAATCGGCTTTTACAAACCCCAAACACGAATGGAAATCCAATTAGTGTTAATAGACCAATCCAACTCAGATTCATTATATGTATATTTAATGAAGGGTTTACTTACTAATGAGGTAAGGGAACTATGGGAAACAGGGTTTTATATACATATACCCCCTCAAGGCACAGGGGAACCTTGTATCTATAGTTCATCTGTCTTATATATATCCATTTAGATGATTTATCTAGTTTTGTATATAAGTGATAACTGTATTATTATTATATATATATTTTTTTGTAAGTACACCATGTGTTTTGATTAGAGATAAAAAAAAAAACATCACTTACTTATTTACCAATGTTATGTCCCTCATAAATTATCATATATTTTTCTTTTTCTTTCAGGTATGTCATTTACATAGCTTTAACAAGAAAAAACCTTTGTACTCTAATTAACCCTAATCGATATATCTTCACTTTATGTGTTATATGAGGTACTATTTATAAATATGAGTATATTAATGACAATATGTTAATATCCACCAAATTATGTTGATAGATACTTTGGTAAAGCATAAGCTTTGTTAAAAAAGAAAGCCTTTCAGAGTTGGTTATTGCTTTAAAAAGTGAATTTACATGTATAATAAATTGAATTGAGTATTTATATAGGGATGTTGTAAATAGTAGTAAAAGTATAGCATTGCAAAAGGTCCTATTGCACTGATAGGTTTTCCATCAAATATTTTGATTTTCAATTGTGTCTATTTTAATGGATCAAAAAATGTGTTTTGTCAAATCTATTTTTTTTGTTTAAAATGTCATTCGGATGAATAGTGACAATATAAACTTTATGGTTGGTTGTAATCCAATCACTGGTTTTGTCTATATATCAAAGAGTGCATTGGTTTGTTATATTACCCATATGAATTTTAATTCCATCATTTATTTCAGCCCATTTTCATTAGAAAGAGAGATAGAGGGAAAAGGACCAGAATCAGTTGGTATTTTTTAGTTAACCAATCAAGGCTTAATCTCTCCAATTTTGGGGCTGTTATCAATTTTAATTCCCAAATGAGGTTACAAACACATTGTTTTTGAGACTATTACATCACAAAGCATTACATTCAAAATCCTTCTTTTAATATAATAAAAAAAGATAAACCAGTAAATTAAGGGTCTTGCTAAATTTAATTTAAAAAAAAGCAGATGCTCAAATAAACTCTTGTAATATAAGAATAAAAGTTAAATACTGTGAAATTAAAACATAGAATCTAACGAGAGAGACAGTAGATTTTTTTTATGTATTTGAATTTTAAGGTAGTATAGTAAAAAAGTCAATTTTTCTACTTATTTATGTTACAGATTTAATTCAATTTATTTCATATTTATAATCAGTTACAAATTTATAATCAGTTACAAATTTATAATCAGTTACAAATTTATATAAAAGAATCCATTTCTGTTTAGCTTAATCTTATAATTAACATTGGTTTTATTCCTTCTTTCAATTTGTTTTCGTTTTTTTTTTTTGGTGCGAAATCGAAGTCATGTAAAATGAATTTAGACTAAGTACCAACTTTCCTCAGATTTTTGCTTAATTTATTGAATCAGATTATTCATCTATTTATGATTGCAAAGGCCATTTCTATGACCATTGGGACAAGAGGATCCTGTCGCTCCGATCTCATATACCTCTTGACCCAAAATGTTTCCTCCAGGTCCATAATTACATATGAGCACCTTGAAATGATTTTTTTTATTTAGAAATATTACTTATAATTTAATGCTTGTTTACTTTTTTGTAAGGATATCTGGGTTGAGTTGTATCATAGTACATGACAAATCCGCAGCCCACTTTGATTGAAGCACCCCAAATCAGAGCAGTATAGTGTCCAACAACTCCGGTTGCTCCTTTTGTGCTATAGCTTTGTACGTTCTTGGGAGGAAAATCTCCGACTTCATCATACCATCCTTGTATCATTCCTTCATAGTCTCTGTTCATACTCTTCGCAGAACTCCAGGCTGATGCCATGTTTTGTCCTACCCAGATGTTGTTTCCACTGAATTCTGGAGTAAGTCGATTCTTATCATGTCCTTTTGGGCATTGAAGAGCCCACCTTATAATGTAATTGAGTAGAATAAACCTCAACTTAATATGTATGTATAAGTATGTTTACATTTGTGCACCCTGTGCTAGGTTTTCATCCCACTCCAATCGGTACATATTAGTAGCTGAAGGCTGTCCTCCACCAACACCTCTCTTTTCCTTTCCATGGGCCACTTTTGATCTCAAATCATTATGCTTCTTGATAATACGCTTTTGGTCCTCCTAATATTTGGGAAAATTGTCAATGATAAATTTGGTGAATAAGTAATGAATTCGTCCATTGAACGAATACCTTTGAAGGGATACCATAACTACAAATTTTGCCTTTGCATGTTTGCTTATTCTCTCCGCAGTATCTGCACAAAGTGTTTTTATGTGTTGCACCATTCTTATTTGTGTTTAGTGGACAGTAGGTTTTCTTTAAATCCTTACATCCTTTGAACTATAATATTCTAAATAATTAGACATTCATTTTGATTAAATATTCAAAACATTACGTCCTTAACACTTGAGCTATCACACTTTCCAGATCCTCCACTTCCAGATCCACTACTACCTCCTTCAGATCCTTCACTTCCAGATCCGCTACTTCCTTCTTCAGATCCCCCACTAGAACCTCCAGATCCACTGCTTTCTCCTCCTGTGCCACTACTTTCTCCTCCAGAAAAACCTTTACAGCATCTATTTACACATTCACAAGTATTTAGCTCGCCAGGGTGGGTCATACAAAACTTGAATTAGAGTTGGTTAACATAAAAAACCGTATATGATGTACACATCTTACCCTATGTCCACCATACTTGAAGCATGTTGAGTCCCACTTAAAATATTTGAAATAAATTGCAGCTATTGAATTTTTATTGGTAAGGCATGTCTTTCCAGATACTGATTTACAAACTCCATGAGCTTGCTCTACAGTACACACACCAAGAATAAACAACGTCAAACAAACTTTGAATGGCATTCTAATTGTAATGGAATACCTATGCGAATAATTTGTCATTTAAAGAGCCAGTTCATATTTATACATACCTTTGTACCTTTTTTCTTCTTCTTCAATAAGCAGATGTACATAATTTTGGCATATGCATGTTAACATATTGAGGTCATAAATACTTGATTTTGCTTTTTTTTTTGCTACATAATATTTGTACTAAAATATTTTTGTTGATCCTATCAAATCTAAATAGTTCAACCTTTCATTCAAGCAATGCTTAACTAGATCATTACTCATCATTCCAGATATGAATCATTATTTTTAATTTTCTAAGCTGTTGTCAATTGTAAATTCAAATCAATTGCTAGTTTTGAAATAACTAGCAAATACCTATTGGCCTTTTTAATGATATCTTCAACAACTTGGCATCAAAAAGGCTTTTTGTCAACCTCCTTTAAAATTAAATAACGTCATTAAATATTATGGTTAAAGTTTGTAATGGCATTGAAAAGAAGATTTTCAAAACAAGGTTGAATCAAATAACTCAAATTGACCATCAATTGTTAAGTTCTACTTTTCTATTGGAGTAGAATGGATATTTTTGCAGATTTCTATTTGAAATAAAGATTTATTTCAAATAAAACGAGAATTATTGTGCTCGGTTTCTCTTGAATATTTTGTCATGACAAATAAACTCGTCATGCGTATTCTTCATCAAGTACATATGAATATATTTCCTGAATTTAAAACTATATTGCTGTCTATTCCATTTGAAATTATTAAATGTTTCATTTGACAGATATGAATAAAACATGGGAATACTGAAGGATGTATATCCACTAAGAATTTAACATTGATGGCAATTCGTTATTTTGTATAAACATTTTACTATACTGAAGTGAGTGAAATGATATTTGCTCTCTCAATTGTTTTTTGAATTATTATATGGTGATAATTCATATCATTTAAATTTTTTTTAGTTAAAAAACTTTGAATTTGTGAATTGTTTTATAATTGACCTTTTATTTTGATGTGAATGTATTGTATTACTTCCTTAGTTCTATATTGCTTGATGAAAAGGATCATTTATTAAGTATTTCGTTTATTGACTCCGTCAAATGATTAGTGACTTTGTCATGAAATTATTATAAAGAAAATTCAATTAGTGTTACGCAAAGTTAAAATATTGTCAAATATAAATTGACATAATCAATGGTGTGGTTGACTTTTAATTTGATTAGTATTTGTGAATATACACAAATAGCTAACTAATGCATATGAATTACTTTATTGATATGGATATGAGGGCAGTAAATTTTCTCCTTTATAAGAAAAACTAAGTATATGTACTACAAAATCATATATGTATGAGTAGAATTGATATGTCATACGGGCAATAAAAAATATGTATTAATATATTTAATTTTATTATTGGAACATGGACTTAATATCCACACTATATTTGATGTAATAATTTACTCTGATAAAATATACATAATTCATGACTTAATTAAGATATGTACATACAACAACATAACATTAACGTTAAAGAATAAAAATTAAAAAAGCAGGAGTTGGCAACTTCCAAAACATGGACCATATCTGCTTCGTAAAATATTTTCATTAGGCACTATTTCTTATTGTTATTTATATGAACTTCTGTATAACGAGAGCCACAGAATTTAAAATTGACCTTTTCCCACAACCTCATACCTTTGTTTTTCTGACATCATAAAAAATAAATAAAATTTGCATGCAAAACTTGATGAAGCAAGAAGTAAAGATGAAATCTATGTGTTTGACGTAGAGAGGTTTAATAAAAAAACACGTTAAGTTTCAATATAATTGATATATCTTATTAGCGTCAATCAAGATCCTTTATTTGAGATACACTGAGTGATATCAAATATCTAAAATTAATAATCTGACAGTTTTTTTGCTACGTCAAAGATAGGGCTGACGTTGAAGATTGTGGCTAAATCTAGCACTTTACAAGTGTTTATGACAATTTTTACTTCTCTTCATTTAGCCTTGTTGCTCTGAATCTGTGTTCCACAGGAGAATGGAGTCATAATTACGCCAATTATTATTATACCTGAGATGGTTTCTTATAGATTTGTAAGTATTTTATTCCCGTTTTTATAATACCTTTTTTACGTTAATAACTTTCAGTTAATTTAAGAAACAAAAAAAAAAACATAACTACATACATATGTATATTCATAGTCCTTAGAGAAGTCATCATATAAAGGCAAACTTTGGCAGAGTTATTAGCAGTAAACATATATTAGTCAAGTCTCTGACTTCATTGTTGTCATTTTTGACCTTCGGTATGACATAAAGAGTAATTCCATTATTAATAAAAATAAATATTAAAAGGATAACTTAGTCCAAGGACCCTATTGATATCAAATAAAGCCCCACAAATAATAAAAAAAAAGCTTGTGTTAGGATTATTGATTATTTCATCCTATTCCAAAATTTTTGCATATAAAGTTCTTAATAAACCAAAAAATGCGTCACTGACACACTACTATGAGCAAAAATACCGGGAAATTTGAATTTAACTTTTTTGTTTTTAAGTTGACATTACTGTCACTGACATCTGTACTAAATTATATATTAAAATATTCATTATTAGTGTTTGAGATACGCGTTCTTTTGTGAATAGCTAAAATTTAGTTTTTTGTTTATAAAAATATCTGAAATATGATAATTAAAATGTAATTTGGAGAAATGCAGGTGAAACCCAAAAAAATTATGGAAGATTTTTTGAATTATTACTCGAAATCCAGAGTCTATTACTCATAAGTCCAACCATTCAATAAACATTTTTTAATTGTTTTGAAAGATGGTAATTTTTTGACACATGTGCATTGAATCAGGAAAGGGAATTAAATGAATTTGATGATTAAATAAATATTTTTAGATTCCTTATTTTTTTTTTCTCATAGAAGTATATTCAAGTTCAATAAATCAGGATATAAATTGGGAATTTATCATTTTTATAACTTTTGTTGGAGACACCTTTTGAGTTGACACACCACATATAATAGCATCTTGTTTTGCAAACATGTACAATTTTATCATCTTTCGATGTTTATCAAGACATAAATAAAGTAGATATTTATTTATTTTGAGGAGATTAAATAGTTTTGAGATTTTGATGTGAGTCTATTATTTATGAGCACAAAAATAGAATTTGCAGAAGAAAACATATTAGCTCAAAGTAAAAATGACTATTTTTACATCGTCTTGAGCTTCTTACTTATGAAGTCAAAAACATAAGGCTAGGAGTACCCCTATCACATACTTATTTGTTTATATCTCATCTGCATATTTAGATATATGTTTTTGTTATCTATCATTATGACAAGAGAGTCTTGTATATGTACATTCTTCATAAGTAAGTAGATATATGTATGTATGTACTCGATTTTTATATTAGAAAAAAAGTAGACAATATATTTTTTAAAAGTAAGTACGGCACATGTGTGGAGTTTTACATAAAATACTTTTTATTTGAACCGAGATAACTATGCTCACTTTTAAACCAAAAATTGTATTAAACAAGGGGGAAAAAATATGGTTCTTGAATTAAGGTGTCCTTATATTAAGTTTCATGACCACAAATGGTGCTTGTATTATTGAAGTAAGCAACCACGAGCAGAAAATACAATAAATAACAGCTGATTAAATTGTTGGAAAGATTGAGAAGTGCTACAAAGATCAAAATGAGAAAAAGATATTAAGGAAACGTTCCTTCCATATCGACCTCCTTCTTTATTGTACATATATGTATATCAACCTTTTAAAAAGAGATGGAGTGATGCCTAAAATTAACTGATAACTATACAATTACGTCACTCGTCATAACTGTTGCACTATTCTTCAGTTAATAGTATTCATGTTCAGTGGGGTAACGTTCAGAACACTCCCTAAGAGGTGACAAGGTGACTGTATCTAGAAAAAAAACCGGTTAATTTTATAATTTATATAATTCCGTTCTATGAATAAACAGCATTTGTGATCGCACAACCTCCTTTTTTTATATATTTTTTTGTTTGAATTAAAAGATTGAAGGAGTCCTTGGTAAATACATAGAGTCCACAAGATTGCATCTTTCCACGACACACAATATAAAAATCTACATTTGACCCATGAGTAAAGAGTTTTTTTGTTTTTTTTACGGTTAATCACTATAAAAAAACACAATGTTCCGAATGAATATCAATCCTTACTTAGTCAATGACTCATTTAATGTAAATGTGGTCGGTTTGATTTTATAGGCATTAGAATGTCTGTCAGTCTGATGTTACTATTTATATCAATATATTTCCTCAAACTTCTTGACCTCCTTCATTAATTGAGTATCCAATATTTACTTTCCTTTAAGATACTAGTTTATTTAGTCACTGAGTATTAAACACGCGTTGATCATTCTGAAAATTATCCTTTCTTCTATATAAAAAAAAGAGTGTAGATGTTAAAACTTTAATCATCAAAAAAATTATTGAGACTCATACAAAGTGTAGGCATTTTTTTAAGAATTAAAAACCGGAGAAAGTATTCTTGCTAAGTATCTATGAACTGATCAAGCAATACAATACAATGCAGTGGTGTATCCAGTTTCAATAACATTTTCTTTCCGATTTTCACAATTCTTCTCAGTGTGATGTTTTCTTATAAATTAGTGTGCTTTACTTCCTTGTCCCTCCACTGACTACGTCAATGTCTTAGTGTCAATCTAAAGACCACTTAATAATTTTGAGTTTGACCTGATCATTTATACTCACAAGACGGACAAGTCAAGTTCAATCATTTTATACCACACCGAGTATTCGTATGAGGATCACGGTCAGTCAATAGGACCTAGGAGCAGGGTGAACTAAGAACAATTTGCCCAAAAACCATTGGTGCAGTCCCATTGGCCTCCAAGTTTGCTTAAGGTCGCGGATTTTGAGGCCAAAATTCAAATTCAGGAAATGGTCTATTTAGTGGTTTCGGATGAGATCAAATGACTAGCATTAAAGCAGAATGCTCCAAGCCGTCATTTTAAGGCTAGTAAACTAACATCATTTGACGTAACTTTGAAGAAAAGACTACTTCGTACATCTGATTGAATTTGGTAATGCATAGGATACATTTAGTGGAGTAGTTTAACATAGGTATACATACAAACTTGACTTAAAAAGTTACAAACTAACTTGATTGTTTCTTTTTTAAAAAGGTACAGCAAAATTTATATAATATGACTAAATATTAGATCAATATATATAATATGCAATAATTAATAAGGACTTAAGACGTAATTTTTATTTGAAAAAGTTGCAGCCAAAAACTGTCTGTTGCAGACACTGTTACAGTTTCGACAGTAAAAGTTTAACTGGTTAAATGTTTAGTTTCATTAAACATCTTAAAATACTTTAAATTCACAAATAAATATCTCTATTACAAGAATGAAAACAATGTACTCAACAAAAAAATATGGGAAAAAGATTGTTTGTTGTTTAGTAAAATTTTATACCAGTGTTATAGTACATCAATGAAAAATATTTTGTAAGGTCTCTCCTTTGTCAAAGAGCTTCATTCATTCATTCAAAAAGACAATAAAAACTGTTGATATTATCGTATAAATATCTACTCCTTTTCAAATAAACGATTTCATTCACACAGATGTCAACTATGTACATTGATTTACTCAGAAAAAAATCCAATAAAAATAATTTATTTGTATAGCCTATTAATCTTTATTATGTCTTTTGTTGGTTCTCAAAAAATATCATGATTAAATGATTATATATATATATATATAAACTATGTGAACTGATTTAAAAGGAATTTTGAGAACATTACGCAAATTAGACACATGTTAGACGATATTGTTCAATTTTTAATATTTTTTTTATATGTGAAAGGACTTTGAAAAATCAAAATATAGAGAGATCTTCAAATTATATTCATTCAATAGATTCAACATGAGGCTGGAATAGACTCGAAATGTACGTCATGAAGCAGAAATAGATTCAAATGAGCTTGAATTGAAACTAAAGATGGGTATCAGAAATTTTTCGACATAACATACAAGATCATTGATTGAAGTCTTAATGTAGACTTTAATAGAGGTTTCAGACGTTGGTACTTTGGTCAAGAACATTGATTTGACATATATTATTGTTATTATGAAATTGATTGAATGAATGTCAATTTAATGTAAATTGGTTATCAAAAATGACACCTCAGCCATTTTAAGTAACTTTCCTCCTAAAAAGTTATAATCTATACTTCTTTTCTTTCAAACCATTAGATAGGATAAAATGAATTTCATATATGTAGTTTATAAATAATGGCACTTGTTTTATAAAAATGAAAAAAAAAAAAAAAAAAAAACTATTTCAATTTTCTCCTCTGTCAAAAATGGCATTTAAGTCTTTTGAGTCTTACAAATTTAAATTGCTCCTCTGAATTAATTTATGAACAAATGGAAATGAACAGAGGAACAAATTAGCCAATATTTTTACACTCCCACGGACCACATGTAACATAATATCCATATATTTATCTGTCAGCTCTTCCTTTATCCGTGTTCTGAAATTTGATGAGTGGAACTTACTCTCGTACAACTGCAAACAATTATTTGGCATTCAATTGACAAAATAGCACTTAGTGGCTTTGTTGTTTCTTCTCTGAGGAAACAATACAGAGCACGTGGCTCTCTGAGTGTTATCTACGTAGATATAATATAATTACAATAATTGTAGTTTTGCCTCTTTTCATTGACAATTAAATCATTTCTCAATGGGAAGAAGGAAAGTAAAAGAACCTGGTCGTCGTTATTTCTTCAACAATATGATTTAAAAATAATATCCGGTATACATACATATACCATCATGAAGGTATTTATAAAGAAAATAAATAATAGTGGAAGAGGCTTTGTTGCCTTAGGATCAAATACGATGTTCAATTAAGTAAATATGTATGACTACAAAAATTGAAGAAAGTATCCCTTTCTAAGAAAAAAAAAGCAAAGTATATGTTTATGTATATATATAATATGATCAATGATCGTGTATAGAATATACATATATATATTGAATATAAAGTAATTTTTGGACAACACAAGGGAAAAAATACATATAATGAATATGAGTTTCTGGCATGTACATACTTATGTAAGAACGTTGGGTTGTTGTTGTTGTTGTTTTTTTGTCTTCACATGAGGATACATTTATGAGTATAAATCTACTTACTCAAGTTTAAAATAAATACAACTCTTCTTACTTTTAAAAAATATATATGTATATACATACATACATTTTGTACTTTACACAATAAATGTTGATGTAGGTACAATCTATGTATGTATGTATGTAATAGGAACTCCATGAAGTGTTAAAAAGTTTTTGTTTTGTTTGTTTTTTTATAAAAGTACACAGTATCTACATACTATAGAGTACGAATAAAACTTTTTAGGGGACGTTTTTTAAGTTTATTCTCCAGGGTTTTACCTCTAACTACTTACATACATAACCTTTCATTCGGAGAAAGTTAAGTGCAAGCATAAATATGCAAATATGTTGAAATAAAACTTGGGATTCATTTTCCATGAGATGATTGAGCTGAAATACTAACTAATTGAAAGTTGTGATAGAGAGCCAGTGGGCATGACATCATAAAACATATGGTAAAACTGAGTGGCGCTGATGTGCTGTCGATTCTTCAATAACAAGGGGAGGAATGTAGAGGCTGTTAGTATTTTTCTGCTCTATGCCAAAGCGGATTGTATTTAATCCTTTTGAGCACATTGTTACAAAAACAGGGAAAGGACTTAATCCCCAATCATAAAATGTGTTTTTGATGGCACTTTTTCATTGTAAACGATGTGATTTAAGGCATTTTAAACTCATTTGTCATGTCAAAACTATTTAATTGAAAATGTGTCCCCTACAAAAGCAAATAAATAGATAATAAAGCCTGCTAACATTCACAGTTTTTGGTGAGGAAAAAGCACACGCTGGGAGAACTCTTTACTCACATTTCTATAATTAATGTATAAAAAACTAGAGTTAAAGTGAGGGATGGGCCTGCCTCTGAATTTTATCTGCTGATTGTTATTGGACTAGGTTAACTAATGCAGAATAGTTACTTAATATTATAGCAAGTTTGTTAACTCAACAATACTGAAAAGACTGAATTCAAATTGATCATTTTTCTTTTCTTGCTTAGACTCGACGCTATCGCAGCATTTTGTACATATCTAAGTATAGTATAGGTCATTTTATAAATGATTCTGGATGATTTAGGGTAATGTCTGTACTAGCAAGTTGAATAATGTATAAAATTTATAATAGACATTAGGCACAAAATAAATATAAATGGGTCAAGTTGAACAAATGATGACGTTTCAAATGCTAATTTACTGATATAAACAGCTAATTAAGTAATCTATAGAAGAAAAAATGGATAAAAATATTAATTTTTGCTATAATTCGAAGAAAATTATAAATCAATTGATCTTTATTTTATCTCTCAACCTTTCCTCCAAAAAGAGAATTCAAAAAGGCAAAAAAATAATTTAGACAATATTCTACCAAACTGTAGGATTGTGTTTAATTCGATAGTCTTCATATTTAGAAGTCAATCTCAAACAATTCACTCTCAGAAGGCTCATAAGAGACAGGAGTAGATAAATCAACAGTTGACAAATAAGTACAATTTCAATTTTTATATCACAATGGAATCACAACATCATCAACAACTTCCTGTTACTTATTTGTCAGCAATTGAAGTGAAAGGTGCAATGAACTATCAATAGGAATGAAAATCATATGCAATTCGGGCGTGTGATAAAAAAGTGGAGTTGGCTCTTCAAACAGGTCTTTTTGTTTTCCGAAGCTGTTGTCATTATTTTTTTTCCCTTAAGAAGGTAACATCAACTTTACCTCAACATAATATTTTACAAGTAAAGAACAGTCTGCAAAGATTATACCATGGTGAGGAACAAAGGAAAAATTAAAAAAGGGTTATCATTCATTGAGGTGAATGGAGTTAATGATATTTGTGAATATAATAATGAATCTGGAGTAACGTATTGTAATGTTTGTGGTTTGATGTTTTCATTTGTATACATATATAAAGGAAAATAGCAGCTTGTAGCTAAGTAAAACGTCATGACAGCTCAAGCTGCTTCCCCCCTCGACAATCATTAAATTGTCAGGGTTGCCAGGTTGATTTTCTCTTTCTTTTTTTATAACACGCCCGAATTGCATATGATTTACATTCCTAACTATCAACTTTTAGGCCTTTTTTTTCCTTTTTTGAATGAAGGTTTGAGTGATACTTTATAAACAACGTAATTATATATATATATATAGGTTTTGTTGACTAATATACAAATGCATTGTTCCGTTTTATTTGTTAACTAACCAATGTTTAATCGTGAATTCATGTTATTTATCATGTATGTCTTATTTGGATTTGATTTCCCGTCATTCTATATTTATCTTAGTAAAATATTTTTTTGTTCTTTTTTGTCTGTGATATTAGATAGTAATCAAAGTTTCTACCAGCATCCATCTAATATTTTACTCTACGTATTTAGAACAATAATAATTGAGAGGTTATTTTTATATTTTTGATCATGATCATATACAAATGTTGGAGTCGTTGACATCAATTTCCTTTCTTTTATTTAGTAAAATGAGCATATGTTATATACCACTTTCAATGCTTTATCATATTTTTTGTTTTATCCTTTTGATCAATATCTGTTCTTTTGTTTCTTTCGATGGAAATGTACATTTGCTCGAGTTATTCTTAAATTGAAGAATAATAATTCAAGTGGAAAAAAAAATAATATAACGTCCTCATTCTTAGGCAATACCCAAACATTTTTAAAAGCTTTTCCTTTCGAAAAAAATCGTATTGTACATATGAATAAATATATTTGCTCATATTAACATTATATTTATTGTTGAACATATTATTATTTATGAGTTAAACCCTCGTAATGTATGTACATATAGTACTTTTGTATAAACTCTATAGAATATAACATAATGTATGATGTTATGCATCAAAACGTTCTCAAATCAAGGGTAACAAAAACTTTATGGAATTCCTACATTTCAATTTCATTCCTTGATTACTATATACCAGAGATTGTAGAAAGTCCCTTTACTACAACTACAAGGAGAGTTCAAAGTCTTAGGTATCGACGTCCAAGTCGAGTCTCAAATTTAAAAATAAATAAATTTATTGAATCCTTGGATTGATTTATTGCTCATTTTATTTCTACAAAAACTCTGAGCATTTAATTATGCATACATATATGGCCTGAAAAGGCACACCATTTGGATTTTTCTTTTTGATTTCACCATACTGCAGTTAAGCAAACACATTTAAATGGATCCTGTCTCAATTATTATATGCTATAGATTCGTAATCAAGAACAAAAAATCAGGCTCAAATTGATCCTGTAGACTACTTCATGTTCAGTAACAAAATTTAAATTATTGTGATAATTTTCTTTAAAAAATAATCTCATGCTCAAAAAATATCGAGTCTTTTAAAAATATGGATTCGAGTTCAAGTCGAGTCTATGTCACCACGTTGGCTATGTACCATTAAGAAAGATTTACATAGAGATGAGAAGGTACGAAAAAAATGATTGATTGGTTTTAGCTGTTGCAAACAGAATTAAGTAGGGATCTTAGGCTATAAAATATCAATTTAAATATTGTGTAGAGGCATCGTATTCGAAAAGTAATTATATTTATTTATACCTAATGGATACTAAAACTATAGGGAAGTAAAGTTGGACGAGGGTTAAGCAATAAAAAATAGTAAATACACGTAGCAGTAATCCTGGGAATGTTTCTCAAGATATCGCTTTTCAAGTGCATACATTTATTTAGGGTACGAATTACTAACCCCGATGACGTCACTTTACTATAGTTCCATGTTAAGAATACAATTTTTTCTTCCATTTACAATTAACAATGTCTGTAGTCTATAGAGCTATAGAGCTATACATGGCGTTCCCAGTACCTCTGGTGAACAAAAAAATCAACTTTTAGACATTAAAATATCTATAATAAAAATAATCACAGGGGCATTGTTTTATTTTATAGCCTGGGGCAAAGGTAAGTACAAAATTGCAATTCGACAAAGACTTAATTTTTCTTCCAATTTGAATGTTATTGCGGTAAGTCAATTTATTAATTCAACTGATGTAAAAGAAAACAATGTGTAGGGTTAGCGTCAAAGAGTTCAAATTATTCTTCGAAACTACGATATCTTATTCTAGTGGTAACGGAACCACTGGGGCTAAGGGTCCCTTGCCTTCCCCCCCCCCCCCCCCAATTTTGGAAAAAATGACGTTTTTGTTATGTAGTTAAATAATAATTTACGTCGTAAATAAACATGAAACATCATAGCTATAGAATTTGGCCTCCACTTACAGATCTATTCTGGTGCCACCGTCCCTACCCCATTTATAGCAGGTATAAACAATTATACATATATTTTGTAAATTTTCTTTAATAAGTAGCTATATAAACAACTATGGCTTCAACATGGTATCACTTTTTGTTTATTTTGCAATCTGTGACATCATTGAAAAGGCAATATGTTACAAATATAAATGGTAATTTAGATTATTTTCTCTATTATAACCGAAATATAATCATAAGTAGTATCTAATGTATCCAATAGAGGGCGAAAATCATTGTGAGAAGATAGAAAGCAGGGACTGTAGTGCTCTCTATTGGTAGATGATTGTACTACTTTTATAACAGATAAGTATGTTGCTTCTGTAAAAAAAATGGTAGAGAAGCAACAAATGTAATATTAGGATTGAAGATATGGAATGAAGGGAGGGGGGGGGGGGGGGAGATATATTGTTTATTGAATAAAGGTAGAACAAGGCATTGATTGATTGACAGCTTCAATATGTTTATATTTTTGCATACAATTTACGAAAATTATTTCATTTTTTTTTTTTGCATTCGAAAAAAAAGTTATCTAAATAAAAATATTTTATTTTTGTTTATTAGTGTTTCTTAACTTTTTCCATGTATCCTTGTCTTGTTGGCTTTGACACAAAGGAGGAGGCAACATTTAATTTAATTCATGCTTACAAAAAATAAGTTACTTTTTAGGTCCGAAAAAAATTTGTAATTTGAAATACACTATGAGAAAAAACTACAATTTATTTACTATGACATCATTGTGTCAAGTAACTTTTTTCTTCTTTGATGTGTCTTCTCTAATTTTGTTCCTTTCTCATTTCAGCTTAAAAACCATATATTCTCCAAATCATCACAGATCATTCTCCAAGTCTATAACAGCACTAAAATGAACTCAATCAGACCCTTGACTCAGGCTAATTAAAAGAATGCAGTTCCACTGCAAATTATGTTTCGTTCTAGAGTCGACTCCGTGTTCACTTTAACTCTCATGATGTTGTACCTTGGAGTCATCGGAGAATGTCCTCCAGGATGTGTTTGTATGTGGAAATCCGGGAAGGAGTCCACAGAGTGTATAAATCAATCTAAAAGCTCAATACCCACAGGGATTGAGCCTAGCACACAGGTTCTCAACATTCGCGGAAACTCCATTAAAGTCTTTGAGGACAATATATTTCTTCAACTCGGGATCACAAATCTTCAAAAGATATTTTGCTCCTACTGTAGTGTTCGGGAAATTCAACCTCGAGCATTTCGACGTCTAACAAATTTGATAGAGTTGGATTTGTCAGAAAATGCACTCAAGGAAATCCCAACAGAGTCATGGAAGTATACCAAAGCTCTCATGAAATTGAATTTAAGTGGAAATCCCATTAAACTAATTCGTGCTGGAGCCTTTAAAAGACTTACTTTTGTTACGAACTTGTATTTAGCACATTGTGAAATTGAAACTATTGAGGCTGAGGCGTTTACGAGTCTGGAGGCTCTATTAGAACTCAAGTTAGAGAATAATCGTCTTAATTACATACAGGGAGCAGGTCTATTTCCTAGAAGCTTGCATCATATCGAGGTAAGTTTATTTAAATACATATATATTAGAACTGTAGTGTAGTCATTATCCAATTTGAATGCATTTAAGTCAATAAAAGTATAGTTTTAAACAACAATATTATATAACTCATGTTGTAAATTGGTTTATTATTTTAAATTTCTTATTAGCTTATTATTATATGTATTAATTGAGTTGAAATCATATAACGGAAAGCATTTATTCATGAATAAATCAAAGATTTGCAAACAACAATTATTAACCTCTCAACAAAAATTAGATACGGATCCTTAGTGGACTGATACTCAGATCCCAACATACTTACATCGAATCCAAAATTATGTTAAATAGTGAAAAAATTTCGACTTTTATGCCATTTTAGACATACCGAAATATTCAACTTTGATTCATACAGTAACGAAAAAACCCGGAACTTATTTAGTTCAGCCCTTTCATAACCTGTTTTTATTCATTTGTTGAATGCAAAAATAATCAAGATATGACGTAAAAAGCACTTTGTAGTAAAAATAATTTTACCATCAAATGATTTGATAGCAAAAAGATGGTTCATTTGTGTCATTAAATTTGTAATTTCTACTTGTTTCAACGCTATGACATCATTGGACTAAGTAGTATAAAAATGTTGCCTTATTTAGTTTTTGTTTTGTGATATTTTGTTGTAAAGCAATTAAAACTTATTAATGAAATATAAAGGAGTTATTATTATATTAAAGATGTTGCAAAAAAAAAACATTCTCGGTGAGCTTTACTAATTGAAAAAATGTAAAAAAAAAATTATCCCTTAAAAAACGTAATATGCAAGGTTATTAAAAATACATAAACTGTTGCTGCCTAAACATAACTGTGTAATCGTCAGATTTGCAATTTTACGTTGGAAGGGTAGGAAAACTGTATTTTTGTAAGATAAAAACTGATCTAATATGGACTTAACGGGCAATCACATATTTACAATTTATAGCAATATACAATTTGACGCAAAATTTTTGATAAAACTTTAATATTGGTCTAAAAAATGCTCAAATCCACGGCAATACTTTTTTTTTTTTTTTTTTGGAGAGAGACTAAAATGATGATTCACTTTGGTGTACCATTTTCACTCTGTGAAGCTGGTGCTTACAAACTTTAGGCACCCCTTTCTTAAAAGTTTTAAACACGAGAAGTTTCATTTTCTGTGGTTATTTGGCTCAGTACACACAAATCATTTCTCACGATCTACAAGGGGACTACCCCTACAAGTTGGGAATCCTGGCTGTTGAATATTTTCAAATGATATCATCATTCTGGAAATCCTGTTCCTAGTCAAGAATTAAGCTCTGTTTTGTTATTATCTTTTTTCATTATTAAAGCAAATAGAAGTAATTTCTTTCATATATATATATATATATATATTGAAAACTTGCCGATTTGATTTAGTAACCATCTGTAACTTTGGATGACGTTTGTTATTAATGTTCTATGAATTCAATTTAAGTCATTTATCAAATTCTATTTGATCTCCATATTACATGATCCTATTTTGATTGATACTCAACTTCCCTGACGTTTTAAAAGTGTCCAAGTATCAAACTTCTGATTTATAAATGATATAGCAACGTTGTACAATATTCTATGTATGTACATAATCTATTTCACAAACTGATAGATGATTTAAAATCTAGAGGGAGTAGTGGATATTTTATTGGATGAATACAGAGTTCCATTTATGTATGTAGACTCCTTCACCACTTTTTTTTATAATATGTAGTTTTAATCAACATTTTAAGTAGAGTAGGATAAGTTGGAAGGAAGGAATGTAAGTATAAGAACCAATTGGATCATTAATTATTTATGGCAACGTGAGTTTCTTTCTTTCTTTCTTTCTTTTTTACTACAGATAGATATTATGGCAAAGGATAGATGTAGTAGCTACATATGTCTCTTGATAACGTGGTGCTTATCCGAAAATTTGTTTTAAAGAGAGTTCTTTGGATGTTGAGGAATATAAAATGTAAAAAAAAAAAAGAAGTTTTTTCAAATGTGTTTCATTTGTCAAATCATTGAGTCATTTCATGAATTCACTTTGAAAAAGAAAAAAAACTTTCAAACTTAAGGGAGTCATTTCCTATGATCATAGCTTTTTTTTACTGTAGTCTATCTACCTAATTGACATGCCTATTAAATATAAGTAGATCACTCTCTCTCTCTCTCTCTCTCTCTACATATAATAGTTAGGAAAATTTACATGTCTCTTTTTCTTCTTTATTCATTCAATGACCTTAATTTGACAGAGTGTAGGAGCCATCTACAAAAAGTTTCATTAAAAAGAGTCTAAGTGAATAATAGTAATAATCAAGATTGAATACATATCGTTGAAAAGTAGTTGCTTTTTTAGTATGTATTTATTTGGATGCGTTATTTATTTAATATGCAGTTAAATGACTCCAGATGAATTCTTACTAACACACAATTATAAAAATTTTGTTTTATAGTTTGTCTAACTGCAGTCTATTTATAAAAAGAGGGAAAAAAGTGCAGTAGTATACATATTTTCAAATTGCTTGTCCAAATCTATGTATGCATGCAGATATCAAAAAATATCAATAAAAACTACTCATAATTTGCTTGAAACATTATGTCAAATACGTAAAATAAAGTGACATATTAGTAAAAAAACTAAGTGTCTTTATTCAACGTTCTTTTGTTCTTTATATCTTTATTCATGCAATATTTCATATCATTCCTTCAACTACGTCACTTTTAATTCGTCAATAATTTCAGATCTGTAGGATTTGAGGAGCTTATCTAAAATATCATTATAATGATATATCAGGAATCAAAATATCTTTATGTAATCCTCAAAATTCATTTCTCTCCTCAAAAAAAATTATTAAGTCAATAATTAGAGAACAAGAATAGCTGATTTTAGTTATGCTATTAAAACTAAAGATCAAATGATCGGTCTCTTTGAGTAATAGGCTATATGTATCTTTAGAAATAAGCCACGTATTCTCAATGTTCGGAAAAAGTACATACAGTCTGGAATATTAATTTAAACTTTTTTGATTTAAACAACATTTATCTAAATTGAATTTTAGGCATTCTTTTTCCGACATTTTAAAAAACGAAAAATTTGATTGTAGCTGTTCAGTATTTTCAACACTAATGAATATTTTGACGTCTATTTGACAATGAGAGTAGTACCAACTACAAAAACAAAAGCATTTATCCATATCAGATATTTTTGCTATTAGTAGAATTTATTTTGTTTTACATTCAATGCATGCTCCCCATGATAGAGTATTGGTTGAGGTTCAACCTATTTTTTAATTCACAATCCAAGGTAGTACTACCAATTGAATTTGAGTCCTTTTACTTTCCTTTTGAAAGTAGGTTTATCTTATTTATCTTCAAGGTAAATTATAATAAAAATTTGATTTGTCAATTCATAAACTTGATTATATTCAATGAAGCAACAATTGATCACATGAATGTGAATTATTTTTATAATATATGCAACATTATTTCAAATATTTGACACAAGTTTCTTGTAGCAATTGGAAAGCACTCAATATATAGGTAATTTTGTATTTTGTATTGTTGACTACATGTACAACTTTCAAGGTTATATGTATATGTAGGTATAATACTATTAAAACTCCTGAAATCAAGATCTTCATCGTGTTTACTAATATATCCTTATGTAAGCCATGTAATGTTATATTACATTACTAGGAATAATTCCAAATTGCCAATAAAGCAAATAAATAAATTTTATTGTAATTATGTAAACCTACATAAATTGTGTTTTTGGATGTAATATTGTGATTGATGATATTAAGAGTAGAGAAATATTATACATTGAATGAAAAGTCTCTAGAGACAGAGGTACCTAGGTAAGTATATACGTAGATATAAGGCATGAACAAAGATAGATACCCAGGTACATTCGTGTATGTATCAAGATATATATATATATATATATATATATATATATATACAATATATGTATATAATTAGATTAATATTATAGAACATGAAAAAAGTAGTGATTAGACAAGGTCGGCCTCTTATTGTTAGACATTTTACTCTTTATCAAGTTCATGATTTACCCATACGTATTTATAAGTGAGTCGTGCAAGAACATCCTTATATGTAAATTCGTTTGCAAGGGGTTAAAGACAATAAAATCCTACTACTTTTGTTGAAACGCAGTCTATGTAGACCGAGTTGAAAACTTGGACCTCTATTTAGTTGCTCTTGACATTAAACTAGAAATTTTATGTATGTTGAATTCATTACTTGACTTCACATTTAATGACTCACTTTGTTTGACGTCATATAAGCCATATTTACTCAATTGAAACATAAATTGACGGCATCACCTGTAGATAGCTCATTGAAATATCTGTCTGTACCAAAATTTTATGTAAAACTAATTAATATCGAATAGTTTTTTGATGGAAACGTTCCAGGCAAATAGTTTTCTCTGATTGTTTCATTATAGGTTCTGATTATATATAAATTTCTGGATCAAATAACAACGCTAATTGCTTATTACATATGTCCAATAGTTAAAAAAACAGTATGTAATTAATCCTTTTGAGAGATTGTAAAATTCTTTATTGTTGAGTAGGAACTTTTCAACGAGATTTTTTATGATTGTATGAGCGTTCATTGATCTCAATTTACCACAATCATTTCACTGCAGGAAAAGTTCATCGCGTAAACAACTAATTTATACATAGGTTCAGTATTTACCATGACTCTTTATACGGTAGAATAAGTAAGGTGAACTTTTTGCTACATAACTAAATGCAGTTTACTTTTCCAACACACTCTTTATGTTCCCATATGAACTAATTTCTGATGTTCTAATCTTCTTCCTTGAAAAGTCTGGCTTTTTGAATTAATTGTACAAACTCTCTTTTATTGACTCATTTAAACGATTTTTATTAAGAGATGAACAAACATAACATTTTCATGGTCCAAGATAGATACTTTTCAAATGGACCTTGCTTTAGTTTTAATTGCATGATTAAATCTATACTCCATAGGAAACACATAAACATAGGGGATCCTGTAAAATTTTTGTAACAAATGTAGTAAATTTACTTAAGCATCTTTTTTTTAAGAGCATATATTCTTGTGTGCAAAAATGTTTTACCGTTAGACACTTTGTCTTTAAAAAGAATTGCAGGGGATGCATCAGCACCAAAACAATCTAGATCAATAACCAGAAAACGATAAATTCTTAATTCATTACTTGACTTCACAAAGATAAATGCCACATATTTTTAACATATTCCCTTCAATTATGGATTTTATACTATAATTTATGGTATGTGTTGAGATATATGGAAAAGTTACTAACTAGCTAAAGTATAGCTAAGCTATAAATAAAAAATGATGAAACTACGACAAAGTAATTAGTTTATGTACAAATTTTGTTGTCTACAAAAAAAATTGTCCTCTTGAGCAGTAGTCACCAACCTTTTTCTAACTGTGGACCGGTCAACACTTGACAATTTTACTGCGGACCAGGGCCGGGGGGGGGGGGGGATTGAAATAATAATAATAATAATAAACGTGAATCCACTTTGTACTCATATTGAAATTGATTAACACATAGCTCCAACGATATAACATATTATAACATCAAAAACTGTCCGTAACGCCAAATCAATGGAAGCCCTGAAATTGTTTCTTTGCAACGAGATGGGGATAATGAGAGACAAAGACACCCGAAGAGTGTTATTTATGTTCAGTATACTCCTTTGCCTTATTTTGGTGGCTGTCACTGCAGAAAACCCCACTTCACACGGATAGGATGTTGGAAATAGCAACAGGGTTTTCAGCGCTGTGTTAGCGATCTCTGGCTATTCTGTCATGACTTTAATCCGAGACGCAGGAAGAGTTATTGCCTTGAACACTATTTTAAGGCTGCTGTCTTTTGTGATCTTCCACAGTTAGTCTTCTTCTTGCACGGACATGCTGGATTCAGTTGGTTTGTTGACAAATATATCACATATCCATTCCTTGGCCGTTCGTGGGTTCTACAGTCTATAGATGAAGAAGTAAGTCCCCCTTTATTATCGTCCCAGACTTAGATAATAATAAGTAAAACAGAAATAACTAATTAATTCTTGTGCAGCCACATACTGATTGATCCACGGACCAGTACCGGTCCGCGCCCGGAAGTTAGGGACCACTATAAGTTACTTTATTACCGACTACGCAATCTTCTTGATTCTACATTGTTAATTTAGTTTGCAAATTCTTTAAACATTACACATATCAAAAAGAAAAATATAAATGTGACGTCATTTATGTTAGTTACGTACCTAATTTTTTGTATCACAAAAGAGACATTCTGTGTGTGTGTGTGGAAGGGGGTCTCCTATCCAAAGGGATATCCACAAGCACACTGCAGCGTTTCATAATGAATAGTATTATTCCTTAACGAATGCAAACGTGTCTTTGTAAGTCAGGCTCATTTTGAGAATAAGCTTCCCTGCTTGCTTTTGATTTGACACAACACTTATATATATATACCATATACTTACGTATGTGTGTAGATACTATGTAAAATTAGCATAAAAAATTATAAAGGTAGAGTTGAAAAAGACACATATATAAAGTACTGGAGCTCATGTCATTGGGGATAAATGTACATAGAGTGTTTTATAACATGAGGAACAAACATACTCTTATCATCTGCTTTTGTTACTTTGTAAAGACTGTGCTTTTTAAGACATAAAAAAGTAATTCTTTGTATGTATGTTCATTCAGCATATTTCGACTAATGTTTTGAAAGGTTTTGTACGTGTGTACACATACAATTTTCATATTGTTCAAATATTGTAAATACTTGCAAAAGTAACGTATAAATGTACTTTATACATTATATTATATTATATATGTTTACCCTATCCCTATCAGCCTCATATGAGGAATACAAGATATGTATGTATGTATGTTTTTATCCATTTCATACATTTGTATTTATTTTGTAAATTTAAAAATCCCCTTCAAGGCCATAAAATTTTTTGTGAGAGTGAGTCTGTTTCTTTCATGCAATTCTAGCACAATTCATACAATTTCAACATTCACATCAAAAAACATTATGATATCCTTATAAAACCACTGGGTGATTTCTAAGTTCTCGAACATTTTTGTATACTTTAATAATAGGAATATGTTTAAAGAGGTCTTATATTAGTTTTACGAATGATAAATTAAATTACTAAATTTAAAAATTAGTTTGATGTGTTTCAACTTGAATTTGAATACAAATGAGACACTAAAGGACAAGATGATCACAGTCATAGAAAAAATCAATAACTGACAAGGGGATGGCAAGAATTTACAAACGTAACTAAAAAGCAAAAGATTTCAGAGATCGTCCTAGGAAAGTTTGACCACGATCGGTTGCGACTGAGGCCCTTGCATCTAATGCAGTGGTTCTTTACCTTATTGAAGGTACTGAGCCCCATGAGTCCCATTCATCCATTCATCGAACCCTTCGTAGTTGTAAAAATAAGATGTACTTTTTTATTCAAAGCCAAGTAGAGTGTGACGTCACGACTCATACGAGTGAGGTGAACTAAACTGTTGAACCCTTGGGATTCGATCGGACCCAGGTTAAGATCCACTGATCCAATGTAAAGAGCTTATTTGCCCATAATCTCAAGATACTTATTTGGAAGCTGACCTAGGGAAATTAGGAGTACCGAACGGCTATGTTAATATTGCTCCTATGTCGAATCAAAGGTGTAGCTGCTGCTTCCTTTATAGGGGGGGGGGGATAATAGTATTTTAAATTTTTTTACACAGTACGTAGAAACGTGATGATAAATAGTTTTATGAGAACAAGTACGGGAACAGACGGAACAACAAATACACTCATGCCTCTTCTGATGAAGTAAACCACTTCTAACAGATACTTAATTCACTAAATTGAAAGATTTTCATTGTTTTGAAGCCGAGTGGGGATTTTCTATTTAGAACATTTTGTTTTTATTTATTGTTGTAGTTTTTCCAAATTAAAGTTTTAAGACCGAAAATTAATCCTGAAATTTACTGCACCTCACCAATTTTATCATTAATATTTATTAGCCCACCCCAGGAAGACCAAAGGAGTCTATACACCCTATTAGCTCTTTATTTTTTGGATATTTAATATTATATCAATTCTTCATCTAATTGAAAATTATAGTCTAGACAAGTTTTACTTATTAATTTATAGGGAACATTCACTCGATATAAGTAAATAGTGAACAAAAATTGCAACTTTTCTTTATTTTTATTTAATTGGCATTTGCAACATTAGATGGCATTTTCTTTCGACTACTTATTTTTGTATTGCTTTGAAAATATACATTTTTTGTCATCCAATCAAGCAAGTATGGACTGCCTAGTCCCTAGTGACATTTTTTATTATATTTTCTGTATTATTGGGAAGTGTTTTCGCCATTTGTTACTGTTTTTACTCAATTCAAAAGATCTTAGATATGAATTTATTTCTTCACTAAAAGACATAGTAATATTTATTTTATTTAGTGAAATGACAGATTGTTCTACATTATATTCAATTTATTGTTCATCATCGTCTTTGAACTCATTCTTACATGGCTCAACCGTCTCGAAATCCTTCTTATCAGCATGTATGGTCAATATTTTAGCTACATTTTATATGTATTTTATTTCTTTGTAACCTAGTAGCCATTGCACTGCAAAGTCTTATTCATACCTCTGCTTCATGTGCTATCAGTTAGAAGAAAAAACTATCTAAACCTATTTATTAAATTCTCCAGAAGAAATAAGATATGAGATAATGATTTTACAGACCTATGGATCCCTATGGTCTTTCATGAAATAATAATAATAATAATGGTCATACTTGGGTTGTTCTCTACACATAAATGTATCAAAACATGTACACATATAAATGTATTTACAAAGCTTGTTCAATTAGAAAAATAATAATTTAGAAAGTACTTCAATTACTTAATTGAGGAAAAACATCAATATATTTGGGTGTCTTAGTATTATTGTACATGTCACACAAATCATCTTGTCTCTTAAAAACATTTCTTTCTTTTTTAGCCCCACAGCAAACATCTTCTACTTTTATTTGTGTGTATGTAAATTGTACTTACATAAATCTATCTTGACTTGGAACAAAATGAATTATGTGTCAAGAAAGATTGACTACACTGGGAGAAATAGAGAAAGAAAACAGGCTCAACATCAACTGGTAGTTAGTCAATTATGTTACTCTCTCTCTCTCTCTCCAATTTTCTATCTTTAATATTTGTGATGTTCACAACTAAATGAGATTGAATTTGAGTTCAGGAAATCAAAGAAAACAAAGAGAAGTGAGAGGATTTTATCCACCTAATACATATCACTAAATCTTGTTAACAATCTACTTACTCCATTGAGTTCTTGTTTATTTATTCAGGGCAGTAGTCAGGGACATAATCGGATTTTTAAGATGAAGAAGGGTAGAGAAATGACTCACATGAGGACTAAGACTCGAAATCATAGTAACTTAAACTTGACTTGGAATCAGAAAAGCTGGGCTCGAATACTGATCTGGTCAAAATTCATAAAAAGCCAGGTTAGGTGAATAAGGGTGGGGGGGGGAAACAGTGATGTTTCTATTGGCTAGAATTTTGATTTTAAACCGTGCCTTGTGAGAGAGTGTGCTATCATGGTGAAATAACGTTATAGACATTGATCGTGATGAGGCTTGTTTTCCTTGATTTTTTGATAAATTGAGGCAATCAAGATATAACTAAGAATACGGGAAAAAAATACAATATGGTGAAAATTTGTTCCTACAGCGAAATCATTACTTCTAAATTTCAGGATGCTTCAGAAATATATCATACATAAAAGTGGAAGGAGCTTTGTCTCCTCTTTGAGTTATTATGTACATTTACTCCACTACCAAACTGTTAAGGTAAGTTTAGTCAAATAACCCTAGAGAGCCTTTATAGCTGCTACCAAGGGGGTATTATCCAATAGTTATTTTTTAAAATATATGAGGAAATACCCCCTTGGTAGCAGCTATAACAACAAGAAGTCTGCCGGAACCAGTTTAGGCCTTTTTGACAGCCTTTGCACATCCAAATATCTCCATTTTGTGAGCTTCAGTCAATTTCTTTGACTTTCGTATTACAGTTTGTTTTAAAAGGCCAAGATCATACTTCCGAATCCGTCTACCGATTCCTTAGTATAGGTCAAATTTTAAAATAATCTTCTCCAAACTCATCCGTCTGTCAACTTCAACTATGGTCTTCACAGTCTCGATTATGTCCTCTGACCTTTGGTTCCTCTTTGAATTATTGGTTTTTTGTTAGAAGTGTCTTTGCATGCCTTAACGTCAGTCAAAATGTAATAAATTTGACTGTGGTTGAGGGTTTTGTCCCTATGTGCAGCCTTACAGAATTTGAAATAGGCTTTGGCATCCTGGCCAGCACGAATAAGGTTGAAAAAAAGTCAAGAACTCGTGTCATTGCAAAAAAAAAAAAAAGTTGGTGAGGGCTTATAAAGATTATGTTTTTATATTTACGTTCGGTGGCCAAGTGTTTGAAACTATGACATGGTTGATACAACAAAAGCTTTAACTTAAATAATATAGAAAAAAAATGTCTTTCCTAAACCTTGTAATTTTACGTCATCAGATACATAAGCAGTTGTCCTGGATATTTCAAATTCAAATTTCTTGTCCTTCAAATTTATAGGATTAAAAATTAAAAATTTACATAAATTAAAGCTTAAGAATAAAATTTAAGGTCAGTTTTAGACAATGTGTATTTCTAAATCATGGATACTATTCGTAATCTAGATATTTGTTGCAAGAAAGTGGATCTTGAGATCAGTATTGGTCTCGGTCATTGAAAGTCTTGGTCTCAATCTCATGACCAAGAAAAAAATTGATTACAATTTTTGTTTTTTTAGTCTTGATCTCACAAGTTCTTGGTCTCAACTCCAGACTCCAGTATTTGTCTCTAGTAAAGTGGTCTTCTCCACAATATCATATATTTTGTTGTATATTCAACATTTTGAATATGTAATAATGTCATAGTATATGTAAATATATATAAAAAAGAATAAGTAGCATAAAAAAAACTTTGTGTTTTTGTGTAATGTTGTCTCCATGCATCTCATTAAAACAGTTTTGATTGAAGAAGAAAAAAATGATGAAGAAATAACTTTGTATCAGTTAAAAAAAAACTTATTTCTTCTGGAAGAATCAATGAGTATGAATTGATAAATGTAGTATTTAGTGATGTATCGAACGTTTACGATTATTATTTACAATTTGAAAATGAGGATCTATTTTTTTTCCATCTATGCCAAAAAAATTCACTGACTATGGAATTTTTAAAATGGGAGAGAGATAGCGGTGTAGATCTGGAAGCTAAGAGGGAAATATGTTTGTGGCTTCGAGTAATACTTCTCTCAAAATTTCTCTTTAGAAAACTGTACATAAAAGTTTAACGCAAAAAACATCAATTTTATATTTTTCCTAGTGACGTATGCAACTTATTTCTCCTTTCGTAGAATTCACCTTATTTACTCAATTAAAAAGGTAAATTGAAGAAGATTGTATAGTGAATTATAAAGTCATTTATGACACACACATCGCCACTAGCGAACAAAAATTTGTGTTAGTTTCAAAAACAGTTGGGAAAAATAGATTGAGTGGTTGTTGTTTGTTCAGTTTTTTTGATAAATAGGTACAGAACATGCCTTTATGCACCGAAATCTATCAAAGTTTCTACGGCCCATGACCTCTCAAGCTATCTGACAAGTAATGTATCAAATGTGCAAATTTGAACCTGTAGATAACTTTAATTTAAAAACATAGTTTATTAAATATATCACTGTTACGCAAGTTATTAATCAAATTTCTTTCAGTAGTTTCAAAAAGTGGTAGATATATTTTTGTTCTATTTGATTCCACTAAGGGCATCCATTACATAAGGTGAAAGAGATAAAGAGGTGTAGGAAAGGTCAAACTCGTATTAGCCTCAGCCACCAATGTTTTGCTCTCCTCAAAACAATCTAACCAGTAATTTATCTGATACACGCCTTCTGATCTATGGAGTATCTGCATCTTAAAAATATTCAAATTCACAAACTTCTAAAAAGTTGATATCTGCATATGTAGAATACTTTTTGGGATATTTGATATATCACTAATATGCAGTTCGTTTGCAAAAAAAAACAAAAAAACAAAAACAGAGTATTAAATGTATGCAAAAATGTATAATTCATTAGTTAAAGGAAAATAAATTGGTTTTTTTTACCACCAACTATCAAAAAGCATTAAAATATTTATTTTATTTTATGTAATATAAGACTAAAACAAAGAAACTATACACATATTTTGCTATCATTATTATTACTATTCCTTCTTCATATAAAAACAAGAGCACATCACATTCCATCCCTCCTTTATTCTTCCATGTTCATTATGATCACAATTACTTTCTTGCGATACAATATCCCCTTGGATGATTATATCACATTAAGTGTGAAACTATAAAATATGTAAAAGTACCCCTCAACAGAGTTTTATTAAACAAGATTAATGAACATGTATTATATACGTAGTATGTTTATAAATGAAGGCCTTGTCGTCCCGAAAGTATTTATAATTATAAATTATTAAAATAATAAGTAATTAATTACTAATTTTTCCAAAAAAAAAAAAAATATTTATCTGAAATGTTTTGTAGAAAGAGGTACAAGACTCTTTGAGCCTGTCAGCTCTACAAACACTGTTCTTTGCAAGGAGTTTGAAGAAAAAATATATGTAACATATACATAAGTACAAAAGTAAGTCTAAATTAAACTGGATATAGTTGTTGTACTATAATTTAGATTTAAATTTCACATAATGAGACTCGGTACAAATTATTGAAGTGTCAAATCAAAAGGTAGGCGTAATTATTCTACAGACATAGTTTAAAAGAGTCGCACTATTTTAATCCCCCACAAAAAATAAGAGACAAAATTGCTACAAGGTTTATTCAAAATAAAAATAAAAATACTTTGAAATACTCGATCGTTGCAATGAAAATTATTTAAGTTTATATTTTTTCCTTTCATTTTCTCCTTAGGCGTAAAAATTATAATTGAATTATGACCAACAAGTACAATTGTAACAATTCTATCTAATAAATTCTATATATGTATCTCAAAATCTATAACTAGCAGAAATAATGAGGCAAGTTTTAGATTTATCATCTTGAAATTATGTACATAAAACTCTATCAGTTGGGCAAATTGTTTGTTGGCCGTATTAAGCAATGCATGTTCTAATATTATACAAAGGTAATGTAAATAAATACGGCAAAAACGATTTACTCTGGATAATTTTTATAGATAAACTTTTATACTTTTATTTTTCACGAAACCTTAAAAGAACGAGAATATAATTTGATATTATTCAAATATCTAGAGAGTTTTTTAAAAAAAAAATCTAATGCTACTCTAAAATAAGTAGAACCACGATTTTACTTAACAATACTTCAATGTGTTTTTTTCTCAATTAATTATGAGCTTTAGTGGGACTTATTTAGTACACATATATAAGTATTACTGCATATATACAAATATATATGTATGTATGTATGTAACTATTTGTGACACTTACCATGCACTCTTAATATATGTACATGTGTACGTGACATTGTAGCATATATTATGTTAATAAGAGTATAAGAGCAATAATGTCGCATATTATCATAATATGTACATATATAAACACATTTTATTAAACAGTTGTCAATTAGGTATTTATTTTGTGTAAAAGTCGTCAAAGAACACACAGTCAATATATTCATTAACACCCATTTGAAATAGCTTTAAGGCTAGAAAAGTTATTGATGCCTGTATATATACATATTATGTTTGTCCTATTTGGCTATGTCTTATTGGCTTACAAAATTACCCAAGGTATCAAGAGACTGATTTTGAGGAAAAAATGTGATTAGAAAACTTTTGAGGTCGACATCGAGATCGTCTACAAAAGTTTCGGGAAATGCTCAATTTATAGGGTTTGTGTGAGGTTAAATAAATGACTTTTAAAAAGTCATCCAAGGTCATTGGAGCCTGTTTTGATGATCCCATAAAATTATTTAACAACTCTGATTTGTTGGTTTTAAAGGCCAAAAGCCCTCTGTATGATCTTGTTTTATATATCTTTGAATATGTAATTGTACGTCATACAGCCATTAAATATTTTTATACACACATCTCTTCTTATTATTATTATCTCTTGATGTCAAACGTTTTTCCTAAAAAACTCTTTTAAGATTTAACTGAGTAATATTTTAAGCTCTTTCAAACTTATATATATTTATTTTTAATTATGTTCACTTCTGCTTGTGATTCTTTTTGTAAGAAAAAAAGTCAAACTCAAAGAGCGGAGAATAATTTCAAACAAAATGCATTTAAAAAATTATTCCCATGCATTCTAATTTACTGATGCAATTAACCCTAATTAAATATCATTTTAATTTATTTGTACATTTCCTTTGTGGCAATAATTGTTTGAAAAATCACATAAAGCACTTAAATATGGCATATTAATTGATATATGTATGTAGATGTTAGCTTGAAGCTATATATGCCTTGTAAAAAATACATTGTAAAAGAAACATTGAATTGAGTTTTATTTATTTTTTCATTTTTTTCTTTTCTGGCATTTTTTTCACTAATTTTTTCCTCTCATGTATATGTACATCACAAAAATTAAACATGAATATAATTCAAAGTGCATAGAAAGACGAATGAGAAGAGACAAAATAATCATATTACAAATTAAAAAACGTTGGCGCATGTGCCAATTTTCAAAACAGTCTGCATCATAAAACCTAGATTTCCACCAGAGGTGGCTCCAGTCAAGTTTACACAAAGAACCTTTCATGTCACCCCTGAGACCTTTCTACTCGTTGAAACATAATTGAAAAGTAAGTTTCAGAGTTTTATCGGTTGGGCATGAGTGAAATGCTTTAGTGCCATTCATTTTTAGGGCTAGTTTCTTAGGTAGGTGAGTTGTTACACATTCATATTAAAAAAATGAAAAAATTCGATTTTATCTCTTCACAAAAGGAATAATTTGACGGGTTATTTGGCACAAATGTCAGTGACAGTAGTGCCAACTTAAAAAACAAAAACATTTATCCCTATTAGTGTTCCAAAAAAATTAAATTCAAATTTCCTGGTATTTTTTGCTCATATTAGTATTGCATTACATGCTTTGTTGCCTGCTTTTGCCCCTTAATAGAGACGTGAACGTCGAGCTATTGAATTTTAATAATTTATCAGTAAATTGTCATCAATTTCCTTCTCTACTATTGACAAATTGACTGCTGTGAACGAGTATATGTATTTGTTGAAAAAGATTCCTATTTCCTCGCCATGGACAAGAACATTCGCGGATATTTTTCTTTTTTAAGTGGTTAATGACTGCTTTTTGCAAGAAGAAATGAATAATAAAGACAAGCATTAAAAAAAAAGGAATGTTGATATAGATAGTTGAAAATGTGAACAATGACGAAAGTTCGATAACCATGCCTAACATTATATGTATTATAATTTTTTTTGGTAACTATGAGGAGTAATAAATCTGCTGATGGATCACAAAGGAGCTTCTTGCTTGCTCATGACATTTGAATTTTCAAAAGTGGGAGGAATAATTAATAAAAGCATACAATTATTTTACAGGTTACCAACATATGTATATTTTCTTCTTTTTTTAAAAAAAAAAATTTACAGTCACTGAGATTTTGGCCTTTTTGCATCCCTATGTAAACATTGGCTTGCAAATATCAACAAAGAACTAAAAAGGTTTCTTCCTTTCTCTTTTTTATAGAAATAAAAAAATTAGAGATGCACAATCAAGACTTTAGTAAAACGAATTTCTCGGTCTCTTTAAATTTGCGTGACAATCATTTATGTGTTTATATGGTAGGTCACATTTTCTGCATTTTCTTTTCCTTACCTATTTAAAAAGTTGAGAACGAAAATCATTAACTTTTATTGGTACTTAAAAAAAATCAAATCATGTTTTTAGTTTTCATAAAGGATTAAATAAAGAAAGAAAGAAAGAAAATAATAATAAATGCTATATAGTTTGCCTGTATATTATGTACAATATATAAAAAGAAAGCCTTTATTATCATTTTGTGAGAGTATGTTGCTTGACATAGATATGTATGTATGTATACATAAATACACTCAAGAAAATAGAGAGTGATGTTTGTCACTCTCCTCAAATGTCAACTAAGAATGTATAAAATAGAACAATAAGCATTAGAGTACGTACATAAGTCAAGACAAGTCGGGGGAGGGGGGGGGGGGAGAACCCTCATTTCATTTAAATTTGTGTTTTTCCTTAAATTCTATTTGCAGCAAGTCTATTAAAAAAATAAAGGCAATGTTGATATCCTTTCTAATGAAATATTTAGTATTAATGAAGTCTAAATATTAATTAAAACATTCTTTATCATTGGTAGGGGGGGGGGGGGGGGGGGTACTTACTTTATCTAATGATGTAATTAGATAGAGTACATAGACATATGTTTGTACTTATATATATATATATATATATATATATAGAATGTCTTTAATATAAAAAAATAAATAAAACCAACTCTCAGAAGATTAATAGTATTTGCAAATGTGAGAAAAAGTAAAAAGGAATGCTGAGTAGGATAAGAGAGTGCATTCCTTAGTTTTTAAGTATGTATGTATGTATGCACCTTACATCTTTTATGCAAAAAACAAACAAATAAACAAACAAAAACATTCATACATATTGTATATATATATGAATGAAATATGTAAAAATACAATTACTTAGGCCTGAAGAGTCATTAACAACAAAATTGAAAGTCAATATGCTTTTTAAACATGGAAGGAACGAGAAAGTTATACAAATTATACTTTAAAACATGTTCAATATAAAGTAGCATTCTCATTTAAAAAATGCTGATTCACAATTAGTATTAGTATACTTTAATTTTTTTTTTTACATCATACGTTAGTAATGAGAGACTTTGTATTTTTTTATTTTTTTTTTAGATTCTTTCAATAGGTGCACAATAGAAAAAATTCCTCTACAAAGTAGTGCCTTTTGTGTATATTGAAGTGTCAATTTAGTTATGCTTAGCATCGTTATTTTAATAGTGTGAGTATATTTGCACTTTGTCAAGTCAAGTGTTTACTTTTAAAGTTATAATTCAGTTTTAATTCTTTGAAAAAAATATAAAAAAGTTTAACATATGTATGTCTATAAAAGTTTTGTTGATCAATACATTTATAAATACAAAAAGTTAGAGGATAAAAGAGATTACGCTGTGTTTAAACATATTTTGAAAAAAATAATTGAATATCTGTAGCTTATAAATAATTTGTAAACTTAAGGTTACTTTATCATTAAAATGATTCATGAATGGTCTAACTCTTGAATTATTTATTAATTTCTTAAAATAAACATAATCTGCTCCATATTGTATAATTTTGGAAAATGTTAAAACTTTGTATAACTGTAGACTTAATTACAAAAGTAATACATATATTTTCTAAGGATCTAAACTATTCTACGAGTATGATTATGAAGTTATATATAAAACTTTGGGAGATATTTTGAAAAGTTTCATGGTTTTAGTTATAAGTAGCTTCTGTTTTATGCTGAGCAAAAATTAGACATTTTTCCTTCACGCACAAATGTGTGGTGGCAGCAGCATAAAAAGATCCTGGGAATACTTTTTGTAAGAACTTAATAATCCATAAAATTGACTTTTCCCACCTTTGTCTTTCAAGTCTATTATTGAAACTTTTCAATTCATTTATTGGAAGGCCCAGTATTTAGGTTTTAGGTACACTAATAATAAAATATTGAACTATTTTCCATTGTACACTCCTTCGACTTTCTCAATAACTCTTACAGACAACAAATAACAACAGATAACAAGTCAATGTATTTTAAAATTTACATCAATGCTAAATATAGGGTTAATATTATCCATTACATATAAGTAGAGCCATCCAATCATGGGAGTAAAGATCTAAAATATTGTTCTTTAAGGATTTGATTATGAAACCTTGACTTTTTATCGTCATATAAATAACTCATTTACAGAACATATAATTGTTTTTTCATTTTCTATGTATATATAGAGTCAAGACCCTAAAGTGCCTATTTTATGAGAGGTAATAATTTTTATTAGCATTGTCATGAGGTATAAATTACATGGGGTGAAGTGTTGGTTTTGAAATAATTTGATAGAAACTAATGACAGTGCTATAATGAAATTTAAGTACGTAGAAATGTATATATATAATTATATATATGTAGAAACCAGATCTAACAGATCGGATTACTTTTGCATTGATCACATAAAACATAGGAGACAATGTAAAAAAATTATTAACAATTATGATTATAATTGCCTTTGTTTGAGTAGCTATTGCATTGACGAGTAAAGTAAATTTATATAATAATATGGGGGAGGGGGGTTAGTTATCCTCTATGCATGTAACTTTGGGGGGTTCCCTCCCAGAATCCCGTTTTCTTAGGGTTTTGCACCTATGATAAATTCCCAGCAAATATTACATTGAGCTATTTCAGGATCTAATCTTCCATTATGCAATTCATTAAATAAGAATACATATATCAATGATTCACTTGAGATAAAGATTTTAACGATGACTTCTATGCAAATGATGCCCAATGAGAAACCAACATGTTTCAAATTCTTGATGACTTTTTTAAATATGCATATAATACAATTGTCATTTGTGTATTGAGGACTGCATTTATGTTTCTGTTCCAGTTTATTTTTATCAAATGAATTGCTATTCCGATGTATTACTTTCATGCTTTTTAGATATACTTATTTGAACGAGTATGTATTATATTAACTATAATAATTAATCTTATAGTTGTTGGTGATTCTTATTTTTACAAGAAAAGTGATTTTTTTAAATCACTTTTCAAATTTTAGTAGCTTAAAATTTATATTTTTCTATTAAATATATTTTTCATCACTTAAAATTGACAGTGTTTACTATTCACTATCTCATTCTTGAATTCCCTGGAATCTCAAAATTTAAGAACATTTCTTCCCTAAATCTAACTGAGTTTGGACATCACTGACAGTCTGCTATTGATATATTTTTTCTTTATTCCTTCACGTTTGCACTCAACAATAGAAAAGTTGTTAGCTCACAAATAAAATTTACATCCTATCCACAGCATTCAAAATCTTTTTTATTTTCCTCATTTTTTCTAAGAAGGGCTCTCTACCTTCAGATTTGCTCTCAAACTTGCTACGAAAAGTAGAAAGAAAAAAGGTCTATCTTAACTAGTAGGTTGATATTTTCAAAGCTCTTCCACAAAATAGCTCATCAAATTATATGAACTCAAATATTCATGAGGTATGTATATTTATTTGCATAAATATATTAATTTAAATAGCGAGAAAATACACAAACTAAATTGAATTACATTTACAAACATAAATGGACGATTAGATATTTATCATTATTTATTTGTGTGTGGGATTAAGTGACGTTGTTTTGGATGTTGTATCAATGATTAATGATGGTCATTATACTTGGTCAAAAAGTAAGCAATGTTTCCTCATATTTTATCATTACATTACTTAGGTAATAAGGAAAGTGGCTCGATGAGAATGAGTCTGTTAGCAAATGACTACATAGTTATTTATGTCAATATAGTTTCTACAATATACGGATAGAGCTGAACTGCTCATTAAATTGTTTATATAATTATATTGGAACTAATGTCCATGAGGAAAGAATTTACATACATTGTACAAAAGCCGTCTGAGCTTCCCCTTTTTATCACTTCTGGCCCTCTACGCATTGTTTTTTTGAGAGGCTCTAACTATTGTTTTCCATTTCAAAATTTGTAAATAAAAGTGTTTAAGGCCTTAAAAACGACTGTTTGAACCATTTCAATGACTAACAATATTTTATCTTGCTCCAGGTTGTTAGATATTTGCTTGTTGTCTGAGCATCCTTGTATGAGAAAATTTGACCAAGTTCAAAGAAAAAATAATCATCCTGATCTATGACATATTGGCAAAATTGTAAACCAGTCTCAATTTTTCAATTCGGAAATGGGATAACGTCATGTTCCATGCAATTTGAATTTATTATTCCGAATGATTCAAATGAATGTTGACCAATATACTTTTACAAATTACATCATTTAAAAAATGAAAAACCTGGAGGACGGAATCAAGTCGTAATATAACTACGATGAACGCAATCATCATTTAGTATAATAATAGTTTCTTTCTTTTTTTACTAAAGAGCAAAGTAATTAAATAGATATGAAGGAAAGTTTTCATCAACATTACACTCATTTGTAGAAATTATATTTTGTAATTACAGAACGATACCCTGTCAACATACAGATACATATTGTTCTGTTTTACTTTATAAGGCGTCTATTTTCTACTAATCATAACCTATTAATCCTCTGCTACTTTCCCTTCTCCTAATATAAAAACTTTTTTATGGCTTTCCGTCACCCCAACACATTGAGTCATATTATAATCATTTTCAAAAATGATTTATGTATCCTTACTTTAAAAATAGTCACACCAGTTGGGAAGAATCAAGCAAATATTAACTAAGTTTGAACCTTTCTTTTTTTTCATTTTGAGGGATATAGTTTAGATCAGTGGTCCCCAATCTATTTCTAACTGCGGACAGGTCAACACTTGACAATTTTACTGCAGACCGGGGGGGGGGGGGATTGAAACTTGAATCCACTGTGTACTCATATGGAACTTTATTAGCACATTGCTCCAACATTAGAATGTTATTATAACAGTATGAAGTAATAACTTTATTAACACACTGCTCCAACGATATAACAAATTATAACATCAGCTACTGTCCGTAATGCTAAACCAATGGGAGCCCTGAAATTATTTCTTTGCCACAAGATGGTACCATCTGGGGATAATGACAGACAAAGACAACCGAAGTGTGAAACTTTTATCCAGTCTACTCCCTTGCCTTGTTTTGGTGGCTATCACTGCAGAAAACCCCACTTCACACGGATTGGATGTTGGAAATGGCAACAGGGTTTTCAGCGCTGTGTAAGGGATCTCTGGCAATTCTGTCATGACTTTAATCCAAAACACAGGAAGAGTTGTTGTCTCGAACACTATTTTAGGGCTGCCGTCTTTTGTAATCTCCGGCAGTTGGTCTTCTTCTTGCACGGACATACCGGATTCAGCTGATTTGTTGACAAATGGGTCACGTATCCATTCCTTGGCCGTTCGTGGGTCCTTTGAGGTGTGGAAATAGAAAATACAAATAACTAATTAGTTATTTTGAGGCCCAGTATTGATTGATCCATGGACCGGTACCGGTCCGCGGCCCATGGGTTGGACACCACTGATTTAAATAGCATACTTCTTGATATACTATAATTTATATGTAGTGTTGCTGTGCAATCTTTAAAATATAATTTGTGCCACTTTAGTATAAATATATGTATATAGAGCTGACCATTTTTTACTATTGCAATAATGCTACTCGTCAAGAATTTATACCTGTTAATGGCTTCAAAAACAAAAAAAATCTAATACATAATATAAAATGATCATAAATAACCCTTTCTCTCAAAGAAAAAAGGTGTTTTTCAAGGCAATCTAATACTTTTGTATATGCAACATGTAATATAAAACTACTTACATTAGAATCCATAGAAGCAAACAAAGCATTTAATAATAAATTAATGTATGAGCATTGATCATCAGTACGATATTTTTGTACATATGTGCATCACATCTTTTTATTTTCTATTAAAAAAAATTCTACTGTTGCAAGAGGAAAAAAAAAATTTATAACAAAAACCAAGATTTTTTTTAATGTACATACATATATGTTATACATAGAATATATTCCATGTATGACATTGGAAATTTAAACAGCGCAATGCAGATACCATTATCTTAAAAATCATCTTCAATAAACAAATGTCAAACAAACAAAAATTATTTTTTATTTTTTTTAATCATATTTCATTTACATATTATTATTATAGAAGTTATCTAAATTCTATGAATAATTTACTTTGTAGAGTACATATTTAACACGAATAAAATGACTCAGCCGTCATTTTTGACTTTTCAAAGCAAATTATACATATATAGCATAAAAAAGGAGTATAAAGATTTGTGGGTTTTTTTGACGTATACATGTTTTTTTTAGGCAAATATCTTTTATATATTTTGTATATTGAAAATTTTATTTACATAGATACTTTTGTTGATATATGTATATTGACTGAGTACCCATAGATGACTCAAGAAGTAATAATAATAATAAGGGTTAATCCTGACGCAGTCTTCGAATCGTGAAATTTTACACTGTAACATCTGTGACTTTATATTTGGGAAAGAAATATTCAAATACATATATGTAAAACATACGAAGAAGGTGAAGAATAAAATAAAATGGGTTTTTGTACTTCAATAAAAAAAGAAATTTTTTCAAGTTCAGCTCTATAAGACTCTAATTTTTTTTTATAAATTAAAACCCTTAAAATAAATAAAAATCTTTATTTTATATTGAATGCCTGACTTACTAATTTGATGCACTCACATTTGTATAATTCAGCTCTAACCCTTTTGTTGATCACACCTTAAAAAAATAACATCATCAATGATTCCATGGAATAAATTTATACTCCACATAAGTTTTCAATAAGAATGAAAGGAATGTTTTAACTGGGACACAGATACAAAAAACTAACTTACATTTACTTTTCATGAGAATATCTGATTAACTCTTGTATCTACATTCTTAAACCCATGTATATATATATCTAATTACACTCCTTGGATGATATCCCATTCGTAATCAAGCTAGGAGGAACATTTTGGGTCACTCAGATAGCCTTATTGGCCAAAAAGTCAGGAGTTCCGGAGAGTAATGTAGCCGGAAACCTATAGGGTATGTAATACATGGAGGAAATTTTAGATCATGTAGTTTGAACGGTTTGGGAATCCACACACTCTTTTTCTTTTATATATGTAGAGAGATACATAAACAAAAACATAACTTTCCTTTTTAGACAGTGAGTTTTTTACACGATTTGCACAAAGATATCCAATAACGTTCATGTTGCATGAGATACCTAATGTATCCCACACATATTTCTAAAGAACAATGAAGAAAATAATACAATTTCCATGTATAATCTTATTCATTAAAAATACAAAAATACAAAGACATACGAAATTTAATATAAATATTCTTCAGATATATTTTTTTAACCCATTTACACATTTAATATCGGGGTTTTTTTTTTTTTTGAAGGATCCTTCCATACAAATTTGTCAAATACTGAATATAATTTTTTTAATAATTTTATAATATATATATATATATATATCATACATACAGGCTTTTCACAAATTAATGAGACATCCAAACAAGGTAACATCGTTCTTGCTTTAGTCTTTACAAAAAATATTCTCCTATAAAAACTATTTTTATATTTATTACTAATAATATATTGAGAAAACCACAGTTTTATTTATTTTGTGGTGACTTAATTAGTTTTTTGTGGATCTCCACATATATATATATATATTTTTTTTTTGATAGGTCTTCTTTTTTTTGGGAAGGGGATTTATCATTTTGTCTCATTTCGGCAATTGAAGTTTAATGGTTGCAATTTTTTGAGTAATATAAAAAAACAAAAAAGGGTAGGGGAATAAAAGCTATTATCAGTTGTGAATACTAACAAATATAAGGTCTTGGAGTGTATATATAATATCCTTTAATGCAATAAAAATATAAATAAACCAAATAGGGGGGGGGGGGAGGGGGGGTTGAAAAAAAATAAATTGACAATGTGTTTTACAATCATCAGCTTTCTTGGAACTAAATAAAGTAATTGATTATATTCTAGGAGTAACTCAATTTTTGATTTAAAAAATGAATTCATGGCAAAATTATAATTAGCTGTTTTGCTAATTAGTTAATATTTTGCTTCTTTTTCCTGTATGTACATACAGAAAAGGGTAAAGGGGGGGGGGGGGCGGAAGAACTAAACATGGAACCCATATATATTGAAGATAAAATAATATTTAAACCATTATCTTATATTTAAATTCAACTTTATAGCTACGAGAGACATTTACTTATTCAAAGTGGATCTTAAAATTATACAACTCCGTTCATATTTTTCTATGGCTACTTAACTTTTAAAGCAGTAGTTCTTATGGCCATAAAAAAAAGAGGAAAAAAATGTGTCATACAATTATGCAATTTGCACATTTGAAAATTTTTTTAAAACATTATATTTTGTTTGCTGTAGATTTTATATTATTAATCGTGAGTAGTCGTATATTAATGATGTATATTTTGCAGATGTCATTTTTAGACTATGCGAAAAGAAGAAGAGAAAAAAATAATAACTGTGCACGAATAATTTTTTGCAAATGAGAACATTTTTCCTTACTCTCTCTCTCTCACTCTTCATCTTTAATTCTAAGTTTGAAAGAATCACAATTGTTTGGACGATTCTTTCTTATAATAATGATAATTATTATTTTCTCTTTTTTTTTAATAGAAAATTTTTATCTTATGTACATCAAAGAGACTTTCTTTACTCTGACAAAAAAAATCCTTTTATCTTTATAATTTTTTTTTGTTAAGTACGATGAAGTATATGGTAAGCATATTTTTTTGCTCTGCAAAAAAAAAAGAAGTTATTATGTTAATAGAGTAATTTTTTTTTTTTTTCTATTTGAAATTTGGTTTAGAAAAAAACTAAAAATATATATTTGCAAAAATACATAATTCTTATAACATTATTTTACTACTATTGTGCTGAGGTTACATACTTATATGTACATAAGTGCATTTCTTTGATAATATTGAAAATGATGTTTTAAAATAAGCCTAATGTATGTACTTGAATTGCTGCTTACTTACAATAATAATAGTATATATAAATTTGATTTAAAAAAGTATTTAACAAACAAAAATAAGGATTAATCATTTTTAACTACGCACTTGTACATTAATTATCATTGTAAAACAATCATCTTAAAATGTAGAGTACAATCAAATTATAATACATCACTAACAGATTTAAAATGCATAATTCATTGAATTAGGACTTTTGTAGAGTGCAAGGGGAAGGTTGGAGATAGATATATCTAGAAATGGGCCAAAATGTTGAAATAGTGTTGTGTCTAAGGAAAGAAAGAAAATTGACAGCGTGTATAACTAACTTGATAATCAATTTTAATTCAATTTCTTCTGTCTTCTTGAAGCGATAGCTTGCAACAACTATAAGCTGTTCTATATTTGATTATTAAGACATCAAGGATTTTTTTAATTCAAATTAACTTCAGTTTATATCAGTTATCCTGTATTATTTAATTATTTTGAATAATAATCAGTAGACAAAATCAAACAGAGATATAAGCTGCTGATAAACTCTCTCACCTCAGCAACAAAAACCATGGCTGAACATATTGTCCAGATGATAAAAAGGTTAAAATTGAAAGGTGAGTGTAAAAATAATTCCAGAAATGACGTCATAGAAAAATTTTTAACTCTGAGAATCAGCATATCAGCTGTGAGAGATCACTCCATTTTTGCCGGATGACGTTGAAATTTTTAAAATAGGGAGGAGTAATTTATAAAAATACAAATATTTTCATAACTATCAACATATACCATTTTTTTTTTTTTGAGTTACACTCGCTGGGATTTTGAATTTTTTCACATCTTAAAATATATATATAATATTGATTATAGACCCATAGGAAAATAAATGTATTATTGCTCTTGAGCGAGATAAAACGTTTTATATTTAAAATATATTACTACAAGGAAAATACAATTAAAATCTTGGATGCTAAATAATTTCCATTGAAAGGAAAAATGTACATGCAAATGAAATTTTTTTAATTATTCTTTTAGAGTGGCATATTTCCTCCACAATCAACTAATAAAGAATACATTAAAATGGAAATAAAGAGCCGTAGAATGAACCCTTTTTCCTTGTTCTATCATAAAACTGGAGTGCATTAGTTAGACAATGAGACCTGAGAACCATATTTTTTCTCTCACATACCCACAAAGATACTTCATTGGCAATACGACTCAAGCTACATACATGTTACTGTGTTATTATGAGTATGGTTAAAATAATTATCCTTGAAAGAAAGTTCATTAATTTACACTAATGAATACACTATTAGTATTCTCTTTAATATATAATTAAAGTTCAAATGATAAGAACCATATTTATCACAATATTATATGGAGTTGCTTTGAACATTAAATATATATGAAAATATTTTCAACAACAAAAAAGCCTAAAAAATATAATCATTTAATTGGTGGTCTATGTTTGACGAGAATTCTCTTCATAATAAATGCTCGAGAAATTAAAGATCCTTATTAACCCTTTTAAGCCCATAAGGTATCAAAATGTATTTTTTTAATACTGGAAGCTATGTTTTTTGAGATTAGAGTGACCATACTAATCTAATTTTATTTTATATAAAAATTGTAGCTCAACTGGTGTCCCTCTGGGTGTGAAGGGAATTTTTTCATCCTTAAAATTACACGTTATATAGGTATTTCTTTCGTATTTATTATATCTTTAGGTACATTTATTCGTTATTCTTATATTCTACTTGACAAAAAAAATTGAAAAATCTTAAATAAAAATATGTATATATCATATGTTAATTACATTTTACAGGTGATATTTTATAAAGTAATTTCTGTTGATATATTAGTAAAAAAACTTATTTCACACCCAAAGGGTCACCTGTGTCCCAAAAAAAGTAAATTTGAGTAATTTCTAAGATATGAATTAAAACTAAAAGATATTTTAAACTTATAATTCTTTAAGTATATACTAACAAATATTTGATTAGCAAATAATTTCCTAGAAAAAAGTTATTTTGGTTAAAAAATGAATTTTTTTGCATGTGTAAAAACCGTAGCTTTCAGTACATTGAAAAATATTCAAATCAAATTTTTTTATGATTAACTATGAAATATGAATAATATCTTGACATCTTAGCTATGAAAAAAAAAATCGGTTGACAATGGAACGCATTTTGAATTTATAAAACATCGGTGTCCTCTTGGTAGGAATGGGTTACTAAGAAAAAAATCTTTAGTGATTAGTTTTTAATCCAATAAAAAAATTGTTGTCAAATTGACCACATTCATCAAATTTCGGCGTAAAAATCTTATTTCTAAAGTTATACAAAAAACTTTGATAAAAGTGTTGAGTAAGTAGTATGGTAATATAGTATTTTTAAAAGGGAAACCAGCACAAAATCTCGAAAATGATGCCTCATTTTTGTTCACACATTATTGATTATAAGGATCCAATTTTTTTTTAAACAGTCATTCAATTTTCACTTCAGAATGTGGAGAAATATGGCAGTAGATGATGTACTTAATTGTCTTCTGATAGAGGAGCGACTCAAAAAGTATGATGACTGAAATAAGGATATTTGTACCCAGTTAATTGTGAATGCGTTTTTTCTTCTTTTATAAAAATATTGATATACATACCATTATAATATATCTGGGTAAAAAACAAAGCAAAGAGAATGGAAGTAATGAGTACAATAGCATTTGTTGTTGTTCACTTTCTCTCTCTTGGTTGAGCCATATCTTACATCACATTGTCCTATCATATTGTTAATATCAACGCATCGCCGGACTTACGGCCTAATTGGAAGTTTTATTTGCAAAGGATATTTAGTTTGTCATCCAAAAATATATATTTCTTATAAGATATATGAACCTACTTTGTTTCAATTCCAATCCATCATTTGTTATATATGTACATAGAAATCTACAGATGAATAAGTTTGCTAAAGAAAAAGGTTGACATATACTATATTTATCAATTTAAAAAGTTGTTTCAGCTCAAACATTTATTTCCCAAAAAAAAATATAAGAAGATAACATTGAGTAGATACTTATCTTTAATGTATATATTATTTTACAGAAAATTCAATATTTGTTAAGGATTCATAATAGTTGTTGATAATGTTAACTTTTTTGATAAAATATTCTTTTTTTTCGGGGGGGGGGGGAAGTTAAATTGTGATTGATTTAGAAATGAGTTGTAAAGAACATGTGTATTTATGGCATATTTAGAAAAAAGTAATAAAAATATAGTGATATGTCTTGTTAAAACTTAAATGGAGCTTGTAAGCTTATTGAAACTTTCTATTGATGCTATCTTCAAGACGATTATAGAGTGTTCATTTATATAGCTTTTCTATTATCCAGTGACAATTTAGTTGGGACAAAGTTTCGTATATAGTCACTACATATGATCTATTGCTTTAAAATGTATTTGCTAGGAGATAGATTCCAATCAACAAAAAGAGAACTTCAATAGTTGAACATCTGTGTTGCTTTTGTATATTTGAAGATCCTGCTCGAAGACACAATATTGAACTATTGTATCGTATGGTTCTATCTAAGAAAGTAAACGAATGACTAGGTTCCCTGTTCTACGTCTATAACGCATGCCTTAAAATGTTTGCGGTACTTTAATGAAGTTAAAAATGGATTTTCATTTCTTAATCATTGATTGAAATAAGGGTAGAAATGATAAAAACTCGTACGTCTCATTCCATGAATAATATTCAAATAAATGATTTTAGTTTCATATATCATATATTGACATATGAAATATGAAATACTCAAGGAGAAGTGAAATATATACTACCTTCATATTACAGGGGAATTTTTGATAATTTTTTGACTATAAAGTAACAAAGCAAGTCTTAAAAGAAACATCAAAATCGTTCTAATGACTTTCTATAAGGTTTTTGCTTTAACTAATCCTGAGTTCATTATTTCAAATGTTGAAATAAAAAGAAAAGAATGGTGCAGTATACGCAGTACATACATTTATTTTGTCTTCCTTATTCCTTTACGTTGCTAAAATTATATTTTAGAGAAACTTAGTTCAAATACATTTTAAAGACTGTTTATTCAACTATTTTCTACTTTTTAATAACTGAAAATAGAATAAACATGCTAAACAAATATAATTTTTTTCAAGAAAGTTTGTGTTCAAATAAAAGAGACAAGATAAAAAAGTTGGATTTATATTGTGTTTTACCAACTTCCCTTCTTTGTCGTAGTATTTGTACAACAAACAAAAAATATGAATAATTTATTTGTGTCCTTAGATTTGTCAATCGGTAATTAGCAAATACTTAAAATGAAGTAGCATTTAAATGAATATATTGTCGATCAATTGCGTTTTGTTTATATGAATTTCACATTTCCATCTTGCTGAACGGTATTCATATTCTTGGATAAACTGAGTAAGTATTGGGTAATGACAAATCAAGATGTAAGTAATTGAACTCAAAGTCGTAATATTCATTTTGATTATTATAGAAGGAATGGCATTTAATTAATTAATTAAAGTAACAATAACATTAAGAGCTGTTATCAAAAAAATAAGTAGAACTGTGACCCCTCGTTCAGCCAATTAATTTAAAAAAAAAAACAAAAAAATAACTTATTTGGTTTGAATTAAAAAGTAAGTTTCAAACACTCTTCAACTCTGACGTCATCGTTGATATATGAATGACGTATTTGGAAGGGTAAGTAAATACGTATATGATATATTTTAAGAAAAGAAACGCAATTGATCGAATATATTTTTACCAACCTCTAAAATGGTAATAAATCCATTTTCCCCGGATTTTAGTGATTAGAAAAGTCAATAAATTTGTCTACAAAACAAGTTTTTTCTATCCAAAATGAATGGGCTGAACTTTGCCACATAGCACATGTGGCAAATACTTTATGAGTATCAATAGCAAAGAACTATCACTGATTGTTAAATCAACCTTTACATATTTACATATGTAAAGTTACAATGACTCTGTTTATAAATAAAGACATGTACAGTTATATATACTTTGCTTATGTGTATGGCATTTATTTTTTTTTAACATAAAGAAGTAGTGAATACGATAAAACTCCATTGTTTCCTTATCAAACGTCAAAGGGAACAACAACCTCTACATATACCGACATACATGAAGGGAAAAAAAACCAAATTTTTTTTATACATCTTTAAGGTATATTTTATTTACAAAAAAAAAAAAAAAAAAAAAGTCTTATAAATTTAACAAAAAGCAAAGTAATTTATGAGAATTGTTTCAAAAACTGCTGCAAAAAGGGGGAAAAACTTCTGATATATGTATGTATGTATGGTATATATTTATGTTTATGCATGAAACATTGACTACCTGATTTAACTAGGGGAAAAAAACCCATTTTTGTATGAAAAAACCCTTTGGATTAGCATCATTGATCAAGACAAAATGATTATAAAAATATGCATCATAACTATAGGATCTTTAAAAAGAGAAATAGCAATATTCTTCAAGTGAAGAATGAGTCATTTATAAATGACTTTGGACTATTATTACTATTATAATAATTTTTTTTATCAATGGTAAACAACTCAGTTAAACAAATAAGTAATTCATCAAAAAAAAAAAAAAAAAAGACTATTTGCTTTTAAATCCAATTTTTTGTATGTACTTTCATTTATGTGCAAAGTCATAAATTTGATTTATACTTTATTTAAGAAGTTTCTCAACCAAATACAGAAGAGTCAACAGAAAAGAAAAAAACAATTCACCATTTTGGTCACAAAAAACTTTGTTTTTTGTATGTAAAGGACAAAAAAGTCATTTTAAAAACATAAATTATTATATGTACATTTGTATTTACATGTTTCTAAATCAGTTTCTAAAACATTAATGCAAAAAAAAAAATGAAAAGAGCTGCGGAAATTAAAAAAAAGAACCACGAAATAACGATAAATCTTAAGAGTTTTTTCCCTTGTCTGGTTTTTTTATATATATTATAACTACATATAATAACTTGTTGTGACAACATTTGACACTGATCAAAATTGTGATTGATTTTTGTGATGAGCAACGAGTTTTTTTCCTCTTCTTTTATGTCTTGTAATATGACTAACTGCTCAAAATTGTAGACTTTTTACTACAAAATGGGAATTATAAACACATGCATTTGTTAATTGAGAATACTTTACTTTTCTCAAGCAACCCTTTTCCATTGATGGTGCACATCCCATGGTTTGATAAGCATTGTTAGGGTTGTAAATAATATGCAAATGGGGTGTGTAAAATAAAAAGAAAGAGAAAATCAAGCTGGCCACTCTGACAATTTGATGAATGTTGAGAGGGAAGCAGCTTGAGCTGTCATGACGTTTTACTGAGCTACAAGCTGCTATTCTCCTTTATATACATTTACAAATGAAGACATCAATAATAAATAATAACAGCATTGGAAAACAAAAAGACCTGTTTGAAGAGCCAACTCCACAAAATCTCGCACGCGGCGTTTTGTATATTATTTACATTCCTAAGCATTGTATAATACACATATATATCTGTGAGCCTGTAATTACAACTCGAATCCAATTAGTACTCTTTACAGTCCGAAATGACTATGCACTCTAACTCGTTGTGAAATGATTCAACCTGGAAATAAAACTCGAAGCTTCAGACACACAGACATTCTATAATTCAGAATTTCATTATCATTACTATTATTATTTTAGCAACATTTATTCTTTTCGATGTATCATTGAATTTTAATATCGATGATGAGTAAATCCGAGTTGGGTAACTGGTACTCAACACTCGGACATAAGTCTTTTGAATTAACTATTATAACTATAGTGTAGGAGAGACTATGGAGAGTTGTGACATGCCCTTTGTCTCAACTTCAAAAGGATAAAGCCATTGACAAAAAAAAAATGAAAAAATAGTCGAGATTTTAGATAAAAACTGATTCTAAGGGATGAAAGAAAATTTTTTTTTTTGATAGAGCAATATTTTTATACTGATGAACTTCAATTTTTCATAGTTTTTACTCTAAATTATATGATTTGATTAATTATAGATTATTTTGCTATCACAACATATAATTTAATATATTCAAAGCTTTCTTATTGAAAAAATAATAGAGAAAGTTTAAGTTTTGGTACAAAGGAGGATACTCACTGAAGTGAACTGAACTTTCCCTGCCTATATGTATATATATATAATGCAATTCAATGATATATTGAAAAAAAAATTGGATTTTTTTTTTTAAATATTCATTAAACTAATTTTCTTAATTCCTCACTCCATTTTTTCAACTGTTGCAACCATTTTCAGCTTCAAAAACAGTTGAAACATTTGAATTATGTTAAAATACCAATTGTAAACATCCTACCCAATGGTGTAATCTACAAATAAATTCAAAAAATAACAGTTATTATGTTAAATTTACGGTCATCTAGCTCCAACTAGCTCCCAGTAATTGAGCTCAAAGAAAAACTGGTGCAACTGTCCGGAGTCTTCCCTAAATACCTAAAATTCCCCGCAAATTGTTTATTTTTAAAAAAAACTCTACGGCATATTGTTAACGATAACTTTGCATATACTTTGCTATAACTTTGCAAAATGGTTTTCCTAAGCAACAACGCAGGATAATTTAGCATAGCCAACTTTTATAAATTAAAAATACCTACCACATAGTTCTATTAAGCAATAATAAACAAACAACAACAAATTTTATTTGAGTATGGAGAAGAAAAGTAGTTTTGAGGCATGCGCAATTATCCTGAAGCTATGTTTGTAAATATGTGTATTTTCTTTATTTTTTTTTTTTTAATAAAAATTTGTTTTATGGCTTTCAAATTCATATAGGAAGAAGTTGAGGATATGCTCAACTCGTATTAACATCATCCATACACATCAATTTGAATATATTAATTTCCTTACTTTTTTTAATACTTTTCCTACCCTCTCCTCATCCTTAGATTCCCTCTTTTATGTTCAACATATCTTGAGGTAATAAATCCAACAACAAACAGACATAAATACCCTATCTGAAAAATAAATTACGTTTGCCTGCCAATCCAGAAATCCGAATAAATCTTTGTAAATAGCATGGAATTGAATTTATACTTATGCTCAGAGTAATAATAAGAAATAAATAAGAAGAAAAAAAATCCCAGGAAAAGCTGCTGAAGGAGTGTATATGTACATCTAAATATATTCATGAATAGAAATGTAAATCCTGAGCTATGCTCAAAGACACTCAAAGTGAACTTGGTAACTCTGACAATTTACAATTTTTTACAATATGAGCTCCTCTCTTACCCTTTCTACAGGAAAGGGGATAAACAAAGGGTTCATACACATCATAAGATATAGGAAGGATTCTAAGCTCACTTGATAAGGCATTTTAGGGATTTGTTATCATTTGTATAAATCCATTAAACGTGGTGAGTTTCACCACATGTTCACCCTTTAGGAGTTAAGGAATAGCGATGACATATTTGGAAAATAAAAGTGACTGTGGATTGTCAACCACTAGATAACTGCAGAGAAATGATTAGGATTTACAGCACTATTCATACATATATTATGTACATTTAGTATTTTGTACGAGTCGTAACTTGTACAAAATGAGTAGCAATTGAAAAATCAGAAGAAACATTTTAAGTTACTTTTATATACTTTGAAGCTAAAGATATCGTAAAAAACTAATGATTTCTCCATCATTTTTATATTATTAACCACATTTTGGTTTTTTTTTTGTTTTTTGATAACCCTACAACCACTTCCATATCAGGTTGTGGTTTCAAGTTCATGGTTACTTTTCTTATTTTTTCTGCTTTAATTTGATGTAATTTAGGAGAGAGTGATTTTATTATTCAAAGGAACAAACTAGTTATGCTTCTTTTTAGATCATATTATAAGAAATATGAAAAGAAGAGAAGCACCATCTATAATAGGTTGCCTTTGAGACTTGAAAGTCTAGTGAAGATGACGCCAAAGATTTATCGAAAAAATTGAAGTTACTCCGTTCTTTTACAAAATATACATATATGGACAACATTAAAATCCCAAAGAAAAAAATTAACTAAATAATTGTCTTTTCAGCCTTAAATTTTTTTTTTTTTTAATTTTTTCAACACATCTTATAAACTTAAACTTACTTTGAGTCCAAATGGGTAGGAATGATATTTGATTTTACTGAGAAATTACATTGTGGAATAGTTTTGATGTTATAATCTTATACTTTATTAATACTACGAATACAAATCAGATCCATAATTCAAGAACTATGTATGGTCCAAAAAACTAAATGGATGTCAAAAACTTGCTCTTAATAGTCCCTATTACATTGTCAATACAGAGTACTATTCATTTTTTTTTTATAAATTTACTAAATTAAAAATATAAAGAAATTGACAAACCCTCTCATCAATTAAATTATTAATGTAGTCACACTTTTTACATAAGAAATGAGTCCGTTTCTTAATATTAAATGATTTATAAGAGATCAAAAAATGAAATATGGACAGTACTTTGAAAGAAAATTTATAGGACTTAATTTTTCATACATAATATAACTATTAACCATTATAAATTGTTGAGATTGAGTGATTTAAATTGTAATCAGCTCACCAAAAATACTCGACCTTAAAAAGTTTTAAAAAATTCATTAACAATTAATTGTAAATGTATTGAAAAGTACAACGAATGAAATTTCTATTAGAAATATATATGTTTGAGTACATTTTAAGTTGATCATACTCATAATTATATGATAGTTTATTATGTAAAACTTATAGAATAGAAAAAAGAAATGAAAGAAACATCCTTTCATGGTTGATAATCATTAAAATAATTGATGTTATAGCTACAAGGTGAAATAAGATTGTATGCAAAGAATAATTTACAATATATGTACATATATATATATATTCAATTAGATTTATTTAGCTAAAATGTTTTGATAGATTTTTTTTTTCTTTCCTAGGAATTTAATTATAATTTATTATTAATTTCCTTGAAATGAATATAAATTATTCTGATCAAAGACATTTTTTTCAATAAATAGAAAGCACTTTTTAATATTTATTAATAATAAAAAAAGTAAAAAAAATTCTCAATTGCTTGAGTATATTAACAATTTACCCATATAAATATTTTTTTCCCTTTACAAAATAATAATAATATATATGTCTATAAATAAATAAAATGTTGCTTTTAATATTGAAGAGTAATTTCATTAAAGGTTTTCTTCTATTCAATTTCTTAATGGCTTTAGAACAAGTTAAGTATGTAATTAGAATTATGGAGAGAACTACTATTTTATAGAGTAAAGGTTGAACCAAATAAAACAAGAGTATTTATTAAAATCTTTTTTAGAAGCAAAAACATAATTATTTATCACAAAACTAATGTTCAGAAATGAAAAAAAAATTCACAATTTTTTAATTAAAAAATTTAGTTTCTCTAACTCAGTGGTTCTCAATCTTATAGCATCTGCAAACCCTTTCCTTTGAATCCAAGGTCTTGTTATCATTAGGTTCCTTTTTCTTTTTCCCTGTGAAGGATAAATAAGAAAAATCCTACAATTACTAATTACGCTATCTCCAAATCAAGTACATACGACTCCTAAGGGGGTCACAATCCCCATGGATTGGGAAACCATGCTCTAACTCATTTGTGCATAACGTACATTTAAATATACACCTAGATATCCTGACATAACTGACTTTATATATTTTTCCAAATTCAGTTATTATTTGACAAAGTACAACTTTTTAGTCCTCTTCCTAAAAGAACTGAAATTAGTAAACTAATGAGTTGATAGTTACAGGGTGTCTCAATTTTTCTTACACCCTTTTAACGATATCAAATAATGCAAAATAATATCTTCAACGTTCGTTTCAATTTTGTGTTGGAAAATAACGTTAAAAGAACATAGTGTTAATGACTATTTCTAAAAATGTACTTCTCCTCCCAGGTCTGACTCTTAGAATAGACCAATTCTAAAACTTATTTGAAAATCGAAGAAAGGGTCAATATGTTGATATTCAGGTCTCTAGAAATTTGCATTGCATTAACCTCCACAGCCTCAATGTTGTCCTCAGTTCATACTGTTGTAAATCAGAATGAAGACGATCAGAAAATCCTTCAGTCACTTCAAAAAATTTCTTGACACTATTGTATACAGTCATGCTAAATATTCTAAACCTCTTAGAAACCTCGGATGAACTTTCCCTCTCCTCAATTTGCGCATAAATGTTTTTATTTTGCTTTTCCATTTTGTTTTGATGATTCAATATCCTTATTCAATTTTGTTTATTTTTACTTGTAATACAGGCTCTTTAACCTCACAATCTTTTTTTTTACTCTATAAGAAATATGATATCTTGTTTATTTGACCAGTTATTATACATTTAAAAAGAATGTATGAGACACCTTGTATTTTCACAGTTCATCATTCAAATAGTAGATGTATGAATATTAAATGTATAAATGATGTCTACACGCGGGGGATAAGTTTATCTTTTTTTAGTACAAATTGTGTACGATCAATCATTAGATTATAAATGATGAATAGTGTCCATGAACAAATTTTAGTGAGACAATTTCAAAGTATTTTCGGCCGTATATTTAAATGTATACTAGGGGTGTAATAGATCTGTTGAAGTACCGTTATGCTTTTTTATAACGGTAGCATTCAAATCCCATAGAACCAGAATGATATTGATGACAAAAAAAATCCCAATGAGTTGAATGATTTTTCATGTGTCTATTGAATCGGATATTGATTCTAATTCTTTATATGAAAAATTTCCAAGGGATAGAAAAACATTAGAACCTAGGCTTTTGAACAACGAAGGAGTTTTTACTTTTCCATTATTAAGTGGATAATGATACCGGACCCGAAGCTACTCAAGGACTTCAAATTTTTCATATATTCATATAAAAAATAAGACTCTTAAAGTTCATTAAGAAAATTTATTCTATGTAAATGTAACTTAGATGTATTCAAAACTTTTTTATAAAGACTCACTCGAAAAAGTTGTTGTACATATGTACTCCAAACTAATAAGTATGCAATGCTGGAAGAAAATGTCTTAAATGTCACTTGTGATTAAATTTGGATCCTTACATTGAGTTGTTTTTTTTAATCTGGATACACAAAGTGCCTTAATAGCGGGAGTCCTCAAGAATATGAGAAATTTTATTAAGAATGCAAATAATGAATCTGCAAATCATCAAAAAAGTTTTGATCATTCTATGATAGAAAAGGGAGAAGATGAGACAGTCAGTTCACTGTGAACATTTAAAAGTATATCCGTAAACTCAAAAAACTATTTGACGTTTTTGATTGAAAAATATGAAGGTTTTATATTTTATCACATGACATTTTACAAAAAATCATTTAAAAGCATTTGAAACTAAACTGAATTTATGAAAGGCGTAGCAACAAAAGTATATGACATGAACTGATGCTCATATATATGTACTTGAGGATCTATTCTTTTCGTACTGAAATATGTGCAAAAATATAAGTTGATTCAAATACAACATGACGTAGCTCCAGTAGCAAATGTTACATTTGACAGAAAAAGATTACAATTATATACTTGTGATAAACTTCATTTAAAACTATGTATATATTTAGAACATAAATACCTTTGGAAAATCCGTAGTCCATATATTCATAAGTGTTTAAAGTAATATTTCTAGTCTTTTGACAGGTAAATATGTTTTTCTCTCGTATTAAATACACTATGACACATGACATTTTAACAGACAAATACCAAAGTGATATAGTAAATGACAAGAAAAATAATCAAAAAAATAGTCACACATAAGTATTACAAAAAACAAGTCGTTTGTACATGTTCTTCTTCGTCTTCTTGGAGAAAAGTATCTTGGTTAAAAGTTTGTGAATAATTTTTCCCTTGTTTATCCAACTCATTGTATAAAAAAAAGTTACACTGAGAGAAACCAAAAACATTATGTAAATTTGGCTTACAAAGTTTTGTGTTCACGTCAATTTAATAATATTATACAGTTGGATAGAACATATGTTTGTAATTATAAATGATGTTTTGAGACTCTTTTGATGTTATCCCATAAATGTTTTTTTTTAATGTGTGTATTTTATATTCTTAAGAATTATAAGGTTCGTAAATGATAGTATAGAAAAATGCTATTGGTACTTTAAAAATGAAACAAAATGGGCTCATATATGGTAAAAAATAGCTCTTTTTCAGATATCCTATACCATCCTAATTTTAAAATTATAAGCTAATTATTCTAGTTGTGCAGATATTAGTCTACATAAAACTAAGATGTTTGAGAAGCGTTCAAAGAACATGTTGCTTTAAACTATGTTATAAGTCTAGTTTATATTTTCATTAAATTAGTCATTAAAAACCTATTTGACGATATGAGCAGCTCAATTGGCCCGTAGCGTTATAATTACATGACTTGTAAAAATGGCCAATTTTCACCTAAATAATACCTGTTTGGTTTATGGTTTCATTTTAAAGTACAAGTATTATGCTAAAAACATCATGATTGACTTGAATTTTTTGCAGATATCATTTATCAATGCCTTTTAGTAGAAGAAACCATAGTGCAGTAAAAAAATGACCCCCAAAAACAGGACATTTCATATAATTTAAAAGTATCTTATTTGTTTTAATTATATGATTTACTGCATACGTAAATATAGTTTATCTATAAACAAAAAATAGAGCAAATTATAATCATAGAGAGCTCTTAGATGTTGCTTATGTTTCCCCATTTTTTAAACAGTCATAAACCTCAATTGAGTGAGTCCATTTTCACAAGTCAATAATGCTTGAAAAGCAGAACAACAGGGCTTTATTTTGATATAATTTTAGTCAGAAAAAAATATGGGAAAAGATGGAGAGAAACAATAGAAAAAAGATTGTCGAACTTCTCCGCGCGGGATACTCTACAACTAGCATTGTAAAACAGATTTGTTGGGAGAGGCCAAGAGACGATTGGAGGCCGAAGAGATTATAGGAGGTGCTCCCATGGACAATTCGACAAAGTCCATTGATACGGACCTCGGAATCTTGAGGGACACAGTGCTGTTAAAAAGGAAGTCCTTGGTAATGAAACAAAAGCTTCTGCTTACACCAGCCATCCCGTAGAAGTATTTTTGTTGTTGCAAACAACAATTTGAAATCTGCTGCACCTGACCGACAACTATGTGGCTGCCATATTTGCCGGATGTCAACCCATTGGACTATTGTTGTTGTTGTTTTTTTTTGTTTGTTTTTTTTGTTTTTTTTGGGGGGGGGGGGGCTAGCATGGCCTCTTGCATACTCCACTTAAATACCAATGCACTGAGGGCCAGTGTAAATGCAGTATGAGCGCTGATGGACGAGACTATGGTGAGAAGGGCTTACACTGCCTTCAGGATCCGTTTAGAGAACATTATAAGGACTAAAGATGGTTATATTTAGCTTTAAATTAAAGTCAATACATATTTTAATATATTTGAAATAAAGTATATGTCCCTACTTCACCAAGTTGTTATCACGTTATCTCTTGTTGAAGTTTAGAAACGAGGGATTGGGCAATAGTAGTCTGTCACCCGGTATAGAACTCTCCCTTTCGTAGAAAGTTGATAATAGATTGACTATGACACTAAAAATAACATTTTGAATAAACAATAAATTCTTTTAAAGAAAGTTTCTTTGTTATTTTTAACAAATGTGTACATTTATAAAAAATCACAATTACACATAATCAAAGGAGAAAAGAATTAATTCTAAAAAGATGATTAATTATTTGCATATTTTTTTTATATTTTTCTTTTTTAAATCTGTAACATTTACATGAAACATTTAAATATTATTGTAATATTCTTTATTGTTACTCGAGAGAATAAAAAAATTATGCTTTTGACATTACTTATTTTGTGATTTTTAAATTATTATTTATCTTTCATTATCAAATAATTGACTAGTGCATTGAATGTATTAACATATTAATTATTCATACGATGCATGTCCCATAAGGTTATATAGATCCCTAAAAGATTTCTTTATTTCGTATTTACACTTATTTTTGCCAAGAATAAAATTCTATTATAAAATGAATCTCATATTTTTGATATCTAAGAATCGAATATGATTAAATAGTTGTTTTTTTCTTTCTTTCTACAATGGTGTCTGTTACCTTACTTATGCAACTTTCAGGCCGAAAAGTTCAAGTTATTTTCAAGTAAATTCCAGATTTTTTCTAACCTACAGATCAAGGGCTATAGATATTAATAGGAGTGTTTTTAATATAAGAAAATATTTGAAAAGCATACCAGTGATATGAAATGTATACATGACGTCATTACCATATTTCTAAAAATAATATCAATCTATTTATTTATTGATTGGTTATAATTAAGGATAAGAATTTTGTTTAGATGAGTGAGTGTATCTGTAATTAATATTTGGTGCCTGATGTGTCATATGTTGGCAATATTAAATAACAACTGATAGAAATTGAGAGGACTGAACCAAATTTGAATTGTCAAAAATCCAGGAGATGGAGCACTATTTATTTGGCAGGATATTTTAATTATTGGAAATTGAGCTGGCTATAACTGTTGGAAGTTATCACTTCAACGATACAGAGAAGGCTGAATTCAAATTTTGCCTCAATGTTGTGGGCCCAATTGTTATTTTTCTTTTCTTCTTTAAACTCAGGACTATCTCAAGTTTTTGACCATTTCTGGTTATAATCATTCTTCAGACCAAAGGCATTAAATAATGTGACGAATCGCGGCATTTACATACATTGGGTAGATTTATATTGTCTTTCAAACAACATTCTCCCTACTGCAAGATATTTCTCTTTAAGCACATAAGTTTAGATATGTAAATAAAACAAATGATGTCACTTCATTATTTTTCCTCAACCTACGAAAGTTTTCTTTCCTTTTTCAGAATTCAGTCTGCTTATTTACTGAATTTGTGAGTGAATAATGGTAGCATAGTTACCTAAATAGTAATTTATATGTTGTGCCTCTAGCAGACGTAAAAGTTATATTTTAGCCAACAAAATTTATACATAAACTAATCACGAAATCTTCGATTTCACTCTTTGCAAATTTAACAAATCAAATTCCGGTTATGAAGCATTTTGAACATTGATTGATTGATCTCATTTGACTCATGTTAAGCTGTGAGCAACTATTTAGAATTAAATGACGAATAATTCCAGAGTTGGGAAGAGTTGAATAATTACTCCTTGTAATTGATTTTGGGTTTTACTTTCTGTTTCATTTTGGAGGAAGGGTTTGGAAATATATTTACTTTAAAGATAATTATCTGATCAAACTTAATTTGATTGCACTTTTTTTGTTTGTGGATGCACATAGGTACTTTGTTCTCGTCAATTGGATATCCGTCTCCATTAACAAAATCTTCAAAGGAGAAAGCAATTGATTAATATAAGGCATAATATTATATTTTGTTCCTTTTTAATTGCTCATATTTTTCGACATATTGGAGTCATTTTGGAAAATGAAGCCTGTTACATATATTTTAATTGAGCTACATCAAAAATAAGTCAGGAGGAAAAAACGAAAAATAAAGCAGATAAAAATGTCCCTTTTTCTAGATATTGCTGAGCATATAAATATGAAGTTTTTTCGTTGTTTCTTTTCAAAAAAAAAAAAAAAAAAAACTGAAAAGTTTGTTGAAGCATAAAAATGAACAATTCGTTTGCCTTATACTTTTTTTTTTCCTTTTCCTAAAGGAAATTTTCAAAGTATGTACATTTACGAGTATATACTCTGAATTTTTACATTGTACCAAACCTAAGGAAGAGAAGCAATACAAACATACAATTAATGTAATATGTAGACGAAATAACATTATCCATCGTTTCAATTATAAATTGAATTGAATAAATGATTTTAAAAGTGTTTGGGTGTGTATGTAAATTGACAAAAAATCAATTGAAATATTGAAGATAATATTAAATTCAAAATAAGGAATATTATATATGCAAAAATATATAGATTATTTCACTTCTTTTTTTGCAAAAAGAAAAGAAGGATTTGCAACACTGTGACACTTGAATATATTGATTAAAATAATATATATATTTTTTTTAACTGAAAAAGGAGTTTCACAATTATTCAATTATTGAAAAAGATTGGTTTTGTATGAATGATATTTTATATTCTACATTTGTACAATTTACAAACATAATATAGCAGTACCCCGAAACAAGTCGATTAATTAGCTCTCAGGTTATATTAAACATTCAAAAGAAGAAAAAAAGAATGGGTAGAGAAGTCGAAAAGTATTATTTTTTTTTCCCATTAGCAGTTCTGTATTTTTGGGTAACACATAATCTAAAACTTAATGTTTGGAAGCCATAATTGTAATTAGCTTTTATTCTCTTTAAACCTTGACTTTCAAAAAGAAAAGGAAGAAATTAACAAAAAATTAATGTGTATATGTATAGTTTTGAAATGCTAAGAGTTATTTTGAAATCATAATTTGTAGACTCATCTCTTTTAAATTAGAAAAGAGTCAGCTGATGACGACAGCTGACAAGAGAATACTTTGTTTTTATTTTTGTTGATTATCCCATAAAGGTAGTCGTGATTCAAAATGAAATGATTTTTTAAATGTGACGATCTCTATTGAGCATCTTTTGATGAAGATTTTGTCTGTCAATGGACTACCACTTAATTATTTTCGCTTATAAATGGTAGATTTTATTCCTGAAAAGGTTGTGAAACAAAAACAAACCATAGTACATCAAAATTCAGAGCTATTGTACAAAAATACTTTGAACTAACGGCAACTTTGGTGTTTACAAGTGCACGTACATCAAACCTGACTCAAATCAAGTTTCTCCAAAATACATTTATTTCAATTGTATGATCATTCATATCAACGTGTCCCTAGTTAGAAAAAGTTAAATTGGAAGATAAACTTATTTCCAAGAAGCAAAGATATTGACTTAAGAATATTTATTTGATACGAATGTTGCATATTAATCAAAATAGTCATAGATGCAACTTTTTCAGTCATAAATATTAATAATGAAAAACACAAGATATTAGATTAATTACTACATATAAAACTGTAATATTGAACGAGCTCTGAATCCTAGTTATACATTACACATCACAAAAAAAAAGGTTGTGGTAGTTGAAGAAAAAAATTGCTAATTTCCTACACGGAGTTGATCCAAGCCTTCTTATTGGATATTATAAGGTGTAATTTGATTGAGGCTATATAACATTTCTGACTTTCTATACAAATTCTTTCTTTCTTTCTTTCTGCGGGGTTTTTTATATAAAATTTATAATTAAATACAAATAAGAGCAACAACCGTTCATGTGCAACTTTTTCTTAGAATCAAATATGTATTTACTTTATAAACAACTTCATATTAATGATGTAAATAGCATTTTGCAAATAACAGAACTCGTATCAACAGTTTGGAAATTTGGAATTATTTTGATCATAAAAGAGGGATTTATTAGATTTATAATTACACACTCTGTCTAGGTTAGTTTCATATCAATTTTGATTCATCAGCAATAAAATAAATTAAAAGGTCAAAAACTAATCGGTATTAATATTTCTAGGCTTATTTGCAAAAAAAAAAAACCCGCAAATTTTAATTAACCATGTTATTTAACAGTTAGTCGTGTTCTCATTGGCCAAATTTCCGTACAATTTGTTTGTCGATTTTACTTTCTTTTCTTTGGATACTAACATATATGGTTATTTTTAATATAAAAATTTAGTATATACATAGAAAATTCAGCAAATTCAACATTTCATCCTTGCCCTTGTCTCATTTACAGCTTATATACAGCTCAACAACGTAATAAATTGACTGTATATCCGGTGAAATTGAAGGAAAAATATTTCACTAATGCCTCAACAAACTTCAATAAAACAAAAGAAAATTAATGACTTTATAAACTAAATACACTTACCATTTAATTATAAGCCAAATAGTTAAATTATATATTTAATTACACCTTATTAAGACAAATCAGAAATTATTTTACTCAGCCATTTCTTTTAATAGATTTGCATTAAAATATACACAAATTTCAAGAAGGATAACTTTGGATGTATTTTTATTCGTCTTATCTATATACATTGATATTAATCTATTGATTTATTTCTTAGAGTCTGTGTATATTTTGAAGCTATTATTTTTATATTATGAATTGTGTAGATATTTGGAAAATGAAGTTTTGTAGGAAATTTCTTTTTCACAATCGATTCAAATTTCCCACTTTGATCCCTGTAAATATATTTTGGTTAACCAAAGCTTGAAAATCAATTACATTTCTGTTGATTTAAAATTTGTGTACTTTTTGAAGCCGAATGATATACTTCCAACCATTTTTTTAACCAGATCAATATCTATAAATACCTTTGTTTGACCATGCGTCTTTTCAAAAACACCAATCAAATCAAAAATGTTAATACCATTGAAAATTTCAATTTATCAAATGGTTAAACTAATATTATGAATTATTTTTGATTTATTACAAATTTTTTAATATCTGATGTCATTCAAATAATACTTTTTAGTTGTGTATTGAATACTTTTAAATATATTAATTCAACAAATACAGAACAATAACAGCTGAGTTTTAGATGTGTTTATTTAAATTTAAAATCGGATAGTTAGTTTCATAAGTAAAAGGTTCTGTATCTTGATAAATAAACCACAGATTCTCAAAATTTTAGCAGAATACAATCTGAAATGTTCATTTAAACTTTTTAACAACAAACAACATTTCTTCAAACTGCATTTTAATCATTATCTTCCAGACATTTTAAAAAATGATTTATAAAATTCGATTTTAGATGCTCACAAAAGGATGTGTATTTCAAACACCAATCAATATTTTGACGTGTAATTTAGCATAGAAGTCAGTGACAGTAGTGCTAATTTAAAAATAAAAACATTTATCTCTATCGAAATTCCAAAGAAATTAAATTCAAATTTTTCCGTATTTTTTGCTGATATTAGTATAATGCAATGAATTTCTTTACCCATATGCACCACATGATAGATGTCAAAAGAGAAGAGAAAATAGTTTTATTTATTATATATAACAATAACCACACTGATATCTTAGTGTAGTAGATGTGGTTTTGATATTAAATATATATGGTTTTCCCTCTTTTTAAGACCAGTCAATAGCTGGCAGGTTTCCCGAATCGCAAAAAAAAAAAAAATTTAATGTTCTTGATCTCTCAAATTGTTGATCTTTTTTTGATTTGATCTTAATCCCCCTTCTTCCCCCTCAAGTTTTGATATTTTCTTGAATACAATAAATAGTGTTGTACACTCTTTTGAAAATGGAAGATCAATTATTTATTTTTTAAATCGTCTTGGTGGAAATAAAATCCATATTATTCATCATTTTTGGACTATGTCACTTGATTTGAATGTCTTTTTTATATGTTAATATTCGGAATTTTTGAGATAATTATTTCCTATTGGGGTAATATACATTTTTACACCCTGTTAGTTAGATAATTCTGTTGAAAAAATTAACTAAACATTTCGAAAATGAAAGTTCTAGCTGGCTACGTGTTTCCATTTTCTGGGTTAGAAAATAAATGACAGCAAAATCACGCCTGTTTTGTAATTTGTGTCAAATTTGTTGCCACCGTTATTCTAATAGGAAATAATTACATCAAATCATCCCAAATATATGCATATCAAGATATTCACATTATATAATAATAAGTTGATAGATAAAGTCATAGGTATTTATTTTGAAATCTTAGTGGCACGTCTAAAATATAAAAATTCAGAAAAGAGCAGAATCCTTTCATATATTAGTATTTTAGGTAGTCATGGAAACAAACTGAATAAAAAGTAGATAGATAAAATCTCACCTTCAATGAAGTTGAAACGGATACTAGTTACATAAGAAGTTACTTATATGTAGGTAATTGAAATATCCAAGTAAATTAATCGCCAATTATTTTTTTAATATCAAATGGATATATGTACATGACTGGAATTGTATGGCTTAATATAGAACACATTTTAAATGAAGAATAATCAGAACAATAGTTCCTATATTTTAAAATCAATCATCGATTGTTTAAAGATGTATTCAATAAGTACATAGTAAATTGAGTCTCTTATTTTGTAATAAATTTGATCATTTTAAATATTTGTTTACTAGTGTTATTCAAATATAAAATAATTCCTTTAGATCCTAAATATTGACATATCAAGAAGATATTTAAATCAAGGAAAACATGATGTAGAAATACTCAATAATAAGATTCTTAAAAGGATTGCATTTCTTATGAAAATATCCTGACACAGTTTACACTATGTATATAGTCATTAAAATTAAAGTCTTACATCACCCATGAATTTTAATAATCCCGTGTTTACGATGGTTTTTACTCTAAAAAAAACACAAAGATAACCTGTATAAAGTTGTTGTTGTTGTTTTTGATTCTGTGCCCTATAGATGGGTTTTTTGAGAGTTATTTTTGGTACATCATTTACATATATGATAAAGTGTTATTCATATAAAAAGACTTAAGCGTATATTTTTATTACTTAGATGTAGTAAAAGTAAATTTATTATCAATGTGTCAAAAAGGTCGATAAAATAATGGAAATTGTTGAGCCGGACCGTCATTTAAGCACTGTTTTAACCATGTCCAAGAGCTAAAAATTGCACAAAAAACCCTTAGGAACCACTTGAAAATCATCAATTTCATGCAAAAATAATAGATTTCCTTTGTACAATGCACACCTCATATCATTTGTTGATATATATTGTTATAACTTCCCAATATATATATATATATATATATATACAATTAATTTGTTTCAAGCTCGATTGACTGATTTTCACGTTAATAAATTGAAGCCCATTTTTATATTAATATATATTTATTATTTCATTTTTCCACAAATAAAGTTTATTTCAAGGCATGTGAGTAAAAGTTCATACTTTTGTATCTGCCTAAAATAGACTCTGATCTTTGATGTAGAATTTGCAATAGTAGGTAAGTGCTCTAAAGAAGTAATCATTTTAATATGATACTCAGCTCAATATTTTAGTCCTAGATTTCCATAACTCGAAGTATAAATATGTACTGTTTTTAAATCAATATTTGTAGAGAAGTACTTTTTATACCAATATTGACTTATTTTCTTTGATATCTTATAACTTCCTATATTTGATACTATTCTAGCGGAAAATTACCCCCTTTTTTTAAATTCAAAGAGCAAAGCTTTATCTCTCTCCAAGACGACAATAACATCAAAAATGAAATTATTAAAATTTAAGCGAATGAAAAAAGTGTATTATTATTATCATTTTTTTTTTTTGTTTTTGGCCAACCGCCTTTAGGTATTATTGTATACAATTGTTTTTTAATGGATGATGGATGTCTATAAAGTAAAAAGATTTAAGCCTTTCCTAGTTAAAAAATTTGGGTGTAACATATGCAATGATTCCCATGGTTTATTAAATATGAAAATATGCCTATACATACATATATTTGATATCTTTTTTTCTATATGAATGCAAGGAATTCATGCAATATTGAGTTTCTCTATAACCTAATTTATAATAAATAATATGTATTATAAATGAATAAAAAAGTCTGCAAATTTTCCTGCTCCGTGTAATTAAATTTGTTCACATGAAAGCATTGTATTTTTTAATCTATGCGGTTTATATATCTAAGTGTTTCTCAACTGAAAGTTTGCAGTGAGATAATCTAAAATGAAAATAATCTTTGTACCTATAATAATACTAATAATAACGGACTATCCCAATTCCAGAGAAATAATAAATAATAAGAAGAAGAAGAAGAAATCATTCGCCATTTTAAATCACACTAAATAAATTTTGACATCAGGTGATACGGGTATATATAAAAAATTTCATATGTAACGTCTGAGGCAAAAGTAAAGTGAATCTCTAAATAAAATACGCTGACAGGCAGTACAAATGAGTTGCAGGAAGCGGATATTGGGTAGAGAAGGATCTTAGTGCAAGGTCAGTGGAGACACTCTGAATTAGATGATTCAATATCATGAAAATGACTACCTCTGTAAATGTTTGCTTTCAAGATTCAATCTTGCACATTTAGATGATACAAAGATCTCATTTTAGACGATAGAGTAAGGCTTTACAATCACTGACTAGAAGACTGCAAGAACTTTTCACCTGGTCCTTCAACAATATAAACTTATTTGTTTATTTCTTATTGTTGATAAAGTTTGGAAAAATACTGTTTGCTTTGAGCTAGATATGAGTTCAATATTACCCATGTGTGTTTTATTTAGTGACATGGCCTCCATTAACCCTTTCAAACCCGTAAGGTATTGAAAAGTATTTTTAGCTGGAAGTTATGTTTGTTTGAGGTCAGAGTGACCATACTAATCTAACTTGATTTTCTAAAAAAATTGTAACTCAGCTGGTGTCCCTCTGGGTGTGAAGGAAATTTTTTCATTCTTAAAAAAACACGGTTTATCAGGACTTTTTTCGTATTTATTTTAAGACTTTAGGTACATTTATTCGTTATTCCTATGTTAAATGTTAAATAAAAATATATATCACATGTTATGTACATTTTACAGGTGATATTTCATGAAACAATTTTTGTTGATGTATTAATAATAAAAAACTCCTTTCACACCCAGATAGGCACCTGTGTCCCAAAGAACTTAGACTTGAATAATTTCTAATGTATGAACTAAAAGATATTTTAAACTTATAATTCTTTAAGTATATATTAACAAATAATTTCCTTAAAAACGAAAAAGATATTTTGGTTTAAACGTGATTTTTTTTGCACGTGTAGAAATCGTAACTTTCAGTACCTTGAAAAATATTCAAATCAAATTTTTTTATGATCAACTAGGAACTATGAATAATAGCTCGATATCCTAGCTATTCAACAAAAAAAAAGAAAACAAAAATCGGTTGACAATGGAGAGCATTAGTGCATTTTGAATTTATAGGACACCGGTGTCCCCTGGGTTTGAAAGGGTTAAGAACTACTACATCAGCTACTATTTGGCTCTCTTAGTCTGAAAGGTTACTCACATAGTATTGAACCCTATAATATTAGGCTTAGCTACTTTTATCATGTTTTAGACTGTCAGATAGTGTTTTAAAGAATAGAATGGGATATTGTTAAAATTAGAAATATGTGAGCTCATCAAGTTTTACTTTTACTCCAGATTAATGCAAGTATACTATATACGTTTATTACGGTCAATTCATAGTTAAATTTCTACATGAGATGGATAACCTTATCTTGAACCAAAGCATAGCATCTCAATAGTTTTGCAAAGAAAGCATTCTAAGTTCTAATACGCAATACAAGCATAGTATAAATTTTAGTACAAAGAGATTTGAATCGCACTTCTCAAACGATTTTCCAAAGGGAGAAAAAAAGACGTTTCAAATAAAATATACATAATCTACATATATGTTAGTTAGTCAATTACGTCATTATTCTTCATTGTACTGTATTATTATTTAAATAATAGTAGATTCATAGCTTATCAAAGCATCATTTGCGTTCAATAAATCAATATTCAGAACATTAATTGGAGACAAACGTTTTCAAAATTTAACAACTGATGGTAAATACAGGGTAATTTTTTTATACTAATGGGATAACGTCATGGTTGAAATTATAGAAGGATGTAATTGTTAAATAGATGTAAAAGAAACTTTTAATGCTTACTTTATCTTTGAACCCAACACATCTGTGGATGAAAAATTATTATCAAATCCCCCACAAAATTATGGGTTATACACTCGTAAAACTTGCAAAAACTACGTGATCTAGTGCATTGTGAAAATATAAACATTCTATGGAAAAATCACGCTATTTCTATCATATAATCTATGAATAAAACTGAGATCTTCCTTGAGTGACCCTATTTTTGACATTTGCGGTAATAAATGGATTATTTTATTTCTTGGAATATTTGATTTAAAGAGTTCATAGTTATTTTAAAAACACTTATTATATAATAGTTCTACAGTATACCCCTCAAAATACAGATAGTTGTGTCAATGATTCCCTAAAATGAATAAAAGGATGCTTAAAGAGTTGAAAAAGGGCTTCTTTTTTTTTTTACTAACATTAGGTAATATCTCCTTCTAATCGTACATCAAATATATACAATAATATATTATTTCTTATATTGTATAGTTCTACAGATGAAAGAAGATAAAAATATATAGGAAACATACTCTGAAAAAAAAAACAAAGTATACAAACAATTATTTAAACAAAAACTATATATATATATATATATACAAAATGTCATTAAACCTTTTATTATTTATGTACTCAACTTTTTCAAAATTTATTTTTGGGGTGGCATTAGATGAATGTTTATTTATATACTCTAAAAAAAATTTTTTTTATTCAGAAACAACTATAAATTATTAAATAAGTTTTGACACTTTTTTTAAAAAAACTCGATAAATTATATTGAAAATTCTATGATCGGTATTTGAGCATAGGACTGACATTAAATAAAAATAAACAACATTGATAACTCTTCCATTTCTTTTATTTTTCCATGTCAAATTGACACAAGTAAAATTTAGAAAAAATGCTAAGTATGTATTAGTTATTATTAGTAGCAGGGAGAAAAAAACTCTATCAAACTTATCTAACTATGAACACTTTATTTAATAATTTAGAATCCTTAGAAAACTTTTACCCATTTACTTTTGAAACCATTGAAGGTATATATGTACTATTGCTAATTTCGTAGCCAACAATTTAAAAGGTTGGAATATAAATATTGAAGTTAAGAATAAAATGGTTTTTTTTTTACTATTATTATTCGTGATTTAGTACTTACAAAATTTGTTCAATTATTTTTTTTAAAAAGTAATCTCAATATTATAAGCTTAGAAAGAGTTTTTTGCATATACACTGCAGTCTTCTTTTTTTTTAAAGTAAGAGCAAAAATTTAATTTCTTAGTAGTCTTTTATGATGTATGTATATTTCTTTGATTAATTGTATTTTCAATCACACTGAGGAAAACATTCCTTCCAAAGATTCCTAAGCTCCCAATGTTGCGTTTTCTTCTTTTATAAATTGAAAAAATATCCAGTTCATTTTTTTTTTGCTTTTTTACGAAAATATAAATGATTTAGTACAAATGGAGAGAAGTTTTCATTATGCATCTGCATGCATTTATGTATCTAGGCCTAAATTTTATGTCAGATATTATATTTTTAATAGAGACAGCACATTTTAGCATTATAAATCTTATAAACACGAACGTATATATATGTATATATATTAGAGCAGTTAAATATATGAGCTTTAAAAAAAAAAATTTTTTTAAAGAAGTTATCTTTTTTTCATATATATAAAATGTTATACCTTATGTATATAATTGAGAAGCAGTGATGTTTTTGAAAAATGGATTAAGTGAATCTTTCTATGAATGAGGATTTATGATGAATGAATCTTTATTCATCATCTAGGTAAGAATTTAAAGGAATAGCAATAACATAAATTAAATAGGTAGGTTTGAAAGCATTGAGTATATCATTCATTAATTTATATGGTAGTAGGGTCTCTCTCCTTCTGCCTGTTTATGCGATTAAAGCAATAAAATAAATGGTTTTTATGGAATATTCAAGCACTTCTTAAAATGGGATATTGATAAGTAAACGTTGTTGTTTTTTTCAAAATAGTATGTATGCAATATGCATTAACCTTAGACCATTTCATATTTTTTTTTATTGCCATCTAAATTTGGTTGCAAGTAAAAAAGTTGAAGTTTTATGATTTTAATTTTTAGTATCAAAAAAAAAACAAAAGACTTGAAAGTCAAATTAAATTTTTAATCAAAATATTGCGGGGTTTTTTTTTTCAGACTTTCAGTCTGCAAATACAATTGTAAAATGAATAATAACAATAGCAATTTAAATATAAATTTAATACCTTTTGGGCCAATTTGACTCCTATGAATGTACATGAGTATAAAATATCTTAGGGTCAAAAAATTTAGACTTGATCGTAGGAATATCAAACTTAGTCGAGTTTAGATATATGTATTTTGTCTCAAAGAACTTTGTATTAATATTTTACAAAATTGTGTTCATTCCTTCTGGAGATTTGAATGTTGAAACCCTTGAGGCATAAAAAAGAAGAAAAAAAAAAAACTCTGAGAATTTCTTTCATATATAAAAGCTATTCTACAAAAAACATCATATACCCTTGAATCGTGTCTGTTCCCAGACTATTTATAATTCTTTTTATATATATATATATAAATGTGGAACATCTATCAAGTTTTGTATTTTAAAAAATACATTTAAACTAATATTTTATTTTTTTAAATTGTAGAACTTTGAGTTTTTTTTATAACGACAATTTTTGAAACATTTCAAAGGATTTAAATATTTTCGTTCACAAAATATTACTCACAGTTTTAGCTCCGTCTAGTGAAGTTTATCTTTTGCAAAATACAAAGTTAATATTATATAATAATTTTAAAATTATAAAATTAATTATCTGAAATATGAGATAAATTAAATTAAATATATCAAAAACTATAAAATATTAAATGATATCACAGCTTGAGATCAGGATCTATAATTTCCAATTTATTGGAAAAAGGGTTTTAAAAACCATTTGAGCTATAATTTGACAGTATGATAAGTATATTTGCTAGTTAATTTATATGATTAAACTAATTAATTTAGTATAAAAACATTTGCAGAAAAGTTTTAAGATATATTACATATATTGTAAAAGTGATAGTCAGTACCTTAAGGTAGAATTATTTTGATAGAAATGAACTTTCCTAATATTTTATTCTTGTTTCATTTGTTTTTTGTCTCAAGATTCTGAACGTCAGTTTTTAGACATTTCAACTTTATTCCTATATAATGGATACGTTCTCCTTCCCAATACCATCATAACAATTGAATATGCTAGTATGAGCATTCCTTTTACCAGTGATGGCTAAAAAGAACCATAAACATACAAACATGAAAACAAATCACAGATTTTTTTTTAGCCAAGCCATCTTTAGTTCAATACTGACTTGAACAAGAGTACTTCAATTATTAAAAAAAAAATTCGTTAAATTATAATATTTATATGTACATGTTTTACCCCTGCAAAAGTCGAGTCGGTCCATTACTCATGGTTCTCTTAATCTTATCCCAAGCTACTTTACCTCCAAAATATTTTTTTTCCCTCCGAATTTATGAAATATGCCTTTTTATTGTTGATCCGTTAGATTCTCTCTCTTCCTTACTTTGGTAGTATTTTGTCTTCACTCGTGGCTTATAGGTAATAATATCCTTTAGGACTCAACCATAAAGAAATTTGATATCGTAGTATGTATTTCTTAGGACCGTAACCAACTCATCAAGACTTGCCATTTTTACAATTTGAGAGAGTAGCTCCTACTCTTATAAGAGCCTTTTTGGAGGGTCAAATCTGGGAATTAGGTCATGATCATTTCTTTAACATATGTAATCTGTCAAATATATGCAGATTGAAGATCATGTAACCAAGAAAAGCACAAGCTTTATAGTACAAGAAAAAGGAAATATACTTTTATTTGAACACTTATTTACTAATTTGATGCAGTCCCTAGTGTGCAATGGGACTTTAAATGTGACGAAAAATTAAATTAATGAACTTTTATTTATCAGTATTTTTCCATGATGAATAAACTCTAATCATGAGAGCCCAGGTAGTCAAATCAAAAAAGTATCGAATAACGATAAAAAAATTTTTTAGTTGAAGAGTAAGAAGGGAAAAAATTGTATTCTTCTTTTATGTTGTTTCCTTGTATATATGTTTATCAAACTATGAACATAATTAGAAAAAAAAAAAACCTTTTTATTTCAACTATCATCACTTATGTCAACTTATAAGATAATAAATAAAAACAGAATACAAAGGATGTTGATCTATTGTAGAGATTACGTCTTGAGATATTGTATATATTTAATTATGTTTCTCAATGCTCAAAATGATTAATAATTAATTATCATCATTATATCTATGTATATATTTTGAGTTGTGATTAATCATTCATTGAAGCATGGTATATACAAATACATATTTTTATTTTGTAAAAATAAAAAAAAAAGAGATATTTTACGATATTCTGGAGGTGAAGAATGAGGTTTGAAGATTCGGATCCCTAAATAATAAATAAATGAGGTTTTTTTTCCTTGTTTTTTTTTTTTTTTTTGGGGGGGGGGGGGAACACTTTTGAATGAATGATGCTTTTTCAAAAGATAGTCGAATCTCTCTCTTTACTTCTTTCTCTCTTTGTTTCTCTCTAAGAATGATGTCGTTATGTAGAATAAACTCTCAATTTTTTTTTTCTCTCTCTCTCTCTCTCAATTTTTGTTTTCTTATTCGATTTTTTTTTCAATGAGAGTAGAATTTCAGTATGTGATGTAAAGCCCTAAAAGAAAGACATAAATACATAGTTGAATTCACATTAAAATATTTAGTTGTGCATGGATAAAAAAAAAATATCGAATATATTTCGTTTAAATTCCTTTACAACTTTTCTTCCCTTTCAAGATCCACGGAAATCCTTTTCATTGTGATTGTCGACTCCTAGACTTTGTAAGTTGGATTCAAGGATCCGGAATACCACGGAGCGTTGAGCCACTTTGCTTCCGACCCTTACGACTTGAAAATGCTTCAGTATCCTCACTATCACTAGGAGAACTTGCTTGTCTTCCTCAAGTGGAGCCGGCGGTCCTTAAAACCGTCGTAGTTCAAGGTTCAACCAACGTGACTTTGAGATGCTCCGTTTTTGGCATTCCAAGAGCCATCGTGTCTTGGTGGCATGCAAATCGACTCGTAGCCAACGGTACAAATCTGGATCATCCTTGGGAACGGCAGTACTATCTCGTCAAAGAGATCAAAGTCAATCAGCACAAGGTAAGGCTGGCCTTTTTTTTATGCATGTACACAATTCTTTTATTATTATTATTATTATTCCTGAATGGAAATTTCGTTACTTTTAATCCTTTTTTTTTTTTTGTGCGTACATATGTGTGTATCATTCACCACTAAGAGATAAATTCAAAGGCAATGTTCTTGAATTATACAAACATACTACTTTGTACCCATGTACATATCTTTACGAGTATCACTTTTAGAAGAAATAAAAAAAAATTACACAAGGTATCCAATACATACACTATCTGCACGAAGAAATGAAAATCCAGGCTCTCCTTTGTATCACTTTACATTATCTTTATTGAATGAACAATGTAGCCTTTATTTATGTACATAATAGATAAGTATGTATACTATTACCTACATATACATGCTTGAAATATTGAGCAAACACATAAAACTAAGGTATGAAAATTACTTTTTACTCAAACATACAGATGGTTATAATCATCAAAGTTTCCCAAAGTTTGTAAAACAATGATAAACCTACCAAAAAGCCCAAGGAAAAAGAAATCGTTTCCCCAATTATGTTTGATTTTACAATTAGTACATGCATACAGGTAATTTCATACTTTTCCCATGATGTAAATACTAGTACTGAAAGTCGTGCTGCTTTCAACTTTAGAAAAGGGTGTCTTTTGAGCCATTTGAATAAATATTTAAGGATATTTTGTCTATGTTTATAAAAGATAATGAAGTAATTGGAGATGTGGAAGAAAAATAGTGGTTCCTTGTCTGTAAAAAAAAAAAATAACACATCTAATGATATAATAAAAAACGACTTATGACATTTTAATTTGATTGAAGTGGAATGTAAAAAAAAAACACAGTTACAATATATATTGTCTAGAGGTATAAATAATTGGCTTATCAAATGAAAACCCTTATTTTTCTTACAAAGAAAAATATATGTATACAGATGAATAGAACGAGTCTGGATCATTCCTAAAGCTTGCATTCGGTAACTTCAATATATATTATTTGTATCTATTACAAACAAACCCCCGTTTAAAGCTCCATTTAATTGAGATTCAAACGTCATCAATGATTATTCTATTCCCTAAGGTTATAATATCGTTTTGGAGATAATTAACAAATTAATTTGCTGGCTTGAAATCTTTCTATTTTGACACGAGTACACGACATATGAGGAGATAACATTCACTTCTTAAACAATGGACGGAAAAAAGAAACTATTTTGCTGGTTAGTCTCAGAGCAACTTTCTTTTTTTTTTCTAATTTATTTTAAGCACACCGCTGACATTTGTCACATTTTTTTATGACCAAAAAAAAAAAAATAAAGCTCTTTTGACTTATTTCATCATAGATGCATTTTCTACAAAATCACGATGAAACAAAAAGTATAAGAAATGAGTAAATGCAGTTAAATTTGGGGATATTTTGAGTGTATTTGCTGAAAGTTGATAATTGACAACTATGGGGCCCTTTAAGTCCCTATCTAGACCCTTTTCTTGCCAACTTTGAACACGAGCAAGTATAATCAAATCTTTTCAAAAGGGAAAAAGCAAACATGTATATAAATATAATGTAATACAAATATCAAATTTATTTTTTGTAACTTTTTGATTCAAAATTTCAAGGAGCTTTCATTTTTTTCTAAATTTGATTTATCAATATTTTCTTGTATATGGATATAATAATAATGTTTCTCAGAACTCCCTAACGCAATTTACATGATTTCTTCAGAGACATGAGGCAATATTTTAGGGTACTACTTCTATACACATTGTATGTACATACATACATACATATATTGAGACCCTAGAAGAATATGATTTTAAATCAATTTACGTACTTTAGATCATCTGAAGTGTATTATTAATTTTTTTTTCCCCTCCCTAATATGGAAGGTTTGAAAGAAGCCAAGGAAATGTATTAATATGCTTTACAAGTAGTTTTTATATATGTTAGGGGGAGAAAAAAAACACAACGTCAAAGAAAAGTAAAAAAAAAAAATGGGAAAATAAGAAATTTACTCACTTCTGTATAAATTTTTTTTATAAGATCATTTCTTAAAAAGAATTACCCAGTACTTTTTGAGGAGCTTCTCCCTTATTTTTATTACTTTTTTTTTTTTTTTTTTTGGTTGAAATATTTAAATATTCATACTTTTACTTTCATGTAAAAAGTATCTCTGATAAATTTTATTTTGACAACATTTATTTTAAGACATGTGTATTTGTGTTATAAATATATGTATGTATTGTATTACCTGAGGGAAGCATCTGTTTTTCTTTGTATGTATATTTTGAATAATATTCACTCTTATACTCAAAGTGGAAGCACATTTAGTAATATCTCAAAAATATTGAGGCATTTGAAAAGCAGGGGGAAAAATGTACACGACAGTAGAGGTCGGATATCCTGGATCAAAGGCCTTTTTCCCCTAAAATTATAAATGTTATAATATCTTCATTTGTCCTTTAGTTTCCTCTTAGACTTAACTCCAAAAGATTGTCAACAGTTGACATTCAAATTATTTTTTCCTTACCAATCACAAGATAGGCCTTATAAAAGACAACTTTATGTTGTAAAAGTATTCAAAGAAACTGTTGCACTCTTACGTAGAAAATTGCATTTGCAGTGTCAAAGTTACAATGTTTGAATCCGTATTTGTGGATTATCACATATTACTTTTTAAACTGTTCCATGTTTTTATCTTTTAAATGCCTTTTTTTTTATTTAAAATAAAAAAAATTAAAATTAATTATACAGTTAAATGTTTATTTTATTGTTAGTTCTTAGCATAGTAATAACTGAATCATTTGTCTTCACGCCAATTTTACTCACTTCTAAGAAATTTTCTCAAGCTCAGAAAATGATATATGGAAAGTTGAAAATTTCTATAAAAAACAGATATTTATTTTTTTAAATTTATTATTTTTTATATATATATTTTTTTTTTTCATTCATTTATTTTTATTCATATTGAAAAATAATTAATTATACAATAAAAAAAATCAATTTTTTTAAAAAAAGAAAAATTTTAATTTAAAACTTATATATATATATATATTCCTATTTTTTTGATAAAAAATAAATATAAAATATTATCCAAGGAATAAAGGTTAGTGTTGCATACATATATACGTATCTAGGAAGCACTTGAGAAAAACTCATGCCTCAACATATCTCTCTGTCAATTTGTTACATGTTTGTATACTATTGATTTTTTTAAAATTGAAAAAATACACGCATTCGGATTTTTATTTTATATATTAGTATATATATATATATATTGTACATAAGTGAAAATATTGAATATTGCTTTTAGCATGTATGCATATATATATTTATATATATAAAAAGAGAGAGAGAGAGAAGTACAAAATGAGCATCAAACTATGGTATATACATGTGGATATATAAAATAGTGTAAAATTTATACATGGGTGAATTATTATTATATTTTGTGTTCTTATCAAATATTCTTTGAATCTACTTTTAAACTTTACTTTCTTTTTCTCAAAATAAATGATAACATTGCATTAAAAAAACTTTTTTACATTATGCCTGATGATAACGTTAGTTTATGCAATTTAGGGCACCAATGCACGGATGTATATCAATAAGTTACATTATTATATATATGAGCATATGTTGTATTAAAATGTAAATATTTATTGTCAATATATGTCTTGGCTATTTGAAATAATATTATATCGTTTTAGAGTTATAAATTATGATGAGATTGTAATGACTTCTTTTGACTAAGGATTTATTGGTTGTTACTATCCAATGGCTTTTATTGGTTACATGGTTATAGATATATATACTCCAACTTCTTTTTAATAAGGTTTTTAATATATATTTAGAGGATCGTAAAAAAACACTCGTTTTAATATATAATATTTACATGCTTGCTTTTCAAACAGCGGCCTCTGGCACGGCTTTTTAATTCTATCTCATTCATAATTATTTTAGTCCAAATATTGCATTATAATTAGAATTTAACATCAAAACAGCCTCTTGGGAATCACTTAACTTTACTTTAATTCTCTAAATCGACCATTTTCTGAAACTTTTGATTTAATAATCAACCTCAAATTCGGTTTTTATGTCTTCAAATTGCATTTTGATCTCGAAATCAGCCTATAGTAAGGTCAAACAATCTCTGAGGCCGGCACGATATAGCTTATCGTCTACCCTTATTTTATTCTGGCCCTTAGTTCTCCTGGCTAATTGTGATACGCTTTAAAACGAACGAGTTCCTTATACTTTATATTAATAGATATCAGAGTGTCCCATTTTGATTGGGAGTGTTTTTTTGTTTTTTTGTTGTTGTTTTTTTTACTGACATTATACTTTAAAGTATCCTTCCAATTTAAAAGCTATGAGTCAACTGTTTTATTTTTATACCGTCAAAACAAAAAAAAACCATGGTACATTTTGTCTTCAAAAGAAAATTTAAGTGCCTTAAATGAGTTCATTGCAAATATTGCGCTCATTTGATAAAAAAATGAAAATGGAGACAAACGGCTGATATCTGATATTTAACGTCATCTCATAAAAATTATGAGCACTTTATCTTAGACTTATGAATACAAAAGAGCACAACAACAACAATATCAAAATAGTATCTTTAAAATTAAGATAAATATTCTCGTGTAAAAATGATCAATTTTGACCAAAAAAAAAAATACACCTTTTTTTTCATCTTTAAGGTATTAGTACCAAGGAGAAAAATGTTGATTGATCCGCCTTTTAGATCAAAGAAATATCTGTATATACATATATATATATATTAAATATAATAAATATACACAAAAAAGAATAACAATATGATAAAATAATTTATTAAATGCTTTTGTTTAAATATCCCTCTTTTGTACGTATATGTGTAGAAATGTCTTTCAACCTCTTTCTTTACATATTGAAATGGTCATAAATTACATACATACATACAGGTATGATGAATGAGGATTTTTGTTTTTATATTGTCGTAAAGACAATTCAGAAAAAGGATTGCTTATACAAATTTGATGGCTTTTGAAGGTTGTGCATAGTATCAACCCATGTTACCTTTGCGGAAAATAGGTACAAGGAAAAAAAATTCAAACTGTATACTAGTAAATAAAGTTTCAAAGCCTTTCTATCTGATTGGTTTTCTCTCTACCATCCTAACTACATGCAAAGGCAAAATGCATATATATGTACATGTTCCCTAACTATGTATGCATGTATTTGGAGACTATATCCATTGCATAAATTAGTAAATGTTGATATGTATACATATGTATTGAATGAGAATGTTTTCTATTTATACGTACGTACGTATATATGTACATATAAGTAAATTTATCAAATATTTATAAATATATATATATACATGCAATTATAACTTAGAGGCTGCAAATCCACAGAGTCTCAGAATGAGAGTAAGTTTAGTATTTGTAGTAAGTACATCATTATTCTCTCTAATGATATGCTTTGTTATTTTTAAATAAATACGTATTTAGAAGGAGGACGAAATACATAAATACTAACTTTTTACAAGGGTGCCACCATCAGGAAATTAAAATTAAAAGTTGCTTGTTTGCCATTTGGTTACTCAGATTTAAAGTTTATATTTACAAAATTGTACATGTGAATCATTACAATTTGTGCTGAGTCAACACAAAAATCAAGAAAAGGATAAATTAATCAAACCATAGTAGGTTTCTTTCATTATGACTTTGAATGAAATGTTTATTTTTCAATAGCTCTGACAGAGGAATCCTCATAATGAATTCATTGAAAGTGAAGATATATGTAATCATTTCAATAATTCCTCCAAATTGGATTCAGACTTATTTTGTATATAAAATAATCTTAGCCTGCTTTTGCTTTTAACGAGCTACATATGTATGTATGGTGTATGAACCTATTTTCAAGGAGTATTTTGCCTTGAATATATGTTTAAAACTAGAATAACAAGTTATGTTTTTAATAGAAAGAAAAGAAAAAGCTGGGAATTTATTTATGAAAAATGGGTTTGAGGGAGGTTGTATTTTGATTCTGAAATGAATTAACTTTGTATTTTAAAGAAAATTTATGTAATTTTTTATTGCTATTCTTGCTCAAAAACAAACAAACAATATATATATATATATAACTCAATTACGCTAAAGCAACTGCTTTGAGTTTAAATGCCTTTGATATGTAAATATATGTAAATAGATAATATATCAAATAAAAAAATTTCATCTCTGGATATAATTTTGTGTATTTAAAGCTTAACTTTAATTTCTGTCAAGTTAGCCTGAATAATAATGAGCTATAAGAATCTATCCTCGAAATGGGATTTATATTTAAAAATTATTCTTTAGTAATACTTCTCTATACTTTTTACTCCTCAACCATAAACTTGGATACTGTTTAATGATTTTTGTTTTTCGTAAAATAAAATTTATAATTCTTATTTTTCTAAGAAAATTAATCCATTTTTACAGAGTATGCCTCCGTCAAATATACAAAGCAAAAGTATTTTTTTGAAACTCAATTTTCAATTAACTACCTTTACCTTTATAAAATAAATTCATTTTACCAAATACACCCCTGTTAAATATACTAAAAGCAAAAATAAATTATTTGAAACTCAATATTCAATCAATTACCTTTACTTTTAGAAATGAAAAAGCATATAAAAGGGCTAATTCAAAATTAATTTTAAGGTAAGTAAAATTTTATTGTGGCAAAGTGAGGTAATTGTAACGATTCATTCAAAATAAAATAAAAAATTGTATTTCAATTTGTATAAAAAAGGGGGATTTTTTAAGTATCGTCATATCAACCTCAAGTGATTTTTGCTTCACCAAAAGTGTATTTACTTAATCATCCTTATACAAACATCCACGATTGTATTTTTATGGACATACATATATTCCAAGGAAGGTCTTTAGGAGTATATAGCAGCAATAATCAATTATTATCTCTAAATTGATGCCCGTCAGAAAAGAAAGAAAAATCTTCATTATCCGGCTTATGTGCTTATATAAATATCTTTATTGATAAATAATATAATTCGAATTCGCTAATATATTAGACTTATTTTTTGGATGTATACATTCTATTCATAAGGATCAAATAAATTAGAGAAATCCATCTTTATCATATATTCATAAATTCCTCTTAATTTGATGTCTTCTCTTTTTATCTAACAAAAAAATATGCTAGAATATGGTTTTCCTTGCTTTTGTATAAATTATATGGTATGATATTTAAGGTGCCTTTATTTAACCAAGGACAAAAAAAATGTAATCATAGAGGCTCTTCCTATCATGATGAGGTTATTGAATGATAAAAAACTATTCAAAATTAGGTTTTTATGGGCGTTATATAGTTGGTAGGTACGAATAAATTGTGTCTTTTATAATGGTAGTAAAAATTATACTTGTATAAAAAGTAATGTATGCTTCCTTCTCCAAAAATTATTATTTGTTAGTTATTAAATACATAAAATAAATGAAAACACTAGGAAAATGCATAGTCTATTTTAGTTTTTTTTTTTTTTCATAGAGGACTTTGACTCATTTTTATTCATTCCTTTGAATTGTAAATTAATAATCAATTAAATCCAGTTTTTCAATGTGTATATAAGCCTTTTATATATGTTCATGGTTTATAACTAAGTTAAGTTAATTTTGAAACTTCTTTGATAAAACTTACAAAAGTTTGCAATAAGTAAAGAGGGCACAAATAAGTGAAAGATAATTAGAAAGTCTTTCTTTTTTTACGATTGCCTAGCTGATTAATTATTCAGCCAATGTATGTTTGTAGACTTTTTCTTTCTAAAGAATATATTCTTCATCAAAACATCAATGCACAGATTTTTAAAATCAAAGAAAAGAGGTTTTTGTTCCTTTAGGTATCACGACGAATGAAATAAAATGTTCTTTCACTTCACTATGACACAAAATAGCTTCATGTATTGAATGTATGAAGGTATTTGATTACCACTCGAAATAATTTTGTGTAAAGTTGGACATTGTATCTTCAAAGAAACAAAACAAGAGTATCCCTTCAAATGTTAGAGCAAAAGTGATGTTAAGGAGTGGGAAAAATAACTGGTTTTTTTTTTTGTATTGGATTAGATTAAGGTATTGTGCACAATGGTTTGTCCGTTTGTTGTACGTGCTTAAAATATTCAAAAGGTAACGAAAAAAAAACAAAAAAATATCAGGAAGTATTAAACATATGTTTTTCTTGTAATATTTATCAAGTCCTTATCTTATATATTTACTCATAACTACAAACGAAGTGTGTGTTTTTTTTTTTTTACAAAAAAAGCTTCCAATTGACCACTTTCTACAAAAACATCTGTATATAAAAAAGAGTAGCAATTTCGTTTGGTTTGATATACTTTGTAGATATCAAAGAAGTCATTGTCATTGTATACTAATTTGAGCAAAAATTACCAGAAAATTTGAAAGTATATTTATTTATTTTTTTTGGAATTCCGATAGGTATAAATGTTTTTTGTTGTTTAAGTTGAGAATACTGTCAATGACATCAATACCAAATTATATGTTAAAATATTTATTATTTTTTAAAATATGCGTTCGTTTGTGAACAGCTAAAATCGAATTTTTCACTTTTTAAAATATCTGAAAGATGATGACTAAAATACAATTGTGAGAAATGTTGTTGAAACCAAAAAAGGTTCATTGAATATTTATCGAGATACTTAGCCTATTACTTAAGAACCTAACCATTTGATTTTAAACTTTAATAACATATAAAATTAGCTATTATTTTTCTGTAATGATGGGTGTAATGAATCTTTTATAACTGTGGTTTGAAAATTTGAAAAAACTTTAGCACATGTGCATTATATGGGGGAGGGGGAACTTTGAGGGGAATTAAATAAATTTGATGATTAAATAAAATTTTTTAGATTGTTGATATTTTTTACCCATAGTATGATACAACATGATCGTACAAAATTTTAGTACTTTTTTAACTTTTAAAGTATTTTTTTATCACAATAACCCGTTGATGTAGCCTTGATTTTAATATATATATGTATTTTGACCAGCATTTATAATAAATTGGTAAGAGTTTACCATATATATTTTACTAGCCAAAGTCCAGTAATTACTAGATAACGAAATCTTTAAAAGATATGCATACACTTTAAATTGGATTACGGCACTACAAAAAACCTCGAAATATTATGGGTCTAGGTATACCAAAAGGTGTCATTTGAAAAAATAAGAACTTATATATCAATGAATTATGAACAATCAAAACTATAGTTACCCGACTTTTTTTTTTTACCCAGCACAATTTAAATGTAATTTCAAGTATTTGTGAGTGAACACTGGCACACTTCAATGTCATTTTGATTTCTTCTTAAATATGAATATAAATGAAAAACTTTATAGTTGATTTTTTCTTTCTACTTAACAGATGCAGATAATTATATTTTTATTAACATCCTTATGTTAATATTTAATTAACTAAAGAATTAATATTAATTCATGTACTTATTTATAAAGTACTTACTGCATTTATGACTGACAAATCTAAGACTTACAAAAAAAATGAAAGGGACCTGCGTTTTCAATATACTTTTGCTGTTTTTTTTTTACTACTAATGTAATCGAAATTGTAGATATTTGATTTTGTATAATTATCTATCAGAAGATATAAAGTCGTTTTGGGAGAGTCACTAAGGTGTTCTACTATTTTTTTTATATTACAGTTAAAGTTCCAGTATATTCATATATCATTGAAAATACTAATTTTAAGAAAATATGCGCATAAAATTATCTCACATAAAAGAGTTATACGTTTTTGGGGAGGTATTATTTATTAAAAACTTTGATGCATAGGTAAAATTTCAGTGCATTCAATGAAATCTTTTTTATAAAAATCATACAAATATGTACTCATTACATCTGAATCCAGATAGGGAAACAGTTGTTTAATTATATAAATTGGCTATCTTTGTATGGGCAGGTCATAGTTCATCATAGATTGTTAAGAGCCATTCATTCAATGCCTTATCATTGTGACACTAGCTCATGTGGACATAAGAGAGCAGTAGAGAAACGGGAGACAGTCGTTACATTTTTTAACTTTTGACTCAATTACTAAACACTATTCTGCCTTAGACGCACACATCATGAGTGAGTTTTGAGTTTTGTAAAATATTTCAACTCAAAGGAGAAAACAAGCGATAAGACAAATCACAAAAGTTATAGAAAAAAAAACCCTCAAAAACTTTTTGCAAAATTATTACAAAAGTATTTCTTTTACACAATAAAGTGACTTTCTCATATAGTATATTCATTGTATGTAAGCATAAATTATGTGGTTTCATAAGTATGAAAAAAAGGGAGTGTTGCAAACAGGGATGTAGTTTGACTTTTGGATGCCTGGAGGGGATAATGGCCTCCCATGGGACCCCCTGAATCATTCATTTTCATCTTGTTTTTCATTTTAGAAAATTAATTATTCTCTTGTCCCTTCTGCATCATATAACCTAATTAATTAGGAGCCCCTCTTCTTTGGAGACTGGCGGGGGGAGGAGGAGATATCAAAAATCAACGCATTTCTAGCAAGCTCATGGTTGTAACTGTTTTGTGCAATATCTGCTCCCGTTTTCTCTTAGGAAATGATACAGAGTTATGACTCCCTGTCTGATGTATGGTTATTTTGAATGATTATTACATGTGAGCAAAACCTTTCAAAATAATGAAATTGAAATGGTTATATATATATATATATATTCCTACCTTTTTCACGAAGGAGGAAAAAACTTTACTCTCAAACATATGTTTAAAATGAAGACCCCTAAACTATACTTAATTCTCCATAGTTTAAAAGAATTATTGATATAGAACATATTATAGAGTGTTTGTTAGCTTAGAGGCACTCTTCTATTTAAGACGATACAAACATTTAAACATCCTATATATTTATATGTATTAAGAAATCAGACCTTTTTTACTTTTATATGTAGAATTTATAAATGCAACTCTATGTTTGTACTCTTTGGTTTCATTGAAAGAGTTTCCTTACTCTGTTACCATTTGTACAGATATATTTATAAGTGAGCATAATAACCTTTTGTTTACATAAAGTTACAATTCTAACCTTTTAACTCTCTCTCTTACTTTCCAGGGATCTTTGAAATAAAACCATTTCTTTAATAAAATGTGTAGATTTCCTGTTCAGTGTGTGTTGTTTTTGTTTTTTCTGCTCCTTCGTCCATGAAAATTCCACATTTATTATTATCATTATTGTGTAATATATAATACAAAACTATATATTATATAGTTTTTCTCTGGCGTTTTCTCGAATATTCTTGGAGTTTGACTACTCATTGCTTTGCCTTTTTCTAATCGAGCTTTCGTGGAAGAAAAATTATAGATACTGCATAATATATTAAATACCTTGCATGTATTTAAATTTTTAAAAAGTAGGAGCGAAAGATGAAACTGTATTAAAGAGTGAATTGACAACAAAACCACTCAATAAATGGGGGAAAAAGTAAATTTTTCTAAATACTTTTAAAGGTAAAGGCTCTAGCATAGAAAATATCTGCAAACATATATATTTAATAAAAAAAAAAAAGAAAAACCAAAATATCAAATTCAAGACCATTGTGAAAATGATCGTCTTATTTGCTCGATATTAATCTGAACGAAATATATAATATCAAAAATGATCAAGTTACAAATCCTACTTTTTAAAAAAATAAAAAATAGACATAATATGGCTTAATATGCTGGGGTGAAGAACAAAACTCCCTGGAAAGTATTCAAGTTAGGATTTGAAGGAAAAATAACGTGGGTTTAAATATGTATAGAATTTTTATATATTTTGTGAGGTAGTAAATATGATTCAAATAATAATAATTTGATTTTGCTTGTTTTTTGTTTTTATACTTCAATCAATAAAAATATACAAGTATATACATACTTTAAAAAGAAGGTTTTCCCCCTTTCACATCCTCCTTTGTACTTACATATGCCTTACATATTTTTATTTTTAATAAGTATATGTTAGGTTGGAAAAAGAAACAATTATATATAGAGAAAACTTATAGGATTGAATATTTAACTTTTGAATTTAAACAAATTACAATTCCATTTTCCTTAATAAATCCTCAAAATCATTTACAACTATCATAATAAATAAATTACTTATTTGACGGTTGTTGCTAAAGATTTGAAGAAAAAAAAAGAGTCAGTGAGCGTAAAAATATTTTGTCAATTCTTAAATACAGGCTCTTTTTTTATTTTGCTATTATGTGTCTTTTATTTAATCAATTTGAACAATTAGCAATCAAAACAAAGGAAAAAAAACATTCCCCAAAGAATGAATTGGCAGAATTTTCTCAATACTGAGGATATCTATAATTGTAAATATTATTTACACATTGATTGACGGAGGTAAAAATAAATACAACACGTTCATCATTTCTAATATTTGACTACTGACATGCTATACTTTTATTTTAATCCGTTAAGGATTACGAATGCCTTTAATCAATCTGTAATCCGTCCTAACTCTTTTCAGAGTAAGGTTTTTTTATTTTTTTTTCAAAAAAAAAAGTGCACAGGAGTAGTTCAGTCAACTTCATTCATTTGGCTACAAACAATTATAGACTTTTGTAATGTGATAAATATCTTGAACTATATTTAGCCAATAAGATCAGGTAGTAATTTATACGTTGTTTTGTAAAATATATGGTTCAATTTTTGTACACGTGAATCGGAAGAGCTCATAGATTTTTAATCCATTACGTCCAAATATATTTTTTTAATAAATGTATCCTTTAAGAGAATTTAGAAAGGGATTGAAAAAAATACATCAATCGACTTTTCAACTAACATGGCCTTGAAGGATGTTTATCATATTTATTTCTTCTCATTGGTTGGTAGACTCGGTTGTATTTTAAAAGATATACTCTTAAGTATCCTCTAATATACTACGGTCTCTTCCTCTAATTTTATAATTAATGAAAAGCCTCAGTGAAATTTAATTGGAGATTCTATACATTTTTGTCGACATAAATATTTTATTATACATGAGACAATTTAAAAGGGTTTATAGCTTCATAGCAACATGTACTTATAAATAGATCAGCATCTTTAATATGTCAAAATGAAATGATAATTCAATTTATAGATATATGCATAGCTTTCCCATCGCTAACTAAACGTCTATGTCAAATATCTGAAATAACTCATCTTTGACACTAGACTTTGGTTGATCGAATTAAATCATCATTTTTTTTTTCAATTTATTCACAATATTTATTATGTTGAAAGAGCGACTTCCCTTATGCCTCTTAGTAAAGGGAAAGCAATCCCATGTTGAAGATATATTTGGTTATTGATATAGCAGATAGTTAGTAATCAAAATGAATCAATTTTTTTATTAAAAAAAACTACCCTAAAAAAACTTCTTTTAATAGCTTTAAAATCTTTTTAAAAACTAAATGATTTTGTATATCTATTTCATTTGGTAGTTGTATATTCCTTCTTAATAGTTATGTAACAGAGTAGGATTCATTGTATCTCTGAATCTATTTTTTTAAAAAGAGAAAGGAAAAACTGCCCAAAATCATATGGTGGTTAGCCCATTATGTCAAATTCCCTCATTGCGTGATTATTGGTTATTTGTTAGTAAGTTTAACAAAGTATTGAGTTATTATTTTTCTCAAAGTTAATTATTTGAAACCAAATTATTTCTTCTTAAGGGTTGAAATCGCCTTTACCGTTCTTTAAAGCTAAATGTCCAGAAGTTAGTGTGACTTTGGCTTGCTAACGTCTGCCCTTTTTTCGTCTTTGTTTATTTAATAAAAATTGCTATTTGCCATATGTTAAATGTTCTTCCAAAAAAAAAATGAAACAAAGGGAATGAAGCTGATCTAAAACATACGTCCTTGTCAAAGTGTGCAAAGAGAAGTTGCATGACTTCAAAATATTCTTATTATAATTGATTAAATAATTGTTTTAACAATAATTATTTTCTAATTTTTTCCACAATGTGCCTTCACTATTTATTTTGTATTAAAAAACAAATATTTGTTCATTTAAATTTAATACAAATATGCAGGGTTTAATATTTACTTCAACTATTTATGCATTCTACTTATTTATTAAAATGTATTGAAAATTGTTTTCAGATATTTAAATTTTTTTTATATACTATCTACTATGTATATTAATATCTTTTATAGATGAAACAAATGTAATTTTTTTGTAATTCCAACTATTTATCTACATGCATAGATTCGAATAGAACTTGAATACGTACATAGTTTATGAATGTTACAATAAATTCCAGGTTTACCGATAACTTTTAATCTATAAAAAATGCCTCAAAAATATTTTTCTATCACAAACAAATAACTATTATTGATCCTATTTTACTATATGAGGAATATTATCACATATAACCCTAGATTGTGTCTTCCAATCTCGAACAGAAATTGTATTGTTGTATTAATTAATCAAATTCATAGTTGAGTAAGTTCATAAGTTATAACATTACCCATAATATTTAAATAGATTCCATGTTGTCTTGACATGATACGTTATTTATTGATAAAGAATGATGAGGTGTCAATATTCTTTCTAATGAGAGAATAGAGGATTTATTCATTTCTACCACTTTAAAAAAGGCATGTTGTTAGAATCAACATTTTTACTACTATTTGTCAACAGAGTGTTGACTTCTGAGATTTACCTTTCAGAAAAAAGCTACTCGAATGAATATGGTTGGTAATGATCTGAACCTAATGTTATTATTATTTATAACTCTTATTGTTTCTTGCTGAAGAGATATCATTAAAAGTACACAACAACTTACTGTTGTAGACGGAAAATTTAAGCTCTTTTTAAACACTTTTTCGTGTCCCAAATTGCTTTGTTCTTTAACCGATCTCTCGCAGAAGGAGAACTATATAATTTTTTAAATGACAGAAAAGTACAATACCAGACTTTTAATATTGCTCTTTACATAGCAAATTTTGTTAGAGTCAACCTTGTTAGAAAGAGTGTCGACTGTATTTGGAAGGTTAAGAACTATTTCATTAATTTGAAGTAAATTAGTACGATTAATAGAAATTATCTTATTGATTACAGAGCTTCACTCGTAATAATATAAAAATTCTATATTTTAATTGAACTATTAACTCCTGTTGACTCTTTAAGAATTGAGAAATTAAGGTTTTTTCCTAGCGTCTTTTTCACCACAATAATAATACTATGCGACACAAAAAGACACTGATAAATTATTATGCTTGTTTTAACATATTTAGACACAAAAATGTTCTAAATACCTTTGTTTTATGCATGAAAATATATATATATATATATATGAATATAAATTTAATTTAACAAGTATTTATGTGTGGATATACGTTGGTGAAATGTCACGGAAAAATTGTTTAATTTTTTCTTTTTTCTTTTTTGAACACAAAACTTGAAAGTCAAAAATTAATATACAATTGTAAATCAAACTTGCAAAACAAAAACAAAAAATAGTTTTTATATATCTTCCTTTCTGACTCGATATTTATTTTGTGAAAAATTGCATACATATTTTTTTAAACTTTTAATTAGAATATAAGAAATATATTTTTTATTTTAGTTTGTTAATAATTTCTTGATTGAGTCATTCATAACTTCAAGGGGGGGGGGGAGTATTGTGATTTTGTTACAAGATGGATGCTTGAAATTGAGAGGGAGGAATGAATGAAATTATAATGTATTGTATATATTAGATATTCCCCAAAAAAAAGAATCAATTCTTTCTGTTCCAATTTGACATCAGAGGTATTTGTTCTTCGTTTTAATACAAATACTATGAGCCATAAATATCAGGAATCAAAAAATATTTATTTGATCATCAAAATTTATTTTATCCTCTTAAGATAAAAAGATCATATGAACGTTTTTTTTCCAATTTTTTCAAAACAATTACAAAATTTTTATTAAGTCAATAATTACAGAATAGTAACAGCTGATTTTAGTTATGCTATTAATGATAAAGATCAAATGGTTGGTTTCTTGAGACATAGGCTATGTATCTCGAGAAACAAACCACAGATTCTCAAAGTTTCAAAAGAATAGAGTTTGAAATATTCATTTAAAATTTTTGAGGGTCTGAAAAACTTCTCAAAATTCCCTTTTTGTAATTATCTTTCAGACATTTTAAAAAATGAAAAATTCTATATTAGCTCTTCACAAAAGAACACGTATCTCAAACACTAAAGTTTTGACGTGTAATTTGGCACTAATGTCAGTGACAGTGGTGCCAACTTAAAACCTTACAGACCACCCAAAAATTAAATTCAAATGTACGAGTTTTTTTTTTTTCCTCATAGGAGTAAATCACTTAAAAGTACTAAGCAAAAGCGTCACAGGAGTGTTCATGAATACAAAAAATGTAAAAAAAAACTTCTTTAATTATAAGAAGATCAAATACTTGGGTAGTTGAATATTGGGTAGAATGGCCCCTATCTGAATTTCATTGAAAAAATATGGAATTATCTCAAAAATAAAGTTGAAAACAAATAAGCAACAAGGGAATAAGATCTTTTTTAAGCAATTAGACTCTAGAAACATACTTTATCAGCTACTTAAAAGTATGTTTAAACTTTTAGAAGTTGTTTTAGGGGTCAAAAGAGGGGGAGGGGCATATGAACTATAATATATTCTTATAATATTTTCTTATCGTCATGTTATCGTCTCTATATTTTGGGCTCCACCACTTGATTAAACTTGCCCCTAATCTCTCTTTATAGCTACAACTTTCTTTATTTTTTAGAGTAGCAATGAATTTAAACGCTTTTTTATTCACAAAAAGAACAGTTTAGAACATATCTGAATGATTTTAATATTTCACAAAAAATATTGAATATTTTCTTAAAGTATTTGTCAGATATATAGAGAACTAATTATATTAGCACTGTTATGCAAGCTGAAAGTCTTATTTTTGACTTCAAAGTTCACTGAATAGACTTTTACTTTATGATAATTTAGTTTATTTGTGTCCTTATTTCAAGGGTCTTATGATCATGACTTTAAATACGTAGGTAAACAGAATTTTATTTTAAATCAAATATAGATTTGTTTGTTTTTTTGATAGAAGTTGCAATATAATTCGTCTTTGAACTTATCCATACAAAAAGATATGCATATAATCATTCAGGCATGAAATTTTTAATGTACATAGTTCGATTCAATTAAAAAAAAGTTAAAAAAAAATTGCATAATAGTTCATTATTTAATCTCGATAAAATCGTATGTTTAAATGCTTTATAAATAGTATTTTTGTAAGCACAGTTAATCAATATATAATTAAAAATAAAGTAATCTAATCCAATACTTTATTAATTTATAACACTTTGACTAAAAAGTGGATATGTGTGTATTTTGAAAATATGACAAATTAAATGTATAATTTAAAATATTATTTAGTAAATTCTAAAGTAGTTATTAAAATGAAACAGCTCATAATTCAACTTCAATAATGTTATATAAAACTTGTAATAACTTAGTCTCTTAAGCCTTTCACTCAAATGCAAAAATATATATATTTAAAAAATGCTCTAGTTAAAAAAAAAATCCTATTGTAAACTCACTTTTTTTTTTAAAAAAAAGTCAACGAGCTCAACTTTGACACATTTTACAAACACTTTTCAAATATGATTTTCTTGATATTTCAAATAAAAATTACTTTTTTTAATGTAATTTTCTCTCTACATTTGATGAATAACTTTATTCGTAAGGGAAGGGTGTGAGAAGAAAATGAGATTAACTTGAGAAATATATTTTTTGTATAAAAAAATCAAAGACATATATTAAAAAATCTCTTTTTTTTATGAGTTAAATGAACTTTGGGTTTAAAGTACAGTAAAATACATGAAGTACACAGTGAAAGGTACTAATAGTTATTGGTAACTAATATACTTTTTCAATTTTACACCATTTCTGCAATTGTACTTGTAAATATTTATTAAAAATTCAAGGCATGGAACAGAAAAATCATTCTTTTTTATTTAAATTACTCATATTCATATTAGTTGTGGGGTCTTAATAGCATATGATTTATTATACAGTATAGTTAAGACATTGAATTTTATTTTTTATAAAAAGTTCAGTGAAATATTCGTTCCTTCAAACAAACTTTGAGTAGCAAATAAATGTTCATTACTTTTATATGAAATTGTGTTAGCATAATATAAAATAACAACTTATTATATTAAATTCTTAGAATCGTGTACGCCTCACATTGAAACAAGGAGAAGTATAATTCGATACGAACAAAAGCTAAGTAATAAATTGAGGAAAGAATGAATTTGTAGCACGTAATCAACTTTTATTCAAAATTTACTCGGCCAAGAGACGACCCTTGTGTCGGCTAGGGGCGCTGAGGATGACACAAATTTATCTATGCCTAATTATGTAATCTGTGTGAATTTACTTTGTTACTTCAATGAAAGCAAGGTGAATTCTACGAAGGGAAAAATAATATGCATATATATAAATTTATAATGTACTTCAAAAGTGACATCTTGTGGTGGAAAAAGTATATTTTATAGCCCAGAAAATTAGTTTGAGCTAACAGGTACGTTTCCCCACTTTGTTTTAAGGATTAATAAGAACAAAAGAAAAGAATGAATTAAAAGGGAATTTATAGTCGTCAAACCTCGATAAAAAATTGCAAAATAAACGAATAACTTCTCGTAGAAAAATATTATATTATCACAGCATTTAAAGACGTTTTAGGAGCATACTAAAAATGGAAGTATTTGAAATGAAATTAGAATGGAGTTAGAAGTATAATAAAATTTAGAATCCAGTAAATCCCAATTTACAAAGGAAGGGTTTGTTGAATCTAATATGAAATAATATACAGCTAAGGCGGCATACTTGCTTGGCTCACATGATATTACCTCATTAAATTTTTCATTTATATGTATATGTATGTATAATATATTCTAATGCTTTTATCACATTTCCTAAAATTCCAAATGAACAACAACAAAAAAACATTCAAAAGGTTATTCAACTTGGGTTTTTGATTCATTCTTCATAAAAAATAAAAATGAGTTCCGTCTCTTTTTTCTCTCTTACACAACTTACACTTATGCATTCCCCATAAAAAGAAATGGGGCATTGAGATAGATAAAAGTTGAAAGGAGCATACAAGAACATAAAAGAAACAGATAATAGATGAATTAAATTGATTATTTATGAACTCTCTGCACATATTTACACAGGCGGATGTAAATTGAATATTTTTAATATCTATGATTATTCATGAGATAAGTACAGGATATGATCAAAAAAAAAAAAAAACAGTGCTACTTATTATATTGACCACCATTGACTGCCTTTACCTACATATTGTTAAATATCCAAGTTCATTAAAAATAGACAAAAAGTGTTTTAATTATAAGAATTAGCAAAATATTTTAAATATTTTGGTTGATGTAACGTAATTTTCATACTTGGGATAACAAGGGCAGAGCAAACCTGGGCGGAAAAATATATATAAAGTTGTCGGCTATCTGCCCATTATATAGGTCCAAAATATACCTTTTGGTACATACATATATCGACATATAATATTGTCTCATTAGACTTGACCTGTCTCTGAACTCAGGATCCAGAAAATAAAATATGCAGTATTATGAATGCAAAACTGATTTCATAACAATATTCTATTGCCTCTAACCAATGTGTATCTCAAGATGGGTTTTGATCTCGTAGTCAATTTGTAAAATATTCTGTTAATGTCTCAGCCCCTCAAGGACTTGATCTATCTCTTGACCCCTTCACAAGACCAAAGCAACTAGATTTTAAAAACATCCTAAAAATAAACTTTAGCATTTGATTCTTCTCGAATCTAGTGATGTGACCTTTACTACAATGTGGATCTGGGTCTACGCAACTAATTATCCATTAACAATATGTTTTTTTTTTCGCTTTTTCGAAATTGAGATGAGTCCAGAAAAATATTACTTGCTTTTATGGCTTTACTTATAACTTTTATTGATATTTATTTAAATTAGATCTCTCTTTAGATATGTCTGTGTATTGGGTAGATTAATTAATATTTAAGGTTATTCAATTTTGAGGAATTTTTTATTTTTGTCGAAAAAGTAATGAAGTTTTATATCTGAATATTCTTGTTTGTCCTTCTGTGATTTAACTCCTATTCTTTTTGTTTAGTCCAGGAGTAAAATTTGCATGCAAAAATAATACAAATTGTCAGGGGATGTGACTTATAAATGTTCTTTTTCTATTAATTTTTTTAAATCCTATACTTATATTAATTTAGATGCATAACTTTTTAAGGATCTCCTAAAAATAGGCATACCTTCATATATTGTGATTCTCAAAACACTCTCTTTCTTTTTTGTATGAAAGGAAGTTGCCATTATAATATATAGAAGGTAGTGAAATAAAAATTAATAGAAATTTTCTTCCGGCTAATTTCCTTCTTTTTTTCATTGACAAGTTACATTTGTATATATGCTTCATAAAAATCTTTAGGCGGGGAAATTACAAAGTTTGAAGCCTTTAAAAAAACACGTTTTTAGACTGCTAATGATGACCCTAAAGTAAGCAGAAAAAGGTATCTATGCTATATTCTCATATTTTAATCGAGAAGTTAATAATTTTAAATTTTTATTATAATGGTCCAATATTTTGTGTTGATAGATTTTGATCCATTATGGCTTGTATGTCAAAAATATCTGTGATGGGTTGAAAAATATGTACAATAATGTACATGAATGTTATAAATAGTCCCTAGCAGGGACTACCAATTATTCTTTTCAAACTGGAGACAATTATATATTGAACACAGACAGTATAATTGTATCATTTTTGATACAATTTTGTCATTAAATATCATTTTCTATTCATAACCTGGTCTTTTGAAAAAATTTATATTTTATTAAGCATCTAAATACTATTTCTTGATAATCTCTCCTGAGTGTAATAAGTCTTTTTAATCACCCTAATACCTCAGCAGACGGAGGAAGGATTTTTGTTTTTATAAAATTTACACAAAATTAAATTAATGTGACTTTTTAATTTGATTTCTACCAATAGTATTTTAAATATCTGTTTGTATTTAAGAAATATCAGTTAAATAATAGTTATTGAATACATTCCTTTAAGAATTTTTTATGTTTTTATGTACATTGGTCCTCTTACTGAAAATAAGTGGACCAATGGTTGAATATCCATAGGTTTTCATTGATTTATGAGACTTAATATAGCTCTGATAAGACCTTTTTTCATTTTATTTGTAGGAATAATTTTTGACGTCTTCAAAATATTAATTGTTATAGTTTATTAATAGCAACGAAAGATAATAATTACGAATGTACTCGAAACTTCTTCTAGAGACCAATTATTATCATTATTCTATCTTTTTTTCTGCTTACTTTTTAAAAGAAAAAATCTTGTTTTTTTTCTTTACTTTTTTCTAGTGTATAAATTACTTTTTTCCATTTACTTTTTGGAGTAAATCTCTTGGGAGCCAATGTGACATGTAAATTTTACACTTTTAGTATGATATAAAATAAAGGTTTCATACAGAATAACCTTCAACTTTATTCTTTGCAAATGGTTTAAAAAGACAGTACTTCATAATATATAAGTTTAATCTTACATATCATTCGTTTTAATGGCTAATTAGATAAATAAAAGGTGGTTTATTTATATATATACTAATTTATTAATTAATTATTTATTCTCAGTTTTAGCTTTTATTCTCTTGAGATTATATTTAAGAATTAACTTTTCTTTATTAAGAAAATATTATTTTTTTCTTCTATATAATTGCTGCATTGCAGATTTATTTATTCCATCAAATTGGGATATTACAGAGCTTAATCAACATTTTATAAAAAAAAAGAAATGAAATATGAGTTAAATAAATGAAAATTAAATCAAAAAACAAATATTTATCTTTCTGCATTGGATGATTCAATATTTTTTTAGTTTATAATTTGCAAATAAGTATGTACTTTATTGTAAAATCAACATATATTTGTTTCATTCATATAAATATCATATATGTAAGTCCCTTGTAGTAGGTTTTAATTTAGAGTAAATAACTTTGCATGGACTGCAAATTGTTCTATTTTTGTCATGGTATTTGTTGCTACTAAGTGGTTGCATTCCATTCTTTTATGATGACTAAAATGCTGTAAATTTTTTTTTTTTTTGAAAATTAGAAAAGTCACTTGAAACAATTTTTGCTTATGACTCATTTACTGGATGTACATAGATTTGAGGTACATAAATGCCTCAAAGTTGAACACAGCATACTTATATATGTACATATGTCACTTATCGATTGAGTGTATGCACGAATTATGGCGATAGCCAGGAACAGCTACAAAAATTAAGTTTTTAGTAAGAATTTTTAAGCAAAATAACCTAAGTGATATCATTTTGAGTAATAAATTATTAAACTTGTCGAGGCGTTGAATTAATAATTATTAATTTTCAAATTATGATTGTACATTATGTAGAATGTTATTTGTCTATAACTGGATAATTGATTGATATATGTATGCAGACAAATTCAAATCATGTCAGTAAAGTGCAAGAACTCTTTACTACCCCTATTTTTAAATATAGATATAAACAATGCGTGAAGACTTTTTAGCTTTTCTTCCAATTGACTCCTTTGAATTTTAATAAAATACATCAAATTACGTAATATTTCAAATGATGTACATACGTTTCGGGAAAAACATTCACAAAATAACTACATTATTGTAAAAATTATATTGTTTCTTTAAAAAAATAAATTGTTTTTTTTTATCAAATTTCTCTAGGAAAAGTTGATAGAAAGTCACTGGTTTTTCTTATATTAACAATACTCATTATATATGCTACTATACAATTGTAAGTAGAGTGAATTTTGTGGTTATAGTTTTTTTATGTTTAGAAAATGGGCTTGCTACAACTCTTTTCGGTTTTCACTACTGATACTACTTTATCGAAATTACTTACTTATATTAAAAAAGAAAAACTACATTAAATAAGTAAATATTGTTTCCTATTAAGGATAACCATTTAGATAAATGAAAGTAATGTGTTTTAAAGAATTTTTATGTGATGTAAAATTAAATAAATAAATAATCATTTTTTTTTTTTTTTTTTTTTTTTAAACGTTTATTGCTACACATGATATATATATGTTAAATGTATACACACAAACATAGACATATAATCAGTACGGGCACATGTAAAAATAACTTAAACTTGAGGTGCCCTCGCAATAGTTGGCCGATTGGTTAACCTATTGCAATCCGTCCTGAACGTGGTCTAGGGATGGTGCATTCTTCAGCCAACCTCCAATGTCAGTATTCATCAAGAAACTGGAGAGTTTGGAGATGGAATGCCCCTGAAAGGGCTGTTGATAGTCCAAAAGCTGTGCCCGCTCAATAATGAATTTTGGGCATTCATATAGTAGATGAAGAGGTTCTTCATCTTGTTGTCCGCACCCTCGACACAGTGAGTTAATTTGGGGGTGCATAAGGTGGTAGTGGCGACGTAGTAAGCAATGCCCTGTAGAAAACTGCACCATAGAGCTAAGTTTATCTTTGGAAAAATCCAGGAGATGTTTCCATCTGTGTAATTCAATTCTTGGCATTACTTCGCGGCTTTGACGGCAATATTCCAGCCTTGTCCAAAGTGTCTGCCATTTATCTGCGTAATACGCAGACACCTGCTCCCTAAGAAAGGCATAAGGAGTACCAACTATCCGTGTAGGACGACTATTTATAGCTCCAGCTCTTGCTAGCATATCAGCTACCTCATTACCTGTCACCTCGCTATGCCCCTTAACCCAGCAGAGTGAGAGAGGGATTTCGACAGCAAGTGACCCAAGTAAAGCCTTTGTGTCTTGTACAAGGGAACTCCTTGTTTCAACAGATCGCAAGGCTCCGATCGCTGCTTTGGAGTCTGACCAAATGCAAAATCCATTGTACTCCCACTTCTCACGATTGTCGTGGATCCAAGACAGAGCCTCTTTAATAGCCACCATCTCTGCTTGGAAAACGGTGTTTCGAGGAGTGAGGGTTAAAGAGGCCTCTTCCACTATTTGGTCACCTTTTGTGATGATAAATCCGGAACCAACGCCTCTGTGGCTTTTTGACCCATCAGTAAATACATGGGCCTGATTTTCGAGCTCTTTATCCAAAAAGTGACATTTCCACATTTTCTTTCGGTTAATGGCATCCTTTTGTAGGTCGGGAAACAAACCTGATATTATAGTGTCCTGAGCCAAACTAAATGGTCTACTCTTTGTTTTGAGATGACACCATTTCTTAATGCCCTCATCGAAGGTGTTAGCAATACGCAGACGAGCCATCGTTGCGAGACGTTGTGCCTCAAGAAAAAGAGGAATGATTCCAAAGAATACTTCTAGACCTCGTGTTGGTGTTGAACGCATTGGATGGCATAGGCTAATCAATCCCAGCCTCTGAATTTTATCCAGTAGAGTCTTCTGCCCTGAAGTTATGTTGTGCGCCCAAATTAGAGCACCATACGTCAAAGCAGGTTTTACGACACAAAGATAAGCCCAAAGTGTTTGGCGTGGACCGAGACCCCATGTTTGCCCAATAAGTCCTTTCATTGCATGAAGAAGCTTCTTGGCTTTGGCCGACTTTTCTCTCAGATGGACGTTGAATCTAAGTTGTGAGTCCAGTTTAACTCCAAGATATTTCATATCTTTAGAATATTGAATTGTGTGACTCCCCATAGAAAGGTTTGGCCAAGGAGAGTGAGAATGCTTTGTTTTTCTGGTGAACACAGTAGCCACTGTTTTCAAGGGGTTAAAAGTTAGACCCTTTGCAAACCCCCATTGATCAACCAACTGAAGAGCTTCGTTCATCTTATCAGCCATACTTTGGAGATTAACTCCAACAACGATGAGGAGAACATCATCTGCATAGCCAACAACTTTAACTTCACTGTCCTTGAACTTGACGAGGAGATCATTGATGGTGATATTCCAGACAATGGGAGATAGTACTCCCCCTTGCGGACTCCCTCTGGTTGGACGGACAGTTTTAGTAATGCCTTGTAGATTGGTGCTAACAATTCTTCCTTTCAGAATATTGTCATACCAACCACAGATAGTGAGGTCCACTCCTTGAGCTTGGAGTCCAGTTAAAGCACCAGAAAAGGAAATATTATCAAAAGCTCCACTGCAGTCGAGACTGACAGCAAGAGCATACTTCTTTCCGTAAACTGCTTCTTCAAGAAAGCCAGTCGCCTCTGCAAGAGCTGAATCTGTGGATCTACCAATTGTAAAAGCATGTTGCGAATACAAATAGAGAGGTAGTTGTTCTTGGAGATGCCATTGAAGAAGTCGCTCAAGCGTTTTCAGAACAAAACTCGACAATGTTATCGGACGAAAAGATCCTGGGCGGGAATATGATTCCTTTCCTGGTTTGGGGACAAATATCACCTTCATCTCCCTCCAAACAATAGGGATTTCATTCATTCGGACAGAGCGTACAAATAGATAACGAAGATATTCAATCATTCCCATTGGAAGATGTTGTAGTACACAAGGGGAGATTCCATCAGGGCCAGAAACTTTAAAGCTTTGAAAGGAGAGCAACGAGGTTTTCAATTTTTCCATCGTTATAATTCCATCCATATCATCAGCCCCATCATGCAAACCCAACGAAAATGCATCTTTTATTAGATTCGGGTCAGGATCGAGCTCACTCCCGGGGAAATGATGGGTTAAGAGGTTTTCGATTGATGCTTCAGGGGTATCAGACATCGTACCATTAACATCACAGATAAGCCCTGGTGTGACATTTGACCTCGGACTTGCTGATCGAATCACTTTAGAGACATCGCCAATACTATCATATCGACTACAATATTCACGCCAACTAATCTGTTTCGACATTCTCAAAAGACCGGAATATTCTTTATTTTTCTTCTTAAGAGCATCTCGAAGACATTGGCCACCTTTGCCTCGGCGAACTCGACGTAAAATATTATGTATATGAGTTCTAAGGGATTCAAGTCTCTCATTCCACCAAGGAACTGGTCTAGATCTTCTAGCTGGTTTAAGAGGAGCAACCAAATCCAGCACTTCTTGAACAGCCCCAGTCCAAGCTCGGGAAGATATCTCCAGGCTATTCTGTAAGGGATCAGGTAGGATTTTAAGTTTTTCAGATGTTAAATATTCGAATCTCTGCCAGTCAACTTTTATAAGATTTCGATAATTTTCCACGACTGGTTCATAGCCACCAGTAGAGTATTTCAGGTATGAGTGATCGCTATGTGAGCAATCAATATCTACTCTCCAATTAGTAACCTGCATATGTTGGTTAAATATGCTATTGGTAATGGTGATGTCAATATGACTCGACCCACGTCCAGTTCTAAAAGTGGGTGTGTCTCCAATATTTTGTATGGTTAAGTTAAACTCCTCAATAATCTCCTCAAGAGCCTCACCACGTCCACATGAACTGGGAGATCCCCAAAGAGGACTATGGGCATTGGAGTCACATCCAATCACCAACGGTAATTGCCGTTGTCTGCAGTATTTAATTAATGCGAGAAACTTATCCTGTGCTTTCACATCAAGAGTTATATCAAAGTAGGCCGAACAGTAATAAACATTCAAGTTTTTAGGGCGGACAACTCGCTTGTGATGGACGTTGTAAGTTTGTTGAACAAAAATGGTGGTGATATCCCTTCCAGTGAATTCTTCAACACTCCAAAAGGGAACTCTCTTGTCGATTCGTATGCATGCTCTTCCACCTGGCCTTCCCACCGTAAGTTTGGTTGGACTGCTAGAGAAGATAAAATTCGATTCTGATCTTAAAAGAGGTTCCTGAATTAGAGCAACATCATAATTAAGATCCTGCATACGCAATTCAGCCTCTGCGGCTCTAGCATGATGTAGATTAATTTGGAATACACGGAGGGAGGGCATCACAGTTGTTTGATGTTTTGAAAAACTAGACCTTTAAGGAAGACCCCAAGGGCCCTTTAGTCTTCTTATTCTCGTAATATTCCTGTCCCGTAGGTGACAGGCTTGTCTTACGTTTAGACTGTTTCTTGTCCATATTTTTCTTCGGAAGTCGTTTTGAACTATCTTCTTCCATTGGCGTTGGTAAACATTCTTCTTTTTCTTCCCCCAATCTCATCTCTCCCATCTCCTCGATCTCTTCATTTTCTGTTGTTTCATCCATTTCAATCACTCCATCATTCGTTGTTGTAGTGCCATAGGAACTGTTTGCCATTATTTGGACATCTTCAGATCCTGCATTATGTCTAAGACATTCAGATGAGGATGATTGTCTTGTGTTTTCATTACAGTCATTGTCTACCGTTATGGGAATTGGATTGCCTTCTCCATCCCTCCTCCCCATTCTTCTCACAAGCCATCTACGATATTCAGATGGTGACTTTGATTTGTTTTTACATTCACTCGTTAAGTGTCCAAAATGATAGCATCTCCCACACTGTTTCGTTCTTCTAGAAAAATATAGTGGCCGAATCTCTTGATCAAGTGGTATGTAGCTTGGTAGATTGTTTGAATTACCTAACACTCTAACAATAACATGAGGTGTCTGTTTACTTACTCTGTTGAGAGTTTCTGCAGGCCAATCACATATATTTGTATTATGATGTGTTCGCAACTTTTCATCAGGCCCTTTCTGTAGTCTGGCAATAGACTCTACTTTTGTGAAAAGCCCTAAGCAATGACACACAGTGTCGGGCGATATAACTCCTTTGATTTCTGGCACTCTGACATCAAAAGATAGAGGAACATTCATTTCCTTCATAAGTTGTCTAGACTCAACATTAACGGCAAATTCTTCACCTTCTTTATCAATTAAATTGATAACACAAGGCAATTTAATTTTAGAAACGACTTCCTCCTTCATAATTCTTCTTACAGATGTAAAAAGAGGTCTGTGCGGAAGACGTAATGATATAGAATCTAAGTCCTTAGGTTGAAGTCCTAAAACTTTTGTCCATAGAGTTGCAGCGTTACCAAAAGACATATCTTTACTGCTTATGATAGCGCCATCTACCCGTTTTAAAAAGAGATGAATCATAAACCAACCCTTCTCATTATTTAATTCATCTTTCTCTGAAGGTATTTGTCCTTTCAGTGTGAAAGGATTGTTTTCTGTGATTCCCGCTCCTGTGATTTCATTATAAGCAGGTCTTATTTTGTTCTTATTTATTCTACCTGCAACCGCGTCTTCATTCTTCTCTCCTTCCTTACGTGCTGTGTCAAAGTTCATAATAGGTTTTTTATTCATTACTTCTTCAGTAATATTATATTTAATTCCAGAATCCGAAACATCCCTATTGTTGTTTTGTGATGAATCAGTGATGGGTTCTGTTGGCAACAATTTTTCAATTGTTCCGTTGCTTTTCTTTGAATGACCCCCGCTGGTTTTCTCCCGAATCCCAAGCTGAGAAACAACCTCCAGCCTCTTTTGTCTCACAAGACGATCCCTGACCGTTTGTTCGCCATCCGGCGGATCCATTATAATCGAAGATTTCGTAATTTCACTTATATTGAATTATTAAATACTAAGACAAGAAACACGTCTACACAGCACAACAACATATAAAAATCCTCCTAAATAATCATTTATAGACATGTTTGTATAATGATTCCTCTCTATAAAAAGAAATAATATCATCAAGATTTTAATAAAGTTTGTTAGTTTTTTATCGTAACTGACTGCTTCATCTCATAAAGTTTGTAATTTATATTTCATAAAACATTATACCGTAGTAGTTATTTGCAATGAATTTAGAGAGCTAAAAATATAAATGAGTGTCCATCATTCATCATCAAAGATCTGATAAGCATTTTTTTTTCTTCTTCTTTAATAATCCAATTTATATTATATTTGCTTAATCTAATGAAAGATCATTAAAACATTGATCTTGTTGAGGATCATACTCACTCAAAGGGGTATATATAGCTTGAAGCTTTCATATTTACCTATTATTGAAATGAGTACACCATTCGTAATATGTTTAAAAAAATGAACAAGGCTCGTTCCTTAATTTTCTCTACTTACAAATTACTTCCAGAATTGACAGTTAATAAAGAGAGCAAATATTAATCAGTTAATTTATAATGTATAAACATATTACAAATTGGCATTTGATTAATTACAATACTCATATAATTGGGTGATTGAAGACATTTATTAATACGTCAGATTTTTCACTTAGAGCAGGGTCTAAAACTTTTCTACAGACACTCATAGGATATATGTACCACTATAGGCAAAAAGGATTGGGAATCAAAAATCTTTATTTACTGTATTTTCCGGATTGTACGTCGCTCTGGAATATAAGTCGCACCGGCCAAAAAATGCATAATTAAGAAGGAAAAACATATATAAGTTGCACCGGAGTATAAGTTGCATGGAGCACCCTCTTGCGGTTTAGTGTCAAAATAACATGTGAAATGATATAATAATTCGTTAATAATTTCACACTTATGTCGCACCCTCGGCCAAACTATAAAAAAAAACTGCGACTTAATATTCGAAAAATATGGTAATCTTCAAAATTCATTTCAAATGATTATTCAGTGAAACAAGGACCTGCTTGAATTAAAAAGATGTACACTCCAAGGCATTTTTAAAACAGAATTATATATTCTGTTTTAAGCTTCATTTTTATGCATTATTTGAACATCCCTAATCAGAAGACTCTAGTAATTTAGTGTATATTGGGTTCAAGAGTACAAAATGGAAAGCAAGGTTTATTGGTTTTTGAAAAAAATGAAAAAATAGCTGCTTCGTATGAAATACCTGGGTATCATGATTTAATACATGATATCTTCGGTGTGGCCGACTGTATGAATTGCTATTGCGTGCCTAGTTTGATGATCCCCGACTTTTTAAAAAGAAAGTTTAATCAAACTTTCTGAGTTGATGGGATTTTTAAAACGACATTTTGTTTTCTCTCCGTCCCATCCCCTAGCAAATAAATTTATTTCTCAAATAAAAATAAAAAAGAAAGTATTTTGAAAAGTAATCTTTATATGAAACATAAAAATATATGTATATTTTTTTAAAACAGCTTGTAAAATGTGTCAAAGTTAAACTCTTTGGCTCTCATACAAGTGTGAGTTTTGAAAGGGATTATTTTTACATACGTATATAATTTTTTAACAAATTTTTTTGTTAGTAAAATAATTTCAATTCACAATTATAATCAAACTGCTTCCAATCAGTAGCCGGATAAATCGATCTCGAAATTGTAAGCCCTGCATCCAAAATTGCAAATTCAATATTAGTATTGATTTGAATGTACATTTAAATTTGAAGGAACTTATTTTACTCTTGGAATTATATTTCCTGTACTTCTGGCCAGAGCATTTACTAGGGAAGGGGTGACGAGCCTTTTAACTCATATCAATGTAAAACTATAATTGAAAATTTATTCTATTAAAACTGCTGAATCGTTAAAGTATTTTTTTTTCATAGTAGTTTTGACCTCATCCTAGATATTCCTTATTAAATTGTTAATTTATTAAGTAGAATTTAGAGTGTCCCCTCTTGTATATATATATATAGGTCTGTTTAAAAAACTATCACTGAATAAAATTTTTTTTATTTTTGTCACTTTTTAGTACTCAAATTATATAAAGTACAACTAAAAAGTATTGTAACTATGACACAGAACAAATTCACTGTTATTAGGCCCGTTCTATTCAAATTAAAATCAATATTTGGACCAATGATAACTTTCCAAATAGTTTTATTTATAAAGGAACGAGCGCAAAATATATAGACACACTGATTAAAATGATGATTTTTTTCTTCAAGTGTTTACCATAATATAAGTATTAGCTTATATTCTTAAAAAATATTATGAAAATATAATGATGTGTAGTTAATTGATGGATTAAATGTTGTTAATAGGCTAAGTTATCAATGATATATTAATGTTTAAAGTCAAATAGTTGCATAATAGCTTAGTAACCGTTAGTTGTTACACAGAGAAAATGCATTTATTCTTTCTCATTTTTAGTGAGTAAAGAACAAAACATAAAAAAAATTAAAGATCCAAAATAGCTCGAAATTATAAGAGGATAACAACTCTACAATATTTATTTTGGTTACAACTAAACACAATTATTTTTTATATTATTATTATTATTTATGTATCATCACTTTTGGTTCAACGAGCCTCAAAACTGTATTATTTTGCCCCAATGATGATAGTGCCGGCAATAAACTTGATACTAGGCCTAAAATACCCTTAAAAAGGGTATAAAATTGATGCGATCAAAAGGTGAATATTGTTTGAACTTATGAAGAAAAAAAAAAGTCACGTATCAAATTCACTTTCTAGAAGCTGAGTTATAGACATGCCTTAACTTGAATTTTTGTATCAACTAATCCTCTTTTCCCAACATATATTTTTTGCCAGATTTTTACCTCTATTCAATAACTTAATTCCAACGAATATAATAAAAAAGTTCCTAAAATGAAGTATTGATATTTCTTCTCTTTTTTTTTTTTTTGTATCTTTATGGAAAGACTCTGAAAATTGCATCTACTATGTAATACTTAATATATATTTATTTTTTCCTTTTCCACGAATGTTTTATGTAAATATGGGTACATATATATATGTATAGAATATTAAATACGTAAAAAGGATAAGTTATAAAACACGGATAATAAAACTATTTTTGGCAAATAAACTAAAAGAAACTTCAAATAAAATATGTATTAATATACGTTTTATTTTATTATGTATTTAATATTGTCAAATAAAATTTGTAGCAATACTGAAAATATATCTATGTATATATGACTTTGTATCGCTATTGGTAAATATAATCAAAAATTAATTATACTTGTGTTAAAATAAAAGACGAATTTTAAAGGGAACATACTTATTTTATTGACTTCTCTCTTCTTTTTTAGTAAGTAGGTACATACATAGCTCTCATAAACCACTTTGCAATTACTGTTTTTTTTTATAAATATATATTGTTATAAGTATAGCTTGTAAATTGTTTTTTAGGCATTACAAGTCATTTTATAATTGAGAGTGTCTCTTTCTACAATTGTGATTATTATTATTGTTTTTTACAAAATAGTATAATAAATCGTTCAATTAATTTTATATCTGCAAAGTAGGTATTTTTTTTTTAATATACTATAAACTATAATATAGTTTTAATCCTTGCTTACTTTCTCTTCAAATTATAACATGAAAAGTTTAAAAAACCATTGGAAAACTTTTCATTGCTATAGTTTTTTTCTAAATTTACGAAGAGGTTTTGTGTTTAATACTGTATATTTTTTTTCTATATTCTTTCGCTACTACTTTTTTTAATTTTAACATGCAAAGTATTTAATATATTAAGTAGTATTATTTATTATTTATTTTGAACAAAAGCTCAATTAGAAAGAGTCAAAACAATAAGGTATCAAACATAGCTCACTCATAGATTAATCAAGATAAATTAAGAATTTATGGTGAACTGGGGTATTCCGAGAACTAAGGAAAGTAACTGCATTTTTCATCTTCATGTGTCTTGTTCATTTTCAAAAATATTGATTTTGCATGAAAATTCTATCTTTTGTATAGCAAAGTCTATCCCACTACATATTTTGTTCATTACAAGCCTTTTTGACGTCAACATAATTGATTGTAATAGCCCTTGAAATTTGACTGGACATTAACATACAAAGAAAAATAAAGAAAAATTGAGAAAGAGGAAAAAGTAGGAAAAGGATTTGTTAATGACAAAAACATTTAATTAATGAGGATGCTATACAATTTTGAAAGTCTCCTGAGAGTTTCGAGAAAGCAGAAATGTAGGAATGTATATCAAGGCTATACTTTAATAATATCCTGAGTAATCTAGAAACATATTATTTTTGTAGATAATATTAATAATGTGGAGAATTTTAGCTTCTGTGTGTGAAATATGCAAAATGAGAAATTCCCAATTGAACTTTTTACTATTTACTTGGTAAATATAAACTGCGTAATAATTCAATGGCATATTTTGGTTTATTATGGTTTTGTATATTCAAATTTTTCTGGGTTAAGATATTCAGGAATGTCAGCTATAATATCGGCCCTTCATTTGATTTATGAGACATTATTTTGATCTAATAATAATATGACCTACCTCGAATTTTTATATTAATTTCCGAGTTTTTGGGAAATTTTCTGGAGCAATTTTTGAGCACCTTGAAAGTGATCATTTAAAATAGTTTATTAATAGAAGTAGAACATAATAACTATTAGCTAAAGACTAGACTTTTAATTTAAACATTTTGTATGAGAAAAAATTCACAAACATTTGAATTATGTACGTCTCTTTTTATCACTCAATAATAATTAAAGTTATTTGAAGTGGTTCAAGTTAGCTAATGCCTTTCTTTTTGTTGTTCCCTCTCGCTAATCGTGTTTGAGATCATTGGTACATGAGATGAAAATCAAAAATTATTTTCAATTTCAATCAACCCTCTGCGATCTCTTTTTAAGTCGGGCCCATTAGGTCAAAAACACTGCTATAAACAATTTTTCTGAGCATCAAAAAAGACTCATAGCTCAGGACTGAACTTATAGCGTACCTGTAACATCCCTGTACCAAGGACAGGAATGCTCATACTTCATAGGTACATCTACCTTCACTGAGTTGTTTGAATGGCATCGTTACATCTAATTAACAGTATTCGTGTTTGGAAGCAACTTTATTTATAAAAAAAAACATAAGTATGTTTAGTGAAAGAAAGTCGTTTTTAATCCATTTAACTGTATCGTGATTCGAATATTAATGACTACTTGTTACATATGTACATATGTAGATATATACGTACATGAAATTCTATCTAAATAAGGCTTTAATAATAAAATACAATACGCATTACCTTTGATATATAGGGTCTTTTCCTAATGTAACATTTTGAAGGAGAGAAGGAAAAGTAGATTTTAAAGAGATATTGATCAGTATCTGACATCTATGCTTGTACATGTGAACCTTTTCATATATGTACATAGAAAATGTGTGTTACTTGAGAAGTAAGAAGTGTGAAAAATGGTATTATATGTAAATTTACATATAACTTCCAACTTTACATTTTAAGGTATAAAAAAGTTGATTAAATCTTGAAACAATCAGAGATCTGTCAGAAACAAGTTTAAATAATAACATGTTTCTTTGATATGTCTATCTACTCTATAAAATATACATTTAATGTCTTAAAATCTGATAAAAAGTAAAATTGACTTCAGCCATTATACACGTATATAATAATCATATAAAAAAACCTTTCTTTTGAAAGCATTATGTTATTTAATTAAGATTATGATAGCATTCACAAATAAGACGAAGAAGAAGAAAAAGATACAAGAACATAATATTAAAAAAAGAAAATTTAAAAAAAGAAATACTTTTCTAAAGATTTTTCATTTTATTTTCTTGATTGAAAAAACGATAATGATTTTATATCCATTGATATTATAATAATACATAACTTATTATCAATCAATTTAGAACTACTTAAGTAGAAAAAAAACACATGGGAAAAAATGTTGAAACCTTATATGTATGTTGATAACTTTATTATGTTTTTTGTATCTCTATGCTGCTTGAATATGATTGAGAAGTCATATAATATCTAGAGACATTTAAATGTACATACATATGTATCCAACTATTATAACTATAGACATCATTGCTAAGTTTTCTCAAGAGCACATACATATGAGTGGCAAGACATAGGTACATAGCTGTGTCAAAAGTGTCAGTTCTTTGAGTCAATTAGTTTTTTGTTTGGTATCGAGTCATTTCATCTGTACTGTCACATGCTAATTTTGTAAAATTAATTTTTAAAATATTAGATGATTTATTAGACACTGAATATCATGAATGGGACCAATGGACCCATGTATAGATATATTTTGTCAAGTTTCATGAACTAAATTGCGTTTATTGAATACTAATAGAATACTTTCTTTTCTTCCAAATATAATTAAATCTTTGCTGATTAAAAGTAAATGAATTACCGAATTACAAAAACAATTTTTTTTTTAAATTCCGTAAATGAAATTGAAATAATTCAATATATGTATATGCAAAGTCTTCACCTCATGGCTTGTTTAAAGCCTTAGAAAAAGTAAAAGCATTATTTTTAAGTATACTATCAAATATAAATCATCATATAGGAGTCGACTAATAAAAGGAAATAAATAGTCAAAATGACTACATGTTCCTTCACAATAGTGTTAAAGATAAAACATGCTGCTTTATATAACATTATTAATTATAATTTAATTCATTTTTTAAGCCTTTTTCAAAGGAAAATAATTTATTTTGCAGTAAAGAAACAATGGCTAGAAGGGAAGCTTTAGAAAATTATGTTGAACAAAGCTTTGCATCGATTGAATATGTATTTGATAGTTGTTTTTTGGAGAGGATTAAGCCTTCAAAGCAATTTATTTTGCTACACCTCTTCTTTTTGATCCATCTGTACATTGAAGAAAAAAAATTTTAACTACACTTGTAATTTTTTGTGATCACAAGTGATTCATTGTCTAATAAGTGATATTAATTATCGACATAATTGGAATTGATGAACTAACAAAATGTAGCAATTTTCACTATCGATCGAACAACACCCATCACTTCAAAATTGATGCAAATCTATGTTGTTAAATTTGTATCACAATATTATTTTAAAACTCCTTTAATGTGATAAGTAAATGATTCGATACGTGAAATAAGGACTCAAGTTTGAGTTTTTTTTTTTTGACAATTAGGAATAACTCAATCATCAAATACTTTAAGCGTTCTCTCTCATTCCTTTCCTAATGTTAGCTAAGCAAAATAATCTTGAAACATTATACAACTTTCTCTCTCTTCATGATTCATCAAAAGCTTTTAATTCAATTATTTTTTTTTTTTTTGAAATGAAAGTTCAGTCAAAGTTTTCATGTGGTATTAGTTTTTCATATTTTCAAAAATAAAAAAATAAAAACTTTGACAAAATAACAATTTTTATAAGAAAATAATATGTAAGTTAAATTTGATTTATGGAGTCAAACTATTTATATATCCAGCTAAATAGTTATTATTAGAAGTTTATTTATAGCCTGAAATTCGATTATATTTTACCCCATCAATTAGAAAAAGATTTTACATAGAACATTATTCATTTTATTAAACTCACTTAAAAGAAGCCAAACTATGTAAATATATAATATGTACATATAACTGTTACGCATATGTACTAAAACTTTGTAATATGTCTGATAAAATTTGAAAGATGATTAAAGTCTTGTATATGAAAAAATAATATCAAAGGAATTGTAGAACTCTTTCCATTCGTTCCTTGTATACTTCAAAGGATAAAAAAAATATATGTCATAGAACCACAAATAAGAAAATACACGTTATAAACATAAAGTAAACAAGAAAATTATGAGAATAGCCTCAGGCTCAAAGTACAATTTGAATATTGTTTTAGAGTTTTATCATTGAGAAAACTTGGATGTTTCATAGATAGTTTTATAATTTTCATACATATATCAGTTGAGAAAGTTTTTTTTTTTTGACTTTTTGACTTTTACTTTAAAGTGATGATGTCTCGTGTAGTTGTTGCAACATACAAAATAGTGAGTCCTAAAATAACAAAAGCAATTTGTTAAAAACTATTCCTCTAAATTTATGTTGTAATTGAAAATTCCTTTTTATTTAAGGTCACCTTTTTTTAAGAAATGGAATTAGATTGATCAAAGGTAGTGTGGTGACCACAGATGATAGTTGTACTATGAATTGTTTTTTCAATTTACATCATCAAGTTGGAAGACGATCATCTTGGGAGATGAAAATGTTAGATTGCCCTTATTTTTTGAATATACTTTGTTTATAAATATTAACTTAATTGTTAGTCAAACGCTTTTGTAATTATATCAGGGTATGCTCCAATTATACGCTGTTCATACTATGTATATCTAAGAGAATCTAAGTCAATTCTCTTCATTGCATGGATATTCTTCAATTTTTTTTATTTATTTTTTTAGAAGGGATATTTACAAATTAACAAAATTTAATTTTAGTTGAAGAGTTCAACGTTAAGGGCATTAATAAGGATTCAGAGTAGACAAATCAACTACTGATGACAAAAAATATGCCATTGTGCTCCTTGATAGAGTCGGAGAATTTGACAATTGTCAGCCCTCATATTCTGAATAAATCTACTAGCGATAATTAAATCAAGTATATGTAGTCCAATTATATCATTGACAAACTATTATTGTTAACAGAGTTTTAGTCGGTTTTTTTTTGGGATATTTTATTGTTTATGATTTGAAAATAATGACGTCCAACTTTTAACAACGGATTTAAAGCCTCTTTTATCTCCCCCCCCCCCCCCTCTTTCAAAAGAAAAGATTAAAAAGTATACAAAATAATTAAGAAAACCAAAAAAAAAAAAAAATATTATTTTTTAGTTATATGTAGGTATAATTTGCTTATATAAGTATACATATATTTATAAATAAATATTCTAAAAATCCTTGCATAAATAAATATGTAATTAGTGTAAAGCATTTTGAAAAGTAAATTTAGCTTTATTAACTTTTGAAACTCATAACTTCATAAAAGGCTTGGAGATTTATAAGATATAGAAAATGATTTAATATTCAAATAGTTTTGTCCCATGTACGTTTATTCATACGTCTTTTTTCATATGTTAGTGCCTAATAAACTGCATTTTATATGATTATATAGAATATATATATATATATATATATTTGTACCTAGGGCATATTTTTATGTTAAATATTACGTGTGTTCCTTTTGAATATTCTTAAAGTGGTGAGTACATACGCATGTACATGAATGGAATGTATAATTTTATTTACTTTTTAAATGATATTTGCCTTAAAAAAAAAATTAAAGTATGGGTATATAAACGAGACTTTATAATTAGTTATAATTTTTATTAATGCTCAGGTATGCTACTTAATAGGTACGTAGAGGCAGATGTACTACTAATGAGTGATGTGTAATAACAAATGAGAAAAATTCGACATTACATATTGGGGGAAAACGTACCCTGGTTCTTCATTATGAATTATTTTCACAAGTCCCTAATTAGAATGAACTATATGTAATCATTCATCCTATGAACTATAATTATCTTATGAGATATAATTAGAACCTTATATATTTATAAATATTGGTCCATTAGATCAAATATCAAAGTATCTATATGTACACCATGTAGACTAGAGTAGGTAAACCATCATGCAATACTCATATTTATTTCCTAGGCATGGATATAAGTACATATTTCTTTTAAAGATGACGGATGGAGTAATAGTGATATACATAAGTATGTATTTGAATAGAATAAGTTCACGAATCTAAAACTCTAAGCACTCTAATCCTTAATTAGAGATATATAATTTGTTTATATACAAATATATGTATGAGGTGTTTTTAAAACACACTTGAAATTTAGTTTAGTTACCTTCCGAAATAAAGCTATAGAATTACATTTATTTATTTCACAATAATATAATCTTCTTTATATTGCCAAATGCGTCACTCTTATAGCCAATGTCGTAAAGAGACGTTGTCCAAAAATAAACCTGAAGTATCTTATGTGTATTCAAAAATTAATCTTCAAAAGGTAATTTTTTAATGTAGGTTTGGTTGATAATATTATTATCATCCATTCTGTACTGTTCAATATAAAAGGGCATTTCAACTACATATATCCCTGAATTTAGATAGTTAGTTAATTCAACTAAACAATGCAAGGGCACGATGGCCAACATATGCACCACTATGTTTGATAAATAAACACAATAGATGGAAAGCATTTTTACTGCTATGTGATACTTTATTTTGAGAATGAATACATATATAGAATTACATTTGAAAACAATTATACACACAACCATAGAAATGTTCAATAATTGATTTATACATCTTGTGAGATAAATCTATGTATTCTGAGAAAAAATATAAAAATTTTTGTAAAAAGAACTTCAGGGCTTTTAATCTCTTCATAAGTGAAAGAAGCTAATTATTCGTAGCAATATTAACTGATATTTCAAGTAGTATTCATAATCATAGGATCAAATAGATACAAGTACAAAACCATGGGTAATTTAACTCCCTTATAAATTTCTTCTAAATAAAGCAATTGAATCATTTTGAACCATTTAACAAAAGAGATCTAAGCTTAATTTATTCAGTATGTTTGTGATCAAATTGATGCAGATTTTAATGTTTGCAGTAGAAAAAAAAAACTTGAGAACAGAGTAAGTAATTAAATTATATTTGACTTTTTCATAATAATTGATTCAACATAAGTTTATTTATTTTATAGATGACAAAATAATAACTGCCTTTTATAATGATATATTTAGTGAGAAAGTGGGAATATACTCACAATCAATTGAGAGAGAGTCATTCTTTTCAAGTTCAGGACATTATAATGACTGTATTTACTTTTTCTTTTAAAAATTTAAAGGAAAAAACTTAATATTCGATAGCAGTAAGGCAACTATGTTATTCCATCCCATTCGTAAGGTTGCCGCAGATACAAAATAACACGTCCATCATTTATTATAAATAAAGAAATACAAGTTTACCTTTTTTTCTACATAATATATTTATAAAATTTGACAGACAAGTTATATTTTTACCTGCATCAGTCAAAGTGATATGTTTCCTTTTGTGGTGGTAATATGTAGGAATGTAAATAATATGCAAATATGTAAAATAAAAAAATAGAGAAAATCAACCTGGCAACCCAGACAATTTAATGAATGTCGAGGGGGGAAGCAGCTTGAGCTGTCATGACGTTTTACTGAGCTACAAGCTGCTATTCTCCATTATATATACAACAATAAATAATAACATAGATGAGAGGCATAAAATTAACTGAAATTAATGTCAGGAAATTATATATTTTTAACGAATAATAATTATACGAGGACTTGAGGCTTTTTTGTTTACATTTTATTTGCTTTATTAACCTTAATGCATATATTCCTTCATGCGAGATTGATCTTTACTATCAGGTAGATGTTCTCCCCTCAGTAATAAAGGAAAAATGATAGCAGCTTTGGAAAACAAAAAGACCTGTTTGAAGAGCCAACTCCACTTTTTTATCACACGCCCGAATTGCATATGATTTTCATTCCTAATTACCACTCTACTTTAAACAAGAAAAACATACAAACAGTTGAAGAAAATGACTTGGGATCTTCTAACGGGTTTTTTTTCTTCTTAATGTATGGTTCACAGACCCTTTCAAGAATGCTTTGTGACATATACATATATTTTACTTATTTATTGTCTCTGTCATTCTCCATCCTTGTCTATGCATTTACAAATATCAAAATGCATCATAAGGATAAGAATTTCTATGTATTTATTTCGTGAGCCTTAAATTTTGCTTCTATATACCCTTTCTCCTAACTTCTCAAACTCTAAAAGTTATTTATTTTTAAACTCGGAGTATTCAATGGACAAGAGTAGTAGTTTTTTTTCTCTCTTTTTGAAGTATGGGTCAATGAAGATTGCTCATCATTATGGGCGTAATGATAGAAATATACTTGAAATATTTCTCTTTCAGAGAGGTAAATAAATAAATAAAAGAATAAATAGACTGCGTGATACTCATGCATAGTTAAAAGGAATGAAATGAGATGGGCTCCATTGAAATTTCCTTTTTATAACGAGACATTTTAAGAGTCCCCTGTGTTTTATTAATATTTTTTCTTATATATGTTTATAAACTTATAAATCCTTTTAGCAACTACAAATATTGGTAGTAGTACAGCTCCAAGAGTAATATATTAGTGTACATATATTCTTAATGATATTTTTTAAAAGAGACAAGGGGGGAAAAAAAGCTATTTTGATAATGATATTGAAGAAACCAAGTTACGTCCTCCTGGTCTCTTAAAACATGTACATACATGTGTAATAATCACCTCCTTGTTACTAAAAATCTCCTTCTAATAAATAAGTTTCCCCCTTTGCTCTCTCTCTCTCCTTAGAGACGGAATCCACTATTGAGCAAATTCTACATAGTATTTTTTTTTAATTTTATGTGATAAATGCGACTATCCTATCTGTTTGTAGGTAGCATATATGTACTTATATACATACATATATACATTGTTATAAATGATGAAATGCGTGGAAATATGAGACTCATAAATAAGTGTAGAGTTACAATTACTTACTGATCATAACAATGCCATAGGATATAATTTATTAAGAGAAAGGGAAGGGATATATGTACACAGAGTAGTAAGTACATAGGTGAAAATATACTACCCAAAGCTATGTAAGAACATAAATTAGGATATTAAATTCATTTGACACCCTCATTCTCATTGATATTTGTATATATACATATATATATATATATATTACTAAATATAATTATATACATACATACTATGAACGACGGTTTGTCGAATACATACATACATAAATGTTTGATGCTCAAAATTTATATTAAATTTGCAGGTATGTAATGGAGAGGATATTTTCCACAGATGAGCTAAGTATTCATTTGAAGTTTAAACTTATTTATATGTATTTATTTGTAGCTCTGTCTTATTTAGTTAGTATCTTTTATTTATTTTGTGCTTCTTAGAATCATGTTTTTAATGTGTGTGGTTTTTTTTTTTTTAATATTATGTTTGATATCTACTTAAATGGATTATAGATAAAGGCATGACTTTATTAGTTTCTTAAGAAGAAACTTTATAATTTGATTATTTATACATATAAAGAGAAAGAGGTTAAACCACTGCTTTTGAAGAGCTATATATTGTATTTTATGCCTGAGTAATTATGTATGTAGTTTGAATTATCTAAGTTAAAGTAAAAGGGATTGGATAAGAATCAGTTTGTGTTCCTTAGGAATTGGATGCAGTGGGAGTTAGGAAGTCAGTTAGCAAAAAAAAAAAAAAGATCAGTAGCTAAACCTGACTCCTACAATTGTAGATTGTATTTTCAAAATAAATTTATAGCCCATTGAAGGCAAAGGATCAATAAATTCGGCTGTCTTAGTTATATTAAACTAAATGACTATTGCCTCAGTCTATTATTTTTTGACCAGTCGTTTTAGGGTTGGTAAAATTTGTAGGGTTTTGGGTGCTTTTGCTGGGCAAAAATATTTTTTTAGTCAAAAGATTACAGCTAGTTTTGCTATCTTATAACTTTTTCCTTTAAAGGCCCTAAGAATAACACTCATATTTTACATACAAAATGAAACAAATTTTGGTTACTGAATTAGTAAATCATAAATATATTTTTGTATAGTCTTTTAAAAAAAAGAGTCTTTTGTAAGAAAAATATCTTTTTTTTGTACAGTTTTGGATACAATTAATTACAAAATACCCTACATAGTATGTTTTCACTTACGTGAAAAATTGCATAAAAGACAAAATAAAAATTTTGATAGCAAACAAAGTTGTTGATTTTGTTATTAGAAAATTTTCAAAAAAAAAAAAAAATCTGAAGGAAACTTCGTATAAAGGCTTTAAAAGCACACACAACTAAATTGTGGCATGTTTTTATTAGACCACAATTGGGTTTGTTGTGCCTCCAATATGGACGACTTCAAGATAAAGTCATCACGTGAAAATATGCTATTAATTCCAAGAAAAAGTAATAAGGTGAACTGAGATAGGGATAATTTGGTTCAAAACTCTATTTTTTTGTTGTTTTTGTCTTCCTTTTAATCAAAAAAACAACAACTTACATTGATTCACTCAAATGACTATCAAAGAAAAACAACGACGCATTTGAAAAAGGTTGTCAAATTTGCGAGTAATTTTCAAAAGATGTACAAAAAAACAATCATAGAGCTCAAGAGGGAAAACCAGTTTTGAACCTTACATAATATAATATAATATATATTCATTTTCATTGATGTGAAGATCAATGTAATCCCCTTAAATATGATTATGCCATATATTTTCATTTGATTCATTTTCTATTCTTTCAATTATTTAACTTTTTTCATACTTAATTCATTTTTTTTTTTTACAATACCCTTAGAAAATATTTGAATGGTCTTTAATTCCCCAAACTCAAATAAAAAGAAATTACATATTTTCTCTATATAATAATTTATCAACTTTCTACCTTTTGAAATCTGTCATAATATGTGTGACATCCAAAGTAAATCAAAATAATTTTGTGAATTGATTCGTTAGTAATTTATGATTTATACTGCAATGTATTTTGTAACATAAAAACGAGGTTTATTATTAAAATATTGTTACAAAAAATAAAATACTGTAAATCTTTCAAGTATGAGAGACATTTGTGTCAGGGAAATGCAGTCATAAATCAAAACTGATATGTAACTTGTTTTTTACTTTTAAATTAATAATTTTTCATTAAATGGAGAGAATTAAACGTGACTTGCGGTTTGTACAGACCTATTTATCTGTTTAATTGTTGAGTAGTAATTTTTTGACAACTATTCAAAGGATATAAGTTTAAAGATTTTCTTTATTTTGTTCTGCCGCATCATTTATTCAAAGTAAAGGAGGTTTATATAAGAATTACAGACAGTAGTCAATGATTACATTATCCAACTTACATATGAGCCCTTCATTTGTCTACATGCCTCTTATGAATATCTGATAAATTAAACTCACTATATTTTTTTGATAGTTTTCATACATAACACGCCATTATTTTTATTGTATCTCACAACTTTTTCTAAGAAAATGATGTGAAATGAAGAATAAAGACTCGGCTGGAAAATAATTGATTCGCTACCAACAGATTTTAGGCCTATATTTCTTCTTTATTCTCTGAGAAAAGGTTGCGAGATAAAATAGGAATAACGACGTGTTATGTATAAAAACTATCTAAATTAATATATTTTGGAAGCATCTTTGCCACAGACGTGTTTTAAAAGTGTATTTATTTTCTTTTTATTACTAATAAATGATAAACTTTTGATATAATTGAGTATTCTATATATTTTCAACGGATGTTGACATCCGTGTTCTCTAAAGTAGTGCTTCACCATTTTCTTGAATAGTACCCTAGCACCCTATTTCATTCATAAAAAAAGGAGGACATTGAAATCTTACTTTCTTTTATTCTTTAAATGATAATTTTGAACGGTTTTTGATTTATTTAATATACAGATGTATATTTACTAATAATCTTTAAGAATCTCTGCCCTTCGAGTTGCTCAATATTCCACGTATAAGACGTGTGTCGATTATTAGTTCGTTTTAAAAGAGTAGCTAAAGTAAGAAAGCATGTCACAAATCCCTCTAGATGAGGCATTTTATAATACAAATTGAATAAAAGCGGAAGTTGTCTACAAACACAAACAAATTAAATGTTTCACAAAGAAGTATATTACTATACTTGTTTGTTTTCACTTGCTGTGAAATAGGGCATGGGAAGCTCACAAAACATTCAAAGCTGGTAGATGGTGCTTTGATATCCTAAGTTTTCATTAAAAAAAACAAATAGCCAATAGGGCATGAGCATACTTACAAAATACTCCTAGCTGCCGCAAGAGTGTACGAACATCAACAGGGCTCACATCCTATTTATATTGTATGAACAATTCATATTTTTTCAGATCGTTTATTTCCTTATAAAAGATAAATGATGAGACTGAATGGGTAAATGTACTTTAACAAATTATTTTGGCACATGTTTATTTACACTAACTAGATACATGTATATATATATATATATATATATACTTATAAAATTGCAAGTAATTTTGCCATACATATATTTGAATATTTGTATGTACATATGTACATTTTTTAACTGCGAAACATCCATTATTGTATTTTGTTTTAATATACATATATTTACAAACAAGATTGATTAATTTTAAGAGCAATCGATTTGAATCCAATTATGTGCGGATGAAACTATAATGTGTAAAATATTTAAATGCATTTTTTTTTGTTTTTTGCTATTATTAAAATTTAATAACTTTTTTGGGTAAATATTTGTTTGAAGAACAAATTGATGCAAATTTCCAACTATGTATGCAAATAACAAAGTATTTGTATTTATCAGCCATTTCTCCAAACAGAAAGAGAAAGAAGGCCCAAAATTATATATATATTAGTTAGATAATTACATCATTCCATTCAATTGTTGGACTGTTTTTTATTCAATGGTTGAGATACTCACACAGCCAGTAGATCAAAACATACGTGACAGAATGAATTTTTATCCTAAACTTACAAAAAAACATAATTATTTGTGATTTGTTGTCAGCTAATAACTTTCTATTCGTTTTTCATCTCTTAATCCTATTCTAAATATAGATTTATTGAGTTCAAATTAGCTTCTTTTTTTATGTTCTTAGGTTTTAATTAAAGAGCAGTTAAACATTTTGAAATAATGATTTTGAGAATTTTCTTTTTGAGCAAATGGTTCAAAGGATGCCTACAAATATAATTAATTTGATCGAAAGATTAACAACTGACAAAAAATATGTTTTTGATGTTTTTTTGAATATCCTTGGGTTTGTATTAGAAGTTTCTTTTATCTTTTTGGGGTAATAAAACGCTCATAAAAAAACCGTATTAAATATTTATTCAGAAATGAAATGGTTGAGTAGAATGTTTTTGTAATTAATTTTATTTTTAATTACATAAAATAAGTACTTACATGACGTCATCTTATGTAAAAAAAAATATTCTACAAAATAAATAAAACACAATATTTTATATCTAGAAGGGATAAAAGGGTCATTAACGTACTTTCAATGAGAAAAAAAAATACTTATAGATAAATATATTAATTAATATTGAATCCTAATAATTGAATTGGTAAACGACAATTTATGGCTTACACATAAAACGAACTAGATAATGGCTATGTACACGTAGATATATATGTTATGTATAAATGGCAGAATAAATTGTTCTACATGCAAGGAACATAGTGTTGAAAGCTCGTTAATAATTCTTGAGTGTGGATGTGTTTTTGTTGTTGTTGTTGTTTTGTTATTTTTTGCTTTGGGGAAAGAGGATTGAGAGTGGTAAACAGATACTGTTGAGACACTTTGAGATGGCTACATGATACTTTATGTAAGCATACATCTGTTTGTGTTGAGTATGTACAAGTTGAAAGGAGGACTTGGCAATATACATATATGTATACATATTTTTTTAGGTATCCACAAATATGTTTGTGTGAGGAAAATATGACTGAAATTTGATCAGATGTTTGTATGTAATATTAAACGTGTATTGTATAAGCTTACTTGTTCTTCAACGATATTTTATATTCTTTTAGTGATGGGTCATACAGGTTTTTCTCTTTCCTATTTTTGTAAAATATTTAATAATGAAATAACCTTCCAAAAAAAAATAATAATCTTACACAGGATTTTATGTAAATTGAGTACAAATGAATGCTGTAGGAATATTTGATAATTTTTATCATTTAGACAAACATTAGTGACGTAGTTCTCGAGATCACTCTTGCTCGTGAAACTCATTTTTTTAGGGTCTTGTTCCCATTTCATTAGATATAAAATAACTTTGAGGAAATTTTATCAAAGCCTTGAACTCCCTTCCAACAAAGATGAGATAAATGGCCTTTAATTAGGTAAGATAAATTCATTAATCAGAAGGAAAGGTGGCTTCTTTATTCGTGAATAAATGTTCAAAAAAAAAAAAAACTCCAGAAGAAAGATTGTGCCCGTTCTTCAAAAGGGAAATTGAAAATACTGACAACAATACTAAGAAAATTTTGTTATTCTTTAGTTTAAACCTTTCAAACTTACAGAAAATACATAGAACTCCCATCAAAATAAAAAGTATTCTTAGAAAAACAAGGTTTCAGGAGATTCTCCTTGATCATGATGTATAATAAAAAAAATATTTTTGTCTTGCAATATAGTGATATTCATAATAATAGTGACTTCCCTCAAGAAAAAGCTTATTAATTATTTAAAAACTTTTATATTTGTCTATTCAGAGAATTATGCAAATAAATATTACGGGAATATTTTTTAATTAAATTACATAAGTAAAACAGCAATGCATCAAATGAGTACTATACAAGCAAAAAATAAATTAAATTAAATTATTTTATATAAAAAAACCACATGTTACTATTCCAACCCTATAATATATTGTAACATACATACATACATATGTTTGCAGAAAGAAATGTTTTTCTGACTCAATTTTCGAAAATATACATACATATGAAAAAAATCAAATTGAAAAAATATTTTAATAATAGTAATTACATGTAAGATCGATAAATAAATAAATAATGACTTTGTTCATCTATACTTTTTTTTAATATAATTTGTTAAGTCAGTCATCAATAATTAGAGGTGTAAAAAAGGGGAAAGGTTGTGAAATACAATAAATGAACAATTCTTAATAGAAATTGTACATTTTAGATACATACATTAAAGTAAGTGGAATTTGTGGTGCTTTCTAAGGGTTTATCAGAGTAATTTATTAATGGAAAAGGAAGATAATTAATCAACAAATACAAAATTTCGGGCCCCTTTATTACATAAACTATATATATATATAAAGACTGATATTTGCATGTACTTTTATGACCTAAAATAATGAATGCATGAGTATAAAATTTCATTTACTCTGGATTAAAGATAATTAATAACAATTAAATTTATCTTTCATTTTATTAACGTATTTTCAAAATTATTTACTAACAAAAGACAGAAGATATTTCAAAGAAGAATATAATTGTTATAATAGCTAACTAGAGTATTAATTAACTATTATCACGCTGCTGTCTTATTGCAAAAAAGAACCTTATCTTACTCTAAAAATATAATGTACATACATACTTAAAATTTATGAAAATGTTCTGTCAAAAAAACTTTTAACAACTTTTTATTAAAACATTAGCACAAATTCAACATTTGCCTACTTATTTATTATTATAATATATATATATATATATATATATATATATATATATATGCCTACATTGAATTAATGCCAGCCAAAGCATCTTATAATAAAAGGTATTAAGATACTCAGTATGTTACCAAAAACAATATTTTGTAAAAAAAAAAAAAAAAAGGCAAATAGCTTATAAATAAGTTGTCTCTGCATTTTGGACGTCATAAATTCTTTGGCAAAATGTATATATGCATGTGTGTATGTGCTTTAAGTATGAAAATACTGTTTATGTACATACATACATATAATAAATAGTGTATGTAATAATTGTAAATTATGGCTTATAACACTTTTATCTTAGTTCGTTGCATTATGTGTTTCTACTCTAATCTCTTCAAAAAAAAATAATAAAAAGCGTATAATTAAAAAGTTAAAATATGTTTCAAAGTCTTCTTTTTTTTTTCTTCTTACAATAATTATCAAGAGATATGGAAGTGTCGTAATTACATATATATATATATATATTATACTCATATGACGTATATGTTTGTTGATTTCTGCTTGTTTCTTATGCAACTTATGGGTTTTAAAACTATTGATTTTTAACTTTTTGGTACTTGTAAATTGTGTACGTGTGTGTTTTTTTTTTCCTGGCGTATCTGTAAAAACTTATTTTAATGGATAAAGTGGGAGGGAGATGATACATTTTTTGGCCCTTTTTTTTGGTATTTGTTCACAAAGATATGTATTCAACCAAAATTAAAATTATTACCTAGTTTTGATTTTTCACTTTTAGAGACTAAAATCAATTTTTTTAAAGAAAACCTGTATTATTTTCACTTTATCCTTCTCAAGTAGATGCACGATGAAGGAACACATGAGGCAAAGAGCAAGAGAGGGGGAAGGGGAGTATCGACTTTTCGACTTTTCCATCGTATTAACTCTCCCAAGATATAGTAAGATAAAACTTGTTGAGTCTATATAATCATACTACTATGACAAAAAATATAAAGAAATTTGAATTTAAATAATAATTAGTGTTTGAGGTACGGGTTCTTTTGTGAACAGCTAAAATCGCATTTTTCGTTTTTTAAAATGTCTGAAAGTGGATGATTAAAATGCAACTTGCTTAAACAAATGTTTCAGACTGTATTCTTTTGAAGAATATAGATTTTGTGGTTTATTTATCGAAATATAAAACCAACCATTCGTTTTTAAATTTAATAAGATATCTAAACTCAACAGTTATTGTTCTGTAATTATTGTAAAAGTTTTGTAACTGCTTTGAAAATTAAAAAAATTGTTGGCACATGTGCATTGCATCGGGGGAGGGGGAAACTACTTTTCAAAAAATATATATTCTACATGTAAATAAAATGTTTTTGAAAATTTAATTTATTCATTTGAAATAAGGTGACAGAAGCCGGCGGATAGAAGGGAATTAAGAAATGATTGGACTTTAAATTTATTTTATTTGAATTATTTATTTTCAACTCTTGTGAAATGACTACTGTATGTATAATTTAATTTAAAACTTATAACTATTTTGGTATAGACAACCATATATAAATGTATATATGCAAATATTAAAAAAACATAGTTTATTCTTATGATAATTGTTGGTTGAATTTTATATATTCATGCATAAATGTAAAATAAGTGAACATTAATAAGTTTTTGAATTTTTATCTTAAATGACATTATCCTTATTTAACCATTTTTGAATATCAAATACTGTTCAATATTAATAATAGATAAATATATCATTATTAGCTTGATTTGTTATCTTAAGCCCCTCATTAGATAAATGTTTTTTTTGTTTGTATTGAATGACTGGAATAAGCATTTAAATCAAGTTGTTCAAACGATAACAAAAAATATTTCAACTCTAAAATAAATTAAGATTCAAAACACCCATGAGGGGAAAAAAGTGGTCCAATTGACAGTGGGCTTAGAAAAAAAATTAAAAAAAAGAACATAATTTATCAATTTGTAGCTAATAAAGACTTATTTACCCTTCCAAATACGTGTTAATGACGTCAGAAGTAGAGAGTGATTAAAATTAAGAAGATTTAGTTGAGATTATACTTATTTTCTTAATCCCATTTGAAATAATTCGCTTCATTACATAAAATTTCATTCATTCTTTAATAATCAACTTAAAATATTAAAAGCTCAATCATTAATATTATTTTCCAATGACGTAAATTATAAGATGAATTTGCTTTGCAAGCTCCTAAACTTGCTTTATTCATCAATGAATTTGATAGATAAGTATTTCTATTTGCGTCCCTTAACCTTTTCTCCAAAAAAAAAGTGAAAGAGGAAAGGCCAAAAATCATAAGGTACTTAGCAGGCTAATGATATCCTCCTCTTGCAAAACAACCTTTGCAATAACAGATGAATTAAAACAAAAAAAAAAACCTATTAATGTGCTTTGGGAATAGGGTTTTATCAAAATTGACTCTTTTTTAAAAGTTTTGATTCTTTTATTTTGTGAGGGAAAAAGAAGATAAATAAATATTCAATAAACTTTTTTTATTCTCTATTGAGCTTAAAATAAAAAAGAACTTAAACTTTTTAAACAAACAATGTGCTTTCTAAAAAAAAATCAAATTTAAATCTTGTTACAAAAACAGAGTTAAAAAAATGCATTATCGTTTCATTTTTATTTTTTTTCACATTTACTTTGGTTTAAGGTTTCAATAACAGTTAATGACTTAGAGTAATGGCTTTTTCTATAATAAATTTTCTTAACTTATGTACATAGTTAAATATATGTATATTAAGTATGTAAGTATATATATAAAAATTCAGTGGAGAGGAATAAAATAAAGTAAAAATGTAATCAAGACTAAGCTAAAAGCTTCCTTTTTAAAGTAAATATTTATGTATATACATATATTTACCTTATTTTAGGATATTGATACATGTCCAATGCATTTATCAATAGCTACATAGAAACAGGAAATATGTAAAATATAAATATAAAAATATAATGTGCTTTGCACATGCTTTAAAAATTCAATTGAAGAAATTGAAGAATATATATCAATGTCAAATCAAATCTAGGTATAAATTCATTAACTTATATCACATAAAGCTATATCTTTTTTTTGCCTAATCGAATCCAAAAGTTCGACAATGAACTTGGACACAAAGTGAGAATAATGAATCATGAAAAAGGAGCTTTTTCTTTTTATCGTCAGTTGTAAACCTACATATATGAAACAGTCAAGAGAATTGATTTAAGTCTTAAACAGGAATGACCTCTCTCTCTACTTCAGGTTATATTATCTCGTTGTCTATGACCTTTATTGAAGTAGATGTAGTGGTTCATCACTATTCTCGTGACCTAAACCGTCTTTTCATATGTAAGTCCTTTTTGTATGCTTAACTTTTGAGTTCCTTTGTTAGTAGGGATGTGAAAAAGGGGGATATCCCGGTGAGTGGAGAGAGTGTGTCCATGATCATTATGAAAAAAAATAAAAATATGGTAACCTTGTGTTCAAGAAGTAGCTTGTCAGCTGTTTATGTTTAAATTATGAAAACAACTGGCAACTTTTTCTTTTCTTTTTTATTATATGCTCACCTCCTTTTTGCATCACAATATGTTGGTATAAAAACGTATTACTGGGATCAAAATCAAATTAAATGATGATGTTAGGTTAAAACCAAGGCTAGTCGTGGGACTGATTTTCATGTTAATTGACTTACTTCATTTGAGCCAGACGTGTCCACTACGTAGTGGATTCAGAGGAAACAAAATAGGAGACGAGATTTACCATTCGATACATGGAAGATGTCGTCTCAATTCTCGACGAATAAACTCTCTCCTACAATATTCATCTTGAATCTTCACTTTTTATAAGTGAAGCCTTAATTCTTGTTTCTTAGGGGTGGAAGATACAAATTAGTCTCTATAGACCAATTTTTCACTACTGTAACAGCCCTTTGAAAGGAATTAAGTTTGATTATTACATGGAATGAATATGTTCGTTCTTACATAATGTGTACATGCTTGATTGGCTACCCTTAGAAGATAGAACAGCTATCCTTTTACTCTAATTCATGTTTTGTGCCGCAATATTTTCAACAGAGGGGAAAAAGTATTTAATAATGTATAAATATGTGACTCTAATTAAGGCAATAGGTAAAGAAGGTCTGGGAATACCTCATTCAAATCATAGCTTTTGAACAACAAAAAAAATTCATTTGATGATTTATATTTTACAAATGATAAATTTCATTAAATATATACACAGCACATAGAGATCAAAGAACATTTATAAAACAATTAATAGTAAAAGACTTATTATATACCTCCTTATCTTTAAATTACTCTTCATATTTCCGTTAATTGGTGCTTCACATATGTAGGTACATCCTCTGATCTCTTTGCAATTTGCTTAAATGGAAATGAATTCAATGAATAATTTTATTTTAAAAGTTAATTAATTAATTATTAAACCGAATATAGTTTCCTATACATATCTATATACACACCGTTGTAGAAGATTTATATAAAATTAGATATGATCCCGCTTCTCAAGTATCCTCAATGTGTATTCTTATATATTCAAGGAGTAAATTGTTTTTGGGTTTGTTTGTTTTTCAATCAACGAACTTTCAATTCAATTAATAAATGATTTATTATTATGGAACTCATAATTCAAACGTTATATTTACACTAGAGGTCGAATAAATAGAATTTACAAACACATATACCGCACTCAACAGCCAAGTCAATTACTCTCATCAGTATCGATTTTAGATGTGGAAGGGAGGGGAGCTGGGGTCTAAAGTATTAATAAATTTGTATTTCTTGTTTTGTTTTTTAGTTTTTTTGGAGTCAAATGATAATTTTAAATTTTATTTTATACCTTTTATGAAGATAAATGAAGAAATTTGAACGTTTCAGGAAATTTAATAAAAAAATAATAAATATCTGGAAATAAAATAAAAATGAGGACATTCCTCATCTAAGTATGTACATGTAGAGACAATATGATTTTTGTTGGCGATTGTTTGGCATTAGGAGGCCAAATTAGTTTGGTTTAAAACAATGATGCTGCCATAAATATAGTTGGGGTGTTTTTGGTTTGAAAAACAAGTTTGGAGTCTTGTGCGTTCATTCTAATTATTGTTATTTGTTTCTTTATATGTTATACATATATATAATTGATTGGGCAAAAAAATATCCCAACTGGTAAAATAAATTAATTTTCACAGAGATATTTAGCATAATGACTGGCCTTGGAGCACCATAAATGTATGATGTACAATTCATTAGATATTGATAAATAACATTACTTTTCGAATATGAACCTTGCACACAAGATACAAATCGATACAAAAAAAAAAAGAAAGACCCCTATTTAACCTCCTTTGCAACAGCTGAAGTCAATCAAATTCTTTTTGTCCACCTATAGGTTGGGGAAAAAGTAATTTAGTATTTTGCACTCCTTATTTTAAACGAAGCATATCTTGTTTGTTATTAGTCACAATAGATCATTCGATAGGGTTTTAAGAAGGTGAGAAGTTATTCTACAATGTTTTAAAAAACAAATTTATGCTAAGCCAGTTCAATCTTGAGTAATTGTGCGTTAAGGAAGGAGGTCTCAAAAGAAGAAATCCGTCATGTTCTGCACTTTTACTTTCTAAAAGGGAAAAATGCATCACAAGCGACCCAAAAAATGTGTGATGTTTTACGGGGCTGATACTCTTTCGGTTCGTGTTGCTTAGAATTGGTTCCATCGATTTCGTTTGGGTATAGCGGAAGCCAAAGATACACCCCCTACTCGTAAATCTGAAAATGTCAATGAAATTATAGAAAGCATCAACGTAAACCGTCATGTTAGTTGTCGAGCTATTGCAGAGGACTTAAACATCGACCATAAAACAGTTTTAAACCATCTGAAGACGGCTGCTTGCAAAAAAAACCCTCCATGTTTGGGTGCCTCACGAACTTACTCATAAAAATATAATGAATAGAGTTTCCATCTGCAAATTGTTACAGAATTGATCCATTTTTGAAGAGGATTGTTGCGGGCGATGAAAAATGGATCACTTACGACGTTTAAGTGAAGGAGATTGTGATCAAAAGCCAACAAACCTACCCAGACAGATGCAAAGCTGGGATTAACTGCAAGGAAGATGTTGCTTTGTGTTTGATGGGATTGGCAAGGAATTATTTATTATGACCTGCTTCCCAATGGACAAATCCTTAATTCGTCCCTCTACTGCCAACACTTCGAGTTTGAGCTTGGAAATCGAAAAGAAGAGGCCATCATTGGGAGATAGGAGAGGAATCGTCTTTCATTAAGACAGTGTCAGACCGCACGTTTCTTTGAAGCCGAGAGCTCGGATGGGAAGTTCTCATGCATCTACCTTATAGTCCGGACCTTGCACCAAGTGACTATTAACTTTTCTTATCCATGGCCAACGCACTCGGGGATACAAATTTGGCCTCAATAGAGTCATGCGAAATTGGTTCTCTCAGTTTTTGGCAAATAAGGACGAGACCCGTAACAAAAAGTGTAATATGAAGTTAGATTCTCGTTGGCAGCAAGGAATCGCAAAGAATAGAGCTTATTTGGCCTAAATCCGATGTTTGTATCCATTTTTATAAGACATTGGAATAATGCGGATAATACGAAATTACCCTTTCCCCAACCTAATATATATTATATTATAGAGATTTGAAAAAGAGTGTAAAAATCATACCTGAATTGACATCATAAATTATTTGATAAAACTGAGAAACAACATTACAAACAGCTTTTTGGGATAAACAAAAATATCATATATTCCCCCTTTAGCTGTTTTCATCAGTTGACTTTTTTTTATTTAAATCAGCTGACTCTCTGTATATAATAAACTCATTTAGTGTATTCCATTTGATTTTGATATATACATACATTAAATCAAAGATTTTGCACTCTTTTTTTGAATGTTATTCAAAAAAGTAACTAACTATTAATTTTTATATTAGTAAAATTTATCATTGTATATCTAAATAATAACTCTGTCTAATATCAATAAATGAAAACAAAAAAATACTGGCTACCTACCAGTTGTTTTGGTTTGTTTTTTTTCTTCAAGTTATTCCTTTCTCTTTTAAAATACAAAGTTGCGAGTGCACAAAAAAGCTCGAAAATAAGCTATCGAATCTTCAATAACAAGGGAGAAAACGAAAATCATTTATTATTATCAAGTTGTTTATTCGAAAACAACTTTTATTTAATATATTTGAGCTCATCTACTTCCACTCTATCTATATGATTATTAGATAGATTTTAGACTTTTTTTTTAATTTTTAATTTTGTATTTTTTAGAAGGAAAGGAGAATCTGTTGAAATTATATGTAATAAGTATCAAAATATATAATATACTCTTCCTAAGAATATCTTTTAAACCATTATTGATATATGGCTTTATACATGTTTTAAAAGGATTCATACACATTAGTAAATATATATGGGATCAATAAAATATAAGGGAAAATAAGAATTACAAACATATTTTAAAAAACAGTCTTTCTTTCCTTGGATCCATTTGTTCAACTTAAAAATTAAAGTAGAACTCTCATAAAAATATTTTACAGACAAATATTCTCATGAATGAAAAATATAAACTACAACGTGATTCAAAACGAATGGTTTCAAGGCTAATAGCCTATGTATAGAGCTTTTTTTTGTTCATGCAATCAAGAATTTTTCTTTTTTTCCTTGCATAAAAATTGGACGTATCTAGTGTAATCTGAGTAAGTTTTTTATTCATTTGTACAAAATGTCATTCCTTTGGCACTCCTCCCTATAAATACGTTCAACCATTGACAGGGCCTTAATGGAAAACAATGAATGCAAAAAAAAGTATTAGACATTCATTATTTATTTTGTTTTTTGTTTTGTCTCAAAAACTTTCAAATATATACATATACATATATACAGAGTGAGTGCGATCTTTGATAGCCAAATTTACTTTTTTTTTAAACTTGTATATCTCAAAAACTAAAGAATTTATTTTAATGAATTTTATTAACATCATTTGAATGCTGGATTAATATACTTCATTTCTTATTCAATAAAATTTCCGATAATGGCAATGACAGCCTTGATCTTGGTCCGGAATCTCAAGCACTCCTTCGTGATCCTTTTGATCGGCTCCTCCTCTTTTTGCATGGAGACTTTTTAGTGTGTTACTCAACTGCTCCCTGCACCAAAAAGTCCATGGGGTTCAAGTCTGGGGAGTTGTAGGCCAGATGTTTGGTGGCACAAAATCATAAAAATTATCACTAAGTCACTTTTGGGTAATTCTGGAGGTGTGGCATGGATCAGGGTCCTGCTGCCACACATATGGACGTCCGGCAGCCACCTTATTGTCCAAAGTAACATGTGGCTCCTCAGGATCTTCACATACTCCTCTGTGTTGACTCTCAAACCCGTTAGAAAGATGTAGGGTGGCATGACATGGCCCTCAGAGGAGATGACGCCAAAGACCATGACAGTGGACGGGACCTTGGTTTGCATAACCCTGGGAACGTCCTTGGGACTGTAGGCTAACGAGTGGTTGTTCTTTTGATCCTGACAGAAGTCTTCCTCAGCAGAGAAAAACCAGAGCATCTCAGGATCCATTTTGGATGCTTCAATTTGTTCAGCAGCATCTTGCAGTGCTTCAGCCGTTTCTCCTTGACCTTGGTCGTCAACAAATGACCCTTGCACATCTTGTAAGACTTGTATCACAACCTTGTTTGATACCCTCATTTTGCGTGCATCATGCGTCATGGACTTGCCTGGATCAGCATTGAAGTTTGTTGTCAAAGAACGCACTCACCCTGTATATATATTATAAATAATATTCTTGTTTTTTATTTGTACAGTCGATTTCGTTTTATAACGAACTCCATGTGCTAAAGAACAAGGCAAGTTGAGTATCTCAACAGGTTTTTTGCACATACCCTCAACGATACTTTTTTAAGGGAGGGAAAGTTTTTTTTTTTTTTGGTTGTACATACATATGTAGCAGCCCTTTCTCCAAAAAGAAAGGCAGAAAAAAAGGTCCAAAATTAGTTGGAAGTTTGTTCATTCTTCTCAACTGTGGAATAGTTGAACAAGACTTTATTCGAGACCAACCAAGTGATACTCAAACACACAATTAAGGGGATAAGAGTAGGCGTCAAATCAACAATTGAACATAAAATATTGTACAATTGAATGTATGTATATTAGTAAGAATATGTCGTGAGAAAGAGAAGACAGATTCTGGTTAAGACTATGACCAATCAATTTACTTACTCTAAAAGCTTATTTATTTCATTTCATTAACCAAACTTTCTTCTTCTTCTTTTCTTTATTTTTTGAAAAGAAAATGAACTCTCAGACGTCAATATCTGTTAAATTACTCATGTTGCTTCTTAATAGTTATATTTCTAACAAGATGGATATTAATGGAGCCGATTGATCATATATAGTGTATGTAAAAAGTGGCTTGTCAATATGACAGCATTTTTTTAAAGCTCTTTAGCGACTTATATATTCGATATATCAAGTAGTAGAAGGGGAAAAAGAATGTATCGATGTAGTAGAAATAGATTAGTTTAATATTTTTTTTTATGTTTCTCCAATATTTTCCATTTATTCCTAATATACATACAGAGCTTATATCTATGTTTGTTTACATATAAAATATGAAGTCGTTGCTTATAGAATATAAATAATGATATGAAAGCTTCTAAATAATTTGGATACTTCCTTCTCAGTAGGAAAAACATTCATATTTCATAGTGAGTTCTTATTTATGTCCTTTCCAATATTATGTATGTATGTATGTATATTTGGATAATGTATGTAGATAAATAGAGGGATGAATGGCTCATAATGTGGTAGCTGTGTGCTATACCAGTATAATAAATACATGATTTGTCATCGACTAGAGCTTATTGTATGTATTTTAAAAGGATCTTAATGTGATGCGTACCTAGAGAGTTCGGAGTTCATTGACTAAATTACATACATACAAACCAATTAAATATGAAATTATTTTGTTAAAGTGCGCCATTTGACCGACTCTTTACTCTTTGATCTACCTAGTAAATTCAAACTCTTAAACATATTCTAATATAGCATAAGTACACAAACAGGACATTCATAGCCACTTTATGAAGCTGTTCTACTGACTCATCATATTAAAGGAGCAAATAGTAACTAAGTCCACATCGTTTATATTTACCCACATACTTTAATAGCTATTTAAACACGACACAAATAACAATACATTCATAGCTGAAAGACGTTGCAGGTAGCCCTAGCAAACAAACTTCAAATTGATAATAAAAAATACAAATACTTTTGATGATTTCCTTAAATATACAGCTGATTCTTTTTCTAACGAGGTCAAACTTGAAGCATCTAAAATGAAGGATCAGTCTACCCCATTTTTAATTGAAGATCTCCAATTTAAAATCATGATACAAACACTCTACTATCACAGAATTTGATGATTTTTGGTAATTTTTTTTTTTTTTTTTTTTGAATAAAATTACTTTGGCAATTTCCTTTCATGAGTCAAGGATCACAATATGATAAACTTTTAAACATACTGTCCCTCAATTAAAACGAGGCCGTAACAGGTAAATGAGTATAGAAAAAACCTTATGAGGAATTGTTGTTATTCTGACATAGTACCTTAGGAGAATTGGCAAACATAACTTTTCTTGATCCTAAAGACACATCATGGAATAAATGTATACATGGATACCAAAAAAATAAATGGGTAATGGATTCTATAATATGTAGCAAGGAAAGAATAGGATACTAAGGGGTCTTCACACAAAGAGAAAACGTTATGAAACCCTTGGACATTTTGATATAAAAAGGAGATATTAAATATTTGATAGATGAAGGGTTCAGAGAGATATTTATGATTGATAAAAAGGTGTTGCCCTAATGAGCTTATTGTCGAGACAAAAAAACACAAAAAAGACAACAATATAATGGGTTTTTATCATAATCTATGTATGTTTTGTTATAAGGGAGTAAGTCTTTGACTAGTAAAGTCTTTTTTCCTATCAAGGACATGATTTTATCACACCTATACAGATAAGAAGTTAAAAAATATCTGCTCATATTACTTTTTATCTGATTACATATGTATATGACATGGCTACTCGATAATTTAATTGAAAGTCTGTAATTACCTATATTGGATGAATATATGGTAGACAAAACGGGTTTTTCTTAGTTTTGTTGTAAGTAGATCCTGAAAAACGAGTTCTTTGTGTCCATCGTTAATATTAGGTAATTAGGTAGTATGTATGTACATACTCTATATTTGAAAGGTAGCCTTTTTAATGAGCATGTCCCCCAACAGTTTGTACAGTACGCATGGGTTGTGTTTACCAAATTCATTATTTTTGATTTTAGCTTCCCATTCTTTTGGGCTATACAGTGACTCCGACCTTTATATAATATATTAAAGAACCTTATTAGCTTCATGGGTAGTCCCATGACTTGTACCCTCAATTACTACTTGTTTTAAAACAACTAAATATACATACATACAAATGTAGTGATGTTACAACAAGATCAAATAATTTGGTATATAATTTGTTCATAATTTCTTTTTAGGGATGTACATAGTTTTTATAAGAGGACAAAAACCAAAAAAATTTATGTTAATTCTTCTATTATTTTGACACTTTACGTAGGTTTAAAATACATTTTTTTTTTTGGTTAAACGAATACGGAAAAACACTGATAAATAAATTTATTTTCTGAATTTTTATTATAAATATCATTCAATTGTAAAAAAAAAATGCAACGTCAATGTTCAAACGTCATTTTACTAAAGAATTTTATTCGGCGATGAATAACATTTCAAATTTTCATATTTCTTTTTGAAAAGTATCTGATTTTAAAAGGTTTCGTTACGCAGCAATATTAAGCTGATAGCAGCTGTATTTAAGTAAAAAACTATTTGAGGTGACGTGTTAAAATCATTGCAATTCTTTGGATATCAGTAACAATGTATTATAAAAATATTTTGTAAATGTTTTTTTGTACTATCTCATGTATTTTATTTTTTTTTGCTTTAAGGAATATTAAAACATATATGTATATGTACATGATTTCAAAAAGCAAACATATGGTATTTTAGAAAGCCTATAACCAATTCAAGGGTATGCAGTTTTATCCTTATGATCATGTTATATGAAATTACACAATACAAAAGTGTTTAGTCATTTTTAGTAGAAATAAATATATTATTTGGAATCCCTTTTAAATTAACCATTGAATGAATGAATTTCATTCATTCAATTATAATCAAATTGAAAAAATTATGCAGTAGAAAAAACTTCCCCGAAGCTGAAGAATATAAATAAACACTTATTCTGTTTTGTTTTAATGAAAATGAAAACAGTGGTAAGTACACTCAATGGAACAAAAGATAAAATACAACCTATTTGTTAAAGTATAATAGGACTTTATATTTTTTTTTTTTTTATGTGTATATAAAAGTTTAGAAGATAAAAAAAAAGGGAAACTTTTTGTTAATTTATTAATTAAGTATTTACCCTAAGTCTGAGTTTTTCTTTAGAGTAAAAAATTCTTTTATACAAGTCTAATTTGTATTTAACAATGTTTTAGTAAAAGTATTGAAGGAATGGAAATTTATTTTATTGGAAAAAGAATTATTTTAATTAGGTATTTATTAATAGCTAATAATATGAATTTCAATTTGCGATTGATCACTGCAAATGACTGCTCCTTACTAATAAGAGGGAAAAGATACAATGCATCAGCTGACAAAAAAATATAATTAATATATATAAAAAAATGTGAAATTAGATATTCAATTCTTTTTTTACTATTATTAAGATGCTCTATATTTCTATTTAATGACTAATAGAAGCATTACATAAACCTACTCTTTCATACAAATTGACATACAGCAATTTATTAGAGAGTTAAATATCTTCATTTCAAATCTATATAATATGTACATATCAATATCAATGAAATCCATTTGTTCATAGTAGAAAAATAATTTTTGAAATGTCGTAGAATTTGCAGAGATACCCCCCGAGTAATCTTATATATTATCGTCATTACACATTCAACTAGGTCATTGGATCCCAAGAAATAAAATAGCTCACATTATATATCCTAATAATGTAATCTCTTAATGAAAAATATTCTGTCATATTTATCAATTTTCTATGAGTGTAAGTGTGATAAATGAATGTCTCATATCTGAATGATGATGAACGGAGTTGTTTTATGGGACTTTTTTTTAATACATTATTATCCTGTACGAAGGCATTGCTTGTATGAAAAATTAGATCATACTTCTTGATAAGTAATGCCAGACTTGAGTTGAGTGACTTGAATGCTCTGACTAAGGTGGTCATTCCTGAGCAATCAAGTGGTTTACACTTTGATTCGAATTTAGTGTAAAACAAAAATAAGAAGTGCCATTCAGAAAATAAATGTTGCACGTGTTCAAATTAAAGTCAATTTATATACAGAGTAATTGTTCTACATATTTCTTCATCGTTGATTCTGGAAGCTAAGTCTATGAATCCACATTACTATTCGAGGCATATAGGCTCTGTATCAGTGATATGGGATAAGGAAATATAATCCTTTTGCGTGAAGGAAGGTAAATGGCGGATAACTAAAGTATTATTGAAATGAAAAAGCATACTATAGAAGAATCTAAAAAAAAAATATTCAAAAAAATAAAGGATTCCCGCCTACATTTTTGTAGATTTTGTTAAAAATATATAATACAATTATAGTACATTCATAAGAATTTTATTTTCCCTGTAGTTAATGCTATTTTTAATTATAGAAGGTCCTCATTCCTTATTCAGTAACATTATTATCATTATTTTCTTCCCCCCCCCCCAAAAAAAAAAAAAAAAAATCATATAAATAGCAGCTGATATTATCAAAGGCATTAAACAAGTGTTGCTCGTGCATTACTTCAGAATTAGACTTTAAATGCTAATGAAAGACAAGGAGGCAAACTTTTGCCTTTCTTTTCTGTTCTTTTGTTTGTCAGATAGAGTAAGTTAATTATTGTACTCTCATTCACAACTGAATAAATAAGTGAAAGTTGTTTAACTAAAGGAGTCAAAAATGAAAGAAGAAGAAAAGTTAAGGAACTCTTTGTTTCGTTTTACTTAAGGTTGTCGTTGATAGGTACTGCTACTACTACTAATAATAAAAATAAAAATGAATCAAAAGACCAAAATAAAGATTTTATAGAGGAAAAGCAGTTTTTTTGTTTTGTTTTTGTGTGTGTTTTTTGAAATAATACATTTTTTAATCTTGCAACAGATTCTTCTATTGTTACAAATATTGTTATAACAACAAAGGGCCTCTATTTTTTTTTATTATTATTATTATTATTACAAAAAAAATTTGATCCAACAAAGCTCATTAGTTTGAACAAACATGCATTTTATGTATAAAGAATACTTATAAATTTTTTAGCTAAGCAAATACATGTAGCTTTTTTTTTTTTTTTTTTGCTTTTTTGCTTTATTTATTTTAATAGAGTGATCATTAAAATGGTTGGAGAAGTGAAAAAAGGTGAAATCCGAGTGAGTGCAGATGACACTTTTTTGATTTATTATTTACAAAAATACATACATAAATGTTTGAATAGATTGTTAAAATAGCATGTTTGCTCCAGGTTTATGTGAGGGCTTAATTTTCGCAAAAGTTGTGGAATAATTTTGTACATAATATTTGCTTCATAACTATGAACGAAAACAGTTTTGTAGGTGTTGCAATATTTTTCCTTTTTAAATGACACCTCCCCGGATTTCCTCCTTTTTCACATCTCTAACAATTATTATATGTGAAATTGAAAGAAACTTGGAGTTTTCTTCGTTCTTTATTTTTCTATTATTATTTCTTTTATTAATGGGACAAAAGAATGCCCTTTACAAAGGGCATACATATTTTCTATTCTGGATTACAACATACAAAAAATACACAAGAGTAAGGGAGGTATTGAAACATAAAACCAGGCTAGGGAACTTACTCACAAGTTTGTTTGTTTTGTTTTGTGAGTGAGTGGGGTTTTTTCCCTCCTGGATTATACCTCTTATATGAAGGTCTTATACGTATACCCAGTGGTTCTCCAAGTGAGTCCTTAGAGAAATAAATATCTTTTAAGAGAGTCTTATATGTATGTATGTATATAAAGTAGTAAAGGGGATACTGAAAAGGGTAAGAAGAAGTGTGTATCTAATACATTTGTTCTTTATCTTAATGTTTCTCCATAAATTTTTGCTATTTATTAGAAAAATGATATCCCTATAAAGGATGCAGAAGAAGGAACCTTTATCAATAAATGTATAACATAAGTAACTATATAATTGAATAGTTAATAGACCATGTCACATCACCATTAATATTTAATTAGATGCATCAACTACATGCAAGAGATGACAAAGGAAGGGATACGTGTATTTTAAGTAACTATCAATTAACACTACCCTTGATTGACTCAAATTAAATTCCATTTACCTACATATATAGTCAGGTATTAGATGTTTAGAAAAGCCCTATAGATTATTTTTTTTCTGCGCAAAGTAAACAAAATGTGGTAGAGAAAAAAAGAGTCATTAGGCGGGTTTTTTTTCTCTTTCTTTCTTTTTTAATTATTAGATGTTTAACTTGGAGTAACTTTCCCTTTACATATTCCAATGGCTTTCTAAGCAAACTGGATGTTACAAAAAAAAATGTTTAGAATATTAATTGAGTATATCATGAGTAAGGCAGTAGAATAAATATGTCTTTATTTTTTTCAAAATGTGCCACACTCTCAGAGCCGAGGAATTTACCCTCACCGGGATTTCAACATTTTTAACATCTCTACATAAATACTGTTTAATTTATATGAAGCTATGATGTCATATGCAGAAATAAAGAATTATTGGAGCCTGCACTTAAATTGTACTTTTTGTGTTGTTTTAGTCTGGAGTCAAGATGTTGATGGCTGGTGACTAGCCAGCAAGGATGGATAACTCCTAGAACTAAAGTCCTTGTCAGACTTTTTTCCTTTTGCAATTTCTCTTTTCCATGGGAAAAAGGTCTAAATCAACATTCAGTACAACTTTTTTGTTGTTGTTGATCTAGTACTTTGACCCACAGGAAAAAGAGATATCCAGGAAGACTGATCCAAATTTACTGGCCAGATTGTTTCCATCGGTTTTCTTCTCTTCATTTCTAATTAAAGGTTAATTTTCGGAGTCGAAAATTGATAAGAACAGCACTTAATTAATGCACACATAATTACGATAATTGCACTATTAGTAGTAATGTTTGTATAGTTGGGTGGCTGAGACCTCCACGATATTACGTCATTCAGTGGATGTGATTCTACTATCAGACTTGGTCTTGTCTCGGTATTGAGGATTTAAAACCTTTGGCTTCAACCCCCTATAAAAAATAATTATTGGTCTTGGTATGAAGGCCAAGATCACAGCAATTAGATTTTTTTTGTCTTGGTCTCGACCCCTCAAATTCTTGAGTATAGGATAATGTGGTCTTGACTCACTACACATTGCGTCAGCTTATTTATTCAGCGATTGTAAATGAATGTATCCTTGCCTAAAGGGAAGAAGAAAAAAATGACGACCGGATCTGAAGTTTGTGTGTATTTCATTTTTTAAACTAAAATCGACATTTCTAAATTCATGAAACACTCATTTGGCTTCTCTCTCTCAGAGAGAATATTGAGAATAAACAATCATCTGACTACTTGTATGTGCATAAATATTCAAATAACTTGCAACAAATATGATGCTGCAAAATGTATGCATATTGACTGAATAAAAAATAAAGAGAGACATATATAGAAATAAGTCTCTTAAAATAAAATAAAAGTTTTATAGTCTAAGTAATAAATTATATATTAGTTTGGTTTTTTTCTAAAGCAATTTACATTTTAATTTATTATTATTATTATTGTTATGTTATATATTCTTATGGTTTTGAAATAATTTCATCCTAATTTTAAAGAGTTTTATAAGAATATGAATTTTTATAAGAATTGAATTTATGAGATTTATTAAATATTGAACGAATTTCAAAATTATTTGTATAACAAAATATGGCTCATGTACAATATTCCTCTTAACATTGATATTCCTGTACCGAAAATGTAAGTTTCAAGAAACAAATAATTTAATTAGAGTTCTTTTACCAATTTATCGTTAAAATATCAGTGTTTTCTATATTTTCATAGATAAATCATTTCCCTTCCACCTATTTTTACTCACTTAATCAAAGAAATAAAAAATATCCCAAAAGAAATTAGAAAGTCATAATGAAAGATCATTCCGAATAGTGGTGAAACATACTTAAAATGTAAAATAAAGTACAAACAAAAATCGATTGTTTGGGTATCTTTACTAAACATTAATCATTTCTCGCTGATATTCAATCAAATTAACTAATCAAGTTCATAGATTAATTATCTAATAAAAGTTTTATGAATTGACAAATCAAAAGGATTACCATTAACAAGTTCTTCTCGTTGAACGCATCGTTTGGAAAATGATACCACTATTTTTTGACTTATAGTCTTCAAAAACTTCATTTGTTTGACAATGACGTATTTAGTTAGCAAATGCTTTACAGTTATATCTTATCAACAACAGCAGTGCCTTGGTATTTTTTTAACAGCTGTTCATCTCCCTCCTCTTACCCATCATCAAAACTATAAAACAAATTGATTAAACAACGATCATGTGAACAATTTGTATCCAAATTTTTTTGGCTACGATATGATTTTTTGGCATGTTAATTTCAGGTTAGCTAATGCAAGAATTTCATGAGCTTACCTTGTTAGTCCAGTTAAAACAATGTGAGTTATAATAATGGAAATATATATATATATATATATTCTCAAGTTTCGTTACTTTAATTTCTGACTATTTCCCTCATTAGTGTTCAAAACATTGATCTCTTCAATTAAAAATATTTCTTTGCTAATCTGTGAAATATTATTTTTTACTTATAGAAAATAGTCCAATAATTATTTGAAGGTAATAACTTCTTCTTTTTTTCTCTCTTTTTTCAAAGGAAAAGTTGAAAGAAGCAATTGAAATTAATATGTGATATGCTACATTAAATATTTTTAAATACATGTAAAGCATTGCTTGTAATCAAACAAACCCAAAAGTAGACCCCATTATACAAATTGGTTTCTTCAAGAACTCTAAATAATAGTATCTTCTTTTAAGTCAATCCTAAATATCATATATCGATTCATATAAAAGAATCGATATAAATTTGCCATAAGCAAACTAATATTTTATAGAAACTGTTTGAAATTATTGCAGTTATTTATTTTTCTTGTTTGTTAAGGCATTAACTCATATATTATTTTGTTTGTTTTTTTGTTATTAGTGCCTGCAATTCGACACAATATTTTTGCATTAATGCACATACATATATGCAATAAATGTGTAGATAAGCCATGGAAACAAATACTAAAAGATGCAAAAATTAAGCAGAGCTGGTATAAAAACAACAACCACAAAACTTGGGGAAAACTCTTAAAAAGTTATTTGTAATTACATGACTTTATTGTAGTTAAAGAGATGTTTTGATTCATGGCGTTCCTTAAAACAATAACTCTTGCTATAAAACAAAAAAAAAAGAAGTCATTATAAAATAATGGTTTAATAATAATAATAATAATTAATTAAATGTTCTTTTTAGTAAATTTGTTCTTTAGATGAAATATTTTATATCTCATATTTTGATAATAATTATATGTAATATAATGTAACTATTGTTATCATCTTGATCATAATTCTTTTACAACAAACAAATGTCTTGCATTGGATCTAGGGTAAATCTTCTTTTTTTTTTTTTTTTTTGTGTCTATTTTTCGTTCTCTTAAAGGCCTTTTATATGAAAATATATATTCGATTATGAGGGAGTCTTTTATTCTTTCGAATATTGAATATTTTTCATATTAGCAAAGCCTTTATTAGTCTTTATATACGTAGATTAAATACTCATATATGTAGGCATACATTGAATAAGGGAATATTCGTGAACAAAAAATGATATAATATGAGGCCTCTCAAATTAAAAGGAACCCAGGTGAATTTATCTCAATACGAAGTCTGAATTAAACTAATTGCACCTATCGACTTATACATATCTGTTCTTCATGTCCATTTGGTTCATCATTTGTAGACGCCACAGATTTTAATTGAAGACAAATTATTTTAATTACAAAAATCAAATGAAATGGATGAGGGCTGTCCAATTTGGGGCCCATTGTGGTCCACTAAATGTTTTTATGAGATCCACTCCTCACTCAAATATGTATTTATTGCATTCAGTATGGTTTTGAAAGTATGTTCAAGTAATTTCCATGTGCCGTACGGTTAATTGATTCCACGGATATACCAGACTGCTTCCATCCGGACTTTTTTTTTCTCGAAATTTGTGGAGTTTATTATTAAAAAGGTTATAAAAGGAAAAACTGTACAATAGGAAAACTGATTGAATGACGAATAAACGGAATATTGCAACATATTAACTTCATTTTAAACTTTTCAAAAGTATATGTAAATTAGTTTTGTTGTTCCAAATGCCGGTACTGTTGTGAAGAGATGATAAAATGGCGTTTAAAATGATAAAATACTCAATTATTATTAGATCTGGTACTTTAAGCACCTTATACAAAGGCCCTTGTATATGCATGTGAATCGACCTTAACAATATTTTGCATTTTTATTTTTAAGTAGAAAAAATATCAAAATACTGATATCAATTTTTTACCTACCAGGGCCGGAATGAAAACAAATATTTGTATCGTGATACCAATACTTTAAATACGCATAAATATCAAAGTGAATATACTCAACTCATCACAAGAATTTGAATATAAAAACAATAATTGACCAAATTGTGTAGAAAATAAATTGGGAATTTCTCATTTTTGGGCTGGATTTTTGTTCAAGATTGTTTTAGTGTTGATGTATCAAATATGTTATCAATAGATATGGGTTCTTTTCATACTTTAACATACTTCTACATCATTTATTCACTTTCAATGTGGTTTCGACTTTCAACACTTAATAGGTATTAGTCAAAAAGGGCTATAAAGCCACATAGCCTTGCAATATTCAAAGTATCATAAAAACAATAAATGTAGAACGAGTTCCATTTTAAGTTTCATCAAATTTTCGCGTGAAAAAAAAAAGAGTAAATTACAGTTCAGGAATTGGGTTGTGAAATAAAATGCAACGCGTGATGTAATTATTTTCTATACTGTGAGAAGGAGATATAAAAAATATTTTAATATAATCAAGAAGAAAACTAGGCCAACAAGAAAATTGTTTTATTAAAATAAAGAGTTATTTATTAGTGAAACTTTATTTTCATATTTTAAATTAAAAGTTCTTTAAATAGAGATATGGCAATTCTGTAATCAGACTCTGAGTTGTTCACAAGTTGTTTCATACGAGTCACATTTGGAGTTTTGTAACTTGAGCCTGAGTCGAGTCAATTGTTTGATCATTTCAAGTCTAAACTATAGTCACTTTATGATATTGAAAATACATTTTTGAATGAGTTAGTAGATGAACCTTGACGCCTTGTTTTAGATCCGTAAATCATATCTAAAAAAAATAAAAGAAATCAAAAATTGATTTGGTAACCCTGATAATTTGATGAATGTTTGAAGGGAAAGGCTCTTATATAGGGTGTACTACAATAAGTGAAAACCTCACTTCTATCTAAAACAACTCCCTAATATCAAGTCAAATATATTTTTGTCGTGACTTAATTTAGTTTGATATTAATTTGACATCTTCAAACCATAGATTCATTTAATTTGATAAATTTAGAGCAAGCATTTCCCATCTTCGGTACGTTTTAGCCACTGGGATACCATTCAAACCGTGGTATCAGCTAAAAACAAATATAATATTGTTTTTATATATATATATGACGATTTGAAAATATGGAGTCCGGTCTCAGGGTCGAAAATTTGGAAATCTGTAAATCCTGATCCGGAAGTCAAAGAAAGCTGGAATTTTGGACTTTCTAACTTGTAACCCATACTTAAATAATGAGCCTTACATTAGTCGAAAGCAAGAACGATATTTCAATCATTCGAGCGAATAATGTGTATTAATATGCTAATTAAATGAGCAAAATTAAATTGCTACCTACACCTGACACTCTATTTGAGAGAACGTTTTTGCTAAATATGTTAGGACTTACAATTAAATTAACTGTGAGTCTTTAAAAAAGCCTTTAAAACTTTTATCAATAGGGAATTACTTAAAACAACATCATTGCTCTGTTGTTAGTAAAAAGGCAAGAAAATTTCTCATATTTTTTGCAGTTTTAAAGGGGGAGATTGTAAATCAAGCATTCATATATTAGGATATTGTTTTATTTTGTGCTTTTTGTGTGTCTGACAAAAAAAAATTTATTGTATTGTTTCTTTGAAATATATTTTTTTATACATATGTATTTATGTATTTTTTTCTGTATATTTAATGAAAAAAAAAGTTTTTCTTGGATGACTATTAAAAATAAAAGTATAGCAGCCCCCCCCCCCTCTCCTCAAAAAAAATATAAAGCAGATGAGGCTTTAACCACTTATCTACATAGAAAAGATAAGATGGTGGATGAGAGTTTTTTCCATTCGAAGGCCGCAACGATTAATGATTTCATTTTGATCAATATTTCTCAATATTTGATTGATTTTTTACGTGAGAATGGATGAGATCATGCGTGTAAATATGCAAAAGCTTTTAAAGTATTTCCTATTGAGAAGTTCAATTTCCTTAGATGAGGATAAAATACCAAAAATAATATTCCATTATATCAACAGAGTGGGTGAAAGAAGCGTCAATTTTGATTGAGAGAATCAGTGCCGATGTCTCCTTTTCCCCTTATGATCACAAGATTTATTCTCAAGGGATTAATCTAATAAGATTCAATCGTGTATCAAACTAGAGATTTTGACTATTGACATTCAGCTGCCATATTTAGAATAAATAGATTAAAATAAGGATGTAATATTTATTGCTTCACATGGGTAGTACAAAGAAAAATGTACAGCTGACAAAAGATACAGAGTCAATTAGAGTGAAATTAGTGAACACAAACTAAATTACAGGACTACTTAGTTAAAAACGTCAAGTTTTGGTCGAAAACGATGTGCCCCCCCCCCTTCAGCCCGGATTTGAATTAGCTCGACTATAGCTTTTGGCTGCATGTCGAGTCGAAGGTCTACAGAATACGGCATATGAATATTGCAGTGCTTAAACGATCCGTGAGTCAGCACTGGAACTCCATGCCCAACAAGTTTATTAGAAACATCTGCCGCGCTTTCCGGCCTCGCCTGGAGTCTGTTGTTGAAGTAAGGGGCGGTTATATTGAATAAAACACTATACATACATGTCAAATGTTTCCAATATATCTAACTTTTTGTACATCGGCCAAGAAATTTTGAAATGACGATTATTATTCTAAAATGCAACTGAAATGTTCAGATTTCAGGTTAACCCCCAGTAATTGACCCTTTAACTCATTAATGTATTGCTATTATATGTACTTATATGATGCTCTGCATCCTCTTTATTAATGAGTGCATTATGAATTTCTAAATAGAAGCTCACAATAAATGAAAGTAAATTATGCCAAAGAATACATAATTAAAAAGAAGATGAACGATAAAGAGGGATTCACTCATTCAACCATCATTATATAAAATATATATTTACATTGCAATTAATCCAGGTATCCGTGTAAATTGTTGGCACATAAATGCTCATTACGTTTATATGTAGGTATATTTACTACCCTTGTACAGAGTTAGTTAGGATGGTATATACATTTGGGATTAATTATAGAATGAAGTAATTTTGTGAGGAACTTAGTAGGGATTACAAATGAATGCATTCCATGTTCTTTAATTTACATGAAGAGTATCAATTAATTATATTATTATTGTTCAAAGGAAGGTTGAGTGAAAAGTGTTCAAGTTGAATAATTGTTCCGAAGGTGCACTGTAAATTATCCCTTGTAAAATCCCTTGGCAGCTTCAATAAATAGTCGTCGATTGATACTGTACATGTATGAAGGAGGAAACTGTCTTTCTATGCATGAACTTATTTTTGTATGTAAATATATATATTAACATATGTAGAAATATATACGAAATAGAATTCTTTCCTGTTATTGTTGTTCTTCTTCGTACAGGACACACAAAAAAAAAGTTGTATATTTTAACAAATACTAATATTTGTAGCAAGAATAAGGGATTAGGTTTACAAATGGATATTATTTTTCATCGCATGTATTTTTCAGCTATTTTTTGATTATGTTATTACTTTACATATATGTATATGTATGTATGTAAATATATACATAAACAATGATTATTATTATATGTATATTTAGAAAATATTCGACTCTAATATAATAATCAAATTCTAGAAGGGATTTTCTGAATTTAAAATGTGTTATTTGATTCCTATTCTATAAAATAAAAGCAAATAGGTAGTTGTATTTAGCATAGTACATACATAATCATGAGAGAAATAGTGAAGGGCATGAAGGCAGAATTCTACCATTGTCCTCAATCTACCAATGTTCCTCTAATAACCCATGACCATTAAAGTCATCTAACTAATGATTTATCAAATGTTTGCATGGGCATTTGCAGATTATAATCGTTTTTACATTAAACACAAAGACAATTCATGTAATATTTCCATCCAGATCCGCGTAGGTACCGAAAGAAATACGATTCGCATCACCAATCTCAAAAACCTACTAAGACATTATAGAAGGATCAAAGAGATAGAGAGGAACGTGGAGGCAAAAACCTCCTCTGTCCTCCATCTACCCAAATTTTAGCTCATGACTACTCAAACTTATCTGACCAATGTCATGTATCCAACGTTTGTCTCCAACATGAATTTCATAATGAGACCGTATTTCGTAAAAAAAATGAGAGAAAAGTGGCTTCATATTCAGTAATTAAAAAATTATCTACAATTTGTATTATTATCACAATTTGCAATTAAATTACATTACAAGGCATGAAATAAGATACAGCTTTCCAAGAGATGGGAAATTATCCTTGTTCACATATATATATTTTTCTACATAGTAGCATCACAGTTGTTCATAATAGCACAATTAATTAAGCATTAGCTTTCTAAGCAAAATTTGTTAAGTTCCTTATGTATAACCAATTTAATAAGAGCTATTTAATTTCTTTAAAAAACTTTTTAGTCAACACTTTAGAACAAATGAAGTACAAACATAGTTGGTACATCTTGGCTTTAAGTCTATACAATTAGTATACAGTATACAAATAAAATAGAATATGCTTTTAGGACATGTAAGGCTAAGAATTGGATGTGTATGCTTTAAAAAAAAAGCACTTTAATAGTTCATCCAATGACACATCATAAAGATATACTCTAAGTTTTTTTTTTGTTTGCTTTTTGGCAAGAGTTTGAATAGAAACTAGTAGATTTCTTTAATTAAATAAAGTAGCATCTTATGTACATATACATATATAAATAAGTACAAGACTACATATAATATACATATAGTTATAAAAGACTCTGTCTAACATGTCCTAAAGAATGTATAAAGAGTTTGTACCCTTCTTTGTACATAGTGTTATGAAGTATTCATAAATACCAAGACTTTGAGGGATGGAGACCATAAATTTGAGAGGTTTCCTTGAGAAAGCACATTCATTAATGAATGGATTGATTGATATATGGTCAGCATCACCTACTCTGAGACATGAATAAGATCAAGACTGAGTCGAGAGCAAGAAAAGATATTATCTTTGTGTTTGTTTTTTACTTTGCTCCTGATCAGTCTTTGACATCTTACATGGAACAGGGCATTAGTCTACTTAGCCAAAAAAAAAAAAAAAAAGTAACACACTTTTTTTTTCAAGAAAAAAAGTAATTAGTTAATTTTAAACGTAACGGGTACGTTACTTTAATAAAGTTTGTTTTATTTTTTCCGCAATAATAAACAGAGTACATCAATCAACAAAAATAATAATTTGAGATCTCTCTAATTTTCCATACGCCAACGTCAACAAAATCATTATTCCCATCTCCGGTCTTGACAGCGAGATCGAGGTTCAAGATTATGACTTCAAAGAGTCAAATTGATTTGATCTCAAAACCCACATCATTTGGGTTTGAATACTGAATGATTCCACCTTGACATCGTTTTATCTTGAATAGAGGGAGCAAAGGTCGTATTTAATTTCAAAACCAATCAAGACGTCAGTTGTCTAATATCAACAGGATTATTATTATTTTTTAAATAAGGAGCTCACTATTTGATCTCTGGTTCATTGAACACACTTCCACTTGAGAATAATATTCATTCACAAAGTTTGCAATCAAAGACGATTTCAAAAACTACATACATACATACACTACTATTGCATTTAAAAATGAATTGGAAGTGATCTCAAATCTATGTTTAAATATTGAATTCAACATTTAACTTTGTATTTTACAAAGTACCTAATATTTTCTCTACCTCTAATTGTATTCCAAAATACTTTACTGTAAGTAAAACGATGTACTGAGTGTAATTGAAAAGTATGTACGTATAGGTACTTTTACAATTCAAAAATCATGGTCTCTTATCAGTGTTCTGAACGTTGTTGGTTAATTAAATGAGCTCTTATTAACCTATGAATGATCATTAATTATTGTTTACTATTAAACAAAGATGAATTCCACTGAGGATAATAATAGTTTGTGTATTTTTTTTTTTTTCATTCCTTTTTGAAGGAAAGGTTGTGTGAACTTAAAAGGATACCATCGTGAAAACTCAAATGAAAAAATATATTTTTTACTTCAAAACTTGATTAAAGAGACAGCATTCATGTAGGTAGGTACCCCGTGGAGTAGGAAACATAAAAGGTGTACATATTGTTTATTCGTATTTTCTGAATTATAACACATCAAAGAACTAAAAGGACACTCTTGACTTATTAATAATGATTAAAATCTGTTGCTTACATACATACATGGTTGCAGATGTATTATTCATAAACCTCCGTGCCACTTTTTGATCATCTTCAAAAGGCTCTTGAATTGTCTACTGTTTCTAATATGTTCTACATACATATAGAATGAATATATAATTATTAATAGCATTACATTGTATGTATGTAGATAATATGTCTATTGTCTAAGTATATAAATCCACTGTTTAACAAGAAATAATTAGAATTATATCTAAAGACATATTCATTCAGTTGTAAAAACTTTTTTATAGTTTACTATAATCCTCTAATATTATACGGATTTATCCAGGGAGTTTCAGACAAAGGGAAGATGGAGCTGTTATGCATTAAGTTTTATTAAATAGGATGAAAGGCTATCTCCCAAAGCTTCTCTTACCCAAGACAACCGAAATCCCAAATGTCGACTGGATTTTTGAAACTTTTCTTACAATGCTGTTTGAATTTTACGAAAGATCTTGTGGATTGTTGGGAAATACCCCAATAACATTCTTGCACATTACATTGAAAAGAATAAGGGACATTTTATTGAGAAGTGAGGCCCACTTATGTCTTTGATTACACTTTGTATTGGCCATCGCACTAATAACTACTGGCTCTGGGCTATTAAGTAGTATTTCCTTTAATATTGTTAAAAAGGATGCTCTGGGATTTAAAGTATTCATCAAGTTTTAATTTTTCTCTTCATGGTTAATGATTTATTCAAACAGGAAATGAGCATAGAGGCAGTAAACATTTTTCCTCTGACGAATTCAATTCTTTGAACCAATTAAACCTCATCGATCATGAGAGTAACTCTGCCTTGGTTTTTATCCCCTAAATGTAGATGCATGTAATTTTATTTCCACCTTGATAGCAGTGGATAGGATTCATAGATATCTGGTAGACGTAAGTGCCGGAGCATTTGAAGAATACAAATGTTTTTAGAGGCCTGAGCTGATATTGTGCCAAATTAAAGAAACGGAGAGGATACTCGGAGAATACAGGTAGAAGGTCACTGAGCTGTTATTCAGTTGGGCATGCTAGTAGAATATTATGAAGAATATAACTTCTTCCACTTCCAGACTAGCTGCAATGCCTTATACTTGAGGGATTGAGGGAAAACACAATCAGCCGATAAAATGCTGAAGTACCAAATAGTCATTGCAGGCACGCTCTCTCACCTCAACAAATGCTCATCCCTAGTAATATACTAAGGCACCTTGGGGCGAGCAAAGAAGAGTTAATGACCGCTTAAATTCATTAATACGCAGAATCAGCTGCTGTAAATGAGAAAATATTCAACTGATGAACACAGCTGAGAAGGTAGAATCCTATCTACATACATTTTATACATATTTGGGTTTAGATATCCTAAAAAATGAAACATAGTTTGAGATGTCATTCTTACTCTTTTTGAAAGAAAAAGGTTGCGAGATTCCACGTTCATGATCTCTTGCTATATGCGTGCATACTAACACGTTGCTATTTCTTTATCATACGGTAATTTCAAGGCTTTGTACTAATCCTTACATATAACCTATGTTAAATTATAGTTAAAATTAAAATAAATATAAAAAACTCCCAACTAAAAGAAATTATTCATCACTTTATATTAAATTAACCATAAAAAATGATAATTCTTTTGTGGAAATGAACCATAAATATAACGTGTGCAGGGAGTTTATACATTTATGTATATGAAGCTTTTCTCTCTATTCATATATGTCATTTTCTTCTATTATAAAAGGAAAAAAAGGTCTACTACTACATACATCAAGAATTTTTATTTTTATTCCTTATTAGAAAATGATTTGTATGTAGAGTTAATTTCTTCATCATAATTACACATAAAAATAACTTACGTTTTACTTTTACTTATGTACGTATGTAAGTCATAAGGATAGGGAGTTTATCTTCATTACATACAAGAATACATGTCTCGTAAATCCAGTGAATAATCCCTACTCTTGTCTTTCAATTATGTATCTTCAGACCCAAAATCAATTGTCAACTCTTCACAACTGTTGAGCTTTTATTCATTTTATGGCAGGGAATCGGTTATAATTTAACAAGATTCATTTTCATTTTTCAACGAATCAATTGTCAAAATGCTTATAAGGGGTAGGATATACTACAGCTGACAAAAGATACAGAGTCAATTAGAGTGAAATTAGTGAAGACAAACTAAATTACCTTTTTCGTCCGCTAGGGGGTGCTGGTAGTCCCCACGAATAACTCTGTAGCTAACCATACTACCTCCTCACAAATCACTTCTTAACTTGTAAGGGGTAGAAAAGTTTCATACTTGACGAGGAAAAGTAACTATGTAACTTCGTCTGTGTAAGTAATGTATCTAGTTACTTCAAAAGATTAAGTCTTGAAGGAAAAAGTTGTCTCGCTAACTGCTGTTTTTCATCAATTTCCTTCATAGCTTTGGCTAGTAAGATATGATTTGTATTGTATCTCTTAAGTTTTCACAAAAAAAGAGAAAGGAGAAAAAGGTCCAAAATCAGTTTGGTAGTTGTTAGTCATTCTTCTCAACTGTGGACTCGCTTTTCATTTTAATTAATCCAGAAATATTCATGGCTGAACAAGAATTAGTTCAAGATATACAATCAACGTATAGAACATACAAAAAATAGAATAGTAGAAAAATCGACCGCTGACAAAAGAATACAGTATAGATTTGTATGCATGTGAACTAAAGTCGAGGCTATCAAGTGATTTTGGCCCCCTTTTTGCTCTTTTTGGAGGAAAAACTCAATTGATCCGTTTGTGCTTCCTATCATTCCTTTCTCTATCTGAGAGAAATGTTGACGTCCAGTGAATAAAAGTAAATATTAAATAAGCTGCAACTAACAAGAAATGAACAAGTTTTAGGTCTCAAAATCCCAGCACTAGTGAGAAGTGTTTAAACTTTTAATTTGTACGTTTCCATCCAGGAAAGAGAAACTTCAATAAATAAAGTCTTTGTAACTAAACTATTATTATAGCTCCTGATTCTTAATTTTGTAAAATCCAAATTAAAATTAAATAGTTTGTACATAAACATTTTACATACAAGAAAAATTGAAAAAGGGATTTTCAAATCTTTTGTAATTGTCCCCATTGTGTCCTATATCCTGAGTGTAGATAGAACATGAGCAATATTATATATGTACATACTAAATTGTTGATTCTGTGAAGACATTTTGTATCTCTTTGTTGAGTACAAACAATGAAGAGAAGAGAAGAGAGAGAGAGAAAGACAATAAGGATAGTTGATTTGTACAATGCATTACATGTATGATATAGTTTTATGTTAACAGAGGTTCTATAAGTGGGGCTCTCTTTCTCTTTAATGCTTTTAGATAGAGTCGTAATCATCTTCATAAATAAAGAAAATATCATAATGGTATTTTTTCTTCATTTTTTGTATGCGATTGTTATTGAACCACATTACATGGGACCATTGAGTCAAGTCTTTTAGCATCTTTCAAAAAAAAATCAAAATCAAAATCGGTTATAATAAGATTACAGATAAACTATCTACATTTGTTGAGAATGATACTGGGATAATAACAGCTCATATGTACTATCAATGTCAGACTAATGTAATTGTAACTCGTATGTAAAAATATAGCATTTAAGATTAAGAGTTACTAAAACCAAATTATTAGTGGATATCTGAATATTGGATCCCAAAATACATACACGTATAGTACCTTCTTGAGAAAGGATGGCGTAGAGTAGAGAATATATGTAGAGTGTCCATAAAAGTTATATACCCCAGGAAAAAGTCCTAAAAAGTTACTTTTTTTATGTGAAAAAACTATCAAAATAATGAAATTTTAAGATGAGGAGTCCCTGTGAGCATTCTGAACGCACTTTAAATAATGGTTTTTGATAGTTAAATTACTTCTTTTAGCTTTATATTTAGATACATACATATATTAACGTATAAACAGTTAAACTGTGTGTGTTTTTAAAACTTTCTATATGATTTTGATTTTGTTTAACTTTTTTCTGCATGAATACAGGCATGAAAAGTCCTTCAAAACTACTCCTTAGTAGGACAGTTCAACAAAAGCATACATTTCTTTTCTTTTTTTAAAAAAATTGAAGAATTTGTGAGAATAAAAGTTTATTTATTTTATCTCAAGAAATTATTAGAATAAGAAAACTTTTATTTATCTACAAATTTAGTTGATTCTTTAATTGACTCTTATTTTTAAAGCAGTAATTCATAATGATTTTTAAAGTGTTACTTAAAAATCAATTTAAACAATGAAATGAGTCCTCCTGTTTGAACCTTCAAATTCATATTGTTTATTTATCTAAAGAGAAGGTTTCTAACCTTTCTTTGACCTGAAGATAGTTTGAACTAAAAACATACAGAATTGAGATGCTTCTCATTTACATATGATGTGTTTAAAATATGAAAGGAGTTTTCTTTTTTATAGAAGATGTGAAATTATTATTTTAACTTATTCGTTTGGATATCATACAATATGTACATTATTATTATTATTATTATAAGAAAAGTGAAGGACACTATGTTAAATCCCACAAGAGACATGGATATACGTCTATAAACTTTATAATGAAGATGAATAAGAACGATGACAAAAAAAAAAAAAAACACCAGCAAAATCATTCTATGTATGTATGAGCATAATATCCTTTTTTTTTGCAGTGTTGTATGTCTCATAATCCCATTCCGAATGAGAATGTCAAAATAAATGTACATATTAGAAAAAAAGTTTTTGAAATTTTTGAATCCCAAAAGAACTGACTCGTCCTTTGATTAATAATCATTGATCATGACGATTGTGCACACACACACATTATGAAAATAAATGATTTGTAAAATAATAATTTTGAGGTTTGATAACTTTCATAGCTGTAGAACCCAGGCCTGAGAGGTCCTCATAAAACAAGAGACATACTATTTGTACATACATAAATATGCTATTGACTTTCCAAAAAGGGAAGAAATGCAAAGATATTATTTGGCTTTTATATTCCTAAGATCCTTTAATTTAATCCATTGGAGCACATCACATTGTCAAAAATAGTCAAAAACAGTCATTCTTCCCCATAAAATGTATATTACTTTTTGTATGATATCTCTTCATTGCAAAGTGTATGATTGATGGAATTTTTAACTGCTATTTTTTGTCAAGACTTATCTATTTAATTGTAAAAAGTGTGTTCTGTACAGGAATTAAGAAAGAATAAGGACAGCTTTACAAAAGCAAATACATAATAGATAAAGAAGCTTGTCAAGTGAGACAAACAAAATTACAGGTTGATGATTATTATTATTAGAAAAGGAAAAATGGTTGATATTTCTATTCATTTCCATATTTAAATTCAATCTTTGTTAAATAACAATTGAAAGGGTCACATCTTCCTCTAAAAGAAATGTTTAAAGATTATTCCTACCTAAATTTGTAGTTTGATTTTGTGAAAAATGCAGAAATATGTAGATAAAATATAAATCTAATATTCTCCCTGTAGTTTAAATGTACTTTGAAGGTGCTTCTCCATAGAACAGTATGTAATACATTTGTGGCGTTTCAATATGATTTTAAATAATCTGAGGGTAAAAAAAAATAAAAGGAAAATAATTTATTTGTTAATTCTAGCTATATTTATTTTCATTAAATAGCTATAAGACGTTTTTGACTTAAAATACGTATGTCATGAAAACAAATTTGGTGAAGTTCCCAAATTTTACTGCTGTAAAATTCTCAATTTTCAAAAAATATGCACACATAATTTGTTTAAAACCTGGGGATCGGACCTGCACATTGAAGCATTAGAAACCCTCTTCAATAATATGAAAAATACAAAAAAGCAAACATAAATATGATCAGGGTTTTTTATTATCATAAAAAAATATAAAAATTGAGACACCTTTTTTTTCTGCAGAGCTTTAGGGAAACTAAGTCAATCTAAAATCTCCATTTATATATAGCCTTTCTACATCCATGGCTATTACAGTACTGTGTGTGAGTGTATTTGTACATATATTTTTATGGAAAAAGTAATAATAATTTATCAAAGCATTACTCTTGAGGAAAAATGCATAATATATGCAAATGGTAGGACATTATTAAGTTGCATTAACACTTTTAAAAAGGATTGGTATGTATGTATTTCCCTCATTCTTCAAAAATATATTCATCCTACATGTATTCATATTTTTATTTATTTTTATTTTTATAAATATTGCACAGATGATATATAAAAAAAAGAAGACATTGTTTTCACTTTAGTAGAGTAAATAACTATACTTGCACATACATAAACTTGATTTTATATGTATATTAATAATTATTAATTAACTCTGTTTCAGTTGATTTCCGAAATTGTCATATTCGAAATTCGTCCAGAGGACAACGGATTTTTTTATTGTTCGGCATCAAATCCGGCTGGGGTTGTACGCGCAAATTTTACTCTTCAAGTCTTAACCAAATCTAATATTGATCCTCAAGGCAAGACAACAAAGGACGTGTCCCTGGATGTTTCATCCATAAACTCTCAAACAGAAGAAAATTCAGAGACAGTTGTTGAAATGTTAAAGGTATGATCTATCTATGCATAAATAAATATGAAATGTCGATGACATTAAAGGTAGATTGTAATCTTAATCATTCGGATACTCTAAAAGGATCCATTTAAATTTGCTCTTTAAATTAACCAGCGCATTTTTTAATAAATTAAGAGTAGGCTGGCTGCACTTTTTAGTATTTTCATAATTTGAAAGCAAAATTCAAAAACGTTTGTTTTGTCACGTGGTGCCATCATGGCCATTGATGGCGTAAAACAGTCCATTTGGGTAAGAGAAAGGGAAAAAAATAACCTTGTTTAACAATCTAAAGTTAAGATTAATCGAAATTCAATATTCCTTGATAAACGCGGGAAGAAATGTGACTTTAAAAGACGCAACTTCCAAGTCATACCCTTTTACATTTTACAAGCCTCATCCAAAAACAAAAATCCTTAACTATTATATAAGTAACATAATGAATTAAATTTTGCAGATATAAGGGCGCATAATCGTCTATATCTACATAGAAAAAATCCTAAGATCGTTTCATATGAAATAAAAACAGTTGAACAAAAAAAGATTTTTGTTTCCACGTATCTTTTTTTTTTATGTTGGCATGTGACATGAAGGCAGGTGCAGTGATACTGGAAGTATGGGAAGCTGTTGCATACTCTTCAATTTTTTTTTTTTTTTTTTTTGAAATTGCATTAAGTTTCCCTTTCAACTGAAACTGCGTTCTTATTTTTTGAAAGTGTCCTTTTTTTCATTGCTGCTTTGTTTCTTCACTTTTAAAAACGTTCCCTGAGTGTAGCTAAATATATAAAAACATTAAAAAATGTTTATGACAATCTAAAGAAACTTTGAAATTTGCTGTCGTATGTAATATTTAAAATTATAGGGGAAAAAAATTATTTTTCAACGTCATCATTTGGCTTTTTGATGAACGATACTCGGCAGATATTTTAATTTCTACAAAGGACTATTTGTCTTTTAAAATTGATTATTAGTACTTATTTATTTTTCTTAAAAGGTTAACATTTATAATTGGAGAAAATATAAACTCATCTCATTATTATTATTATTATTATCTTTTCTCTGATTGCTACTCCCACAAAATAATCCTATTTTCATTATTTTTTATTTAAAACTTGGATATGAGTCTCTTGGGTAATCAGAAGAGTGTTTGATCAGATCTTCTGCATATACATATATAATTGAAAGGAACTCTAAAGTTAAAGGAGGAATCAATCAATGAAATCCATTGAGATTCATTTCTCTTACGTATGTACCCATGTACAGGTATATAATTAGTTAATTATTTTTCCAATTTGATAATGAAGCAAAAAAAAAAAAAGCCTTTCCCTGTCTGCTTTGTTGTATGGATCTCAATAAAAGCGAAATTTTAGTCCCAAATAAGGCCTTAAAACAACTTGAACAACAAAAAATAAAATAAAAAGGATCTTTGAGTTTATTAAATGAACCATATTTTGTTCATAAATAGAATGAAGAAGTAATCAAAATATGGATTACTATAGTTTTGCTTTTGGGGCTACAAACATTACATTGCAGTGGGAAAATGGAACGACAGGACTAGACTAATATCAATTAAAACTCATATTTGATTGAATAAACTCAATATGAGGCCCAGAAAAAACTTTAGATTGGCCCAGCTGTCAATAAGACATATTTTTATGAAATTTTTTTTTTTTTAGAATTGCTTAGAAACTGTAAAATTTCCTACTCAAGAATTACTATTCTCTTTTTAGCCTATCTGAAGACCTTGGCTATAGAATCTGACCCAACATTATTTGTAAATTAATTTATAATTGACCATGAAAAGGCTATTTTCTTACGAAATTACATGTATTTATTTAACAGCTGTGAATTTTTCTACTACTCGTGTCCCTTAGTTATTAATAGGAATGTAAATAATAAGCAAAATGCCGCGTGCGAGATGTTGTGGAGTTGGCTCTTCGAACAGTACTTTTTGTTTTCCAGGGCTGTTATCATTTTTCCTTTATTACTGAGGGGAGAACATTTAAAATAGCAAATACAATGTTAGAAAAGGGCTCAAGTTCTCGTAATAATTGTTAGTTTACGACTTGTAACCTAAAGATATATAATTTTCTGACATTAATTTCATTTAATTTTCTGCCTCTCATCTATGGTATACATAATGTTATTATTTATTATTGATGTCTTCATTTGTATACATATATAATGGAGAATAGCAGCTTGTAGCTCAGTCAAACGTCATGACAACTCAAGTTGCTTCCCTCTCAACATTCATCAAATTGTCAGAGTTACCAAGTTGATGATTTTCTCTTTCTTTTTATTTTACACACCCCATTTGCATATTATTTATATTCCTAGTTATTAATGTTTGATTGATTGAACTCAAATTATCTTTTGTTAAGCTGTGAACAATTCCAAACACTAAAAATGAAGAGGAGTCCCATAGCTTGAAAGGTTTGACTAACTACATACTACCAACTGATTAGTGATCTCTTTTTGGAGGAAAGGTTGAGAGACGCAATAAAGATGATGCAATTATCTCCTTTCAAATCAATTTTGAACCAACTTTAATATATTATAATATTTTCTACTTTCTTTCTATCGGGGGATTCCTAATCGATTACATCATTTTTCAAGTAACGAGAGTAGTTTTAAGTTATGGAAATGTACCATTCATTTTCTTAAGTGAAAGTATTTATTGATCAAACAATCCTTTCTCATTGATGAATAATGAAGATGAATATGTTTTTATGTGTACATACATTTCAACTGCTTTTAGTTGTTCTTTTTAAAAATATAGTCGACATTTTTTACACTTTGTATAAAATTGAGTAGAATTACAAAAGTTTTAAATGGATAGAGGCCATCATCAAAACTTCTCATTAACTTTTATGTAGTTGAGAACAATTCTCAACTTCCCCAAAAAAAAAAAAAAAAGAAAGAAAAAGTATTAAAGAATTATATTTCCTAAAACGACAAAGTCTTGACATTTTGATTTCGTGTCAACAAAAACAACAAAGTTGCAACTTTAATTTTCGTTTTAAAAATAAGATTTTTATTCTTAGTAACAATTTTGTTTGTTATCTTATAGAGAAAAAGAGAGAGAGAGAGAGAGATTTATTCATTTTGGTGAAACTGAAGGAATATAAAAAGAAACGCTTAAAAGACATTACAAATTGTGTGTTGAAGAACTTTCATTTATTTCAGAGGAATTTTACTGGCGTCATTTATTCAATAGTTCACCAAAGGTGATCCCATGCTGAAGGTATATAATACTTCATTTAATGTCCATAGAAATGAGTAACAAAATTCAACTACTATATTGGAGCATGGATTTGTTTTCTATGCTCAATTTAGTCGATTGAGCATTTTAAAAGATGAGAACGTTCCATAATTAATGCCCTGAAGTAAAATTATCTTTTGTTTCTATAAGTAAAGGTAAGGTTGCGTGTCAAAATATATTTGTTCCGGTTTCTTCAATTATTCAAATAATATGTAATGAACGATGGGTCCTTGACACGACGAGCTTTTTGGGATAAAAAAAACACACTGTATTCTCCCTTCAGCTGATTTTCATCATTTGACTCTTTTGATTTTAAGTAGCTAACTCTACGTATTATGAACTCAAAAAGAGTATTATTATTATTTCTGATTTTGATGTGTAAAAAATATATTAAATCAAGGATTGCGCGCCCTTTTTTTGAATTTGGAATATATTACAAGTAGTAACGATTGGTTTGTGATTGGTAAAGTTTATAAATATGTATATAGTATATCTAATTAATAAATTCTGCAAAATATTAACAAGTTGGCAACAAGGAAAATACAGAAGGGTAGCTACCAGTTGTTTTTCCAAATTTTTCCTTTCCCTTTTGTCAGTCGAGGTTGCGAGTGGACAAAAAAGCTCGACGTGCGAGTGTCAGAAACTCTTCTGAGGAGCAAATGGGCATTATAGATCAAATATATGAACTTATAACATAGGTTTTAAGGCTCAATATATATGTGACTACTCATTCAAAATTATTAACACAAATTCGCCACAAGCTATTTACAATCCTGGAAAATCACTCTTTGGGACATCTTTTTATTAGTTACAACAGATTAACTAATAATAACATTCAAGAATCCATGGCCTAACTCCTCATCTTTCATTCTGTGTAATTATTTTTTTCCACCAAAAATTTTCTAATTGACATTATTTGTAAAATCATTATGCAAAATTGAAATGAGGAGGGTTGTCACATTTTCTATTCTTCTTTGCAAAGTTTGGATAAGAATACGCAGTTAGAGTTAAATTATTTACATCATTTTTAGAACGGACTTTGAAGTTAGACTGAGTTAAATTTCAAGTCGAAACACGACTCCCAAAGGTATTAGTCCTTAAAAATAGTAAAAGTGTGAACGTCAATCCCTTGAACTCCTACCCCCTCCTTCCCAATGTTATCAGAGTCTCTTTAGAGTTCATATTTACTTTATAAAGACTTTAAACATAGTATGTAAATGTACTTTAACAAAATGTCTCATCATAATTCAGAAAAGAAATCTATTATCATAATGGAAGGCTGGGATGAATGATTAATGAGAAAAAAAAATACTTTGTTCCCATTTTTTTGTGACATTAAATGAATGTAACAACTTCTGTAGCTGTTACAGACATATTTTTTTTTTTTAATAGCTTCTCAGTTCTTATAAATACCCAACGAATGTTTTCTCTTTACTATAAAACCCTTATAAAAATTATACAACACTTTGCAAACTTGCAAACTATTCTCATCTTTCATAATGATACAAACATTTACTTGCTTGATAATAGCACCCAATAGATACTTTTCCTTCATATGTTGTTGCTTCTCCTGAACGAAGAAAACTTTTTTTTTTTTTTTTGTGGATAGATTGTTGATTACAATTTGTTGATTTAAACAATAAATTTAGATTAGGTAATATCTGTCTTTATCGACTTGATCTAAAGTTACTTCATGTTCAGAAAGAAAAATAAAGGATAAAATAACACTATAAATTTTACAGAGGAAATTAGAAAAAAGGTCCCACTACATAACTCTTTTTTTAAAAAGAACAAGATGTTACGAAAATAACTTTTTTCATAATGACTGTGAAAGAAATGTTCAATAGACCTATTTACAAATAGTGCTGTTGTAAAAAAATTTTCCCTGAAAATTTGGATGAACTTATTGCTGAACAATTTTTATTGAAACTGTTAATTGAATTTATTCATATCATATAATAATGTCTCACCAAACAAAATCATAAATTTCAGTCATTGTCATCTTTGTGAGAACACATAGAGGTTGATAGGAATAAGTAATGGGGTTTTTTTTTTCTCTTCGATGCATATAATCAACTATATTTAGATTCTCATTATACAAAATCACAATTTAATAGTATCTTTGAACAAAATGGGTATGAGAGCCAAATGGAATGGGCTCATCAAAATTAGCTCTTGCCATTTCACGCATGTTGCGTGCATTGAGGAAGACTAAGTAACTTCTTTGACGATCTCTGGAGTTGCTCACACAAGAAATGATGACACCATCATCCTCACAGGATCCAGAGGGATTGGGAACAAAGACAATCTCACTTGGGTGCTCAAACTCATCCTCAGTTTTCCAAACAGTGGTCATTCCGGATTCCACATCAATCTTAGTAATGGAGTTGGAGAAGCTGTTTCTTGGGTTGAGTCCATGCAACCATCCGACAACATAGGTGTAGTTGTATCTACGGAAATTGAAGTAGGGGTTAATCTTTGGGTTCTCCATTCCAGTTTCACGGGTAATGATTCTGGGGCGGATGTTAATCATGTCATTGCTACGGATAGCAGTGGCTTCATTCCATTGTCCAAAGTTCAAGTCGATTCCTTGTTCCATGTAATGAAGAGGCAAGACAAAGCGCATGAGACGTGAGTTAGAGCTCTCTCCATAAAAGTCAGGACAGGTCTTCATCTTTTCCACCCACATGGAGTCCATGATCTCAGGACCATCATAGGTAAGCATGTCCACAATGATGTGCTCACCGGATTCGTAGCAGTTTACAAAATTGAAAAAGAAATAGGAGCGGTCAGTGACGTAGTTGATCTCAATGTTGCGACCTGTTTTCTTGTCTACAATGTAGAAATGATTACGCTCTCCGGACATCCATTCCAAGCAGTCTCTGAAAGATTTTCCTTGAGTCTTGTTATACTTAAGTTTGTTCACATCATAGGCCATGGGCTGTTCACAGAAAATCAAGAAGTTGTCAGTCATACCAAATGAGTGGAAGTATCCAATGTGATGAGGAAATCGGGATGGAATAGTGGAAACAAATTTGGTTTCAGTGGGGAAATTATCTCCTTTGTAATTGACTTCAGGTGATGGTCTCTTGAATTTGATGAAGTGATACTTGTTGCCTGTCACAACAGAGGCTGCCAAATTGTAGTAATCACCGTTGTGATCCTTAAGAGGACATACACTCTTCATATTGAAAAGGTGAGACATATCAATGAGATCTCCAGTCTCAAGGGTGTCAGGATCAACAATGCGTTCAAAGGAGGTTTCATTGGTGGCAAGAACAAGATCACCAAATTGATAGAATGAGGAATTACAATTGTCAGTTGGCTCTTGATCTATCATGAAGTTATCCATGCTAGTGGATCTATGAAATGATCTCATGGAAGTTGATGAGGCTCCTTCACCTCTAAATCTTCTGGGTGTTCTTCCTAATGGACTTTGCGAATGATAAACTGAGACCTGACAATCATTTAATCTATCAATGAATTGGGCTTGATATTCGATTTTGGAAGAGGAATGAGGAGCTGAGCTTCCTTGTTCATGCTCCCGCATGTATTCATCAGATCTGAGATTCTTTTTGGTGAAGGTGATGTATTTTCCCTTTTCCTGGATTTTAAAGGAGCTCATCATTGAAAGTCCGTCCATCCAATGCTTCTTAGAGGAGGAAGCAAAAGAGTCCTTGGTGTTACTGGAGTAAAGATCTCCAGAAGGACCATTGTAAAGAAGTACTCCTTGGACCCAGGCTGGGAGTTGTTGGCCGCTCAAATGACCACGAACATCAGAACAGGATCCAGAGTTGATAAATAGATTATTGTTGAATTCCTTATTCATGATTGAGATTTCGTTTGTTTTTTGAAGTGTTGTTTCTTTAGCTGTGAAGCTATGAATTGATGATTCCTTTCGCTGAGGAAGGGTTATTTATAGTCAAAATATGATTAAATTAAATTATTGAGATCACGCATTTTTTTTATTTTTTAAAGTTGAATATATTTTTATTTTTGTATATTATATTTAAAAATATTCAATTTTAAAACCAACATTTCGAAATTGTGAATCAATCCGTGATAGGGGCTTCTTTAGGAGAGGAAATTGATTTTTTTTCTTTCTTAGAAGTACATTTATTCATTATTGATTAAATTAAACATTTCAAAATTAAAATATAAGCTCTCACATCTTTTTTTTAATTATATTTATCATTATATTTAACTATTTATTTATATATTTAATTATTTCACAAAGCATTTTTGTAATTTAAAAAAATAGGTAGATTCATTATAAACTATTGATTCTAAGTTATATCATGTGAAGTAAAGTAATGTTGTTTGGATTGGGTTTTTTTTCAATCACTATTTAACATTCTTTTATCATTATCTATCAGTCACAAACACCTATGTATACGTATGAAATAATTGACTAATGACTCAATTTAATTCACATAGTACAAAGTGAACTCAAAAATTCATTAACAGGGTCATACTCCATCTTTTATTAATATTTATGCTATAAACTATATGTATTGTTACAGGGGTCTAGGCTTTATTTGATGGGTCAAAACTTTTGAAAGCAGGAATTAATTTTATTTTATTGTCTTAATTCGTCGTGATTACTTCTTCAAATTGGGAATGAATCCTCCTGAGGGGAAAATGAAAAATTGAGTCAAATAAATAAGTTTTTAAAACCATCAAATTATCTTTCGATACACTTTGTATTTAATTGATGTAAATCATTTAATAAATAATAATTAAGTGACGCTTAAATAATTATCATGATATAAAATAAAAGTTGTGTGTGTCTCAAGTCTCGTCTCTTATTCAAGTCTAAGTCTTTTAACTTTGAGCCCTAGTTTATTTGCAAGTCTTTTTACTTACTACAAGTAGGAATTGTAGTTGGAACTACGAGTTTCATGATACTTAAGTGAGGTTCATTCCCTATCTTTGTAACATATTTAGGACATATTTTCTTTCTATAGATAAAATTATTATCTAGTCATTGTTGTTGTTGTTTTTTTAAATTATACCCAGGTATTTACATTAACATTTGCTAAAATACTCTGATGAAAAAACAATTTTTAACAGTTATTTATAAATAATAAAAATAATGCATTTAATTTTCAAATAAACCAGAGGCTGTTTTATATATCATATACAATTTAAAAAACATTTATTTCATTTTATTATAATTGTTTTTTTTTTGTGTAATGTTTTTCAAAAACCCTTAATTTAATTATGTGACATGGAGTAAAATGTATCTTAAATCGTCTACATCAAAAAAAAAAAAAAAAAAAGTTGGTGTTTTATATGCTTTATTATTTACTTACTTAAATATAAACAAGTATATTTATATATAAGGGCCTCTTGAGGCAAATTTAATGCTTTATATATATATATATATTATTAAAAATATGAAAGCCCCAAAAAGTTTGAAAGCAAAAAAAAATCGTTATATCCTTCTACATATTAAATGAATCAAACAACTGGAAAAAAACATACTCATATAAATACATACAAATAAAAAAACTATTGCACCCCTGGGGTGCTCTTTGCAATGATTTATGTCCTCAGTGTAAGGATGTAACCTTTTTTCAACTCACTTTTAAGCATTATTTATTTATTTATTTGTTTATTGGATGTTCCCATGTTAGTATATTGAAGGCATTGGTTGAGCGTATGAAGATGCATAAATACAGATTCGTATTTACTCATTCATTAATCAATAATTAATTATTAGATATTAATTAAATTATTAATTAGGAAAAATGAGTAAGTATTTTCAACAAATATGTCAGTTATGTACGTATCTATGTACATGAATGGTTTTTCCTTTGTATTCAATTAATGAAAACTTTAATTTAATTTCATATATATTTATGCACTTATGTCAAATAGAGGTCTCCACTCCAAGCTCCTAACCTTTCCTTCAAAAAGAATAAGACAAAAGTTCCAGAGTATGTGACACGTTCATTAAATACAGACTTTAAAAAATTTAATTTGAGTTCAACAAATCAACGTTTAGAACACCACGAGTAGTAGAGTGTAGTATGTAGATAAATCCATAGATAACCAAAAAATACATTGTAAACCAGTCTGTTGATGTGCTATAGTCAAGAGACTACTTAATGCAAAAATACCAGGAAATTTGAGTTTAATTTTCTTAGGATTTCGATAGGGGCAGGTGTTTTTATTCTTATGTCGGCACTACTGTTATTGCCGTTTGTGTCTAACTACACGTCAAAATATTCATTAGTGTGATAAATATGCGTTCTGTTGGCAACAGCCAAAATCGAATTTTTCGTTTTTTTAAAATGTCTGAAAAATGATGCCATAAATGCAATTTAGAGAAATATTATTTTAACCCAAAAAGTTACAGTGAATGTTCTAGACTCTGTTCTTTTAAAATTTTGAGAACCTGTGCTTTTTTTCTTGATATACATAACTCATATCTAAACTTCCCAGTTATTGCTCTATAAGATTTTTTTTTCCCCTTTTTGTCAAAGGTTGACTCATAAAAGCCTTTCATTTGATTCTGCATAATTAACATTTCCCTTGAGTTTCCATATATTTGAATATATTTTTGAATGGTTTGCAGGTTGGTTTTATTATAGACCCATATCCTTTGTAGGCACATAATTAAAAGCTGAATGAGTCCACATATACATATATAACATTTGTTATATTGTCTGAATAGATAAAGTAAAAAATAATGAAGAGGTTGGTATGTTTTTGAGAAGTGATTTGAGAAAGGAGTATAAGTTTTAATATATGTGCAAAAGCTCAGGTAAAGTGTACTCCTCCTGTCCTAAGGGAATCATGAATGCTCTTTAGCAGAGCTGATGTTCAATAGTTGGTATGGCAATGCCTTTCCTTCTGGTTACGTTGTTCTGCTTTTTGTAGCATGAAATAAAATATGTACACTAGACCAAAATGCCTCTTATTTTATTGGAAGCGGAGGAAATATTATCGAGTTTATTTTTGCATGAAAATTCATGGCGTACTAATCCGATTAGGAATTTCCTATAATACTAACTATGCTTACAAGCCTGAATATCTAGGCCACTCTGCTACAAATATGTATATATATATATATAATGCGGGAATTGAGGATTCCTATCCTTATAAAATATTCATATTATAAAGTGACTCTACTTCAAAGTATCACACGGACGGTCCTTGTAATAATGAGATGGTACTTTATGGTTGTAATTCCACATTATTGTTCAATAAATTGAATAAGAAAATGGGGCTCCAAGCATAAGATATATTCCAAATGTATGTATACATACACATATTTATGTATTTATTTTAATATTGGGCATATATTCATAGAGTTCCTTGAGGCCACTTCATGATGATCCATTGAGATAATGCTCCAGGGTGACGTTCTTTTTAAAAGAGTTGAGCCTGCTTTTATGTCCATTTAACTCTTACGTATTATACATGCGACCGTTGTACATATATGTTTCATCTCTATAGGAGCAAACGTCTTCTTTTTTTTTCTCCATTAGAAGTTCTTTACAAGTCACTTGTATATGTATGTATGTATCTATCTATTTTTTCACTCTTAGAAAGAGAGTATAAAAGACATAAACTTTTGGACAAGAGGAACGCTTATAAGATCTTGAGGGATGTGATTGAAGATTAAATGTACCACACCATTACATTACATTACAATAAAACTATAATCCCTTTCTATCTCTTCCTTAGGAAATGAGTGTTCTAAGTATGTGCATTAAAATATTAGGTATTCGACAAGGACTTTCTTTTTCTAAAATGACTCTTCTTTCAAGGTCAGATCAGGATCAGTTATTCCTAATTGTACATTTATTTATTTATTATCAAATCTTGCTTCATACAAAATGCTGACAAAATTAATAATAAAAACTGAGTGGACTGAAGGGAATTTGATGTGTCATAAAGTCAGGGAAAGGGGCACTCTTTTTTGGCATGATTTCGTAATAATCGAAAATTAAACCACTTTTAATCATATTGTTGCAAGTTCTTACCTCAAGGATACAGAGAAGACTGAATTCGAATGGATTCAAATCAAGGTAGTGGAGCCAACTGATATTTTTCTTTATTTCCTTAAACTCAACACTCTCTCAATACTTTGCCCATGTCTAATAGAGTTATCATGGTTACATACTAGCCTTAAAACTCCGTGTCACATGCCGCCGTTTTAAGGTATTATGCGGGGGTAGACAATGAGAAGAGTACCAATGTCTTCGAACATTTGTTTTTCCTTCCTCTTCCGAGTAGTATTTCATTAGCCACTAAAATGGCTAGCTAACAAAAGGAAATTCAATAAACTTTCATCGTTGTAGATTTTACATAATATTTGTAGTTTAAAATTACTTCCCACGGCGGCCCTGACTTTCTATAAATTGATTTAGTAGAAAAAATAAATTTAAACAAAATACTTTCTTCGTGAAAAATGGTTTTTTTTTTATGTTCAGGACCGAGCTTCTAGCAGTGCCATAGGTTATTTATTAAACTCAATGTATAATGATGTTATTGTGTCTACTCTTTTGAGCATTTTTTTTTGAAAGGTTCATTCTTTGAGGATTTCGTGCAAGTCCCCAAAAGTTGATTTCATTATGAAATGAAATGTCAATGTAAATATTCTTTATGATATTTTTATTGTAGGTAAAAGCTTTAAATACATATTGAAAACCTACATATATATTTAGTTTTAAATAATAACTCAGTAGATATATTTCAATCTGAGCCTTTTTGTTTGCTGTTTCTGAGTATTCATCATTTAATGATAGTTGAATACTGTACACACACAGCATTACAATAGGTAAGGGATATGAGTGGTAGAAAAATCGAGAGCTGACAAAATGAATTAAAGTGTACAATTTTATGCATGTTGAAAAGGGTATAATACTGTTTTGGTACAGTAGAACCCACGAAGTCCATGCTACTTTGTTTCGGATAGTGCAACAATTCATTCGAACTCGTAATCAAAGCCCATTAGCAGCATGTGACTGAAGCACGAGCTGTATTTTGTTAACAAAGTCCGAAGGATTCTTAAGTTTTGTTTTAGCTCCGAGGCAGGTCTTTTTTTTTTTTTTGGCACTTGCGTAGAAGGTGTTGAGTACTGAGGCGATTGAGCTCATGGGTTCTACTGTAGCTACATTGAATTGACTAAATAAATTTTAAATTCTTAAAAAATCAATGACTCTCCTTCCAAATAATTGAACAAAATAGAATTCGAATCAATAAAAGAGCAAATATGAATGGATCATTAAGTTTAAAAATAATAATTTATGATTATGTACCAATATATGTATGTGTTTTTCCAATGGATGAGAGGCTCAATATACCTTCTTGTCAAAGCAATTAAGTTTGTCCATAAATGTAGATTTGAATCTAAAAAGGGAGTAAAAATAATACATAAATTGTACCCAATGGCCCCATTGTTTCAAATACATATCTAGACTTATTTTTTATATTAATTTTTATTGTTTATCTCCCATTAGGTCGAGTATATATTGGGCTTTGGAGCAGCTGCCGTGGTTGTATTGACAATCATTATCATAATGATTCTCTACTTGGTGCTCCAATGTCGATCACGTCGCTATAAATCTCGTCTTTCGAGAGCCCTTCACTGTGATAGTAATTCAAACTCAAACTCATATATTGAGCGCTCAACAGTGGATTTCATTGTCCCTGGAGAGATGGAGCTCACTTCCGCTGTTCGAAGCGTGTCTTGCTCCTCCGTCCTTTCCAAATGTAACGGAAACAAGGACGGACAAAATAACAATAGTAATAATAATTCCAACAACAACAACAACATGACTGATGATGATGATGATGAAGACAGAGATAAGGATGAGGATGAATATGGAGGACGAAAAAGGAGGACACCACGAGCTGTTCGACATTCGAGTTTATCTGATAGGACACATTATTTGGATGGACCTCCGAGCTATAAACATCCTCCTCCACCAGTATCCAGATCTGAGCCATTGTGCAGATGTTGTGGAGAGCCTCAATGGCGACATCCAACTGCTGCTAATATGGGATTCATCCCTCCCCGGTTTGTTACTCCCTATCAAGAAGCACAACATATCCGAGATTGCCCTCGAAATCAAATGCATATGCAACATTCTCGAGGAGAGTGGAACTGCGGGAACTATCCGCCCCCCTCTCAAAACTACTTTGATAGTAGCAATCATACCATGTACAATACGCCAAATGGAGACGTGATGAATCGTGAGAGTCCAGTGCAGAACATGCGCTACCGGTCAAACTCCTTGCGGAATCCCAAAAAGTATAATAATCCCTACATTTCTAGGCCCTATGTGTACCCTGGTATGCACAATAGTAACAATAATCTTCATTATGTGACCATGAGTCGAGGGATGCCAGGATATCCCAGGACTGATCTCATTCGCTATGCGACCTCCCAACCTCATCTAAATGGTAATTACCCTCAACCAAGATCCATCAATTCCATGCATCCGAATCACCAAAATATTTTGACTCCCATGAGCCTGGAGACCTCAATAACTCTTCCACGTTCATCTCCGAACACAACCATTTCCACACCCAGGTATCCTTATTTACCTCGTCAACCCCCACGCTATAATATGAATAATAGCTACGCTAATCAACACAAACCAAATCTTCCTCATCACCATCAGTCCAATCATATGGAGAACGGGGACATTTCCCGACTCCCTAACATGGTCTATGATCGGAATGAACAAAAGAAGCAAGAGGACTACCTTTTTCCAGACCTTCCCCCTCCTCCAGATGCTTCCCTACCAATCATTAAAAATGGATCACGCTCTTCCAGTTTAGATGATCTCAGCAGTGACTCTCGAGGCCATGATAACTCTCAAAGACCTTTTTATACTCTCCCCAATCATCCTGGATTCTCAGTTAATAATAATAATAATAACTCAGCGTCACGACGAAGAAGTAGCTACAAGAATCGAAATTCGAGTAGCATGAATAATAGTAGCCCAAATAACAATAATAATAATAATAATATGTCTGAGTCTGTTGTTAGAATTGACCTGAGTGGTGCAGATAAAACAATTCGACGCCCTGGATCAGCACCTGATCTAGTATTGCCGACCATGGCAGCTAGTCCGGTTAGATCTGTTCTCCGATCGAATCGACAGGGTACTCTCGAATGTTCTGCGTCTATTGATCGACGGAGCATCATTATCAATCCCTCAACCAAGGGAACAAATAAAAAAGTAATGTTCACGGGTGTAAGCGATGAGGGTGAGGAAAATAGTAATAGCAGTGCGCAAGACATCATACCAGTAGAAGAAGATCCAGTCTGGGTCCTTCGGACCGACAAAACCGAGGAGCATCCTCTTAGCAAAACAGACTCAAGATTACTAAGCAACAATTTGGACAACGACGTCCCTATTACAGGGATCATCATAGCCCAGCCCAATAAATACGTTGTAGCTGGATACCCTGCCTCTGTGATGCCGCCAAAGATCATACCCAATCCACTCAACTCACTATCCGTCAATTCTATGTCCATTCAGCAAATGTCCTTACACCCTCATCACAGCAGTAGTGAAAGCAGTTCTGGAACTGTGTCAAATATACCACGTCCAAACATTGGAAGAGGTAGTCTAACCCTGGGCTCAAGTGCTGGATCCTCTTCTTCAGTCACATCTGTTGCAACCCCTCCCATGATGAATCCTCAACAACAACCCCTCTTACAGCATCAACAGCACCAGCAGCAAATGCAAGGACTCAGACCCGGGAATCCTGCACTTCAGAGACCAATACAACCCCATTTTCATGAGAGTCCAGATGAGGGATATCATGAAGAGGATGGGGGGAGTGAGACATTGTGACATAGGTCTTTGTCTCATCATTGACATTAATCCATGTGGTTCAAGAAAGGAAGGAAGGAAGGACTGTAAACAGCCATTAAAATGCATATAAAAATATATGTATACTATATTGTAATATGTTTATCTACAGACAAATTGTAAAGCATTTATAAAATTCCATCATCATTTGACGATATTTTTTTTCATATGTTTTATTTTATAAGCTACAAATATATATTACATATATATATATATATATATATATATATATATATGTAATATATATATATGTACACGAATTTTTAATAACTTTATGCTAGATTTACCTGCATAATTACAAATAATAACTAATTAATTTTTAACTTTAAAAAAAAAAAATAATAATATTTATGTGTGTTTATGAGGAATATATTAAAAATATATATATGATTATTTTCAGAAAAACATATGATTTGATAATAATAAAATAATACATATTTGCAAGAAAATTCAAACATCATTTCAATTATTTAAAAATCCATCAATCAATTTTGACTATCCTTACTTAATATATAAATAATTATATCCTTTTTAAAGGAGTATGAAGTATTTGAATTAAATTGAAAGAAATTCCAATGCTTTTACTTTTCTTTTTCTTTTTTAATTTGTATTTGAAAATGAAGAAATTGAAGGGTCCCACATTTTTTGATGAGAAAAACTACGTTCTCTCATAGAGGGAGCAAGGAGCACTTGAGGAATAAAATCAAAAGAGAAATTAGAGAGAAAAAAACATCCCTCGGATGGAGAAGGAAAACATATTTACCCATCAATTTTAGATAATATGCCACAAAGATTTGAAAGAATTCGAATCAAAGACGGAAAAAGACATTTATTTTGTGCATTTTTCCTCCAGAGTTTTAATAATTAATGTCCAAACTATTGATGGGAGTAGGTCACTTGTTTCATCTATGTATTCCTATTTCTTATAATATGACCGAAATATCATTCAATCTGAGATTTGCTCCCCTGCGTGGAAGAAAATCCCTCATACAAATTAGGAATTAAAGGAGTTGGAGGAGGAATTAAAGTCCTTCTTTTTTCTTTCATAATATTTAAAGCCCTAAATTCCCTGTTAAAATCTGTTTCGGAAATTAATATATTTTGTTTAATGGACATGACTCCATCATAGAGTCCCCTAAGGTTTTAAAATATACAATTTGTGACGTAATGTGAGAGAAAACACTTTATAGTCTCTTTCTCCAATCTGAATGTACATACACAATATGTAAATGAACAAAGCAATTTGCTCAATTATTCACATTATATATACATATATATATACACATGTATGTATGAATGTATTTTGAAGAATAGAATTGTTTCATTCAAGCTCTTTGAATTTACTTGTACATAAATGAACAACGCTCTTATTTAAAAGTAAAGAAGAATTTATTGAAGAGAAAAAGATTCAAGGAAGAAAATGCTTTAGCCAATGAAATGAATATATTAATAAATACATTACTTTACTTAAACCATAATTTATGAGCTTACTCCCCCCCCCCCCACTACGTTACGTATATATATTTTTTTCAGACGCTATTTCTTTTAATAGAAAAAACACTCTCCCTAATATTTTTTTTATATATGTATTTATTGAAAGAATTCCTCTCTATATGTTCATGAAACTCCAATTAAAACCTCTAATAAATTAAATGAAAATATACTTTGTAGCTCCAAGTAAATGACATTTGCTAAAGGCTTTCAGTACTCTCTAGGATCATATGTATCTATCAACGTGTTTTAAAAGTTAAAAGTAGGAACTAAGTAATACGCATACATAAAGACAGGCAACCTTTTGTAGAATCATTTCAATTAGGAATGGGACCTGTGAGATCCTGGGGTTATAGTGCACGTTTTGCATTTTGGAATAAACAAACCTGTGGACAATGTGTTCTCTCTACTTCGAGATAGGTAACATGGACATATAAAGGGAAAATTTTCAAAACCGTATCAAATAGCAAAATAAAGGCTCATTTATTCAACAATTTGAGTATTTACGGCTCTAGTCATGATTCATTTTTTTTTTTTTTGTTAGTTGTCAGTACTTTCATTTTTTCCTTAGATTATCACTCCTATCTCTTGTATCTCTATGATTCATCCTTCAGCTGTTTTAATCAAATGACTCATTCGGATTTAACGTATGATGAATTCATAACTACTTTACCATAGCTAAGTTTTTCTATAGCTTTTTCTTTCTCTAGCTAGCGACAGTGGTTCGTATACAAAATTCCTAGAACTTGACAGAATAAGCCTTTTAGAATATTATCAAAAACGCTATGTATTCTCTCTTCAGCTTTTTTTTCATCAGTAGACTCTTTAGATTTAAAGAAGCTGACTCTACGTGTTATGAGCTCAAAAAGGGGGTTATTATTATTATTTATGATTTTGATATGTAAAAAATATATTAAATCAAGGATTGTGCACCCGTTTTTTTTAATATTATGCAAGTACTAACTATTGATTTCTGTATTGGTTGAATTTATCAATCTGTAGTATATCTAAATAATAACTCTGTCCCAAATTAAAAAGTTGGAAACAGGAAAAACTTGCATATTCTACACCATCTTCCGTGTGTGAATATTTTGTTAGTTTGTTCATGCCCTATTTGGTTACGTGTCACAGTTTGGATCTGGTACTTAGTATACTGTAACGCCTATTAGACAGTGAAAACAAACAAATATGTCAATGTATTGAGGGCCCATCAATTTATTATACCTTTCTTAAGGAAAGACATAGAAAAATAAAATCAATTAACTTATTTATATATTTGACTTTGGGATGTCCAAATTCAACCTATTGTGATTGATTGAATTTATTTAGATTAGTAATTTATTTCGTAGTTCTTTCACCAATGCATTTGAATGCAATTTGTCAAATGTTGAAACTGTCCAATGATTGTAACGGCCGTTGGAGATGTTGGCAGTCTGTAGAATAAAAGTTTTAGTTAAAAATGGACTAAAAAACATTTCTTCATGAACAAATAATAAAAAGACTTTTGATAAAGTTGAATTATAGCTTTCGACATGTTGGATACAGCCGCTGCCACCAATGTTGGATACAGCCGCTGCCACCAATGTTGGATACGGATACGACAGTAAGTGAGAGGAGTGTTGGTTTATATCTAACTTTATTATTCTCCCTCTTGGGCTTTATATAGTTACAATACATAGTTAGAAATGATTACGAGCACTTTTACATTTTAGAAATACAGGTTAGAAAGTGTAGCCAACATCCCTTCCCCCTTTTCGGAAACGAACTAGTTCGTGTTACCACGGGGTGGTTGAAGATAAAGTGAGAAGATCAACAATAATATAAATACAAAATAATAAATAATAGATAATATTTTTTTCTCTACTTCTTCTATCTTCAACTGAGTCGCTGTAATTTTCCTTTTTCTTTGGTTTTTTTTTTAGCTATAATAAAAGATCAATGGTTAGATTATAACATAAATATAAACCGTTTTTCCGTTTTTCAATTTTTTTTTTTTCTTTAATTTTCTTCTAATTTCTCTACTTAACAATTTTCGGCTTATTTCTTCCATTTCTTTAACGTCCTTCCATTTTATATGGGCATTTCACTTCTTCCATTTCTTTAACGTCCTTCCATTTTATATGGGCATTTCACTTCTTCCATTTCTTTAACGTCCTTCCATTTTATATGGGCATTTCACTTCTTCCATTTCTTTAAGGTCCTTCCATTTTATATGGGCATTTCACTTCTTCCATTTCTTTAACGTCCTTCCATTTTATATGGGCATTTACTCCTTCAGTTTCTTTAACGTCCTTCCATTTTATATGGGCATTTCACTCCTTCAGTTTCTTTAACGTCCTTCCATTTTATATGGGCATTTCACTCCTTCCATTTCTTTAAGGTCCTTCCATTTTATATGGGCATTTCACTCCTTCCATTTTATATGGGCATTTCACTCCTTCCATTTCTTTAACGTCCTTCCATTTTATATGGGCATTTCATTCCTTCCATTTTATATGGGCATTTCACTTCTTTCATTTCTTTAACGTCCTTCCATTTTATATGGGCATTTCACTTCTTCCATTTCTTTAACGTCCTTCCATTTTATATGGGCATTTCACTCCTTCCATTTCTTTAAGGTCCTTCCATTTTATATGGGTATTTCACTCCTTCCATTTTATATGGGCATTTCACTCCTTCCATTTCTTTAACGTCCTTCCATTTTATATGGGCATTTCACTTCTTCCATTTCTTTAAGGTCCTTCCATTTTATATGGGCATTTCACTTCTTCCATTTCTTTAAGGTCCTTCCATTTTATATGGGCATTTCACTCCTTCCATTTCTTTAAGGTCCTTCCATTTTATATGGGTATTTCACTCCCTCCATTTCTTTCACGTCTTCCATTTTGTATGGGTATTTCACTCCCTCCATTTCTTTAACGTCCTTCCATTTTATATGGGCATTTCATTCCTTCCGTTTCTTTAACGTCCTTCCATTTTATATGGGCATTTCACTACTACTATTATTATTATTATTATTATTTTTTTTCCACTAATTACACTTATATATTTATTCTTTTACGATATGTTTCTACTGCCGTATCCGTTCCAATGATTTCCTCTTTTTCGGGTTGTACATTTCCATTCGTTTTTCTTTTGAGTATATTCTATTTTTTTTCTAGACTGTCACCATTCCCTCGTCAGGGATCTGCAGCAGAAAGAATATGTAGACTCATATTGGTAGTTAATATTTCTTAGAGGTTGTTTCGGGTTCCATACCGCTGCCACCAATGTTGGTTGGCAATGTTCCTCAGAGGTTGTTTTCGGGCTCCATCCCGCTGCCACCAATGTTGGATACAGCCGCTGCCACCAATGTTGGATACAGCCGCTGCCACCAATGTTGGATACGGATACGACAGTAAGTGAGAGGAGTGTTGGTTTATATCTAACTTTATTATTCTCCCTCTTGGGCTTTATATAGTTACAATACATAGTTAGAAATGATTACGAGCACTTTTACATTTTAGAAATACAGGTTAGAAAGTGTAGCCAACACGACATATTCTAGAATATTCTGACATAATACAATTTTGTTAAATGATGAAAATGCTGTATTTGACATAAATAGTTTCCAAGAATCACTCAAAGGTATTAAATTAACTGGGTATTTTCAAGTTTATCATAAATATTTGGTTTAATTAACACCTTTAGAAGAAGAAAATCCAGTAGCCAATCCCAAACTGCAACATCTGTTGCAACTGATCCCTTTGTATTGAACGCTAAAATGTCACAAATTTCTTTGAATTTAGTTAAATTATGTGATCTAACAGCATAAAAAATCACAGATTCAAATTATTTAACAAGTTACAGACAAAACAACAATAAAAAACAAAATAGTATACAAAAACCTAGCTCTTCCAAAAAAAGGTACTTCCTTCCACCACCTTACAGAACACTCTTTCCCTTCTTTTCTTCTCCTTTTTTTTCTACATACATGCACATTGCAATTTTCAGTGTGCCTCGCAACCTTTCTTTGGGAAATGAACCACGAATAATGCCCCAAAATCGTTTGACAACTAGCAGATTTTTCCTCTCTTTGAACTTTTTCTTCATTTAATGGCACATAGACATTACTGTATAGAGTATAATGAATAATAACAGGAATGAGAAGTATGTAGACAATCAACAGTTGATAGGTAGGAATGTAAATAAAATGCAAATGGGGTGTGTACAATAAAAAGAAAGAGAAAATCAACCTGGCCACTATGACAATTTGATGAATGCTGAGAGGGGAGCAGCTTGAGCTGTCATGACGTTTTACTCAGCTACAAGCTGCTATTCTCCTTTATATACATATACAAATGAAGGCATCAATAATCAATAATAACATTATGTATGTATACCATAGATGAGAGACAGAAAATTAACTGAAATTAATGTCAGGAAATTATATCTTTTTAACTAATAATAATTATACGAGGACTTGAGCCCTTTTTGTTTACATTTTATTTGCTTTATTAACCTTAATGCATCATGTATTCCTTCATGCTAGATCTTTACTTGTATCAGGTAGATGTTCTCCCCTCAGTAGTAATAAAGGAAAAATGATAACAGCCCTGGAAAACAAAAAGACCTGTTCGAAGAGCCAACTCCACAAAATCTCGCACGCGGCATTTTGCATATTATTTACATTCCTACTGATAGGAATATACATGGAATTCCTTGAGGTTTGAGTACAGCAAAATTATACATACAAAAATGAAAGACTACGTTCAAAGAAGAGGTAGATGAAGAGGCTGTGATATGTATATTACACAATAGAAATAGCAACAGTACAGAGAGAAGATTTTCCTTAAAAAATGTCCACCTTGTTGATAAATGAGAATAAAGGAGGAAATATGAACAAAGGATAAATTTGACATACATATTTTCATTTATATTAAATAGGTAATGATGTTCCAATATGGATCTTTGTAGGTAGGTACGTACAAAAGTTTATATACTTTGTATTAAATAAAAAGAGAAAAAGGTGCATACTTTACTTTACGGAGTCACTTTTATTGAAAGAAGTAAGGAGGGTATCCATTAAGAAATTATAAGAAATAACTTTCCTTCTTTCTATTTTTCTTAATTAAACCAAGTTTCTTTTATCTTACTCATTATGATTTTGATTAAAAATAATAACATCTGAGCATTGCCTTACTTTTAAAAGGTATTACATATTTAGATAGTTTGATGCATAAAAGTTTCATTAACTGAGTATATACATACATAATTAAAACTAACTATATGTAGTATACCTTTGTAATTTTTAATAACAATCCATATGCATCCTATCAATAAACTTTGTTATTTATTTGAATTATCTTACACCAAATGATCAAGTATATTTTTTAGAATAAATATACCATATGGTAATGGTGGGTTATGAGATTATTATATCTATGTTTGTAATTAAACGTATTAATTATATATATGTCATATTCTGAATGAAGTTTCAAACATCAATGAATGAATGGAATTGAACAATAATAATTGTTTCCAAGGTAAATGATATTTTGACTATTGTTATTTATGTAAGTGTGGCCCATAGAGAAAGAAAAACGTCAAAGGAGTTTCCATTGACATTTGAGCATAAATAAGCGACAGTAAATACAAAATATTATGTCTGTATAAGGGACAAATGATAGAATTGTGGGTCCTCATTTAGTTCCGTGTCAATCAGTCAGGATTTTGTTGAATTTTTTTTAGTTTAAAACTCTTTTAGAGGTAAAAGTCACAATTTGTTGACCTGAAAGTCTTAAACCATTTCCAAACAACCAATAGGCCAGACTATTAGGAGTATTACTACATATAGAAATAACTAAATACTATGTACTATTTAAAGACAAAAATAGACTAAAGAAGCAATAATTGAAATTTTTACTTGTCAAAACCATTTCATCATTCTGCCAATAAATAAACCTAATTGACAATATCAATTTTGCATTATATACCAATGTATAAGATACTGTATGTAATTTAATAGCAAATGTTTGTTTCTTTTTACCCTTCACTCTAATTTTTCACATTAAATTCTTTTCATTCAAAACAATCAATTACTCCGTGTCTTTCTTTATATATGTATTATATTTATTCAGTCTTGTTTCGTTATTTTTATAGATATGTGGGCACAAGCTTTTCTCTCAACATTTTGTCCACTAGAGGTGCTGGGAGCACTCGAAATGAATCTAATATAACTAACTACACAACTTTCATAAATAAAAAAAAAGTGAATTCTGCGAATGGAAGAAGAAATTGTATATGTCACGAGGAAATATAATAAAGTTAAATAAATTGTTAGCCAAGTATGAAAACAGCCGATTTGTGTCACTTTTTATCTATGGCTATCTATAAATTATATATGTTTTAATTCATAAAATATGAAATAAATTACTTAAGCTTCACAGTATTTATTATCTAATATCTTATCTTGTAATTTTACGGGTTCCCAAACTTGATAAATTGGTTTCCTATGATTTTGCTAAGGAACAATTTTCAAGGAAATGAGAAACTCTAATAAGTCATTAAGTCAAGCACGTGCATAATTAGCCTTCAAATTATGCAATCAATTTAGATTTCACAACAACGACAAAAAAAAAGCTCAAAAGGGACTTATTCTTATTAGTAACTTTTATATTTTGACACACATTTTTGCCAAAAAGGATGACGGGCAACTTTTATGAATGATTTTCTTTATTTATGTTGAAAAGGATTACTACCTCAAATCAATGAAACAAGGAGTCCATAAAGATCAGGACGTATGAACAGCGCTCGTCCATTTGATTAATATCAGAAGGAGATTTGCATTGCATCTCGCAACCTTTCCTTCAACCAGATAAAGAAAAAAAATCTCGTGATAGTCAGTCAATAGGACATGAGCAAAATAAGAAACCATTCATCATAGCAGCTGCAAGATGGAGCAGAGATATTTAACAATCTCTCATATTCCATCTCTCAACCTTTCCTCCAAAAAGAGAAAGAAAAAAGGCCCAAAATGAGTTCCTCATTCTTTCCGACTGTTTGACTATTTCTATTTAATAATAGACGACTGTTGATATCATTTAATTAAGTTCAACAAATCAACGTTTAGGAACCTATTAATATTATTACTATTATCGTTATTAAGGAACAAGAGCAGAGATATCAAAAAACACTAACACCATTTGTTGATGTTGCAGGGACACCATTGTATGTACGAATATGTTTTAACATTAAGATCTCTCTTCGTCTCTATAGAACTTTATATTTTTTTCTTCTTTTTTTCTCTCAAACTTAGAGAACTTGATATTTATGGAACAAATTCTGAAAATTAGTATATTTAAGTGGTTTTTGAATGTGTTTTTCCTTTCTTCTTTTTTCCGATAAATAGTTTTCCTTTCATTTACAACAAATAATTTATTTTTAGCCTCAAAAATGAAAAAGATATTCAGCTCTAAAAAGATTAATCATTTCTTCTTAATTTTTCAGAGTTTTCTCAAACATAAAAAGAGGTAGAGAAATGTTCATTACTTGTTATAAAATTTCAAGATATTTTTTTACAATATCTTTGAGTACTCTTTTAAAGGAACTTGCTTTGTTATCTTAAAAATTTTAATTTTAATTGACGTTATCAGATGAAAACCACGATTTAATAAAAATGATCTTGTGGTCATAAGAGTAAACTTATTAAGCTAATTTTTTTTGTCCATATTTTTGTTCATAAAAGGGATCATGAACACAGCTTTACGACTCGTGATTAAAAAAAATTGAAGTTTTGTTGACTAGTATAAACCATTTAAACTCAGCCTTTCCTGTGTCGTTGAGGCGAGTACTTGCTACAATAATAAGTGGTCGGACTCTTGACTTTTAAGAAATAATGCTAAAGAAAGTGTGTCCCTTCTCCTCGATTTCTAACAATTCGAATTCCCTCAGTTTTTATCAGTTATTGAGTATTATCTAATATTTTCAAATGAGCAGATATTGATTGGGGCCACACATCCCTAAATTAATACATTTTTATAAATTAACGACTTCCCCAACACGACGAGCTTTTTGGGATAAACAAAAACACACTGTATTCTCCCTTCAGCTGATTTTCATCATTTGACTCTTTTGATTTAAAACAGCTAACTCTACTTGTTATGAACTCAAAAAGGGTATTATTATTATTTATGATTTTGATGTAAGAAAAATATATTAAATCAAGGATTGTGCGCCCTTTTTTTGAATTTTGAACATATTACAAGTATTAACAATTTGTTTGTGATTGATAGAATTAATAAATATATAGTATATCTGAATAATAAATTCTGTCAAATATTAATAAGTTGTCAACAAGGAAAATGCAGAAGGTTAGCTACCATATGTTTTTCCAAATTTTTCCTTTCCCTTTTGTCAGTCGAGGTTGCGAGTGGACAAAAAAGCTCGACATGCAATAACTCGACTATTGTGTACTTTGTACATATTTAAATATATTAGTGATGACTCAAATATCTAAAAATGTGGGTGTGCAAATATGGACCCGAGTATTTGAATTTGATATTCCCAGATGCGAGTATGAATGTAAACATCAAAATTTAAAAATAATTTACGAATATTTTTATAATATATGTATTCTAAATGTGATATGTATATTGATAAATAATGCTTAATAATAAATATATTTTTAAAAAGTTATAATTAACAAATAAGGTTCTTCTAATATTATATATATAAATTTCAATGCTATAAGTTCTAATTGATATTTTTAAAGATTGCAAATAAAATTGGTGTTTTGAGGGTGGGTGGGGAGTTGCTTCCTGGGTTTTTGTTCCTAGAACTGTACAGCAGTCCATGCATTCATTAAAAAAACAAAACAATATAATGTATGTAAATTACTTAGAGAGAGCAAGAACTTTGCGGATGTATAAATATTTAATACTCATGTTAATGAGAGAAAGAGAGAGAGAGAGAGAGAAAGATTCAGTGAAGTAGAAATTCTGTTTTTTTAAAAAACGGCAAAGTTCTACGTACTTAAATATCTACAAAAAAAAAACTTCATACAAAAATGAGATTTCTCAACTTCTTGAGTATCAAAGTTTCTGTATTTAAGTAAAGTTGGAGCCTGCGTCATTTATGTATGTACAGAAGGAGAGACTATGGAGAGTAGCAACAGTTTTTGCTTTTGACTCAATAATTACTAGAAGTTGGTTTGACTTAAGCATGTCAAAATTCAACACAACATACCTACATCTTGTAGGAGAGGCGTCGCATCGTGAAGCTTCATCATGCGTCATCATCAAACATACATATGTATGTGGGTAAAAAATATAAATACTTACGTCCAATTGACTCCTTGATCTACGCGCATAACTTCTTTCCTTCTTCATACACTTAATATGTATGACTAGGAATGTAAATAATATGCAAATGGGGCGTGTAAAATAAAAAGAAAGAGAAAATCAACCTGGCAACCCTGACAATTTAATGAATGTCGAGGGGGAAGCAGCTTGAGCTGTCATGACGTTTTACTGAGCTACAAGCTAATATTATCCATTATATATACAACAATAAATAATAATATAGATGAGAGGAAGAAAATTAACTGAAATTAATGTCAGGAAATTATATATTTTTAACTAATAATAATTATACGAGGACTTTCAGAGCCCTTTTTGTTTACATTTTATTTGATTTATTAACCTTAATGCATGTATTCCTTCATGCGACATCTTTACTATCAGGTAGATGTTCTCCCCTCAGTAATAAAGGAAAAATGATAACAGCATTGGAAAACAAAAAACCTGTTTGAAGAGCCAACTCCACTTTTTTATCACACGCCCGAATTGCATATGATTTACATTCCTATGTATGACCTTCTCTGTTTATTTTTTGAATTAAAGGGTGTAGTTGATGTACAAATATTACACATTTGATAATTTTTCTAAAGATCAACTTTATGTTCAGATATCATGAAGCTTGTACAATGCTTTCAACTCCTTTCTAAACGGAACTTAAATTGAGAAATGCTTTTTCTAGCAGAAAAGTATGAGGCGACGTCAAAGTTGTGACTTGGTTTAAAATCTGTATTTTGAAATAATAGAAAAGCTCAAGAGAATTTTCATAGCTTGCTTGAATTGTAAAGCCCTTATGACACTCGCAGAAGTTGTTTCTCTTTATAAAGTTTCGCAACGTGACGCTACATCTTGCGTTATAAGGTCAACCTTCTCATCTTTACCCTCTATCAAAAGTGACGCCAGCTTCTTTGATCATTGATGGCAGTGACGTACATACTTCCCACATTCTCTTCCCACTTGGATTAATGTGTTTTTAGTCATTTACATTTTGTATTGGGAGCCACTTGTTCCCACCATCTCTTATTTCCGTACATCAATTTCTCTGACTCTACATTCTGAACACGTTTCTTGTTGTTTTATTTTCACGTCTTCTGTGTTTAGAATAACGTATTCTTATAAAAAATAATTAATTGACATATTATAAATAAGTTAATAATATTTATATTGTATAAGTACACATACTAAATATTTTTTTGCAAAAATAATGCCACCATACGACACGTTACTAGGTATGTACAATAAATTAACGTGTTACTACCCAGCACTGGTTGCAACAGTTTAGACTCAAGGATATTTCTTGAGGAATCAACAACAAAACTGTGTATGATGTTAAACTATAACTTTCAATATTTGTATATTGTTTTCAATAACACATTATGAGATACAAATGAGATTTAGATTTATAATCTTGATCAATTACTTGAAGGCTGTAGTTGCCCTCTTCCTTACAACTACACTTCAGCTGATGAAGCTTAAATGAATCAATAATGAAGATTATTGATTCATAACGATAAGGGAACAAGTTGCCTCCTCTCACTTCAGAGAGTATTCTTTTCATCAAACTTTTTTTGAGCAACTTTTTTACACATAATAAGAATTGATAGTTAAGATCCTTAAGTTAGTAATTAGATATCACCAAACCTTCCATACACGATTTCTTATTTGGGTGAAGAAAGTTTTGATGTTGTTGATAATGGATCAGATATTTCTAAAACATTGGATCAAAACTTGAACCCCAAGTCCCAAATTCTGAACCAACATCAGCAGACTTGAATTCATGGATATTTGATTATACTTTATATAATCTCATTATTTTGTCTTCAGGGAACACGTTCCTATTTGTAGTCTCCATTCTCAATTTATCAATAAAAAATGTATTTCCTATCCTGATTGTGTAATATTGCATATTTGTGCGAATCGGAAAGGATCACAATTGTCTCTAAAATCATTGGAAGGAAGAAAAAAAAGAAAGATAAGTACCTATTTGAATGGCTGGATTATATGTAGTTAAAAATCATTGTTCTTATCTAACAATTTGTTATTTTATAACTATTGGATGATTTAACTTTTGCCAATGAACAATATTGTTTCATCCTCACAATACTTGATTAAATGTGTGGAGTACAAGTTATTTTTAACAGAGCAACCCAATAATCCCCTCCACATGGAGTTTCTTTCAAATATCCGCAACAATTGATGCTCTCAACTGGAATGTTTATTAATTCCATTGTTCTAATGTTTTTCGGTCCTATTAGAACATTGCCTATCCATTCAAGGCAATAATTTCCTGTTTTCTTTAATTAAAACGGAACAAGGGTTTATTCTTATATACCTTGGCTGCTTATACCTCAAGGAAAATGGGGGGGCTACCAGAAGGATGACGTCATGTGATAAAGACAATTGTACAAATAAAAATAGCTGTAAAAAAGAATAGTTTATTTGTAGGAATGTAAATAATATGCAAATGGGGTGTGTAAAATAAAAAAAAAGAGAAAAACAACCTGGCCACTCTGACAATTTAATGAATGTTGAGAGGGAAGCAGCTTCAGCTGTCATGATGACGTTTTACTGAGCTACAAGCTGCTATTCCCCTTTATCTACATATACAAATGAAGACATCAATAATAAATAATAGCATTATGTATACCATAGATGAGAGGCAGAAAATTAACAGAAATTAATGACAGGAAATTATATATCTTTAGCTTACAAGTCGTAAACTAACAATTATTACGAGAACATGAGCCCTTTTCTAACATTGTATTTGCTATTGTAGATGTTCTACCCTCAGTAATAAAGGAAAAATGATAACAGCTTTAGAAAACAAAAAGACCTGTTAAAAGTGTCAACTCCACAAAATCTCGCACGCGGCATTTTGCATATTATTTACATTCCTATTTATTTGTTAGAAGGAGCTGTCTAGTCAAACTTTCAGAGTCTCAAGATGGCACAGAGATACTAAGAATATGTAAGGAAAGAAATCAGTAAATAACGTTTTCAACCTTTTTTTTTCTTCTCATACGTTGCTCGGATACCACCATTGTGATGTGAAAAAAGTGTAATCTATTATGATACAAACAATGGGTTGCAAAAAAAAAAAAAAAAAAAAGACAACAACGTAGAAACAAAAAGTTTTATTCAATATGTTTTGTCGTATTTATGATTATAATAAAAAAAAACATAAATATTTGGGATATATATATATATTGCAAGGAAGACAGGGAACACTTTCCAACACTTTTTGCTTTTGACTCAACTGCTACTGAGAGCAGGTTTTTGTTCAATGCACTAAATTTCAATTCAACATAGTAACATGATTGTTATTTATTGGGTCTATTAATAAATGATACCAGTTAAAAGTTGTTGTTGAATTTTCTTCAGAAATTGGATTTGAATACAATTTATCAAATGTTGCAAGAGTTGAAAAATTATATTGGAGTTAGGGATTTTAAAAAAATTAGACTAAAGAATATTTTTGGAGGAATAAATAAATAAACTTTTGAAGGTTTTTCTATTTTTAATTATTAAGTTTCAATTGCACATTAAGATATATTGTAAGATTTTGACTATAGCTATCCCTGATCAGTGATAAACACTCTCATACTAACCCTATTTAAGGCCCTCTAGGTATAAAATAATCTAGAATAGTAAACAATTGCCAACCTTTTTGTAGCGACCTTTCTCAAATATCTCCTCAATGGCTGAAGCTTTGAATTTTGATAAATTACATCATTTGATATAAGAAAAAACAGAAATAAACGTCCTCAAAAACAACACTCCCATCCCACAAAATCATCCAATCTCTCAAAGAAAAGGAAAAGCAAATGTATGATTATTCCTGGTAATATTTGTCATTAGATTGTACAATTGCGGTGTGAATTTCGTGACGATAGCCTCTTAAAAGTTAAACTAATATTCTGATAATGATATTATAAATAATATTTATGCTCATTGCTTAAGAGCTTACATATTGTAATTGTGAAGCAAATATTTGATCATCACGTCTGTGCATGATTTATATGTAATTATGCCTTGGAAAAGGGTAACCATATCATATGACTCCTTAAGATCTATTATTTGAGTGCACATCTTGGAAAAAAAGTTATGACGATTTCTTTCCATAATGAAAAATGTCCTTAGAGCATCGTCAGCTATTTTGAATTTGAGTGGAAATGACTTTGCTTTCCCATGAATTATGATTGATATTCAAGAGTCAATTCAATTCATTTCCCTTCTTTAAAAAAAAATGATCCACCACTCAGTTATTCAAATTGAATGCACCTTAAATACTTTACATTCAAGCTCAATAGATGCAGTGATTATTCTTCAAAACAGCAAAAACAATCAACCAACAAAAAGAAACAACAACCAATGAGTCACACCATCTACCAAAAAAAAAACACACACATTTACAGTAAACTAAATTTAAGCTATAAATAATATTATATCAAAAAGGATCTATTCTGTCATAGTGGGCAAATATATTCAGTTACATATATCCGTGGTTTCCTCTCATTATGGGCCTATTATTAAACCAGTTTGAATGGTTGTGTGTATAGGGAGGTTCACATGTCTTTTTTTTTTTTTTTTTAAATGCAGGTTTAATTCCATGTTTCCATCCACACCTATAATTTTTGTTTCTTATTCTAATAATAATACGTAATTTCTGGTACCTCAAAATGAAAATCCAGACAATACTCATCAATGATTCAATATGTGCAATTACATAAACATATTTTTGTGATTATATATCCATCAAGTGATCCTCCCTCCATCAATGTGAAAGGATTTAAGTGTCTCTTTAAAAGGGTAGTACACATATTTTTAAATATTTTTCACATTACAAAAAAGGATTTATATTTCATATTTTGGTTGCTGCTGTTATTTTTGATACAGAGAGAGGGAGGGAGAGAAGGGAAAAAAAACCTTCCGGTATTGTGTTGAATGGAAAATAAAACATTTGATTTGGATTACATCCTAATTATTATAATCAAAATAGGCATAGTATAGTCTATATAATACTAATCCCCATAACTTTCAAATTAGAAAAAAAAGAATTATAATTAATCACTTATTTTTAGACGATTAGTTATATTATAAACAAGATTATATTGAAATATATTAATATTGATAAAGAATAAATAAAAAAATTAGAATAATCCGCAGTCGGTAGGATTCGAACCTACGCTCCCAGAGGGAATCTGATTTCTAGTCAGACGCCTTAACCACTCGGCCACGACTGCACTGATATGAAGTAGGTAAACGCTAATATTTATGTATGTATTGCGTGCTAGAGTATACTGAACAATAAAAAAAATTCAAAATGGACAATACATTAAAATCGTTCTTACTCTACAATGCTACCTCATCGTTAAAATTGGAAGAGCTTCTATTATACGAGAGAATTGGAGCAATAAGAAAGAGTTGATAAAATTAAGCTTAAAAGGGGAAAACATCTTTTAATCATACGGAGGAAGAAATCCAAACAATAATAATATCTGCATTGAGAGTACCGACAGTGGAAATGACTGCGGACCCTTTCCCAATTACGAAAGAAATCAGGAATTTCCATACTATAACACTGTTCGGTAAATTTCTGTGATTTCTGTCACAGTTGGAGACTGATTAAGGATCCGTCGAAGTGGAAACCATTACTATTTAGCAAATGGGACTCCTATGAGAGAAATAATGTAATCAACGATTCTGCAGATACAATGAAAGATCTGATTCTACCAACTACTAACGTCGAAATTCTGAGTTTTCTACGAACCTATAAAAAGAAATTAAAGTCTCCAGGTCCGTCAGGCTTGCCTTTCGAGTTTTATAAAACTTTCGACTCACTTGTAGCTCCAACACTCGTGACTATATTTGATGAAACATTTAAGAAAGGTTTTATCGCAAACATCATGGGCTGTGGCTCTCTGACACTAGTTCTAAAGTAAAATAGATCTCAATACAATTTAAAAATTATAGACTAATTTCGCTTTTGAACACTTCATACAAAATTATCACCGGTGTCCTCAATCAATGAATAACTAAGTATCTTCTAAGAATCATCTCCCCATCCCAAAAAGGCTTTGAAACCCCGCCTGATGGAAGATATTCCTCGATACATTCAGGATCCAATAGATTCCTCAACAAACACTATGTATGAGGCTATGCTTGTGGATTTCGAGAAAGCTTTTGATTCTGTCTACCATAAATACATTATTGAACAACTGACACATTACGGTTTCCCTGTGGGCTTCATCGGAAAAATATCGAATATACACCGTAACTTAACATAATTGGTAGTCCAGGTTCTTTTGATAAACTCACAGGGAGATCTCCCTTCCCCTACACTTTTCATAATTGCAATAAACGGATTATGATAATTAGTTCAGTGGTTGATGTGTTGGGAAAATTCAAAGGTCGGGGCTATCAATTAATATTAAAAAACGATGATCTTTACGAACTGCGAAGAAGATCCGAGGTCCAATTTCGATAAATTCCAATTCATCATCGCAGCTTCTCTTCTTGGTTTTGAAATATCAACGTCTGCTTCCATTGAGCTAAAAAGAAACGAAGACAACATTATATCAATCATTGAGAGGAATGTTAATTTCTGTAAAGGAGTACCTATGACTATATTTGAAAAGCTGAGGGTCTGGGATCAAAGCAACTTCTGCAATGATAACATCCTATCATAGAAATGGTGGAAAATTTGGTTCGGAACAAATTTGCAACATCTTCTTCTTACCAAGAATGCCTTAAAATTGAATTTATTCTATTCAAAATTTAGAGGATGGGATGAAAAATAGAGTCTTGCCTATCCCACCAAGGCTCAAAGAATATGTACTCCAGTCCAGGACCAGTTTAGAGTTCGAGAATACGAAGGGACAAAGGATCTACGCTTCGAATTCGTGCTAGAAACATTATAATTTATATTTGTTCAGTAAGCGCCGGATCTAGGAACAGGTTTCTCCGCATTGTTTCTTCCTTTGTTATTTTAGGCTGTGATGGCAATATTCTTATAATTTTATTTAGTTATATATTTTAGTTATTTAGTTACTATTATCTCTTATTCACTCATACCTTCGTAGGGGATCGATTCTACATAATATTATAATTTCTTGAATCTATATTATACTAATTATTTAAATTAGAGAGAAATATACGTTAATAATAATAAATAAATATATATCCATACACAGTTTAAACTCCTTTCTAAAATATTATATGATACTTTTTTTATATTCCCTTAAAAGTTATAGAAGGATTTTATGTAATTAAAAAAAAAGAGCTTTTACTCTCACGTAAGTTAACTTATATCAACTCAATTTTTCTTTTATGCTCATGGGGCGTCATGCCTAAAAAAGGTCCTATATGGGGTTCGATTGAATATATAGATCTCTTCGTACAACTTATAATGTATGTTTTATAGTGTCGACGCTTCAATTTAAAATTGATTAAATTCTCTTTAAAACCCCTATTGATAATGTGGATGGAAACATGGAATTAAACCTGCATTTAAAAAAAAAGCCATGTAAACCTCCCTATACATATAACCATTCAAACTGGTTTAATAGTAAGCTCGTAATGAGAGGAAACCACGGATGTATGTACATTGATAGAACAAATAGAAAGGTGTGTGGTTTATACAGTGCACTGAGTGAAATTGTTTGCTTGGCTCTATTAGAGGGATTTGACTTTACAAATAGAGTTTCTTTTATACTCAGTTGATAAAAATCATTTTCTTAACAAAGAAAAGATTAAACTTATAAATATTTAAAAATACTGTCAAAACTTCATCTTTTGAAATACATATTGTAATTACAGGTCTTCAACATATCATTTATATGAGTACCTTTTCAGAAATCAAACGTCCAATGGTTTTTATACTCTTATTTCAATCAATCATTAAAAAATGAAAATCCAATATTAACTTCATTAAAGTACCACAAATATTGAAAGCATGCGTAATAGACGTAGAACAGGCTACCTACTCATTCATTTACTTTCTTAGATGGAACCATACGATACAATAGTTGAATATTGTGTCTTCGAGCAGGATCTTCAAATATACAAAGGCAACACAGATGTTGAACTATTGAAGTTCTCTTTTTGTTGACTGGAATCTATCTCTAAGCAAATACATTTTAAAGCAATAGATCATATGTAGTGACTATGCATAAACTTTCATCCCAACTAAATTGTCACTTGATAATAGAAAAGCTATACAAATAGCTCATTTATATAATCATCTCGAAGATAGCATCAATAGAAAGTTTGAATAAGTTTACAAGCTCTATTTAAGTTTTAACAAGACATATCGCTGTCTTTATTACTTTTAAAGGAATCATATATTAATCATTTATAAAAGGACTACTTACAAAGTCTTCTAGTTAAACTTCTTCTTTTTTTTTAAACTTCTTCAATCTCTTTATCGATAGGATTTCATTAAAATTAATGTTTTTAATTCGATATCTACTGATCCAAGGAAATATATTTTTGTTCTTTCACAATTACATATAAAGCTCAAATTATTGGGTAACTTTTGATAAATTTTTTAATATAAAGTAACAAAACAAGTCTTAAATGAAAGATTAAAATCGTTCTGTGGACATTGAATAACGTTTATGAATCATTAATTTGAATTTATCATATCAAACAATAATTTTTTTATTTAAAAAATACTACACGTTATGCGCGGTACATTTATTTTTTTTACTTTCTTTATGTCGCTAAAACTACATTTTAAAGAAATGTTTTAACGATTGTTTATTTAACTAATAAAAATGTTTTAAAATAGTAAACATTTTATCAAAATGTCGTTGGATGATAATAATTAATGAAAGAAAAAGATTAAATTTTCAAAAAATGTTGTCAATTTTCTTAAATTTGAAGACGTTGAGCGACTTCTAAATTTTTCAAATCATTCATTAATCTACAGAACAAAACTATTTGATGTTTGGGATCTTCCCTTTGTCAAATACTATACCTTTTCAAGTTCAATATGGGAATAAAGAAGTTCAAGTTTAGTTTATTTATTCCCGTATTGAACTTGCTTATTCCCATATTTCTGTTTCTGCTCAGATAGCCAAATAAAAAAATTAATTTCGAATACCATTGAGGCCATCAATGAGGGCTTTAATATTTGAAGCTATTATTTTTGATACCCTAAAGGTTCTATACTCACTGACAGGCATATACTGAGTTGGAAAAGAAGGAAAATCATTTCATTCCAGTCTTTTGTTAAGGAACTCCGGAAATTAGTTCTTACATTTTATTTTTCTTCTACATTCATTTCTATATGTATGATATTACATAAAAGGTTGAAAATATATATGTAATATATTTTTTAATTTGGAAAAAAAAATTAAATTGAGAACTTTAGTACACTTTTAATCGTACAAAGACTTCATGAAGAAGGAAAATTATATAGTTGTACAAAATAATATTTAAAATATTTCGGAAGAAAATTAATTATAAGTAAGGGAAATTTAATACATTATACTCAGAAAAAGAATATAACATTGAAGACAAGATCCAATTACAAACCTCCTTCAAAATATATTAATGCAAAGAATTTGAGAAATCAATTTCATTTATCATTTGAAAAAAGCCTTTTTTTTATTTATTATTACTTCTCATCTCTGAATATCTAACGAAGAGAATATACAGAGTTTTTCAATTGTTAATGGTGCTTTGTCAAATAGATGAATCTTCGCATATGACGTCTTTAGGAGGAAATAAACAACAAAAATGCACGTTTAGTGCCTCATCACGACGTGTTTTTTGTTCACTTGCAGCCTTGACTCACAAAATGGAAAGGAAAAATTTGGAAAAACAACTGGTAGTTGCTACCCTTCTGTATTTTCCTTGTTGCCAACTTTTTAATATTGGGCAGAGTTATAATTTAGATATAAATTATATCAATATACAAATCAATTGTTAATACTTGTTTATTATTCAATAATTAATTCGAAAAAAGAGCGCGCAATCCTTGATTTAATAATTTTTTATATAACAAATTCATAAATAGTAATAATAATACCCTTTTCGAGCTCATAACACGCAGAGTCAGCTGCTTCAAATAAAAGGAGTCAGCTGATTAAAAACAACTGAAGGGGAAACACATAGTTTTTTTGATTTTATCTTAAAAAGCTCGTTGTGTAAATTAGTTTATTTTTCTTCTCTTCGTTTAAGTTCCTCACTCCATGTTTAATGTAGTTCTTTCTGCAGCTGTCGCAAAACAACTTTATGCACGACGAGCTTTTTGGGATAAACAAAAAAACACTGTATTCTCCCTTCAGCTGATTTTCATCATTTGACTCTTTTGATTTTAAGCTTTAAGCTTTTTTGATTTTAAGCTTTAAGCTTTTTTGATTATTATTTATGATTTTGATGCATAAAAAATATATTAAATCAAGGATTGTGCGCCCTTTTTTAAATTTTGAATATATTATAAGTAGTAACGATTGGTTTGTGATTGGTAAAATTTATAATTATATAGTATATCTAAATAATAAGTTCTGCATAATATTAACAAGTTGGCAACAAGGAAAATACAGAAGGGTAGCAGCTACCAGTTGTTTTTCCAAATTTTTCCTTTCCCTTTTGTCAGTCGAGGTTGCGGGTTGACAAAAAAGCTCGACGTGATGGTATAAGATGTGACATAAAAATATTTTTCTTTATCTACATGGGACATCCTATAAATAATTATTTTCCATTGACTGCCCCTTTTTCTTTGAAAAACGATGCAAATGTCCTATTCACATGCAAATGCTTATTTTGTGGGTCAAAAGGTTTTTATTCACATGATTTATTTTATTTTATCAATAAATACAAATATATATGCATTTTTTTGTATCTTGCTTTCATGCCCATATCTAATTAAGGAGTCGGAGATACTCAACAATATCAATATTCTATAGACAATATATCGCTTTTCAACGCAGCCCTGTTTCTTATGGCCACCTATGTTATTCAAAATAGAAAGAATATACCTTAGGAAGACATTTAGTAGCCATTTTATGTACTAAATTAAGGTAGTTAGGTGCATGTGTACACAGATAAATTGCTCCAAAGAGTTATGTGATTCACGCACAGAAAATAATTTACCAAATATATGTAGACAATTAATTCTGACACCATTTTTAGTCTACACAAAACCTCAAATTTCAAAAAGAACGGGTAACAACAATGTTTAGTTAAGGCTATGAAACAAAGAGGCAAAATGGCGACCACACAGTACATTTTTGTTCTACAATACTTGTCCAAGAGACGCTAGGAGCCCTGTGGGTACCATGAAATATTCTATAACTTACTAAGCAATCTCTTTGTATTTACCTCGTTATTTCAATTAAAACAGAGTGAGTTCTACGAAGAGAAGACAAATATATATTTATGTAGAGACATCTTGTATACAAAATGTTTTCCCGTAGACTAGGAAATCTCTCTAATGATGAAGGATAATATCATTGTGCAAAATATTCGTTGATTTGGCATTTGTTCAATCTGCTGAAGTAACTTTTGAATTTGAAACACTCTAAAAATGAAGTTCTGAATAAAAGACTTTGAACTCGTTATAGAATAGTTACATTGAAATGATTAAAATAATTTGAACAAATATCAAAAATAAGTTAGAAGTTGGGTTTCTTTGGATGGATTGAATACTGCTAAAACGTGGTGTGATATATGAATTTCCTTGATATTTTTGTACATAAGTTGATCATTATTCCATATAAGTTGACATTGTTTTCGTAAAGGCTAACATTTGAAAATTATCATGATTGTGATTTGGCTTAAGGAGTCCTCTCTCGTTATCTCTCTTTTTTTTCTTATTTGAAAAATATATAGTAATATAGTAATTACGAGAGGATGAAATCTTTATGGTTTCATATTTTAATCATAATAACACATTAACTTATAGGAAAATTTTAATTCCACAACACTCATGCTCAAAGTTGTGCTTGACAGTCTAAAAAAAGAAATTGTAATCACTTTATTAATGAGGTTGAGTGTTGATATTTATAAGTATATTAAATTATGTTTTATTAGATTAACATGAATTGGTAAATTTAGTTTTTCTTAGAAGATGAAATTATCCATGTGATAGCTTGAATTAAAGGAGAAACATGAATGTTTTAGTTTGCATTAAGTCTAATAATATCAACTAATATAATTTATAGTGAGTTAAATGAAGTAAAAGATACCTATTTTCGTTTCAAACGTACATTTCAATGATGACTTTTTACCTTTTTTTTAATTCAAAAATGATATCCTGTCTACCAATGGATGAAAACTTTTGCCTAAAAATGACAAAGATCATCATTTTTTAAGTCATGTTATAAAAATCATTGATTTTGATAAAGATATGAATACATCGTAAGTGTGTGATGTTTCTTTATATTTTAGAACCCTGACATAGACACTTCATCCTTAATTAGGTAGTATTTAAGAATTTTAAGAGTCTGTGGTTTATTTTCGAGGTACATAACATATTACTCAAGAAAAACAAGGATCCGATTTTTAATTATATGTAATAGCATACCTATACTCAGCAGTTATTGTTCTGTAATGATTGACTTAACAAAAATTTGGTAACTGTTGTGAACTACTTTTGAGGGGAATGAAAAAAATCGCGATGAATTAGAAGGATTTTTTATTCCCGATATTTTTTGCCCATAGTAGTACATACATAGAATGTAAGTAATCGTAGAAAATCCCATAAATACGAATTATATATTATTATAATCAATTTCCATTATCCCTCCTTATCTTACTTAAATAAACGACTTGGCATTAGAATCTTGGCCCCTTGACTAACACCATTAAGTAGCAAGTGAAGATAATATTTATTCACTTTATATAGGAGTACAATGAAATCCCCTATCGGGATTTGATATATTTTTGTTTTTTCCATATAATTCAATGTCTCTGCATTTCCTTTTCTTTATTAGCACTCATTAAGACTTAATTAAACGAAATACCGCTAATGAGTTTATAATAGATTTAGAATAATAAAGGGGTGCCAAAGGTGGTTTGATGACAATCTACAATATATGGAATGTTCATTTTCTGAAAATTTCGCGCTCATTCGTTCAATTCTTAGTCAAAAAATTGTGTTCATGCAAAATCCTACAAAGAATAATATTATGGTTGATGAGTCCATACCATTGACCTGCAAAATATGATCGTGGGGTATCTTTAATATTAGTTATTTTAGTTGGATTCCTATTATCTATTTTCTTTTTATCCGGGTATCAATATATTGCATATAAAATATGAAACTTATTACGGAGTTATTTGTCATTACCAGTGATGGATAAAAAGGGTCCAGCTGACACGCACGCCCGAGATGATGTCATAAATAAACATGGTACCCTTGAAGTAAGGCAGAATTTCAGCCGATCACATTTGAAGGGGCGGAATGCATATTATTATTTTGATGTTTTAGAAAGAAAGAAAAAGAAGTTTGAAAAGACAAATGTTGCCAATAACCGTCCTTTTTTTGCATGTCAGCTGGACCCTTTTTATCCATCACTGGTCATTACATTCAATGGTTCACCAATTCTGGGAAACTCTGGAAAATACATACTTAATTTTAAAAAATCCCCTTCCTTTATGCTCTTTCCTACACAAATGATAACTTTCTACTGGCTTCATTTCAATCAATTAGTCTTTTAATTAGTTTTAATCTCGTATGTGAGATTTTTTTTTTTTTTTGTCTGTTCATCATTTTCTTTAAGACTTTCATTTTTCTCTACATATATTATTTATAGAAATCTCTATTGTGTCTTTTTTAATAAGAATGAAAAAACCCTTAATTAAGTGTAAATTTTCTAATTTTACTAACAAAGCACAAAATCAATCTTGAATAAAAATAAAGAAAAATAGAAAACCCGAGTTGGTGCTAGCTAAGTATAAGTAGTTTAGAGCCATTAATAACATATGAACATCAAGATATTGATTGGCATTTATTTCACTTTCTAGGAGCGTAGAATGAACATAATCATCTAATAATAATTGTTTACCTTGTGTCAATCAAATATTAAATTAATCAATTGATTAAATTAATTACACATCGGAAATTAGCTTTGAAGTAACCATTTATTAGCTGACGTATATTTGAAGATAAATTTATTGTTTGTTTTTGTTTTTTCGTCAAAGAAGAAGAAGAAGAGAATCATTATTATTATTATTATTTCAGCCTATGTTTTGCAGTCAACTCAATGCAGATTTTAACTACATACATATGTATGTCTTTAATTAATATGTAGACTGCAGCGTTTATGTTGATATTAAATATTTTTTAAGGGGGGGGGGGGGGGTCCTTTCGGATCTCTGTGGTGAAACTGCATTCTGCATATTTAACTTCAACTGTGACACAAATAAAACTTTGTAGATTCAAAAAACATTTCCCATTCACTTCCTTCAAGCAAACATTGTCTCATCTTTGTGCATTGCCTTGAATTTTAAAGCTTGAGGGATTTGGTAGAGATTGAGTGACAATTAAATGTACAATATAAAGGTATGTTTCTGAATTTATTCAGAATATGAATCTGTCGAAATATTTGCTTCAGAGCATGGAACACACCATGAGATCCCCTATGTATACATATTGCAACTTTTTCTCCTCCCAAAACAACATCAACAATTCATTTGTCAGATGTTGATTTCCCTTCTACACTTTGTTCTAAACCTTGATTTCTTGAGATCAAACTATTTATTGCTAATCTATGAAATTCTACAATATGGAATGACGATCAACTACATAATATGATAACTATACGAGTTAGATTCGAGCCTTTTTAACTAAATATCCCTTTGAAAGAGAAGGATATTAAATTACTCTGTGATAAGAGACAATAATTTTTTTGTACTCAAAGATCTTTGTCTACTTCTCTTATTCGTGTTTTAAACCTTTTTAATGGGTTAAATGAACTCGAATGAACACTTGTTGAGCCATAATTATCCATGTACAATAGGGTGATCCGTCTGCCCCTCAAAAACGAAAAATTCAAGCTAGACATCTGGCTATTTTTTCAGTGTTGAAACTACTTGTAATAAGCATCTCTGTAAAATTTCAGAGCGATTAGTCAACGGAAAACCCATGCACAAATTGATTGAAAATTTTCAATTTTTGATGATTTTTAAGAAATAGTGAGCTAAATTATATCTTTAGATAAGTCAAACAATATCTTTAAAACTTTAGACTCTAATAAAAAATTTTATTTTCAAACTTTGAATTTAATAACAAGTTGTTTTAAATATAGTGTATCCTTTGGTAATCAACCCTCGTTTATCGTAACTTCTTTTATCCGTCACCGCGTTTATATCCACAAGTGAGTTTAAAATGATGAGTTTAAAACTTAATGATTATGTTCAGTTTGGGTGTTATTTCTACTATTTAAGATGCAGCCAGTCACATTAATTAAGTTAATATAAACCGAATGTAGTTTTTAAAGATCGTTTGAGCAATTTTTCTTTTTGTTTATTTTGCAGTAAAAAATCTTAAAGCCATTTTAGGAAGCAAGTTTTATTTTGATAATTTAACTTTAGAATAATTCTATAAGAACAACAGATTTTTTAAGCAGTGTTTCCTGACGATTATTCCTTATAAGCAAGGACTCCCAATTGAGTACATTTACATGAATTGAATACTTTACTTGATGCCTTGATGAGTAATTCAAAAATAGATTATATTTTTTAGAATATAAAGATAGCATATTCAATTCTACAGAAAGCTGTTGATGGTTGATACTATTTTTTTCCAAAATTTAGTAAAGATTTTAACTTTTTTTACTTTTAAATTCAAATTGAAGAAAACTTTCACTATAGCATGTTATTTTTGACAATTGATTTAGCAGCTAAATATTACTGCAGTCATTATTCTAAAAAGAAGCTGAATAGAAAATTCAGATACAAGCTATACAAGATACAAGTATAATAAGATTTAGTGCATTAGTCTTTAAGCTTTTTCATTCATTTTTTATGCAGCATTAAATTTTGTTGACTTTTTTTATTAAGCTTTATTTGTCAAGTTTAATCATGTTTATTATTTAGGTAAGGTATTAAAGAGTTGTTCTATTAAAGTCAATAAAAAGTGAAATATAAGTTTAAAAGGAAGTCTTTTTGTAAGAGGTTTGTATAAAAACAGTTTTGATTCAGTATAATTGCAGTAGTACACATTTTTTAACTAGTCTGTTATGAACTTTAACACTTATTTTTTTCAGATGAGAATTGTGCTAAGTGCTTGTAACCGGTTATTAATTTTTTTGGAATGAATACCAGAGCTTGTAAAAAAGACAGCATACTACTGCGTCATCATGGAGACAACCCTACACTTTTGGGCTCCAAGCTACCAAGTTACCAAGACATAATTAACTGTTTTATTGCAAACTTAGAAAAGTTGAAGTCTGAGAGCTTTCCAAAGATTGTACCAAGTGTACATTTTGAAGCTGCCAAGCTTGTAGCTTTACAAGTGATGACGTTCTATGAAAAGGCAAGAATTCCAACAATTCAAGAAAAAAGTATGTTCAAGGTATTGGATAGCCTAGCAATAAGCAACTTTATCTTAAATATCATAAAAAGTGGCAATTTTCAATCAATTTGTGCATGGGTTTATCATTGACCAATCGCTCTGAAATTTTACAGGGGTGATTATCACGAGTAGCCTCAACACTGAAAAAATAGCCAGAAAAATCCGTGCGATAGGGGGCAGACGGATCACCCTAATGTACAAGGTAGGTGTAAATGAAGATGAGTACACGAGTTGGAAATAATTTTGGTCCTTTCAAATTCTAATGGCTCTGAGGTGTTTTTTTTTTTGTATACATATATTTGGATAAAAGGTTGCGTGATGATATGCATAAGCATATTAATTTTGGCTACCTACATATATAAATAGCGGATTTCCTTGTACCTACATAATATATAGTTTTTATAATGATGATGATGATGCAGTGAGTGAAGGGATCCATCTTTTTAAAGCATAGCTAATTTAGAAAATGGAGAGTGATTAATGTGCAAATAATTTATTAGTATTTTGCACAAGGGAGTAATTGATATGGATATATATGTATATATACTTCCTCATTCTTACGATTTGATTAAGTATGTATATAAAAAGAGTAAAGCCATAGTTCATTAATTATTATTATTATTGCTCAGCAATATAAAAAAAGATTTCTTGATTAAGAAATATATGTAATTTACAGAGTCAATATGATCCACTAGGGAAATAATGTAATTTTGATTGTGTGTGCTGTTTATTTAAAAATAATAATTAATTATCTAGGTAGTTGCAGCACCATTGCAACAGATACATGAATAAGTCGTGCAATTTGGAAACTTTAAGGAAAAAAAGATATTTTAAATAATTTAGACTAAACATGCATACTCATTCGAATACATAAGTAAGTTTCCAGAAACGAGGAGTATCAAAATGTATGTACATACCTTGTTTCAAAACTTGTAAAACTTCCCTTTTAAAAACTTTATATAAAAGGCAATTTATCTACTCCAGAGTTTGTTCTATGTAATATGTACTTACTTAGTTGTTCTATGTAACTTATCTTTCCTGATTTGTATTTTCATTTGAAGAAATACATAGACAACAGAGAGATGAGTTCATGAGCTCCATCATCCAGGGAGTCAAAGATAAAATAATTTTAGTTGACAAATACCTCTATAATTAATATATATTTTGTATGTTGAGATTACGTGTCTAATTTAGTGACTCTGGCCAATCTTGTTTCAATAGATTTTTTGACTCAAATAAATAATTTATGTGTAATTTGGAACTCGAGACTCATTTCTTTTAGAAAGCAAAACAACAAGAATCTCCAAATTAATTTTCCCCATGAGAAATAACAGAATTATTGTTGACCATAAAAATCTTGGATATCTTCCTTGGAGCCCCATATTTTTGTGTCTAAAACAGTACATAAAACCAAAATAAACAACGAAATACAGCAAATAAAGCAGAAGCAGTCAAGTTCTGCAAGTATATTGTATTTTAATCCTTGGTATACAAATGTATTCACTATTTTTCTTGCAAGATAAATCCCAGGACCGTGACTAGGATTTTTCTTAAACATTCATTTTATTTTTTCACTAAAGTCAATTATGTTATTCATTTGAAATATTGAGCGTTTCTTTAAAACTAATAGAAGGGATACATATGTAACTACTCCATCAGAACACATCTATTAAGTAGGGATGAACATTTTGTTGAGGTGAGTGAGCGTGTCCACAATCAATATCTGGTACCTCAGAATTTCATCTGTTCATTGTTATTTGACAATATTAGATAATACTCAATAACTGATAAAAACTGAGGGAATTTGAATTGTTAGAAATCCAGGAGAAGGGCCAAACTTTCTTTAGCATTATTTCTTAATAATGGAAAAGTTAACAACTTTTATCTGTTGAAAATTGTCGCTTTCATGATACAGAGTTGCTACCAGTTGTTTTTGCAAATTTTTCCTTTCCCTTTTGTGAATCGAGGTTGCGAGTGGACAAAAAAGCTCGTCGTGTGGGCGAAACTTCATTCCTTTTCTCTTCCATACACAACCATTTGTACATACTAAAACCTAATCTGCCATTTTTTTAATACAAGAGTGTAGCACAGGTTTAGGTAGGTCCTCATCTTTACGGGTAAACTGACGACACTAGCAGAAGCTTCAGGACTAGGGATGGGCATTTTTTGACAGGTGAGAGAGTGTGCCTGCAATTACTAACTAGTACCCCTGCATTTTATTTGCTGATTGTTATTTGACAATATTAAATAATACACTATAGCTACTTTTAATTGTAGCAAGCTATGGATAGGAATGTAAATAATATGCAAATCGGGCTTGTAATAAAAAAGAAAGAGAAAATCAACCTGGCAACCCTGACAATTTAATGAATGTCGAGGGGGGAAGCAGCTTGAGCTGTCATGACGTTTTACTGAGCTACAAGCTGCTATTCTCCATTATATATACAACAATAAATAATAACATAGATGAAAGGAAGAAAATTAACTGAAATTAATGTCAGGAAATTATATGTTTTTAACTAATAATTATACGAGGACTTGAGACCTTTTTGCTTTATTAACCTTAATGCATGTATTTCTTCATGCGAGATCTTTACTATCAGGTAGATGTTCTCCCCTCAGTAATATTGGAAAAATGATAACAGCATTGGAAAACAAAAAGACCTGTATGATGAGCCAACTCCACTTTTTTATTACAAGCCCGATTTGCATATTATTTACATTCCTAGCTATAGACTCAACGATACTGAGAAGACTGATTTCAAATTGAGCAACTAGGTAGTGATGTCAACTGATATTTTTATTTCCTTCCTGAAACTCAAGGCTATTTCAACATTATTCAAATGTCTATTCATGACGCAACTTCTTTTCTTACATGATATTGTAAGGTTGTAAATATATTTACAATTAAATATAGAATAGCCCATATGTTGGAGAGTATAGGGCCTAATTGAGAAGCTAACGTAATATTATCTCAGGTTTTTTTATTTTTGAAAGAAAGGTTGAGTATATATTAGGGTGATCCGTCTGCCCCCTATCGCACGGATTTTTCTGGCTATTTTTTCAGTGTTGAGGCTACTCGTGATAAGCACCCCTGTAAAATTTCAGAGCAATTGGTCAATGATAAACCCATGCACAAATTGATTGAAAATTGCCACTTTTTATGATATTTAAGATAAAGTTACTTATTGCTAGGCTATCCAATACCTTGAACAATTTTTATTTTTATTGCATTTTCTTAGAATTTTGGTACTTAGATTCGCTTAATTTTTGATAAAACAATCCGCTGTATATCCGTGTATATCCGCTTCTCATTTATCCGAGTTTTTCTAACTGCTTTTTTTGCAACATCACTGGCTTAAATGACTCAACCTGATTTGACAAAAGCACGATTTTCATAGAATACAGGATTTTTTCCATCCATCGTGCGTTGCTTATTGCTCTTGGGACTTGGAATTGTTTGAAATTAGCTGGGGCTTCACCTAAATATATTAGTGTAAGCGTTACCAACTCTTTGTAGTCTCCTCTAACAAAGCTTTTATTTAAAGCTTCTTTGCACAACACGATTACTTCTTCTTTAAGAATTCGTAATGAGCGTCTAGTCTTCGGAATGAACAAACTATACTTCGTATACTGCAACTTAGAAAATCCATTCTTGAAATTTTTGAAAATAACTGTTTGAGGACCAGAGGAAGGCTCAATGTTCAAGCACTCCCAGCAATGTGCTAGAATTCTTTCACCTATACGTCTTCTGCAAGGTAGCCAGAGCAACTCTCGCTCCAAAATGTTCTGAACAGATACGTATGCAGCAGTAAGGGATCCGGTGTTGCTGGCTGTCGTATCGAAAACCATGGCACGCACCTGATCTTTGCACTTCCAGTCATCTAAAAGATCAAGCGTTGTAGCAGCAAGTTCTGGGCCGATTTTTGCACCTTTCTCATGCTTTAGTACTGGGACACCAAGCATCTTCACTCCGTTTACACCTGATACTAGTACTGGCAGCCTTTCATCATTTTCAGGTCCGTGTTCCAAACTTTTCATCAACTTCCCGTCCCAGTGAAGGGCAAGTATTGGAGACGGCTTCCACTTTTGCTTGATTTGAAATGCAAGATCTTGCACCGTGTCTGCCCTGTATCTGTAGGATGTGGTATAACTCAAGCTTATTTTGTTTGGATCAGCTTGAGTAGCTCTTATTAACGAAGCGGTGAATTCTTTAGCTGCAGTCACCGAAATGTTGTTGCGGACAGCTGTTTCTACAACATCAGGGTTGCTTAAGACATCAAAAGGCCAAAAAGCTGATGAGCCTGTTTTTTTGGTTCTGCGATGTTTTCTTTGGTTATTTGATGTACTTGGTTGAACGTCCAAAACATCTTCATTTTCAGTGTCTGAAATTGTTTGATTTAGAGACTTTTGAGCTTGTTATTAAATTCAAAGTTTGAAAATAAAAAATTTTATTAGAGTCTAAAGTTTTAAAGATATTGTTTGACTTATCTAAAGATATAATTTAGCTCACTATTTCTTAAAAATCATCAAAAATTGAAAATTTTCAATCAATTTGTGCATGGGTTTTCCGTTGACTAATCGCTCTGAAATTTTACAGAGATGCTTATTACAAGTAGTTTCAACACTGAAAAAATAGCCAGATGTCTAGCTTGAATTTTTCGTTTTTGAGGGGCAGACGGATCACCCTAGTATATATATATTTAAAATCCAAAAATGTACTTGCCTCTAGGTCATTAACTGTTGATTTATCATTAGAGCATAAAGTTTTATGAAAGAGGCAGAAGTGCTTCTTACATACTTATTCAGTTTGAAAAAAAAAAACATGATTTTTTATATTTATCTTCTGAACGTGAATATATTATTATGTTTAACATAATTAAAGAATTTGTTTATGCAAAACAGGAAATATCTTAGAATTCAAAAGATGTAGTAGGTACTATCCGGTGGAAAATGAGCTGAATATATGAATATGAAAGAAATGAAAATATGTACAAAATAATATACATATTTTAAACATTCATGTAAAAAATAAATTTAGTCAAATGTCTTAAGAAACCCAGACATGCTCCGTCCTTCATGCGTTATATGAAGAATTTAATATGATAGTATGATATCCAATTTATTTTGTAATGGATATTTTAGAAAAGAGTGAGGTGTTTCGTCTGATAACACCTTATCTCCTGTTGTGTTTTCTTTAAATCACTAAGTACAAAGCAGTGTAGGACTCTATGCAGTTTTGCCACCCTACATATTTTTGGACAGTTTTCTTTTTAATCCATCATATAAGTAGGCATCTTCATGCCCTCTCTCTGACTTCCCTTCAAAAAGATGATGAAAAAAAGTTCCAATATTACCAATGATTCTCAAAAAGTCATTCATTTTCTCCAACTTTTGTGTGAGGCAGCCACGGATTAGTGGGAAGTTGTACGACGATCGGGCTGTTGTTTAAATTTCAAAACAAACTTTTGAGCTCATATTTGTTTACATAATTGTAATTTTATTAATTGCACGGAAGCCTTTAATTTGAGCAGCCAATTAGGAAGGATGTACATATATATATCATATCAATCTTAATAGATAATAAGATTCACTTGAAAGCTTATTTATATAGTTAATTAGAGTGGGTTTTATTTGATTTATGATAAGCAGGGGCTCTATTATATGAGTAGAAATTATGTTGATTTTACTTTAATGTGCTCTCGAGATAGTTATATTATGTACTTTTTTATGCCTGGACTAATGAAATGATGAGTAAATTAATTTAATTATTGGCAATTGTGTGTAGTTTGTTACTAATTATAAATAATTACAAATCCAAATGGTTCAAAAATTAGGGAGAAATGGACTAGACATGCTACTATTGATTGAAAACCCTTTGCGTACATATTTCATGAATCCTGATATGTACTTTTTAAAGTATGGGAAAGGATCCGGATGAGATCCATGTTTTCACTCAATAGTACATGATTATATTTATCACATTTATGATTTAATGATTTGAGTGTAGTGATAAGAAGGAGACAGACTATGTAGGTACTATGTATAATCAGGAAAGGCACATTAGTTACACAATTAACTTTGATTGACAACTTTTGAATCCTTTATTGAAGTCTTTATTACTTTTTGGTATTATACCATCATCATCATCAAAATGTATGGATGAATAGTGAAAAAAGCTAATAATCAATATATTATGTAAATTGCACATAATATATTTGATGCCTACATCAAATAGACATCCAAAATGCATAGCCATTTATGTCATAAAACACACAATAAAGATATACAAATATTAATGTGTGTACATAACATATATTGCACATATGATGAACAAATTGAGTGTAGATGTAAGTGAGGGCTTGACCCATTTATGAATGAGTTTTTAATTACATGGGAGTTTGATACTCAGAGACTTGGACTAAAATCACACCCAAGTCTCCTATGTGATTATCTAAACTACAATTTGAAGCTACATACTTCAGAGTCAAGACTTGAATCTCGTACTACTAGAGCACTGCACACATGAAGAGTACAGAGCTAGGGACTCCAGCTATCAACTCAGATTCAACAACGAATCGACTCAGACTTGAATTGAATAGAGACTTGACTCGTTGACACCTAAAAAAAACAGCTCTCTTGAGGATACATTAATTCCTCGTTGGACTCGCCTCCGAACTCTCTATGCTACGATTTTTCATTTAAAGACCCTTTTGGTAATCATTAAAAAAAAACCACCATTGATTATGGTACAAATAGTATTGCTCTCATCCCCCCTTTATTGGCCAAAGTTTGTGGATAACACCCAATATTTTAATACTAAAAAACAGTATCATTAATTTAAAAAATTAAAACAATATCAAGAGTTTGAAAATTAATGAACTCTTAAAAGTTCAGAGTTTGCAATTTTCTCTTTCTCTGACAATTGTTTATCCTTTTGTATTCTATCCATATAATACATATAGTAATGACAATTTTCAGATAAGGAGTAGCAAGGTTCAAAACAAACTATTTTTATCAGCACGGGTGAATTGTTTTTTGTTTTTGGTTTTATTTACATTAATTTTTCGTGAAAGAAAATTTCCTTTTTGGTGAAGTATGTATTTAAATATATCCAGTCTATTTGATACATATTATTTTAAGTAGAAATATAAAGATGTTCTATTGACATTTACTCTTCATGTTTTTGTTGTATTTCTTGTGCTAAAGGATGTTAGGAAAATATTTTGATACTTTTGAATTTGAAAATACCTACTTATTGATCCATGCCATGCTGACTAAGGAACTTCATATGTATAATAAAATAAAAAATATTTGTGCCCTTGGCTTACTAAATCTCCAAATTTTGAGTTATTATACACCTTCATAACAATATTTGAATGTGCTACAAATAATAATAATTGAATTTATTTTACAATGGGATCTCCATTGACTCTCTCAATCTTTCCTTCAAGAAAATAAAGAAAAAATATTATATCACTTTTAATATCAATACGTTTTTATATTGATAAAGTTATCCAAAACTATATTTCATGATACAAAGTAAGGATATGACTTATGAAAGTAGCAATGGAGCTACAGAGCCTTTCCTATAGGTTGGTGTTAGGCTAAGTTGTAACACTACGAGGAAACATCAGTGATAGACTCAAATCAATACTGATATATTCATTATTTTTGCTTCTAAATGAAGTATTGCAATATATATGCATACGAAATACTATATTTATATTTATTCAATCCAGCGATTATAATAAATATATGTAGATATCATTTACCCATCCAATAAAGAGGCCTAAACTTATATACTTTTTCTTTTGTACCGGGCTTGCAAACCAGTCACTTTCTTCAACTGTAGGGATCATAATATTCACTGATAAGAGGCAAAAGTAATCAAATCGACATCTGACAAAAAATTATATCAATTTTTATCAGCTGTAGATTTTACTTTGTACTTGTCTTCCTAAATATATTTATTTGTCTCCTAAACATTGATTTAGGATTGAACTCAAATCAAATATCTTTAGTCAGTAATCATATTTCTAGAATGTATTAAATAATTATAATTAATAGAGTGTCTTCACATGATGATGGAAGTGGCCATCTTCCTAACGAGCTTTTTTGTGCACTCGCAACCTCCACTCTCAAAAAGAGAAAGGAAAAAATTGAGAAAACATATGGCAACTTTCCCTCTGTACTTTTCTTGTTGCCAACTTATTAATTTTGGGCAGAGTTATCATTTATATACATGGGCAATACTTAATAATATTAATGCCTTTTTTGAGTTTATAATACGTATGTAGAGAGTCAGCATCTTTAAATCAGAAGAGTCAACTGATGAAAACAGCTAAAGGGAGAAAACATAGTAGTGTTGTTTGCAGGAGATATGTTTAGTGGCATTTAAACAGGGGGGGGGGGGCACATATTATATGTGGGAGTTCATTTGAGTCAAATTTTATGTTGGGCCCGTATTCCTTAAATATTTGTGTTACGTTTATATAAAAAACAATTTAAATATAGGGTAATATTTTGAACACTTTAATTCAAAATCAACACACATACATACATGCAAAGTTTTAAGTCCTATATGACTAAATACAATCATATACATTCAAGGTACATATGTATATTGGTAAATATTGAAAATAATCGCTTTTGAGGTAAAGTGTTTAAAATATCCTGTATTCTTTTTTACCTTTAAATTAAACAAGAACTATTATTTTATCAATTATCAATTAATCAAAATCTTGAATAAAATCCTTTCACTCACTTATCATATTACTGTAACTGATGTGCTAAGCAAGAAATGAGGCATCATAATCGTAGTTACTTACATCGGAGATCGAATTACAAAATTTATAGACTACAACACTTGGCCCCAAAGAATTACTTTTGGTTTATTAAATTATATTCTTCGTTTTCTTAGATTGTATACGATACTTTCATTCGCTTATAATTTAGAATGGTAATTTCATCCTTCAAGTAATAATCAAGTATGTCCATGAGTTTTGAAGTATTTTGCAAGGTCATAGGAAAAAAAATCTAGATCTGCCCCTCCCCCCACCTCCAATTTGGAAACGTTTCCTACACCTTAAAGCTGAAGTTGGAGAACAATACAGATTCAATTTTTTAAATACCCATTTTTAACTCAAATATGGTTCTTGGTTATTTGCCATCAAGTTAGTCTCTAACATACACAACTGCTTTTCAAGTTTCTAGAGGTTTTAATTTTTGTTTTCCAACTATAGCTACAAACTCCATTTTATTTTGCAATATACATATATTTAATGCCAATAAAGACGCCCCCCACAGTTAGGGAGGCCCAAATTTTTGAAAAATGCCTACATTGACTAACAATCAATTAATTTCGTATTTTTCTGCATTTACTTCCAGGAGAAAAGGTTATATTACAAATCCCTCATAGATTCAGAGGTTCTCAACCTCCAATGTTATCTTTGCTACCAATGATATATTCAAAGCCATATGGATTTGCTAAAACCCTTATTCGTATCAAATAAGACTCCGACTTTGAGGGGGGGGGGAAGCCTTTTTAAGAGTGTAAAACGATTCAACCATTAGCTTACATATAGAGAAAAAATCCTAAGAATTAAATTATTCTAATCCTTTAATAAGAAATCAAAATTTACTATGAATATTTTTTGCAAAAGCCCTTTATTCATTTGCGATTATGTATAATGAATATTTAAGCTATTATAATTTTCTTAATTGCAGCCATAGATTTTTTTTTCTTTTTCTTTTTAATATATTCAATCCATTTTCTATAGAATTTATAATTACAAAGTCTGATATTAGGAGAAAACTTTTGGTTGATGTTCTTCATTTTTGTCAAAATTCTTGGTTCATTATCTTATTTGACAATAAAATATTTTGATTGTCAACATTTTTGCTTATTTATTTGAAACCATTAGGTAACGTTTATCTTCGATAGCATCATGTTGGTCTTGGAACTATGTGTCAGTGTCGAGAATCACATCACTACTATAATTTTTTTTAAATAATTTTTCTTAAAACATTGATATAATTACACTAATTAACAGAACTTGAGAAGTGAATCAATCAATATTGAATTTTTTTTTAATTAACAATGAATTAATGTGTCCTTATTATTGATGTTTTACCTTAAACGTGGAAATTTAAACACTAAATATCATAATTGGTCATAATTGTATTAAGACCTCATATTCGTTTCCACGAGTTTTTTATATATTAAATATTTTTTGTTATTACATATAACCAAACCTTTCAAAATGTTTCCATTGCTCTTTGCGAAAGTCCCATTCCTACGTATTTTTCCAGGTATTTGCGCCATAGGGGTCATCATCCTACATTTTTTTAATACTACGGTTTCATGATCTAGTTATATAGCAACTTTGGTCATAGATAAACTTGAGACGTCATAGTTATATTAATGTCTTTGAGTGAATAATGACTCTTTATGAAAGTGCCATCTTTTTGACATTGAATGAAAATATGAGCCCCAAATCCTGTGTAGTCAGTATTTAGTGAGTCTTTCTACACCACACGAGTGCATGCATTCCTCTATCAGGATAGAAAATAAATCCACAATTAATAAATTGAGAATGAATTCTATAGACGGGAAGAGTGTTGTTTCCTGAAGACGAAAGAATGAGATGGCATCAGGAGTGATCTTGAAAGTTGTATGTACATGAGCGCCACACAGTATGTATGAGGCAAATCGATTTACATGTTTTATTTCCAGCTGTTTATTTAGTTTTGGGGAGGAATAATTAATCAATAACGAAGCAACTTATATTATTTTTACGTGTAACACACCGTGTAATTGATTAATAAAATACCTAATTTAGAATTCTTGATATAATATATAATATATGTTTACTTCCTCGCAGAGACAGTCAATGTCTTTCACTGTGAAAAGGTTAGAGAATAGCTGCATGTAGCTAATATAATAAAACGTCATGACAGGTGACACTGCTCTCCTCCCAAATATTCATCAAAAGGTCAATTTTCTCTTACATATACATACCGGCAAAGCTTGGCATTTACAGCTCCGTCTGGGACTACACATACATACATAGCTAAGCTTTTGTACAGTGCTAGGTATGAATCGAAGCTCTTAAAGAAAGTGTCGAAATATTTCCCTGCCTAACTACTAAAACATCGTTTTTGAAGTTTTATGCTTGTTTTTTCTTTGCACCCTACACTTTCTTTAAATTGAATTAAAAAGTAAATTCAATGAGGTTACTTAATTAGTAATGGAATCATTCTTGGTACCCTCAGTGCCTCTAGTGAACAAATTAGTTGCCTCGGTGTCTAATAAATGTTTCATAGTTTGAATATGAATTAATTTCTCAGTGATTTTGAGCAGTTTATGCACAATGTTTCTTTATGCTTACATGCACATACTATAACTATCTCTTTGAATCATCAGATGCAATACGAACCCTATTTGCATAGAAAAATTCCAGACTCTTTTTGTTAGTCTGTTATTATGTATACAAATTGTTCAAACAATGCAAAAGTGGAGAATGTATCCTACGGAAATGTTTTTTAAAACATGCTTTAAAAATACCAAATAGTCACATATGAATGTACATATATCGCCTAATTTAAAAAAAAAATATTTAAAAATATCCATAAATGCCATAGATACAGCCTTACAAAGTCGCAAAGTAGCTAATTTATGCTATATATTTCCTTTTTTTTTAAATTAATTATGATATTAGTTCCCCTTAACATTGATATTGTCATTAGCCAGCCATTTGTCACAGACAGAGGCGCTATAATTATAGGAGTAATTTGACCCCCTCCATTTTTTGAAAAAAATGAAGTTTCTTGATCTAGTTGTGTATATAATAGTTATGGCTATGGATAAGCATGAGGCGTCATATCAATGTAGTTTATTTCTTATTTTTTATTGATGTTTTTTAATGTACTTTCTTTTTGTTGGTAAATCGGTTGCATTATTACAATATGGCAGAAGCAGGTGATAGTATTCAATTTTCTCTCGCGGATAGAGTGTTTATCGTTAGCCATGCAGTAGTGTACCAGAGTAGTGCCAAAGCTTGCCAAGAATTTCAACGACATTCAATCGTGCACCACCAGCTAGGACAACAGTGCAATACTGGAAGCAGAAGTTTGAAGAAACCGGAAACTTATCCACTAAGCAGCGATCAGGAAGACCGTCTGATGAAATCATGAAAGAGAATGATGGCACAAATCAACGAGAAACTGCACGAGTGTGTATGACTTCACAAAGTTCTGTTCACAGATATCTCAAAAAAGAAAAAAGAAAACCTTTCAAATATCATTTTAAAAAAGAAAGTACATTAAAAAACATCAATAAAAAATAAGAAATAAGCTACATTGATATGACAAAAGAAATAAAGTAGATTAATCAGTTAATAATAATTAAAAGCATTGAGTTTGTACTTACTGTTATTTTATCGTAATGTTAGAGACGGAGACTTATGAATCGCACGGTATATTCAGATAGTTGATATTAAGAAAGGTACTAATTCGGTAGTTTAGCCAAGAAGCTAAATTTTTCTCTCGTCTTATCCCAGTGTGCATAAGCCATAATAGAGATAAAATACTTAGAGATCTTATCTGAAGAGAGAAATTAAGCAGGGGTCAGCTGTTGACAAAAAAAAAAACTAATCGACCAAAATAATCAAGTTATTGTAATTTGGATCATTTTTGGCAGTATGATGATTCTTTAATTTTGGAAGCAAAACAAAGTTTTTCCTGACTCAAAAAATCCGGATATGCTTGTGGGTTTCAGTTATGTTTGATATAGCCGGTGATTGATTGAGCAATTAACTATTCTTGTTCAGGCCTGGATTTTCTTACATTATTTCCCAATACAGGCACGGCGGCGTTATTCTTCAAATATGAAAATATATCTTTGTCAGTTTTCATTTAGATAACTTTTGTCTCCTGGTCATAAAGGTTTTCCCAAAACGTCAAAACTCCTTTGTATTCTTTGTCAACTATCGACTTTCTACTATTCTCACCTCTTATTGGTATTCTGGACAATGATGGATTAAATTAGATCTAGCTATTGTCGAGTTATTAGCAATTTACTACTATTAAATAAAGAATGTCTATCCTTCCTTCTCCAATCATCAATAACTATTTATTGTAATTCAAGCCAGATGTCATATTTAAAACATTAAGGGTTTATATATTTTCTTTAATTAATTTTAAGGATTTCATATATTTCTACACATTTCTTACCACTCGTGTTTTTGATCAGACAAGTCTAAAAGAAGGTAGTTTTGGATCATTTTATATGGAATTAGATTGGACTTCGAGCAAAAACTTTTAGAAGCATCATATAATAACAATCTTATGTCTCGTTGACGAAACTCTTCTAGTCTATAGGTATTTTATGATTCTCCGAACCAATGAATTGGAGCCCCTCGGACTCGGGAATAATCCACAGGACCCCTTAGCTAAGGTTGGAATCTATATAGAAAGAGGAAATAATCATCGTGAATCCGATATTGGAGGTATCTATGGGATGACATCATTCAACAACACTGGTTAAATAATGTTCCTTCCCGAGATGGAGTCGAAAGCTCAGGGATGATTTGTGTTCACTTCTCCCCCTGATAAATGTTTCCCATTTTATCACATTTACTGAGTGCTCGTTGCTCCCTCTAGGAATGGGTATATCTTTTATCATCCAAAATGATGGGACACCTCAAGTGCCAAAAGTTTTATAAAATGGTGAATTTTGAAAGTATAAATTAATTCAAATATGTACAAGCATTCTGAAAAGAAGGTTCCAATTGAACAAAAAACATAAAAGAGAGGGGAAGCAACATAAAGAATTGCTAGGTATATGTACAAAGTAAGAAAGCCAAATGGGCTCTTTGCTTGTGAACCCGTATATATATTGTACACTGCAAAATAATTTTTGTAAATATATATTTATATTTCAAAAAAGAATATATTTAGAACTTGTAGACATAACTTATAAGTGTATCATTCAATAATATTAATTAATTATATTAATAAACTATAATGTGAAATTATAAACTTCCCTCTTTTGAATTTATTCGAAATAGCGGAGTTTAATTCATTTTAAAATACTCGCAACCTTTCACACCATTGAAAAATTATACGTTGTGATTGGATTTATAGTTATAAGAATTTATATCCATTAAAACTAGGTTTTAATCGATTCAATCTACCCAAAACTATATTTACTAACATATTATTATGATTTTTTTTCTAATTTTGCACCGACTCCTAGTTACTTATGGGTATATAATATAACAATTTGTATGGATTTATGAATTGAAACATGGAGTTTTTCTTACGGTTTTTAAAAGAAATAAGCAGAAAGATCTTAGAGACAGTTATCAAAATGAAATGCATACTTAACTTAATTACATAGATATGTATGACTTATAAATAGTATGAGCGTGCAACTTAGTGTGTAATTGATAATATTAATAATAATCATTGATAAGACTATGCATTCTCCTCTTTATATTTGAAACATTTAAACAGAGTAATGAATGAATGAATAGGAATTGTGGATTTGGAGTGAATGATAAGTCATCATTCAGCAAATCTCCTCAAAACAATATCATAGTCAAAGGACACAATGAAATTTGATGAAGATGATAAATCTCACTTATGAGAACGTGGCCGTTCATAAAAAATAATATTGATGTGGAATTGATCTCGTAATTTAATTTATTTGATAATAATTATGTTTTGAATTAACTCTACCTAGTAAACAAGTTTTGAGAAATAAGCTTTAGCGGAATTTAACCAAATAATCCTGAGTTTTGGGAATGTTAAACGATTAAATATTAAATTAAAGGTGGAAATAAACAAAATATATTCGTCAATAGTTAATTAATTATCAAAAAAATATTTTTTTTTTCTTTTAATTTTGTTAAGATTACATAGCGTTGTTACACGGGCTCATAAACTTTAAAACAAATCTATCATAAATTGTACAAAAAATATCAAAAAATTGAATTAGATCCCTATTCTAAACAATTAGTTATACCCCGTTGATACTCATATTTCCAACTGTTTGTCCTAGAAAGAAAGAGGGTCCAATCATTTCAAAAGTTGAGATATTTTATATTACTCACACCATTGCAGGACAACTTATTATAAATGATTTTGATCACGCATCATAGTTTTGTTTTGTTTTTATTTTGTTATGATTTTTCCTTTTAATTCTTTCTTTTTTAAACATAGCTTTATTCTTATATATGTACAGTATAATATAATAATTAATAAGTAACAACTTCCATCTTGTGTACATATATATGTATACATAGAAACTTCCATTCGTTTCTTTTTTATTCTACAGGGTTACGTAATCCAGAGAAGCACGCCGAATAGTACCTGGTATATTATTATTATTATTTTAGCCATTGCTTAGAGACCCCAAACAAGAGTTGAATGGGACAGCTTGTCAAGTATGGCCTTTTAACCAGCACGGAACCGTCCTCCTTTACCTATCCTGACCCTGTACCTCAATTAAATGCAGTACATACTGATGAGGCACACTTATGTATGTATGTGGATCCAAGAGTCCCTGGGAAAAACGCCCCAAATAACCGAGTCAACAAAAACACAAGAGAATACGAGTAGTTAAAATTATATATTTAATTTTAATTTTTTACAAAAAAAAAATTTCTCCATAATTTTATAGCTTCATTTGATAGAGAGAGAGAGAGAGAGAAACTTTTGGGAAATCCCTTGTAAAGTTGAGTAGTAGTAGTGCATTATTGGGGTGTAGTTTGTCTACCGTAATGTAATAATCGTAAAAATAAGTTGAACGTTATATACAAAAATGCTTATATAAACCATGAAATAAGACTGACGACGATGACGTTCATCTTAAGAGTGATGGATTGATTGATTGATTGATTTTATTTTGAGTTCCATCAATGGATTATTAGTACATTAGACCGGGGATATCACCTTCGTCTTCGTCGTCGTCTTCATCCTCCAAATCGTTGAGATAAGGCCCTGATCCCATCATTTTCCTCATGGACTCCTCAGTCATCTTAGGACTCCGCTCCTTCGCCCCCGAGTCCCCACCTTCATCATCCAAGTCTGCGAGATCCGGTCTGTTCCCCGCCAATTTCTGCATCATGTCTGGAGTGAGCTTCTTGTCCCAATCCATGTCCCCTAGCCCCCCTTGAAGCCCCTCTTCCTCCTCGTCCGACTCGTCTTGCCACCTCAAGAAGTCGATGCCGAGCCAATGCTGCCGGGTCTTGACTTGAAGGAGACGAGGCCAAAAGTCTGTGTTCGCATCCTCCTTCTGGAGCCTGATTTCGATGACTCTATCGAGGAAGTGTTTCGTGGTCTGGTCAGGAACGACCTTTTCGAAGAGATCCATCGTCACCTCATGTTCCGTAGCGTTCTTTCCACCCGTGCCGCTAAAGAACAGCTTCTTCTCCTCGACCTTGATTGTTGGGTCCTTGCAGTCCTCGAGGCAGATGGTGATGAGAACGTTGGATTGGGTTTGAGCCCAAAGCACTTTGGGAGGGCATTTGGAGGATGACATTCTCAGATTGTTGACTTTCAATGCGAAGGAAGAATAAGATCTCAATTGGGAGACTCACTCACTCACTCCCTAGTTCATCCGTTTCTTTCTCCCTTCCTCTGTCTCTACCCCTCTTACACTCTCTCTCACTCTCACTCTCTCACTCCCTCTGTCTCTGTCTGCGAGTGTGCGAGTGTGTGCCTCTCTTTCTTTCTTTCTATGTCTGTTCAATATATCACAGGTGGGGGAGAGGAAGAGGAAAAGGAAAACCGGGAGAAATAAAGAGAGAGAAGGAAGAGGAAAGGAAGAGAGAGAGAAAAGACTTCAACTCCTAGCTAGCTGAGGCCATGGAAGAAAGGAACTCTTAATAAAAAAGGGAGGGCGAAAAAAAATCTATATACTACTTGGAGTACTTAGTAATACATATAATGGAGAGAAAGAAATCGATGTGCTCTTTGAATTCAAACGTGAAATAAAATTACATATCGCGAACGGAGAGAAGGGAGAGCAGAAAGTGGAAAAGCCCTCAAATGAATGTGCATACATACACACATTGTAAACAATGATAAAATTGGTTAAAATTGCAATTTCCTTCCATTGGGAGACAAATTGACATCATTTGAAATGATGTAGGGACTTCATATTAAATAGCCTTGCTTTAACCGCCTTTTTAAAATCACATTGACATTAATAATACTGATGCTTAGCAGGAAATGAAGTGCAAGAATACACAAGTAGCTTTCTCAATTTAGAAAATGTGTCAAGTCATGTCCATAAATAAATACGACAATGCATGCTCAATGTCTCACAGTTATGTATATCATTCATTAAACAGGATATGGTACGTAGGTACAATGGATCATACTCAAAAAACATATTAGACAACAAATCTTGAAGACATTACGTAGCACAAATAATTCCGTTAATTAATATTATATTTTGATTCATATATGACACAGAATCGCAGACACACCAAATCTCACTGAAGTTCCTGCTGTATGATATCCACAAATTGCATAAAATATTCTGTAACCTAATACAGACGGGCAATAGCGAACTTACGAGTCTTGAATTTCTCTTGCTCAGGTCTTTGATTCACCTACAACTTACAAGAATTTTCCAATCAATAAACTTTCGGATGAAGCTGTAGACGGAAAAAACATCTAGTTAAGTTTGCAAAGGCAAATTATCTTCCCAAGCTATTGTTAAATGTATGTCTTGTAGAATAAACAAATTTATTACAACTACATATATCCTATGAACTTTAAATATTTAATGCATTGAAGTTTCTCAAGTGCATTTGTTGTTGGAGAGAAGGGATGCACTCCAAGGCATGTTCTGGGCATTGAGTTTTCTAGGTTGGGATGTCTTTAGATGGGTTTGTTATTATTGGGAACTTGGGAGTGATTCAATACAGACTTTACCGACTCTCGAGAGAGGTGACCTCATCCAAGATCCAATTAAACAATGGAATCTCTGACCTCTTATTAGAAAATATTGAGAGCTTGAATGCCCCCGGTAAAAGAGAATTGAAAATATTAGTAACAAACCGGGACTCTTACTGATTTACGATTGAAAATCGATTGTTAGTGTTCCTTAAAAAACGTACTTTCTTCAAGTATCATTTTCAATAAGATGATAATATTGTACTCTAGTTTACCAAGAAAATTTGCCCTCTAAATCTTTACGTTACGTAAACTCCGAGGCACTACGAGAGGTGATCAAATGAAAAATTTATAAAATCATAAATTTTCGAAAGCATAAAAAATGTCATTTTTTTTTCTTTTAAAGAAGGGGAAGCAAATTTTATAAATCTCTTAATCTAGGGGGTAGTTTTATTTATAGATACATGCTCTCTCCCTTTGAAATTGTTGAGCCACGCTACTACTGCTCCGCGCAATGGGATATTTTTTGACAAAATATTATACGTCAATTTTTATTAAAGTCATAAATTGAAATTGTATACTTACTATTCACAAAATCACGATGATATTGGTTAATTAAATGGGTACTGCATATAAATCTAAGAGACACAAGTGTAGGTATTATAAAGAAACCCAATCATCGATCAAACTATTCTAAGGAACATTTATGTCTAAATTAATCAATCGAATCGGCTGATACTATATAAAAATAGTTAGGTACATACCCTAAGTATATGATTGAAACTTATTAAGGAATATGAGATTTCACAAGGATGTGAGGACTCATTAGAGATAGTACATATCATCAAGAAAAGAGAGTGTTTTTAGAGGCAAGTTATTTAAGCATTGGATACCATTCTGTTGTTCCTTCACGGGATTCAATGCTCACCATTGAGTTTAGCACATTTTTTGTAGGGGATGACCCCCCCCCCCTCCACCATTTGAAAGGAAAGTCATTAAAATGCTTACTATACATTTTATGTATTACATTCAATTTACTTTCTTTTTTCGGGAAAAGTCTGTGTTAGTCTATTAAAAGAAACAGAGGAACTATGCATTTTTAATGTTATTGAGAGTCAAATTGAGGTCATGGGACGAATCTATGATATCTTATATCATCTACCTATCATAATTATAATCTACTGAGAAAATGTTCAAGTTGAACTGCCCTTTCTTTTCTTAGGGTGACCATAAACTGATTTAAAAAATTAGAGGACACCTTGCGGGATCAGTTTTGGTTTAGGGTTATTTATTTTTGTTGAAATTAACAAATTTAAAAAATAAAGTATTAATATACATATTTTTATTCTTTAATTTCTTCTTTTTTTTTTTTACCAGCAATAGGATTTATCAAGACTGTTTTTCCTCGATAAATACTACAAATACACAAAACATATATTGCACCTCAATAACAACTAAAAAGATGTTGGAATGGTCGACACTTGCTGGAGATCACTTTTTTTTCGAGTACTCTACTAATAAATATATATTATATCTGAATAAATTGAGATATGTATCTAGAGATGTGACAAAGAGCAATTCCCTGTGTGTGTGTGTGTAAATACCATGTTGGTATTGATGACACCATCATAAATCATAATTCATACATAGCTTTATATCACTACCTTTACAATCAATTGGAATTCCGTCTTCTCTTGCATCGTTGAGTCTATAGCTTGTTACAATTATAAGTAGGAATGTAAATCATATGCAATTCGGGCATGTAATAAAAAAAGAAAGAGAAAATCAACCTGGCAACCCTGACAATTTAATGAATGTCGAGGGGGGAAGCAGCTTGAGCTGTTATGACGTTTTACTGAGCTACAAGCTGCTATTTTCCATTATATATACAACAATAAATAATAACATTGATGAGAGGCAGAAAATTAACTGAAATTAATGTCAGGAAATTATATATTTTTAACTAATAATAATTATACGAGGACTGGAGCCCTTTTTTTACATTTTATTTGGTTTATTAAACTTAATGCATGTACTCCTTCATGCAACATCTTTACTATCAGGTAGATGTTCTCCCCTCAGAAATTATATTGGAAAAATAATAACAGCTTCGGAAAACAAAAAGACCTGTTTGAAGAGCCAACTCCACTTTTTTATCACACGCCCGAATTGCATATGATTTACATTCCTAATTATAAGAAGGAATGTAAATAATATGCAAATGGGGTGTGTAAAATACAAAGAAAGAGAAAATCAACCTGGCAACCCTGACAATTTAATGAATGTCGAGGGGGAAAGCAGCTTGAGCTGTCATGACGTTTTACTGAACTACAAGCTGCTATTCTCCATTATATTTGAATACAAATGAAGACATCAATAATAAATAATAGCATTATGTATGTATACCATAGACGAGAGGCAGAAAATTAACAGAAATCAATGTCAGAAAATTATATATTTTTAACTAATAATTAATTATACGAGGACTTGAGCCCTTTTTGTTTACATTTTATTTGCTTTATTAACCTTAATGCATGTAATCCTTCATGCGAGATCGATCTTTACTATCAAGTAGATGTTCTCCCCTCAGTAATAAAGGAAAAATGATAACAGCTTTGGAAAACAAAAAGTACTGTTCAAAGAGCCAACTCCACAAAATCTCACACGCGGCATTTTGCATATTATTTACATTCCTAGCTATATGGAAAAAAGGTGTTAACAAAATTTTTCGCTTTTTTTAGTGTTTTATGAAAAAGGTCATCATTGTACTCTGAATTAGTAGGGAAGGGTACTTGAACGATGAGTTATTATACTAGAATGATAGTAACTAACATAAAAATGGACACTCTATATAGTATTTTTTATACTTCTTTTCCTCTTTTTAGTGTTATGATCATTGATTGGTATAGCTCTTGCTAAGCTCTTTGGACTTTTTGTTCAATTTCTTCTTGAAGGAAAGGTTGCGAGGTACAATAAAATCAATAGTAAAAAATCAAATAATAATATCCAAAGAAGTATGAAGTCATTAATTAATTTATATAAAATCCAGTTCAGTTTTATTTTGCATTTATACAATTTTTTTCCCAAATTTCAAATACAAATATTAATGTAAACGCCAAAATCTGTAATTTTTTTACTCGTTCTGCAAATTACAACTCGTGTACCAAGACATAAAGTACCTACTAAAAATATTTGCTTGTCTTGCAGAGCAAGGGATTTTGTGTTTTTTTTCTACGTTAGTTTCTAACACATAATTCTTTTGATAGGTTTTATTATTTTCAAAGTTTCTTATAAAGATTTCTGGATCTTACTCAACACTACCAAGTACCACGACGAGCTTTTTGGAAACACACTGTATTCTCCCTTTAGCTTCTTTTCATCAGTTGACTCTTTTGAGTTAAAGGGTGGTATTTTTATTTATGATTTTGATATATAAAAAATATTTTGAATTTTTGATATACAAGCATTAAATGTTGATTTGTACATTGATATAATTTATAAATGTATAGTATATCTAAATAATAACACTGCTCAATATTAAAAAGTTGGGAACGTGGAAAATACATAAAGGTAGCTACCAGTTGTTTTTCTAAAATGTTCCTGTTCCTTTTGTGAGTCGAGTTTGCGAATGGATAAAAAAGCTTGACGTGTACATCGTCGCACAGCGACACTTTATATTAAATCAGAGGAATATATTTTCCTACTGAGTTGCCTACAGCACGAAAAGACTAGAAATGTCCTTGTCGACAACCTTTCATGCTCTTCTATGTGTTTAGGATCCTTAACATTCTTGAGAATCAAGGTTACATTCCCCACTGATCCTCTGGACATAGCTTCAACAAAAAACTAATTGAAATAGAAACGACAATAATTTGCCCCATTTCTGGTAAAACTCGATAGGAAAACCATCAGGGTTCGGGTAATTTTTTAAAATTTTTTTTTGGTATACCCTTCGATATATTCCACGATTTCGAACTCAGTAATCTTTCCTTCCTTATAAAGGGTTTTTCAATATGGATGACGCATTTTTATTTCATTAGTGACGGCGTAATATGTTATATTATGTTTTTTTTTTGTTTTTTTTGTTTTTTTTTACATTTCTACTAACAAATAGCTTTCAAATCATCATGGAGCAGCACAACCGAGAGCAGACTTTGTAAATTATCCAAATTTATTACCAAAATTCACGTTTGGTCGTTGAAACTTTAAGAGAAAAATCATATTCAGCGACAAAGCTCATTTTTGGCTCAATGGGTTTACTAATAATAAGCAAAATATGTGTTATTGGATTAAGAAACCAGCTGAAATCACTCTGCACGCTACTACTTAAGTAGTTCTACTGCGAGTCTTTGATTTCTAGCGAATTTTTACTCGAAGTTGAATTAAAATTTACACATTTAGATGGACGATTTCTTCTTTGTTAATGATTTTTATTGGGTGCTTGAGATCTTGTTAAAAAGCTATGGGTCTCAGCTCTTTAATGCATTCCTTGTTAATCCATTTCATGTGATATTCAATGACTTAATTAAGTACAAAGAATTTGGCCGACTTTTGGGTTTACTCCCGCCGCCTATGCCCCCAGGAGTCCTTTTAGGTCAAAACAAAGACTGAAATTGGAATTTGCATTAAATAAAATAGCAAATCATTATTTTATAATGCACAAAATGAGTATCCTTCTAGGCTTAAATTGAAGTCGGAAAATGGGCCAAAAAAGCTAAAAAAAAGTAGGGATCGATTTCTTGAAAACTGTCAGACTCTCGAAAAAAAAATAAGTTACAGATTTGAAATGATTTAATGGATATCTATAACATTTTAATTTTTTTGAAGTACTTTTGCATAGAATAAATGTTTCTATGAAATCCTATCAGTTTAACCAAAATTAAAATTCTTAACTCATTTTGATTTTTCACTTTGTGAGTCCATAATCAGTTTTTACAAGAAATTTTGACTCTCTGTTTGTTAAACTTAAGCATTTATCTTATCTGGCCTAGATCTTCCTTAATTTAAGGAGTATTTTTTCTCTGGATGAGCTACTAGAGGTAGCCAGGATTTTAGATTCATTTGGATTTACAATTCCATCTGACCAAATGTTAGAGCTTTCGAGACATTGTTCCATTTATTGGGGTATTATATCCAAAAGTGAAGAATGTATTCTTGATGTTATAAACAGAGACCACAAGGTTCAATTCCTTTTAAGGGGACTTAGATTTAATTATCTTGAAAATAATCCTCCTCTTTGTAAGGAGAAAGTTGAGGCCATTGATGATGAGATTGTCAGGTTACAAAAGCACGGGGGCGATCCAATTAATTAGCTGTACAGGCCAGAACGAGTTATCTCAAAACGAGAACAAAGAACTTATTTTCGGTATTTTTGTAGTAAAAAAAGAAGGATGGTACCAAATGGAGGGTGGTAATTAATTTAAAAACCCTCAACAAGTATTTTGTTATTTCAAAGATTACGATTAAAATTAATTAATTCATTAAGATATAGAATTAATAGCATCATTAGGAATGTAAATAATATGCAAAATGTCGCTTTCGAGATTTTTTGGAGTTGGCTCTTCAAACAGGTCTTTTTGTTTTCCAAAGCTGTTATCATTTTTCCTTTATTACTGAGGGGAGAACATCTACAATAGCAAATACAATGTTAGAAAAAGGCTTTATGTTCTCGTAATAATTGTTAGTTTACGACTCGTAACCTAAAGATATATAATTTCCTGATATTAATTTGAGTTAATTTTCTGCCTCTCATCTATGGTATAGGAACATAATGTTATTATTTATTACTGATGTCTTCATTTGTATATGTATATAAAGGGGAATAGCAGCTTGTAGCTGAGTAAAACGTTATGACAACTCAAGCTGCTTCCCTCTCAACATTCATCAAATTGTCAGATTTACCAGGTTGATTTTCTCTTGCTTTTTATTTTAAACACCCCACTTGCATATTATTTACATCCCTACCTATCACAGCTTCTTGATTGCTGAGAAGCAGATTTTAGATTTCAAAGGAGGGAAATATTTTTTTATTTAAAGTTTTGTGCTTTGGTCTCACATCTGCTCCCCAAATTTTCACCTAACTAATGAGACCGGTAATTAATTTTATTAGATCGAGACTTCATATTAGTGGTAGCATCTACCTAGATGATCCATTATTACAGACCCAAGCAAGAAAAGTGTCATTGAGCTTATACAAAGCGATAAATTGTGAATATCCAACGGCTCCCCGGAAGAATCCAAGGATCTGGGGTATGTTTGACGATATATTACAAAGGGGTCTTTGAGCTGATAAAAAGCATTGGCGTTAAACTTTTAGGGTTTCCAGGCCTTACAGCAATCCGTCAAAACCTCAGGGCTGGATTTTAGATTATTTCTGAAGGGACTAGTTCTAGACTATTCCTTCACCCCTCTCTTCCCCAACTCTATGATTTCCTTGCCCCAACTAACATTCTCCTTGAAATAGTTGCAATACCATAAATTACAATGAAATTACTTGCAACGTTATCGTCAACAATGAAAATGCTCTGCGACGAAATTGCTGCAACGTTTTTACCGACAGCCCTCAGTCAAAGATCTTCAGCATATACTGGGAATACTGGAAATGAGGCTTGCAATATAGTTTGTGCCCCTATTTCAAAAGGCCTTACAATTTGATGTCAATAAAGAGGACTCTTCTCAGGGTCCTTACATGTCCCTTCTACCATTCCTCTCGTAATTTAGGTAGAGAAAGAGGAGAATATAACTCATAACTTTGGCAAATGAAATAGAAATGAAAATGGCAAATATGGGTAGAACAGGCTATTTCATTTTCTAGCCTGTTTCTACATTGATTCATGTAGGGTAGAGACAGAATTACAAATACGTTCTTAATAAAATATGACATTAATACAGTGGACTTAGTTGATGTCCACTATTTTGAGCATTTTTAGCTCTTGATTTGAATATCTTACATAATAAGTGAATATTTGGAATGGACTGAGGGAATTATTTTCTTAAATCAGGATATCTAGAGTTAACAAATTTATACCAGTCCAATAAAATTGATCAGGCTATTTTTTGGGAATTCCCTTTGACCCAAACGCTAGATGACATAAAACCTATTCGCGACTACAAATGACAAGCAATGCAAAGGGAAAGTTAATCTGACTTCATTGTCAGAGAGACTAAGTGAATGTACTAAAGGCTTTAATTGTGGCGCTTTAATTAACCCAAATTGTACATTGTACATCAAGATATTCAAATTAAGAAACTTATCTTACAATAAATGCTACATAATAAGGTTTATAAAAATATAAAATACAATTGTGTTTTTAATTCAAAGTCCTTGCAGCTTTATTTCCTGGCATTATCGATATCAGTCTCGGCTTCAAGTAGGATCAATTTAATTTTTTATTTAAAAATAAAGTCTTGAACTAGTTGAAATATCAAGACCGAAACAAACAAATAAGTATAAGTTAGTATATACATTTAGCTCGAATTGATACGAAACAAAAAATACATAATTTAACACAACCTTTGTACGACCCCTTACCCATTTTCCTTCTCATCACACTCCGCATCGACTCATTGTCATGTACAAATCAAGCATAATTATAAGTAGATGACGTGTATGTATTTAATTGTTTTTTTTATCTAATTATAAGTATGAATGTGTAGTAATAATAATGACGTATACATATATGTAATTATGTGTCTTATCAAACTTCCACTCATTTTCCAGGTTGTTGTAGTTGTCGTTCTTCTCATCATCATCCATGAAATGGAATAAAACACAATATAAACACTTGAATAAAAAACAAAATTATTTTTCTATATCTTGTTATGATGATGAGCATTCAATAAAGGGATGAGTGATGAAAGTCATTAATTAATTTGAATATAATATAACAAAAGTAAGTGGTGGTATGTACGTAACTTAACTTATGTAAAAAATACTTATAATAATTAATCAATAGAAAAACATAGGAGAGAGTGGGGGGTGGGGGGCTAAGAACATAATGAATAAGTGAGTTGTGGGTATACATATATCCAAAAGAGGATTGCAAAAATGGATTAGAGAACCAAGGCATGTAAATAAGTATGTATGTATGTATAGCATTATGTACTAGTTTATTATCACATCATCATTTCTTTGCGCACATGACACCAGGGTAGCCGAATAAAAACATCAAGACCTAATTAAGAGTATAACTTAATTGTATTACATACAGCGTACGGTAAAAAGGATATATGTTGATGAAGACGACAGAATCATTCGTGTATGACAATAAAAATATGAAATAAAAAGAAGGAGGAGAATCAAAAATGATCATAATAATTGTATGTATGTATGTATGGTATAATAATGATAATAATAATAATAATAATAAGGATAATTATAATTAAAATTAAAATAATACTATTCATCATATTAATGTAAATGAAGTGATGATGATGACTTTAAGAGCAGGTTTTACTCTTCTCAAGGGATTTTGCCGACCAGATAACTAAGTGACTTTGATCATTTTTGGAGTGTCCATCAGGGCGTCCTAATTCCTCCGTATCACATTCATCTATGTATATGTTGAAGAGGGGGAAAAAGAGAGAGAAAAAGGTTTGCATTGAATATTATTATAAATAGGTAATAAATATATGTATGTATATAAATCTATATATAGTACATTAATATTATTATTATAAAACAATAATAAAAAAGCATATTTTAAAAGGCACTAAAGATAATAATAAAAAAAACATGACCCAAAATAATTATAATATCTGATTAGAAGGAAGGGGGGAGGGAAGGGAATATGTAGATATTATAAATAGTATTTAATTTATAAAAGGAATGAGAAAGGGTGGAGGAGGAGAAGGTGTGTGAGAAATGAAATGTATGATATCATGTGTAAGTAATTATTTATATACTATTATTATTATTGTTATTATTATTAGCAGCCAATCCGTCCTTAGGAAACATCAAAAACGAATCCTTGTCTTGAAATAAATAATTTTGATTCCTGACACTGTAGTTAGGTATGTAAGTAAACTGGCTACTATCTACAATTAATTAATTAATTAATTATTAAGGAATATGAGAAAAGAGAAGGGATGCCGCCCCGCTCCGATGCAACTTTCCTAAATCTGCTACACTCAAATTCTCCACACATTTACATACATAAGTAAGAGCTTCAGCACAAAAAAAAACATCTAAAAGGTGTGTGTGGATCACCTGGATTCCCCCCACCACTCTAATTAATGTATTTTAAATGCAAAAGGCATAAAATGTTAAAGTTCGTAGAACTGATAGTCTATAAGAGACAACAAATAAAATGTTGGGAAAATCCTACCAATTACGGGACACCCTTTGGAGTAAATCCTTTCCTTTTTTGGGGTCTTATAAAACCCCTGTTTTTTTTTTAAAGGCATTTATTTTCATGCCTGACACTGCTACCCAGTATTCTCTTATATATGTATATATATATATATATATACACCTCCTTCCGCTTTGGAAAAAGCACTGGGTATTATTGTATACATAATAAAAACTGAAAATTGCATCGGAACACTCCCAATAAAAGACAAAACAAGGACAATCGATCTAGAACAAATTACGATTTATGATACAACATGGCGGCTATTAATGTGGTGTTAAGAAGTCTTTCTCCTTTCGTTTTCCCAGTAATGGTAGACTACATAACATAGTATACATATATTATATACACGAAGTGTAGAGGTGTGTGGTGATGTAGAGAGAGAGAGAGAGAGAGAGAGAGGTAAATAGATCAGAGTGAGCTCAAATAGGTCGAAGGGGGGGGGGACCCAAATTGTTAGTAGCAGTAGGTACACACATATTTATTTGTTAGTCGATTAGTAAAAATATATGTATGTACTTGGAAATAAAAAAAGAAAGAATCAATCTAAAGTTAGGTGCAAATCCATAAAATATACAACACACAACCGCACACAACAACACGTACATACACAAAAGAGCCATCACCTGAAGCCATTCAACAAGACAACAAGACATCATCCCAACTACAAACAAGAGTGTAGAACTCAAATGCATGTTTTCCGTCATTCTGGACTCAACATGAAGAAGAGTATTAAATAAGAAATAATATTTGTGAGTGGTACTTTTTGCCTTTAAAAAGAAGAATGAAGATAAACATGCAATGAATTAGGATTTGAGAGTGAGACTCTATACACTACTTAAGCATGTATGTATGTCTGTATTGGATCAATCAAAGTCCATACCCAACAGAGTGACTATTACATTCAATAGCATCATCATCTAAAAGTGCTCAAAAGTACAGTAATTGAATGTGATTGAGAGAAGAGAAGAGAGAGAGAGAGAGAGAGCTAAGGGAAATGAGGGGAGTCTTTGGATGATGAGGATGGCGAGGATTCATGAGTAGGAGGTGATGCTGGATCCTCTCCATCAATTTGAGTCAATGCAAAAGGAGGTTGCTGAGTAAAATCCTCAATGGGCTCACTGTTAACACGAACATTATTATAGTCTTGAGGAGTTGAGGCTAAGCTGCTTCTGCTGCTGCTGCTCCTGGAGCTTTTGTTGCTCGAAAAATGATCATTGCTATTAATATTATTAAATTGATGTTGATTCTCACTGGGATGTTTCACTGAGAGAGGAGATGATGATCTAGTAGAGTCTGATCCCTGCTCATCCTCCTTCTCAAGGACTTGTTTGTCTCCTCCTCCTCCTTGAACACGAGGAGTATCGTGCTCTAACACTTCCTCTTGGAGCACCTCAATAGATGTAGTGTCTGTGTCACTTTCGGCTGATGTATCAGCCATTGTCACTACACCAGAGCCGGGTGTAGGACCCAAGTCTATAGAATTCGATTCCCAGGAATTTAGAACAGACTCAGATGAGGATTTGATTGAAACACTATCACTTTCTTTACAAAGTATAAACTTTACTTTTGGCAATTGCCACACCATCATGTGGCTATCATAGTCTTGATCCGATCCGTCATCGACTATATAATAAAAAAAACATACATAGAAGGAAAAAAAAAAAAAAAAAAAAAAAACTACAACCCTCCATTTACATCTCAATCCATTAATTCAAAGGAACTACTACATACATATGTAGTTGCCCTTCATCAACCACCCAACTCTACACTTATTGCATTCTCAAAAATATGTGTACATCCCTTTCAAGTTGGTCTTTGAATTACGGCTTATTTACAGACATTTGAAAAAATATATATGTACATAAAATATATATCTATACATTCTAAAAGTCCTTTCTTTTTTATTTTCATGAATTTTCCTAAATAAAATTTTTTATATTTTATATCTGGGTCTAATTATGATATACTCAAAGCTACAATCCTCCACGTCCAAAACCCTGGATACACTGTATGTCATTTTATAAATCAAAAAAAAATTGTACAAATTGAGTATGTGGTTATTTATATAAAGCAAATTTGTCCTAAATCGATGCCATTTTAGATAAATATCGATTATCATTTTTAAGGTAGATGAGGTTATTTGAAACAACTGTTTCTGTAGAATGCAACTATTATTCGGTTCAACCCGTTTCATTGGATCTTAGATATTCTGTTTGTTTCTGGATGTTTCAAATACTGATTCAGATAATTAAAAAATACACCATGGATAAGGGTAATAAAATAATATAAAAGTGGTTGTAAGGCTCAAATGACCTGTCCCGGTCTGAGTCATGACCAAGGTTCATTCATAAGGAAGCCTTTTGAATAGTGATCCACTTTAGAAATCGGCAACAGGAGAACATCCAAAGGTGAGGATCTAATGCTTACATCCAAAGTCAACAATCCATTGACTTTAGCAACAAAGTATTTGTGGATAAAGCAGCTCGTCACGTTTGTAGTGATCTGAAGACTGTCTGGAGGTAATATTCTAGTTTAATTAAAACTAGATGTTAATTGATAATCTTGAGGAGAGACTACCAACAGAACTCCAACATTTTCCTGACGTAACCTGGTCTGGGGAGAGACAGCACATGGCAAATATTTGACATGTTGAATCTGAGTAGTGACTGACTACTAATACCAGCCAAGCACTGAATCCACACTCAAAATTTCAAGAAGATAGTCATTTGTCAGAAATCTACACAATCTCAATGATTCAGCTGAGAAAGATGTGAGCTTAATCAGTCAATATACTAACAAAGTTCAGGATGAAGAGAGAAAGCAGGTACTACTTAGGCCCGATTTTTCCAAAATAGTCACTGACTAAGATTGATTAAAGTAGAAATATGAAACTTAAATGAATATAATTTTACAACAAGTACATATGTGTTGATTGGAATACTGTTAAAAAAATAATTGACATTGAAAAGTAAAAAATTTCAACATATCACAATTTGAACCATTGTTTGGTGTTTCTTTGTTTTTCTTAGTGCTAATGACTAATTAAAGACAAAAAGATATTTTATAAAAATATGCTGCATTCAATTTGAACAATTTTTTATTCATAAAATGACGTCGTTTAACCAGGGTTTCGTTCATATAGACTTGAAACTTTGAATACATCATAATTAGACCCTAATACTAAACACTAATTTTATTTGAGGAAATTCGTGAAAAAAAGAGATTTTTAGAATACCTTAATATATATATTATAAATTAATAAATAAAGGAACCTGATTGTTATCAATGTAATAAATAATGAAAACTAATTAATTATCTACTGTCGTTAGAATTCTTTTTTAAAGTAAATTGAAGGAGCCAAGTCCTATAGTAGGGTAACTTAGGTAATAAAAAAGATTCTATCGTGAAAATTATTTGGGAAATACATAATTATTGATAATAGCAAATCAAAAGTATTGAGGTACTACTACCCAAGGATGATACACTAATGAATGAAATAGAAAAATGAATTACCGAGTCTAAAGTCTATATATCCTTCACCTCCAGAGACAACCAACATAGTATCCCCTGTAATAGGCGTTGAGGGAGAAAGACTCGTATTAGCCAGATTTTCATTTCCTACATGAACATAGAATAGAATAATAATTGAGTAAATTTCTTCATTTTAAGGATGCTCTAAACAGTGGTACCTGGAACAGAAACAAAGAATTTGACAGAGTCGCGATGGCCATGAAATGACAATTGAGCTTGTGATAAGGAACAATAAGGAATAAACTTCTTGGATTGAGATTTTTCGCCTGAGCTGTAAACTCGGACAAGACCTCCTGGTAACTTTTTGTCCAGAGAGCCGCTGGTAGAATTAGATGCATTGGTTTGACTATTACAAGCACTCAGAAGCTCCATTGACACAAAAGGCACGGAAATGATGACACCATTCCCTGTACCCATCCATAGCCGATGACAAGAAATTAAAAGTGAGGTAATGCGAACGAATGAGAATCCGTACTTTGCAGGGCCTTTAAATCAAGAGAAAATATTTCGAAATAGACAAAGAATGAAGAGCAAGTACGAAAATTCCTTACCTAACATTTTACTAACATAAGGCTCAATATCCACATCCTGTAAATGTTGGTAGGTATGAGCATGATAGAGTCTCAAAGTAGAGTCCAATCGAATGGACACCCAAACTCCATCTTCAAAGCAAGCCATTTGGCGAACTTGACTTTCTTTTCGAGGATGAGCATCAAAGGTGTGCTGAACGGACATGGCTTGAGGATCAATAATAAATACTTTGTTACGATATCCACACCAAACGCGGTCATGCACTTGCGTCATACAACGAATGGAAAAGCGAGGTTTCCCCAAGTCTAATAAGTGATAATTATCTAAATCCCACTGTCCATCTGGGGCTCTATGGAAAATTGCAATTGTCCCATTGGCTAAAGCAACCAAAACTCGTCCCTTAATATGTCTGCAATTCATAAATATGTGGTCAATATATATGTATTTAAATATATAACTTACAGTATACAAAGAACGGAATCACTCAGTTTAATTGAATGAATACAACGTTTCCACTGTGAAACTGCTGAATGTACGTATATGGAGCCGGATTGAGATCCAAGCCACATTGTTGGTAACACAGAGCTCATTTTTTCTACGTCTTCGAACTGACTCTCCCCGTTACTGCTGTTTTCTCCTTCATTTTTCATATGGGACGTGTCCTGGTCCTTGAGGAATCTACGATGTACAGCATCCACATCCTCTTCATGCTCTTGAGTCTCTTTCTCTGCAAAATAGAATCAAACAATGGAGAAAATGATTGGATGTACATATAATTATGTAGTGGTGTATATATATATATATTGTAGAAGCCTGGAAGAAGACAGTAAATGTAACTAAAACCATGAAATAAACCAAAATGTGCACTAGAATGAAATTAATATTATGTAATATTAGGAAAAGTTGCATATGTACGCGTGTTTCAAGAGCATAAAATGCCAAAGCGATGTCCTCACCGTCACAAACTCAATCTCAAAGAAAAAAAAAAAAGAACACAAAAGCTATCACATAATTATAATTAAATACTTTCTTAAATAAAGAGTGCAGTAGGTCTTAAGCCTATAACCAAGATTGTGCATAGAGTCTACCTTATAGTCAATAAAGAAGAAGAACCAGAAGGATTGAAATAAAAGGAAAGAGGAATGATCTAGGACTTCTGCTGTTTTTACTATACTGCTTTACCTATTGCTTTGGCTAAATTGAATGTTTGATGTGATATAAATGGTAGAGTTGAATGGGATTCATCGAAATCGTCGGTAAAGTCTTGAATGTTATAGGCCTCCACTGCTCGACTCAGGGGTGATTTCATTTCCTCAGCTATAAGTTCACCCAAAAAGTGTATGGGAGATGATTAAAGTAAATGAATAAGCTCAAGAGAGACCACATATCCCCCCCCCCCTCAAATACTACTACATGTACAATGGGCATATGCAAATCAAGTGAAATGACAAATTGAAATGTATGTAATATATAGTCACGTTCGTTGACGGTTTTAAAAAAAAAACATGAAAGAAAGCGCAACTCAATTTCTACAAAATGGTAGGTATGGTGTATGTATATATACATGACTTACTATATCTTGTCAAATAAGACACATAATTTTTAAAACAAAATGGCAGTGCAGACAAGCTTACCTTCCTCATCCTTGTTGCCCGTTTCCTCGTTCTCTTTTCCTTTACTTGCATCCTCCTGACTTGTAGAGACAAATCTAAGAGAAGTAAAGAGAGTAGGATCATCTTCCAAACTATCCTCAGATTTATCTTCCTCTGCAGATTTGTCATTTTCCATCACTCTGCTCTGAGATTGACTCACGGCTTTTTTATTAAATTCCTCGTCAAAGTTAAAGTCCGTGTCTTTGGTACCAGGAACACTGGCAATGCACAATAAATGTGAAGAGCAAACATGAAATGATTCAAGAACATTTCCTGGATCGTTTGCATCAATGACAGTCACTTTGCTTATGGAATGCGTTGAGGTGCATATCCATATGTGGCTTGAGAGCTCCTCATTGACTTCGGCTGCTTCTTCCGCAAATGATTTACCCTCAGAGTTCAGCTCTTTATTGATTTGTTCCAATTCATTGTTACATGCTCGTATGGCATCTAAGTTGGCTGCCTCCTTCTCAGATACCACTACTTTGGAGTCATCCAAGATGCTAGAGGATCCAGAAGAGGGATCAGTGAATTCCTTGTGTTCGTTGCTGTTACTGCTCTCCTTCTTGAATGATCTACCTCCGGTTAGATTCACACCTGCTGCACACCATATCTAATTCAATAACATGGAGCATCATGTATATAATAAATTCGATTCGAGAGACTTCATTACCTTCATCCCTGGCTCTTTCTTCATGAGAGGTTGACAATAAACGGGGACAGGAACTGGAATGCCATTATTAGCAGAGGAATGAGATGGTACATTCCCTCCATGTGTGCTGGATGTTACTCCATCCACAGATGAAGGTCCCTCTGGATGAACAGGTAGGCTCCATCCATAGGCCTGTGTTCGACCATCATCCTTTTTGACATGAGCGCGAACTTGCTTATATTGTTCCTTTCGTTCAAAGTTTCTTCTCGCATTTGTTCTTCAGATTGGGGCAATTGAAGGAGATGGAATGGGTTAGTATGAAAAATATAGATAATAAGAGAGATTCCAAATGAGTGCTCTCATTAAAAATATAACAACTATTTTATTAAGTGTACTCAACTAACCTTTCAATTAGAGCAGAATAGAAGATGACATGACTCAGAGCAAACAAATAGAACAGTATGGAAATACATCTTAAATATATGTATGTAAGAAAAAGGTAATTAAAACAATCTCTTGCTGGCTCTAAGCACCGTCATCATCCCTAAAATGCTCTAAAAAGTAATATAAAACACGAATATATCCTATAAAGCATTTCTTTTTTAATAAAGTAATTTCATTCATTCTTAGAAAAAGCATTCCATAACTTCTTTGGAAAGTCCCAACAAAGCTCCTCACAATTTAAAAAAAGTAAAATAAATAAAACCCTGGTGTAGTGTTTATCCTTTGAAATTTTTCTTCTGCTTGTATTATCTTAATAGTACCCAAATCACCTACTCCCGTAATTCACACACAATCATAAAAGCTATGGATATTTTGTATTTAAAAAAATCAATTACCTGAGAACCGCTTAGAAAATTATGCCCATAAAATTAGATATCATCTTCTCATCTACATATGTATATTTTGTATGTAGATCGGCACATAAAAGTGGGGGGGGGATGTAACAACATTAGGGGACAGTAAACAAAGCATGAATTTATGAGCAACAAAATTGCACTTTTCAGGCATTCTTTGTATGATTATAACAAGCATCCGTACCAAATTTCTGGCCATTTCAGGTTCATCTACTCTGCCGCATATTGATTGACTTCATAAATATTATTTTCGTTGAATAAAATAATAAGAACTTCAAGTAAGTACCCAATTCTCGCGAAGGGTTGATTTTGGTGGACTAAAATATATACACTGCTAGGCTAGACCTTCTGCTCTAAAAACCATTAAATTCTATGTCAGTGAAGTTTTTGTATTTTGAGGTTAGATTTTGGAACTTCAATTGTAAAAAAAAAGCAGTAGACTAAACCTGGATCTATTAGCTTCAAGTTTGGCATGAAGTCTTTGATGTTTAAAAGTAATGATGGCTGAAAAGTACAGCCTTGAATGAAATTTTTACTTCTTCCTAATATATATACATACATATATATTTACTATTTAAGGGTCTGGAGCAAAAATGCAATAAGAGAAGTAGTACTAATTTTTTTGAGAGATTTTATATCGGCGTTGAGGTATCATCTTTTCAAAATCAAGATATTATTCATAACTTGTTACATTTGTGTAACGTGGATTGCATCATTTGGTAAGATAGATATGGAAACCTTTTCTTTCAGAATTTAATAGTTCATATGAAAATTATACAAAATAGGTACATATATCAACTTATTACATTTCTGCTCTGAGCCCGCAATAGCATATAAATGTATTTTGATTTACTGAGAAACTCTTTAAATATTATGTAGATTGTAGGTATGTCATTAAATCTATATCAAAAAGATGTTTATTCAAAGTGAAATGAAAAATCATGGATATACATAAATATATTAAATAATATAAAGCTATAAAAATATAAATAAATTTATTTATGAAAGTAAAAAAATGGACGTGAATTATATCAGTTGCAATCCACCCTCCCTCCACAAAAAAAAAAAAAACACCACGCATCCCAGATGAGCAAATAAGTAAGCTAACAACTTAATAAGTAATAACAAAGCAACTATGAGATGTTAGTAATATAATTATTACTGCATTGACTACCATTGATTGATTATCAAACTTGTTAACTGTCTATATCAATCAACTAAGGAGGTAACGGCCCAGTGTTGGTTGGTTAATTAAGGTACATATATAGTATACATTTTTGTGAAGCTTTAAAAGATTGTTTCTTAGAAGGGTTGTAGGTAGAAAGGTCAATTGATTTATAATTATGTATGCTAAAGTTGGATGAATTTTGTTTGACTCTCTTCGAAAGAAAAAAAAGTAACAATAATAGATTAATGATTTTTTTAATAAAAATAAGTAATTCCTCATCTCTCCAATGAAAACCTAAACATTATTATTTGAATGTTATTATAACATATTAGCCTATACTGAAAAGGAGAGAGAGAGAGAAAGACTCTATGCAACTCCTAACAAGAATTTAAATCACTTCTTGACCTTATATAAATGGCGCGTCCTTTTATAACAGACTGTTGTGAAGGTGGATATTTTAAATAAAATGTTCCATTTAGTTAATATATATATTACTAATATGTAATTACACATGCATACGTAAGATATTCTAAAAGTAAAGTCAATCTTTCTACTAGGACTCGACTATGAGGATCAAAAAACATAGTCAAGGGTGAAAGAGCTTCTAAAAATATTTGGGTATGCCAGGTTTCAATAGATGGTTAAGGGATCAAATAAAACTGCATAAAATACTATATATATATATAGTTATATTTTTAATTTTAACAGAACATTCCGCGGACTCTTTACATAGTCGGGGTTCTTCGTTTCTACATATAATGTGTATGTATATTTTTGTAAATACACACGTGTAGATAGTGCATGTCCTCGTATGTATGTATGTATGTAATATACATATGTAGCTATAAAAATGTCTTTCTTGTGGGAATATATAATAATAGAATGATTGATTTGGTATAAAACAATAATATCCTTATTCTAATAACTTTGGACGAAATTCTTTGGTAATAATAATAATATAAAAAAAAAAGTGTAGGTACAACTATTAATTATAATTAATTGTATAAATTCATGGATTTGCATTTTTTTTTTCTTAAAGTTAAAGTAGGTACGACGTATAAAAAAACCTAAAAAAAAAGAAACTGACGAACAAGCAATTCCTTCTTTGTGAGCACTAAACGATTATACATAATCATCATAAGTATAAAAATATATCATCAATCATCACATAGAATGGAGAGAGACGTAGTCGTCAATTCTTAAAAATCCTCTAAATAATGAATGTTAGAATCATCGGGATCCTCAACATTCAATTGGGAAGCACTTTTATAGCGATCACTCTTCATCATCATCATCATTGTTCCCCTTCTTGAAGAGGACTCAGGTACTCTTCCAAATTTAGCAAACTCATCAAACCAACAAATTTTTAAAGCTTCAACCCCAGGAGGAGTACTACTTGATTTGAGGGGCCCCCCACCGTTTGAATCAGACACTAAATTGGATTGGGAGGAGTTGTTATTGCCGTTGTTAGTAGAAGTAGAAGGAGTGATAGTAGACTGCGTGACAGTGGTTGTAGTAGAGGCCGAGGACTCAGAGCTAGCAGAGCTACTCCTGCTACTACTGAAAGAAGGTAAGGGAAACTTAGTAGAGAATAAAGTGTGCTGAAAATTCCACCTCCTTCAAAATTACCATTATTATTTGTTGTAGTTTATATCAAGGAAAAGAAAATGAATACTTTAGATTAGGATATTTATGGAGGAGTCTACAAAAGTATGTATTATTTAGTCATGATTGATTTTATGGTATGTAAGTAAGTAAATGGTTCCCCTACAAGAACAACACCAAGTTGTTGGTTGAACACGTACAATATATATATATATATATGATCGCCCATGCTCAATCAACATTATTACTAAAAAGATCAGTATACATACATAAATGTATATGATTAGAACTTATGTAGAGTAAATTCAGGTAAAGAAGGTAAAAAATAAATATAAATAAAAAACTCACAAGGATTCTCCATCAAAAAGCTCATTATTCCTCGAGGACGAGAAGCCCCTCCGCTCTCCTTTTCTGTCATTCGACGAAACACCCTCATTACTATACTTCATGTTCACATAGGGAATCAAAGGCTTATTCCCTCCATTCTCAAAGTTACTATCATTCGCACTAAACAAATTCCCAAAAAACTTCAATATCCCTAAACGCCCCGTCTTTTTAACGATTGGATTTTCATTTCGGTTTGCTCGCATGATCTCTGTCCACCGGACGGCATCTTGTAATTCCATGAATTTCTCTTTATATTGATTTCTCTCCATGAGAACTCGAGCCATTTCCACCCGTGTAAATCTCTTGCGTTGAGCCATGGGTACATCCTCATCATCTGCCTCATTCCTGTTAATATAGCAGAGGAGTGTAAGTATGTATGTATGTAGCTGACAGGATCAGTCATCATTTTTTTAACAATGATCTATCAATTCATTAACATTCCAAAACATACTTACTTATTGGCTTTACTCTTTGCCTGAACGTCCTCTTTGAGCTTTTTAACTTCCTCTTCTAATTCAGCGATTCGAGTCTGGCATCTTGAGCGAACCTTTTGCAGGGATTTAATTTCCTCTCTCAGGATTTCGTGCTCCCTAAAATAGTATATATAAACAAGGAGTTACAATTAGGATCATTAGGGATCCTTCAATTACCCTGTTAATTCATCAACTTTGGCAATGAGATCATCCTTCACAATATTTAATGCGTTTTTGGTTGCCAATAGCTCATTGTTTTCAGAAATGAGATTCTCAACCTCCTTTCCCATACCTAAACAGACAATCCACACAAGATAGAGAGAAAGATGGTTGATGAATTAGTATTTTAAAACTCATAGAAAATAGTAATAATTAATTAATTAATATAAAATATTTAAACAACACTAAGCTGACCCAAATGAACCAAAGAAGAAGAAAAAAGGTGTTTTTTTCTTCTTCTTTGATTCCAAAACCCGTTAGCTCTACAACAGTGCATTGATTTAATCATAATCACAAGACCTCAATACCATCTATTATTTATGAGGTAATATGTTATTAAATTATATTAATCATTAACCGATTTTATAATCAGCTTCATAAATATATTATATTATGTGGGACATTCGACTCTTACATGTTGCTGATATTACAGACATATTCTAGTTACATACCCACTGAATTCAATCCAATCACCGTCCATAACTCTGTGCTATTGTGTTTCGTAATATTATTACTAGTAAAAAGTTGATAAGATACATAATAGAATACCATGTATGTATGTATGTATGTAATATCAAAGTGGCATGAACTCATTATTAAAAGACGTGACACGAGCAATTGAATTGACCACCCATAATTAATTATTGATAAAGCAAATCATAAAAATACAAAATCTATGTATGTAGTAGGTAAATAACTATAAAAACCCAACAGCCAATAAAAATTTACTTATTTTAAATACACATGATCATCATGACGAAATGATGCATTTTTAAAACCAGAAAAGCAACAAATAAGGACTTTAATGTATGTATCTATGTATAAGTACATAAAATGTACGCACTAAAAGCAGAGACCCTTGATAAGGATGACTAATATGACTTATGCTATGTAATTATACGCATGTTGTAAGTAGGATGCACTCTAAGTTTGCCTCTCTACATACAGTGTGTATAAAATTATATTTAAATTATTATTATATATTATTAATATATTATGTATGTACATTGGAGCAAAAAAATCATCAGCGTATGTATATGGTTGTTAGAACTAAGATGAGCCACGATTCCATGATTCTTCTTTTTTTGGGGTACATGACTTTTGGAGCAGGGTAATAACAGTAATGGAATTCCCTTACAATATCATGCATATGATATCTACAAGAAAAATGATACACACAACTCAGAATTGATTCTGAGTTGTCTATATATGTATATTATAAGTATGTATGTATAGATCCTCATAAGCAGTCTGAGCTAGGGCTGAGACAATGCACAAGAGAGTTGTGAATTTTGAATCGATTCCTACCTCGACTTGCTCTAAATTTTTAACACTCTTTTTTTTATATTTGTGCAATAAAAAAAGGTTATACATATATATTATTATGTCCTCCCACTTGAATAAGTAAAATGGGCACATGGAGGAAGCAACAATACATGTTACTTTTGAGTATGGAACATTAACTATGAGGTACAGTTACATACATAAGTATATTTAAACCTGGAATCGTGACTGGATTGTACATAAAACACATAGAATGGTCAGAAAAGAAACCAAGGATCCCAATTTCGTCATTTAAGTAAGCCCTAAATAGTGATTTCTTTAGTCATTTAAATTTAGAGCTCTATTTAAAAGAATTCCATGAAAATTGAACTCCAGAGATCAGCATATCTATATTAGGGATAATAATAACTATTCAAAACAAAGAGCATATTGTTATGTAGACTCTTAAATAAATGAGTTTCACGAGGAGTCTTGAGCATGAAAAATAATTTAAATCCTCCAACAGATTACGTACATATGTATCTGAACTGTTTCAAATTTATAAAAGATTTAGAGTGTCTTGGAGGCTGAGTTTGGTTGTTTCAACTAATGGGAAAAATATGTTCTATTTATATAATTTATAATATACTATAAACGGTTTTCCAATTGCTAAGAATGGGATATTGAAAAATCAAATAGGTGAATGAAAGTCCCATATAAACACAAAAAAAGACTTTAATCCATTCCGTTTCCTTACAAAATATGTGTTAATGTGTGTGTGAGGGGGATTTTTATCTACAAATTATTACATTACATAAGTATTAAATTATGTAATTAGAGTTCTCGCACTTACATTTAACTTTAAGATCATAAATTAATTAAATAAATATTTATTTATGAGGTAAATGAGAACATAATTATGATTTTGAAATAGAAACAAACGTGGATACGTCAACATATGGTCAAATTAATGTTTTTAAATATTATTCTATTACGAATCCTTAGGGACTTTAGTAACCCTATAATTATAAATTGATATATTATGATTTCCAATATACTAATGCTGATCTCATCCTATTTTTAATGGAATATTATTCAAGAGGAATATTTATATCAAAAAATTACTTTCATTAATATTCTTTTCAATGAGGATCAGTGATTTTTTTCCTCCCTAGGGTCTCCTCCTCCATAACTAATAAAATACTGTGTGCTTGTGTTATGTGCATTTTTGTTTATTTATTTATTTTTTTTTTGCTTCTTTGCTTGCTCTTCCTCAAGTAGTGCAATTCATGGTTAGTAAAATATGCATAAATTTATGTATCTATGTATATTAAGTATAAATTTAAACTTCACGAATGTATTTCCTTACGAAATTAAAAAAGCAAAAGTATGTATACATATACTATGTAATTCATCATTACTTTGTAGGGTTTTTATAATTCTACAATGTTGAATGCCATCGGGTTCATGTGCTAGTAGGCAGTAGTGGAAGTAGAGATTTTGTTGCTTACCAAAGTAATTATCGTTGACTAAATGACCAGGGTTTTTTTAATACGATTAAATAGTTATATTTTTTTTTAAAGAAGGCAGTAATGAATGATTAGTGATTTAAATCCGTCCAAATGGAAGATGCAGCATAAATAAAAAAGAAATTGAAAAAAAAAAAAAAATATACGTTAATTAACAAGGCAATATTGTTGAGTTTCTTTTTTTATATAATAATAGTAATAGTAATAATAATAATATTTAATAATAATAATAATAAAGTATAATTAATAGTTAAATAATAGGTAGTAATAATGAGAAAGAAAGAAGAAAAGATGGGATTAAGTAAACTTATGGTTTGTCGTTATATATTATGAGTAGTATATGTAATGTAATGTAATGACGAATTCCTTTTGAATATTTTTCATAGACTTTTGTAATTGCATTTCGAATGTATGACTCAACAAGGACGAAGAAAGACGGAAAAAAACCCAAAAAAAACACGACGATTGGACGATAAATAAATATGTTTAAATGTATGTATGTTGTTATGTTATTAAAACAAGAACTCAACTCAACAGTCAAATCACTCATATAGGATTTGTATTAGTAAGAAGAGTGAATAAAATAGACATGGTAGTGTAGTATGTAGTAGTATAAGGACATAGTAGCAATACTTATTTGTTAAGAGCTTAGTGTGTATTATTCCAGATTTTTTAAAAAAACAACGCAAAATTAAAAAAATAATAGATGACCCTACCTAACATGATGTTGTCCTCTAAGCTAAAGCAGCTGGAATCATCAAAATCCTGGTCTATTTAAATGAAATGTATGTTATTCTTGAGTATGGATATATATAATTATGTATATTGAAGTAAGTAGATTACATATATTATGTACGTATAACATAGAGATAGCGTATTTCTTTCTTTAGACAAAAAAAAAAAATATGAACACACACATATAATTGATTAATAATAACAATAGCCCCAAGAGATCGAGCAATTAGGTAGTTCCATTGATATATCAAACTGTTTGCTATAAAGTAATTATATAATATTGAAAATAAATTTGGCGTGTATTTTGGGCCTTAAAAAATTAGCTCTCCACTCATTTTTTTTATTTTTTTTAAAAAGAAAAGTTAGACCACAGTGCCATGGAATTAACTTTCTTCATAAATGACTATTAATTGACATGACTTGAAATGTCAAACCTAATGTTTTTTAAGTCTTTGAATGTATTAAACAGGAAGGAACTTTATTACTTTTTTTCTACATCAACGTTAATTATAACTGCACGTATTTTTGAGGATACATATATGTCATGATGTCAACTATATTTAATAACTAAATATCCAGTGTTTCTCAAATGGTGGCTCATTTCTTGTACAATAGTGAAAGACTATCTCAACTATATAGAGCTTCACATCCTTTTTGAGAATGATTGGGGTTTTTTTTCCGACGTATGATATTTGAATTATGAAAAGTGGGTATTAATATTAAATATCCTTTTATAAGAACAAACGTGAATGAAAAAAATGTCCTTATAGACATTTACTATTTTGAGATGACACTAATGACATTTTGTTATTGAATAATTGACATCGATAGAGGATAAATACCCAAATGTAAGGGTACATCTCTAAATGAAATACTTTACTTTTGATTGTCTTGAAAGACAATACAAATGAGTTGTAGGTAAATGTGAGGCTCAGTGCAAGATCAGTTCAGAATTCCTGATCTACACAATAGTAGTGATAGTCAAGATATTAAAAAAAATAATATTTATATTAATCTATTAATCGTCAGGGAAGAGAGCTCTCATTTAACACAAACATTTGAGTCTGAGCCTTCTTATTTTGGCTAAGAAATTAAAATTTTACATTAGAAAAAATAAAAATGAGCGGAGTACCAATATTTTAGGAACAATACGGTGTACTTTAAGATACGGACTCATGGACTATGTTAAGATCGACTGAGTAAGCTATAGGAAGAACAACTCTATGGTGTTATACTGACATATTCACTCAAAAGAACAAAAATGGTAGTAGAAACTCACATGGATTATCTGTTAGTCAAGAAATCTGTACATTTTCATATTTTATACTGTTGGACCTTTCAAATGTGAATTATTATTATTATATTTTTTTTTCATTGTTGGCATAAATTTACATAAGTTGTTGAAGTTAGAAATATATTTGTATATAAATATATAAAAAACAGAAGAAAAGAAAAGGCATACAAGAAGATTGAATCAAATGAAGGGAGACAACATGCTCAACTTATAACTGTAATTAAGACAAATATAATTTCGATTCTATGTAGAGGATCTTATTAAAGTGAACAATATATATGTATATCATAATAAAATATATGTAACTAAATAATTCCTTCAATAAGAACTTTAAGAGAGGAAAATATAAAGTGATGTTTGTATACAATCACGTTGAAGAAGATTGATGTATAAATAAATGAGATATCATCAAAATTATGTAAGTGACCCTACGTCATAAAGGTAATTTAAAAAAGTTATAAAAAAAAAAAGATAAAACTAAAACGAAAGAAAAAAAACAATCTACGAAAAAAAAAAAAAAATAACATAACAAAGTTAATAAAAAAAAATTAGAATACAAAGACACTAACCTGCCGAAGCAAATTCGCCAGGATGAACCCAGCCTCCTTTTTATATGTAAATTGTGATCGAGACGAGATTTTTTTTTTTTTTTGATAAAAAGAAAAAAAACAAATGATTGTTACCCAAGGGCTACATATTTTTCAAAATATATATTCTTTTTCATCATGTTGAATAAGTCATTACTTGAGCAAGAAAGAGGGTGCTTAATATGTATGTATGTGTACAAACATATTATTCAATAATCCAATTCTTGTACAAAAGTTTTTCCTTTGTATGTATGTCAGAGACTAATAACAAACTAACATTTTCGTAACGACTTAAAGTATGAAATCAATTTTAGAGTAGTTGATTTTTAGAATCTCTAAAAAGGATGTACATACACATGTATGTATATTTAAAAGGAAAACAACTTTACCCGTTATGTCCGCTCCTTCATCAACATCACCAAGTGCATCCGCATCTTGAAAACTCAACTCTTGATATAAAGTGTTTCCAGTTCGTGTTTCACTAGAAGAAAGTATATTACAAGCACAGGAATAAAAGACACAAGAGAATTGTAACTGTCTTACACTTTGGTTTGACTAAGTCCCATTTTAACTGGGCTAGTAGGTGTGACTGGACCAATATTTGGATCATGTGTAATATCTTCTGTTTCTTCACCCTCCAAGTCAATGATTTGATCATTGAGAGCTCCGTTGTCGATCCAACCTTATTTCGAAAGTAATTACATTATTATTATAAAAACAATTTTATGAAGTGTGGTTCTCAACATTTTATACGTATTATTATTATATTAATAACGAAGAAGAAAAGGAGTTAATGGGTAGTAATAGTAGAAATTAAAAGAGGTTGAGAGCCACTGATTAGTTGAGGACAACCACAGTGATATTAAAAAAGATAAAATGTTTCTTTTTGAATCAGGAAAGTCTCGAGCGGGAAAAACCATTATTTAAAATAATTCAAAAAGAAAAATGTATTATCGGCAAACAAATTAAAGGGTCATCCCAAACATTGCGTATTACATTTTTTTATATATAAAAGTATAACGGCATGATTATAAATCCTACTTTTCTTTAAAATAATAATATATATTCAATGCCTGGGAAAACTCTGCAATCTGCGAGGAAAAGGAGTGAATTGTGAGTGAAATCAAGGTGAGTAAAATAAGTTAATTAATTTTGAAATAATTTAGTTAATATTAAATTGAAGTCTCGTATTGTTATAGGCACAAAAGGAGGGGGGGGGGGTCAACAAAAAATTGCAAACTTGGATGGTAAAGGAAAAATAAAGGGAAAACAATGTGGCTTAAAGAGTTTCAACAAAGCCGTTGAAGCTAAATTACTTTGCTCATTCTGAGAATTATCGGTGGGTGTAGACTCAAGAGCCACCGTTGTTGCTGTTTCTATTGTTTCTGTGCTTATAACATTTTCGTCTGGTTTATCAGACTTAGAATCAGATTGTGTAAGTGCAACATCCCCGGTTGTATTAGTGTGATCAGTTGTTTCCATAATATCAGTACTCTGACCTTTATCGACCATGCGTTTTGGTTGATTACTCGATGAATCATTGGCGCCCTAATTGTTGTATAATAATAATAATAATTAAATAGAAAATGATATGAGATATTCGACAAGGGTATGTGTATTACAATTAGTTCATTGCGTAAATTTGTTGATTTGTCATTTCCCATGTCTGAATTACAGTTCTCGGAGGAAATACCAGAATGTAAAATGCTTTGTATAGGATTGTTGTTCCCTTCTAGTTCAGTATAACCAAATGAAATTGGGCCGGATGACCTATGAAATAAATATTGTATAATTATGACTAATCAACATAAATTATAAATTAATAATAGTAGTAGTAGTACGTACTACTACCGTAGAATTAGAGAAAAAATTATGTATACTGGCTGTTACTGAGTCGTCGTGATAAGGATTTTAGTTATTGGAAAAGTAAGTGGCAACACATACCTATACTATGTATGTACTTATTTCAATAAGCTTAAGAACAAATTTATCTACAATTAACATTTTTTCTTTTAAATACACAAAAATTGTATCCCACATGTTAATGATGACTTAGGAATGAATGTGGTTTTTAAAAAAGCTATTAAATTTCAAAATGAGAAATCAATTAAACTGTAATTACAAGCTTTAACACACCGAATGTTTAATGTTTTATTTGAGTGTAAAGGTACTATTTGATCAAATCAATTGTAACCTAGGTATGTAGCAGTCCGTCAATTACTTGAATAAAAATATAATATGGTGCCACAGCAAGGTATGCTCATTATTTAAAAGAGTACAATAAAGCTATAATCAATGTAGTATACGCTATATGTACATTATGCACACTTCAGTACTCTGAATATCAAGTTCAACTTAATAAGCGCCACAAATAAATTGCAATAGCTGTGTATATGTATACAAACATAAATATAAACTAATTATACATAATATACAATACACTCTTAACAATGTAGGAAAATCACATCACTAATGCTTATAGCTTGATGAACAAATTCTGAGCATTCATCATCACATACCTATTCAATTGATTCAATGCACTAATTCTATTTTGTTGATTCCTTGAAGAGGAAGCGGGTCCATGCATTTGCTCCATTTTTTCAGAGCCCAAAAAATTCTTAGCTCGCTCCATATAATCAATATGAGTTTTAAATAACTCTGTATAGCGATCATGGAGTTTAGAATATTCACGCTTCATTTCGTTTTCCTTTTCCTCGAGTCGATTGATATGCTCTTGATTATTTTTTGCTTTAAGCTCAAACATTTTGACGGTAGACGTAATGGAGTCAATTTTAACATTGAGATCCTTCCGCTCCCCGTCAAAATTGTCTTCAAATTCGATGTTTTTAGATTCGGCGCCTTTACGAAGTGCCTGGAATGGTTAAAAGTATATCTTTGTTAATTAAATATATGTAGAATCGTAATTAATGGGAGGGAGAATGTCATTTGCGTCTATGTCATATTCCTTAATTGCAATGAATTGAATGGAAATACTTGAGCACATTGATTACAAAGTCATTTGTTTGTTACAAGTAGATAAAAATTGATGCTAATTAATAATGTTCTTTCATATTGATGTAATTAAGCTGAATTAGCTTTTCAATACTTTTTCTTTTTTTCTTCAAAGTTATCTACAAAAAACAAAACAAAAACATGTGTGAACAAGGCATACTGAGAAATTCAAGGAATACATATATGCATATACATAAAAAAAACAACCCACAAAATCTGTGAGGAACAAAGGCATTATTGTAGCTTTTACATATATGTGTATCAATTGCCCGTTTTTATGGGAGGAAGAAAAGGAAAACAAGTAAATCCATGAAGAAATGGGTCGCAATTCCCTAATTAAATAACCAAGGGAATCTTCTTCCTATGAAGAAGAGGCTCATTCCGAGCAAGCGAATCATATCACACCTTTTCTCTTTCATATTGCGTGACGAGTTGCTCATTGTCCTCTTTGAGAAGCTCCAACTCCACCTCATACTCTTGAATCTCCGTATACGAAAGATCCAAGGACTCGAGAACGTTCACAATCAACGGCATAAGAGATTTCACTACATCCGTATCATAGCGAATAATCATGGATTCGAATTCTTCATAGATACTCCCAGCCAAGGATTGGACTTTTTCATTCATTACGGCTTGATTGTTATTATGATGATCCGGGTCGTCTGGGAGGCCGAGACCCGAGGAGCTCAGAATGTATTCCTCAGCGTTCATGTTGAATCTCACTGGGTTGGCTTTTTTTTTTTTTTTTTTTGTTAAAAAAAATTCCTATTACTTCGTTTCCATTTCAATTCAATAGAGTTTTTGTTATAATAGACTTAATAGTACAAAAATTAAAAAGGCCAAATGTAGAAATATATTTCGTCAACGAATGTATTCCAAATCCTAAAAAGGCGACGTCACTTCTCAATTCCCTTTTTCCTTCTCTTATTTTTTCTTCTTCTTTTTTTTCAGTCACTTCACACACGCTCACGCGCGCCCTGATACGTACAGAGTCCTACAAGTATTTTTAGGAGGTGATCCGGCCAGAAGGACGGACACTTAATATTGAACAGCAAAGGAATAATAAAACTAGGACTACTTAGGAGGAGACGAATAAAAAAAAAGAAGAGGAGCAAGAGAGTCAATAATTTATCATAATAGCAGCAACGGTATAGACTGTATGTAGATTGCAAGCACACCCCTTTCTCTCTCTCTCTTTCCTTTTTTTGACTCTCTCTCACTTTTCTTTTAGTATTATTCTTCCTCATACCTAGGAATGTAAATCATATGCAATTCGGGCGTGTGATAAAAAAGTGGAGTTGTCTCTTCAAACAGGTCTTTTTGTTTTCCGAAGCTGTTATCATTTTTCCAATATTACTGAGGGGAGAACATCTACCTGATAGTAAAGATGTCGCATGAAGGAATACATGCATTAAGGTTAATGAAGCAAATAAAATGTAAACAAAAAGGGCTCAAGTCCTCGTATAACTATTATTAGTTAAAAATATATAATTTCCTGACATTAATTTCAGTTAATTTTATGCCTCTCATCTATGTTATTATTTATTGTTGTATATATAATGGAGAATAGCAGCTTGTATCTCAGTAAAACGTCATGACAGCTCAAGCTGTTTCCCCCTCGACATTCATTAAATTGTCAGTGTTGCCAGGTTGATTTTCTCTTTCTTTTTTTATAACACGCCCGAATTGCATATGATTTACATTCCTACTCATACCTAAGTCTGTTCCACTTTTTAAGTGGTACAAACATACTTACTAATTCATCTCACAATTCGCAGTTTATACGCAATCATGATATTTTAAGTAAACAAAGAGCGCCGGAATGCAATGTTTTTTGTTTCTTTTTAATAGATAAAGCGACATTGAATTCCATGACGTTGTCGTTCGTTCCACCATGTGTCATGCAGATGGGTGATAAAAATGTAATATTAATATATTCATGTTCTGGAAGTTTGACGTAATTTTTCCGTATTCGCGCCCATTATCAAGTCATAGTCAGGTATTGCTCTGTACATAGTATTTACTATTTGAGCGCGCATAAGTGCGTAAATAACGCAGAAATGAAAATAAAATCCATTCATGGGGCGTAAATAAAAAGCCTACATATATGCAAATCATTGGATCCATGTGGGATTTTGTAAGAGAACATTATTGATAGAATGTCTACCAATGCTAGTTACGACATAGCTATTGAGAATGAAATTCCTTACAAATGATGATTCATAAATTCACTAAAAAAATGTTAGCAAATTCGGTACTCTCGAATAATATGTTAGTGCGTAATCAAATGATACGTCATAGTTATAAAATGTATGTAGATGAATATCTCAGAGTGCTTCCAGTTAAGGTCTGTTACTTATCATGAGTAATATTAATTAAAATATGTTATCTCCCTGGATGTTGTGTTTACATGTTGGGATTTTGTACAAGCTAAGTCTCATAAAATCTTATTTAATTACTACTATGAGCAAAAAAATACCGGGAAATTTGAATTTAATTTCCTTGGAATTTTGATAGAGATATATATTTTTGTTTTTTTAATGGTTACTGCTGTCACTAACATCTGTGTCAAATTGCACGTCAAAATATTTATTAGTGTTTGAGATAAACGTCCTTTTGTGGACAGACGAAATCGAATTTTTCGTTTTTTAAAATCTCTGATAGAGGATGACTAAAAAGCAATGTAGAGAAATGTTGTTTAAATGAATATGGTGATGTGGTTATAAAGATCAATCCTTGTCTCGATCAATGGTAATGACTAATGCTCATGTCTCATAGTTTCAAACGTATCTCAAATAGGTAGGGTAGAGTAGTCTTTACCATAACACTAGCATCATTTTCATTTTGCAGATTTAGTTTAAATTCTTGACTCGGATAAAATGATTCATCATCTCAATTAATTTTTTGTTGGTCGCAACTTGTACACGAGACTGGAGGAGGGTCCAACGGTTAACATACACCTAAGTATCAACAGTGATTTAATCAAGTTTTCGCCCACAATCTAGAGTCATGTTATTATATTTTCGTTGTTGGAAACAAACTTTAAGTTTTCCACTCAGCTAGGACTTGGTTAACACACGTGGGTAAAAAAAAGAGCCAAAAGAAGGACTTGAGATTTTTTTGTGATAAAATTAATTTAGGGGAAATTCTATACAAGGAAAAAGACAATAATGAATATGCCATAGGGAATGAGATTTCTTTTTTATAATTGAGAATTGGCAATGACCTTGGAATACTGACAAATAATATCAAAATACCAGTTATTGAGTTCCAAATATTATATGTAATATCAAATAGTATCTCTAAGTCAGTGTGCTTTGTAAATATCCAAGTACAATTTACATATTCATAAATACATATTATATATAAATTGAGATCCAAAAATAAATTGTTCAAAAATGTATTTTGCAAGGGATCGTGGATCCTTTCCACAGTTGAGTAGTAAGGGCTAAAATATACGTGTATGATTGTTTTATTTTTATTTTTTTTTAAATACTTTTACAAGATATTTTGTAACATTAGCCATCATTGAAATTTTCACATGTTATATATAATTATTAATAATGTAGCATTAGGAAGTGCATTAAAAAAAACAAAAAAACTATACTCTGAACTAATTCAACGTTATCAAGGATATTATGCAAAGAAATTATAGAACGTCCTTAAAGCTAAATTATGAGATGTAGAGCCAATGAATTGATCCTTAGAAATAGCTTAGACATAATATCATAAACTTCATTATAGTAGATTAATTAATTAATTATTTTTCAAAGGTAAATCCTTGGTATGTACCAGAGTTGGGGGCTCGTACTGGAGAAATCACACTTCAGACTCAGCCCAACCTCGAAGCTAAAAGATTTAGAATTGAATTACTAATAAGAATATATAATTAAGACTGGATTTTACATAGAATTGATGATGACTGAGTCAGAGCTGGAGGTTTAGACTCGAGGAGTCGTAATTAAGTCAAACTGTTACTCCACTTGGAGAATTCGAGCTAAAACAGGCTTGACTCGGACTTGTGAGCAGCTCTAATATGAACTGACAAGATACTGATCAATACAACCATTTCGGAATAGTTACTAACTAAGCTACGTAACAGCAAAAATGGTTTGACAAGAAATTATAATATTATACTATGCATGTATGTAGTTTTAAGATGTCATGCTTGAATACTCTCTACAAAAAGAGAAAAGGTTAATATCTACATAATATGTACTTGTATCATGTATTACCCTACATGCATTAAATCATTTAAAAGATTATACTAATATCTGATTATAATTATTAATTACTATTATTACAAAAGTGTATGTGATGGTTAGTGATGTCCGCATAAAAATGAGGCTACAAATGCAAATAAATCCTACAAAATTGAGTGTATTATGGTATAAAAATGCCATTGAAAGTATATTTTTTGTTCAAACAAACCCTTGTTCGCTATAATGTTGGAGTTTTTCCCAAAGAGCACTGAGCCAATCTCATTCAACTTCTCATTGGCTGGTTTTTTTTTTGAGGATCTCCTCCAGCTTGTCGGCAAACTTGGGAATGGTCAGGCTCTCACGGACCTTCTGAATGATGGGCAAAGCCTGGACAAGGGGTAGTCTTTCTTCGAGCTGAGTGAGGCTCCCTTTCAAGATCTTGAAGTTGATCTTGAGCAAAGAGAGGTATCCTCAAAAAGCTTCTAAGCCTCTGAATGTAAAAATAAATAAAAAAAAATAGAAGTCAATAACGCAATGAAAGCTTCAAAATGCTTATGATAATTATGAGAGCATGATCAGGTTTGTCCAATCATGAATAAAGTATAAAATATTAATTATATTACATTTGATTAAAAATTACACATCAATATGACAATATGTGATTCATTAAGTAATGATATTTTTCACGCTTAGGTACTTAAGAGTAGGCCTGCTCTAGTGTGGCATTTACTTGAAAAAAAAATATGAGTCATAGCTAGAGTAAGCATGAATTTGACATAATATAATGAATTCATATAAATAATATTAGTACACGCATGATACTCATCAGATACTGAAATGAATAAATGAAATACCATAATAAAAAGTTGAATTGGATTCGATTCTTTAGATTTGAGGCATTTCTAAATTTGAAACTTCTCCTTTCCATTTATCCAAGCTCATCATTTGAGCTAATTAAATAATATACAGAAATAACTCACATATTCTGTATGAGCTAAATTCATTTCTTTGATGACTTCATAGTATATAGACTGAATTATGAGTAGGACATTAAATAATAATTAATTGATAAATAATCTTATTAATGTATGGGGAAGTGCAATCGTGCTTCAAACTTGGTCATTTGTCACGAAATCTCGTATAACCAATAAGTTATAGGGGGTATTAAGTGATTGTTTAGCATAACTTCATTAAGTTTCATATAATATTATATTTTTTTATCTTTATAATTGACACAAATTGATTAAAATGCCGGATGTTAATTACGCACTTATATGTGTAGGTACAAAGATAAATTAATATACAAGAACCTTCTATTAGTACAGCAACACCTTGACGGTACTACATACTAATATACTTTATTCTATTCTCATATAAATGACTATATAAAATACTATCAAAAATAGTAAAATTGAGACTGATCGAGTCCATACTATAGGGAATATTATTCCACACAAGAGATCAATGATCAATTTAGACGGACAGAAATGAATCCAATGAATGCCTAATTCTTGTAATTATCTCTTTATTAACTCATTTTCAAATTTTCATAAATATCAATATCACAAAATAAAGGCCATGTTTGATTTTCATTTAAACTAAGAAATGTTCACTCCCGCTGCTTGGAGATATGATTGAAGAAACTGTTGAGCTTGAGGCTCAAGTTGACCAATGAGGGGTGAGATGACACCTGGTGAGGAAGCTGACAATTTGTGCAAACTTTGAGCCAAATGTATTTTAGGATCAGTAATGGATGCAACGGGGTCTTCCTTGCGCTTACCAGCAAATACCAATTGGCTATAAGCCGTTTGGTATCCAGGAGTATCTTCTACTTCAATGAAATGTTCATCATCAGGTATTGATTCGTCTTGGGGCAATTCAAATAGACCAATAAGGGCATTTAAAATGGGAGACCAATTACTAGCATAAGCCCCTGATAAAAGACAAGAAGTTCCAGTTAAGAGTTTCGTAATGCCAATTGCAGCTATTTTTCTTTCGGTCAAACCAGATATTTTCTGGATCTCAAGGACAATGAGCCTTTGACAAACCATAGCAAACATATTGGTCTGAATTGTATCAATTGTTTCCTGAAGTTTAGTTCCATCATATTTAATGACGAAAAGGAACATGAAAACTAAGAAGCTCTTAACGAATTTGGTTGTTTTTGACGATGTTAAACGTTGGAAAAGGAGTGTAAATATAGGTTTGATATAATTTCCAATTACAGCCGGAGGCAGGTGTTCCACCATAGATTGAACTAGATAGAACCCTTCATGATCTGTACTCTTGGAAGCAATAAGTTTTTGGAATACACCTAGTAAGCCCTCAACTTTGTTCGCCTCCACAATTTGTTGTGGTCCTCGCGAGATATAAGCCTGTATCAAACGTACGAGGGGAGTAATATTAGCGGGTCTTTCCCACAAAACCGGCATGAGTAAAAATGGGAATAATTCCATATAAGGTCCAGGAATACTAGAATTGTTATGAAGTTCCAAAAGAAGAGAGAGTATTTGGAAGACATAGGGTACGAACTCTTGGACGTCTTGTTGCAAAATTTCTTGAAAAACAGGGAAAAGAACAATTTCAAAATTAGAAACTGCAGTAGGTTGCGTTTTACACACGATTCTAATGGACAAAGAAAGAGATTCAAATAGATAATGATTGTAGTGGGGCCTTGTAGGATTCTTAGCAGCTTGTTGTAATTTTTGTGTGAGGACAGGCAAAAGAGATGCCAAAAAAGGCACAACCGCCTCTTGTAAAGCAGAAAAGCTTCTCATCACACACTTCATAACATATTCGTTCTCAGCAGATCCAGGAAGCGAAAACGCTCCAAACAATCCCGTCAAAAGGGGTTCAGCAATAGGGCCTAACTCACTGCTATTAACGAGTGCCTTATTTTCAGGAGTTTTTAAAATAAGGATCTTTTCAATTGTTGTTGCAGCATAGGTGTGAACGACGTGGCTGTTAGCTTTTAAAAAGTTAACCATTACGGGTAGACACTGCTTCATCATTTCGGGTGGTAGTTGGGATTTAAACGTAAGCATATATTTAATTGCATCCGCCTTGAGAACAGGAAATGCATTGACATCACTATTTTGTAGATCTGGTAGAATATAATTCGTGCAGAACTCTGTCAAATTGACCAGTTGATTGATTTGGGTAATTCCGTGCTTAGCAGTTTTAGCCCGAGTAGCTAGTGACGTAACAAGGTATATGGCAGCGTCCTTACTCTTCCACTTTTGAGCAGGATTCGTTTGATACATATCCAGCATGGTTTTAACATAAGACCCAAATATTTCAGTAATTTGAGATTCGAAATATCGAGACAATCCTTTCACAAGATCGCATGCAGCTCTACGTCTAGTCTCTAAATCTGATCCTTCTAAATCTCTACGGATATATTCTTCAGGATTATCTTCAAACAATTCAACGTCAACGTCTCTCATTTCCATATTAGGGACGATAATTTTCTCACATATCGAACCTAGGATATTTTTGTCTTCAAAAAGACTTTTGTACTGTTGTCGATCCGCAACAGAGGCCATAAACTGAATGGCATTTGAAACGAGACCATCATACTTGACTTGAAGTCCACTACTAAGTAAAAGATTCCATACTGCAGTCACAAATTGGTTCATATAAGGACTAAACTCCTCTTCATATTTGTGAGCATACAAGCCTGTAATTTAAAAAAAAAAAGAGAATGGAAATTTGGCGAATATTTATTATTAGACGAAGTGGATTACTTTACCAATGTTATCACAAATCTGAGACTTGAGTTCTTCAAGAACACCTGGCTCTTCATCATCGTCAGTTTTCAGAAGAGTGTTATCTGTAGTCAAAAGAGATAAAAAGTGAGTCATCCAAATATTCATGTTATCCTCAAAAAACTCTGGCAAATCTTGGTAATTTAAGAAGTAAAATATTTTTGAAATCAAAGACAGAGAACCAAAAATAACTTTAAGGGCCTCCTTATTTCCAGCATGTGTTTTCCCCAACTCCATGGTGTCATTTAGTAAAGTGGTAAAGGGTTGTGCAAAATTGTTGAGAACAAACTTAATTTCTTCCCATAACTTTTGAGACTTCATTTCCACAGAGTATTTTTCAAAAATGGCAAAAGCCGTATGAAGAACGCCGTTAATGACATGGAAGTCTCCACTCTTGAAACGCTCAGTCATGGTGTCTAAAAGACCAGGCCATTTTGCAGGGAAATCAGCTTGACCTATTATGGCCACTGAGCTACTTAATTGTTTTTGAACCGAGACTGGTGATCTGAGCATCAAATCTACAATATGCACTTTGACGGCATTACGATCCTCTGGATGGATTTTATCCTCACCATTCTCTTCGTCCTTAAAAGTAGTAAAAAAATGAAGAATAGATCGAGTGAAAATATGAGGTCAATTCAATCTAAAAAATCTGAATATAAAAACGATCTCATCATTCTGGCTCTATGGAGTCAGAAATTTACTCCATCTCCCCCTCTCCCCCCCCCATCTATGTAAATAAAATAGTTCATCCATCCCTAAAAAACAAGATTATGAGCAAGGAAGAGCAACTCCAACCACCGGAGTCCTAATGAGTTATTCATTGCTCAAAATGAAGTTCAGTGGTAGAGTTGTACTCTGACGTCACTTCATCATCCGAGTTATTTTACAACAGGTCATTAAATTAACCTCCCATGACGTAATATAATCACAGAGTCGGAACGAAAAAGAGAGGAAGGATCCTCCTCCTCGTCCACTTACCACTTTCCAATTCCTTTTGATGTAATTTTTAAAGAATACAGAGCCTGCAATTTTAACGGGAAGCTCAACTCCGTCAGATCCTAGGAGTGTGAGGATCACCACAGGAAAATTACGGTTCCCTTCCACGGATCGTAGGAACTCTTCAGCAGGTTTTCTAACAGCAGAGTTCGGACTCATGGTTTGACCAAGATAGTCAGACATGGCCTTAAGATTCACGTCATTAACCTCCATTCTTGATTATACAAATAATGCCGATCCTTAGACTCCCTTAACTCACTAACGAACTATCGGGGAAAAAAATAAAATTTATGAACTGGAGGTTGAGTGAAATATATTTATTGCCGGGAATTAGTGATCATTCCCTTTTTTCTGCTTTCAAGCTGGAATGTGTGTTGGGGCATAATTAGGAATGTAAATCATATGCAATTCGGGCGTGTGATAAAAAAGTAGAGTTGGCTCTTCAAACAGGTCTTTTTGTTTTCCGAAGCTGTTATCATTTTTCCAATATTACTGAGGGGAGAACATCTACCTGATAGGAAAGATGTCGCATGAAGGAGTACATGCATTAAGTTTAATAAAGCAAATAAAATGTAAACAAAAAGGGCTCAAGTCCTCGTATAACTATTATTAGTTAAAAATATATAATTTCCTGACGTCAATTTCAGTTAATTTTCTGCCTCTCGTCTATGTTATTATTTATTGTTGTATATATAATGGAGAATGGCAGCTTGTAGCTCAGTAAAACGTCATGACAGCTCAAGCTGCTTCCCCCCTCGACATTCATTAAATTGTCAGGGTTGCCAGGTTGATTTTCTCTTTCTTTTTTTATAACATGCCCGAATTGCATATGATTTACATTCCTAGGCATAATATAAATAAATAAAATCTAGGGAAGATCGGGACAAAATTGTAACGATTTAAGAATATTTTTTGAATGACTGTGAGTCATGACAACGGAGGACCATGTTTGAACCATAAATTGATTCCAATAGTATTTCAATGTTGAATCCATATGTAAATTTTAAATGCATCCGACGTAATGAGCCCAAATTATTTTTAACAATAATGAAGTAATAATGGTAATTGAGTAAAAGATATAATTATAAACAAAATTTGCAATAAAAAAATCCATGATTCAATTATTTCTTTTTAAAAGCTACCGTTTCACGGCTAAACTACAGCTGTTAGCTGGCCAATTCTTCCCAACTATGGATTTATCATTTTACCTATCTCTTGTTAATCAATGATTAAGCAATTCCCTGCTATTAATTATACATATCCTATACATATACAATTAATAGTTTTGCTTAATAGAATTGCTCAGTCATTGATTAACACGTCGATCTTTTTTGTTCCCTCGCAACCTCAACTTTATAAAATTTCAAACCTTTCAATATAAACAGTTAATAGGATTAAATGACGCTGTAAAAAATCATTTTTATCATGTTTTAATTATTTTGTATTAAATAGGATAGAGTTTATTATTGTCTCTCCTCCAACTTTGTTGTATTTCCAAATAATTAATTAATTATCTTTGTACTATTGAGTACGTTTTCTTTGAACTTTCTCTACAACTCCAGCTTATTTACAAATGATAAGAGATAAAAATATATTTGACAATTGTATAGTTTTGAGTGATGATCTATAGATCTGAATAACGTTTTTCATAAGCTCATTGTTCTATATTGTTCTTTGAGTCTTTATAATATACAACATCTTTTTTGTTCGAACAGAAATTGAGTCAAACTCCCAATTTGCAAACAAAGTATCAAAACCATTCAATTCTGGTTCATTAATATTCAGTATTATATCTCTGTGATCGAACGTCAAGTAAATTGAGCATTGAGTCTCCACGCATGGGGTTTAGATTAAATTCTTGAGTTCTAATTTGACATAATTTATTCAATCTTTAATTCGAAATGCATTGAATTTAACACAATTGCTTTCATCGTAACTTAAATTAAATATATTTTAGGTGAAAATATTTATTAGATCTGACATAAATTCACCAACAAAAGATTCTTAAACTTTCTAACTTACACCCATTTCTCGTATTAATGTTAAAAAAAATTCCATATGTGCCCCACAGTCTGAGAAACCCTACTTTAGACAACAAATCAATAATACACATTATAGCATTAATATTATCACTTGGTACGTACTAATAAGTTATATATTAATTAACTCATTAAATCATCGCTTGGTATGGATAATTCGGCACTCATAAAAAGTTAAGGAGATTACTGATTATTCTTTGAAAAAGGTTGAGAAATCCAGGACTATATAGTTTGACATTTGTATGTATGTATAGTCGGATGGGCATTATGTTGAGGTGAAAGAACAGTAGTGCAATTACTATCTGGTGCCTTTCAATTATATCTGCTGATTGTTTATGACAATATTAAGTAATAACTTAATAACTGTTGGAAACTGAAAGTATTCAAGTGAATTTGAATTGTCAGAAGTCCAGGAGAAGAGGTACACTTTCTTGAGCATTATTTCTTAATAATAATATTCAGAAGTTGAACTACTTACTTATAATTGAATACCAAGGTAAACAGGAAAGAATTCATATTGATTATCAAGGCTAGTGGTACCAAATGATATTTCTCTTTTCTTCCTTAAGATCAATTTTATTTCAACATTTTGCCCATGTCTATGTATAGGGTTAAAAGTGGTGAAAAAAAGTTATACCTTGAGAGAATACATTTATATAAAACTAGAATTATATAACATTGGATGCACCAAATGAGATTAGATAACATTCACTAACAAAAACAATAATGTTAAATCCAAAAAATATTAATTCGTCAGTTGAGTAAAGCAACTCATCTTGTTACAATGAAATTACTAATTTCATTCCTGCTTGCTACGGCAAGTTTGGGAGTTAATACTTCTGTAAGTGTCTCAAATACATTTCCCAATGTAGCATTCCTTTTATTAATTCTTTCTTTTACAGACACCTGACAATATATATGGCTTTACTGCCCTTGATATCGATGGGAATGAAGTTTCCATGGAAAAGTATAGAGGCCATGTCTGCATTATTGTAAACGTTGCTTCCAAGTGAGGCAAGACCCGCGTAAACTACACTCAGTTGGTAGAGTTATTTAAGAAATACTCTGAAACTGAGGGTTTACGCATTTTAGCCTTTCCTTGTAATCAATTCGGTAATCAAGAGCCCGGAACGAATGCAGAAATCAAGGAATTTGCTGCTAAATACGGCGTCGAGTTCGACATGTTTTCAAAAATTAATGTCAACGGAGAAGACGCACATCCATTGTTCAAGTATTTGAAGGAAAAGCAAGGCGGTACATTCGGAGAGTAAGACTTTGACATCCTTTGGAAAATAATAGAAAAATACCTTATGTTTCTTATTTTTTTCTTTAGTTTTATCAAATGGAGTTTCACCAAATTTGTTATCGATAAAGATGGAGTTCCCGTTGCCCGATTCTCTCCAGCTCAAGACCCCATACCGGTATGGAAAATAAGAGATCTATTTATCCATTATTTAAACTTATATGTTTTACATTTATTTTACATTTATTTTGCAGATAGTTGAAGAGGAAATCAAGAAGTACTTTTAAATCAAATAATATCTGACGACTATTGAATAAAAATGAATACAAGTTTCATATGACGAATTTCACCTCAACTTTGTTTCAAAGTGGTGTCAATCTGATGTTTATTAACCTGTGATTTTTCATTCTGTAATCTCAATGTTATTTTTTTATTAGTATTTCAAAGATTTTGTTGTCTTCCCAGGGTATTTTCTATGTACCCTGTAGATTTAATTCATACGTAAAATACACTTTTGATTGAATTAAATCAAGGCAGAGATAAAAAGAAATTGCGAACTCAAACATTTTTTTTTTTAAATATATATGTAAATTATATGGGTTATCAATTAATTCTTATAATTAACAATGACGTTAGTTTGTAAGCCATAATCTGTTACAGGGTTTATACGATGCAGGATTCTAAAGAGTTTTCAATCATCCTGCAAATAATAAAAATCCTTTATGGGATTGTCTCACCCCTTGTTTCATAAATGGGATCTAATCACCCACATTTATACAGATTATATAATATTTATATGGAGCTTGTAATTCCATTTACCTATAACTAGGTATAGTGATCTTGGATTTTACATAACTTTATCATATTGATTCGAATTCTAGAACCTGGTACATTATCATTCAAGGAGGAACATTATATATTTAAGAGGAATATATAATTGGTCTAAGAATTATAATTATAGACTTAGAATTATGTCAATTGAATACGTGGAATAATGCGCTTTTTCTTGTAATTTACCTTCTTGATTCTTCTATCATCCTTCTTTACAAACGATCAGGAGTAGGTAAAATATATATATATATATATATATATTCGCATAGAAAGATTCTGTGTCAACATTTACCCCCTCTAACAGAGCAACATGTATCTCAGTAATTGAATACTATTAAGCTGAATAAAACACAACAATGAAAGGTTTAGGGTATTTAATTATGTTTTATGAGGAGACTGCATTGAAATCATAAGATATTTCTTATCTATCTGTACAAAGACTGATTGAGTCTATTAATTTCAATTCTTAAGCTTTATTGTGGTTAGATAATACATTTTGTGATAATGAGTACGTATATTTTGAACCCTCTTTAAAGCTTAGTGAACTAAAAAAAAAATGACTTATCATGATCATTCATATTTTCTATAAATGGCTTGTTTAGCAAGACGTACGACTTAAGAGTACTGAACACATAATATGGATATAAGAAATGGGATGAGTATAGTTTTGTGACTTGGAACTAATTTGTTAAATTATTAATAAGGCTACATTGGCTGAGGAAATGTGCTCATAATGAGACCTAATCCATATTATGACTCTAAATACCAATATTATTTCACCTAACGGATCCGTAATAAATAAATAATCATTTTTTCTAGAATATAATTTTTAAGTTTTGTACTTTGTTAAGATATTCATAATGGCATTATTCATGACAAATTAAGGTATCATGGAGTTATATATATAAAAGTCATCACTGGCAATTTATACTGAAGTGTCATTGAGTTCAATTTCAGATCGGAACAAGACAATAAAATTGAAAATATGTATCATATATATATAGTGTAATACTTGATCTCGGTCTTCCCTACGTTTGTAGTTGGCAAACCTGTCGGTCCATCTAGCAAATATTTGATTACGCAATATTATATTCAATTGTATATATTATACTATTGACCATTAACTAATTGACTATTTGCGAACAATACTCATAAATACACTAAACATAAAGAATTGCGATTTCCTTTTTCTCAACAAATTTTCATCTTAAAGTAGATTTTTTCTTTACCAAAGTTACCTAAATTCAATGATTAAAAAGAGTGCGTAAGCTGAGAGGGAGCCGTGTGCAGTTGTGTCGATGTGTATCTAGATAAGATAATATGACGTCATGAAATCGACTTATGTACTACCAATAATAAACAGCAGTTGATTGACGAGTTTTTTGTTGAATATATTTAAGGGTTGGAAAGCGGCCAAGGAAGTTCTCCTTCAGCTACACACAAACGGAATTATATAAGTTTTAAGTGAGGTAACTATATAAGCTTAGAATAACCATATGGATAGATGACATAACATATAGGATTTAACTACTACTAACAATCATGATTGTGTTTACACTAAGAAATTCAATTCGTCAATTGAGTAAAGCGACTCCTCTTGTTCTAGGTGCTGGTCTTGGAGTTTCCTCGACGACAAAGTTTTATTCTTCTGTCATGGTAATCCGTCTCTTTCAAATTAAGTACTATGAACAATATAAATTATTTTGATAGGCACAGAAAGTAGATAATATCTACGGCTTCAAGGCCCTGGACATTGATGGAAATGAAGTTTCCATGGAAAAGTACAAGGATCATGTCTGTATCATTGTGAATGTTGCCTCCAAGTGAGGCAAGACCCGCGTAAACTACACTCAGTTGGTAGAGTTATTCAACAAATACTCTGAAACTGAGGGTTTACGCATCTTAGGCTTTCCCTGCAATCAATTCGGTAGTCAAGAGCCCGGAACAAATGCGGAAATCAAGGAATTTGCTGCTAAATACGGTGTCAAGTTTGATATGTTTGCCAAAATTGATGTCAACGGAGGGGACGCACTTCCATTATTTAGTTATTTAAAGGAAAAACAGGGTGGCACCTTGGGAAAGTAAGGTTTTTGCATCCTTTGGAAATTATATGATTTATTTGTTTATTTATTCCTTTTAGCTTTATCAAATGGAATTTCACCAAGTTTGTTGTGGATAAAAAAGGTATTCCCGTCGCCCGATTCGCTCCTACACAAGACCCCATACCGGTAAAGATATAAAATTATAATAACTATGGATTGCGAATAATTAATTCATTAGTAATAAATGTAACGCTCGGACAAAGGGGTCAGTTGCAACACTTTCTGCATAAGTCCGCTTATTATTTATTCAACAGGACCTTGAATAGAGTTAGTGGGAGAGCGCGTGTACTCACTTGAAGTGGAGTTAATTTCTCTAATCTATAATACTGATTTATATTTAAAATCTTACTATATTTTACTGTGTTATATTGAAAAATATATAACACATAATCCTGTGACTTCAAATACGAGTAAGAACAATAATTCGTTTTCAAATAATATATTTCTCCAATCTGGTTTTTGCTCTTATCCTATTTGCATCTCAAAACTCTAAGAAATACTCACATAACTTAGTTACTAATTTCATAATTAAAGTTTCGGTGCATTTAGTCCATAAAATTAGTAATTTCTCCATGTTTGATAACGAAGTTTTTTTTTAAAGATTTTTCATCAACTGTCCATGTTTCTGAAAGGACTTGACTGTTGTTTTGTGTAGAACAGGAGAAAAATAGGCTTTAAAAATTAATACATAATATTTGTGAATATTTTGTTGAGTTTTCTATGTGGATATTTTTGGAATGATCGAGCTCAGTAACATTTAAAGTATACCGTATCTGTAAAATTTATTATTTATGTTATTAATAGTCAAATTCATCGTTCATGAAGTAAAGCAAATGATAAATTATTTGCAAGAAAATTTTGCTCTTATCCAGATTTGATTGAATACCTAAATTTTCCCAATTATCTTCCTTTGCTTAGCATTGAGAGTTTATTATTATTGATATTATAAATTTAAGAAACTGCTTTAGTTTCAGAGAGTTGGGCAAAAGTATTTACTAATTATTTTCTAAATATCAATTGCCAATTGACTGTGTCCTTGTTTCAATTCTTCATTTGTACGTTTGTTTTCTTACAGAAAGTTGAAGAAGAAATCAAGAAGTACTTTTAAATCAAATAATAATGTCTACCGAGGATTAAAGAAAAATGAACGCAAGTTTCTTAGGACGAATTTCATCTCAAGCTTTGTTTTCAAAGTGGTGTTAATCTGATGTTTATTTACTTGTAATTTTTCATTCTGTGTTCTTAATGTTATTTTTTATAAGTATTTCTAGGGGTTTACTGTCTGCCCAAAGTGTTTCCTGGCGCCTTTGTAGTTAATCATGCCTTCAGTTTTTTTGTTTTTATGTATTATCAATTATTTTTTCATCATTCAAAAATTAATATCAAAAAGTCACTTGATTTAGTTCCTACATACATACTTACATATATTATAATTCTCCTTGAATTAAATCATGTTTAAGACAGATATAAAAAGAACTACTAAAAGCGAATGCAAACTTCATATATTTATTTATTTTAAACATAATATGCTCTGGGATTTTATTGGGATGACATTAGTTTCTAAAGTCATCATTTGAAATATGGGTAATATACGATATCCCATCGTCGATGGGATATCCTGTCTCCTTCCGTTGTTTTATATGATTGAGCCACCATTCTTAAAAAGCGAGTTTTTAAAGAAGCTTTTTAATTAAAAATATCTTTCTGCGGTCACAAACTATAAACACATCTAGGAGATGACCAAGTATGACCAAACGTTCTAACATGTGCGGGACTATCCCTTAGTGATGTGGTATTGATCCCTTAAAAGTTTTTGTCTTGTCTCGAGTGGCCACAACACGGCCATTTCTGTGACTTTTCGAGCATCCCGCGAATAATTCAAAATTTGATTGATAGCTAAGAGGTTCTGTCTCTTAAGTGAGTTTACTCCCAACTATCCCGTTTTGTGAAATTAGGATCTAATCACCCTAATTTAGGAACGTGTAGGAATATTACAGGAATCTGTAAGTACTCATAATGATCGTGGTTTGAAGTCAACAATCACAATGTTGTATTATGTTGCTAATTGGAGGATTTAGTATCGGGTAATCATCATGGTTCATCAATATTATATAATCAAGGGATTAGGATAACTATCTTTTCCCTAGGCATGCCTTTTGTCAGGAGATCTCAAAAATGTATGAATTGTCATTATTTTTGTGGGACAAAGTAATAAAATCAAATTATTTTTATGAAGAAAATCACGATCCACAATATATTAAGAAACAAACAAATTCAATAATATATTTTACCTATTCATTAATTTGGTTGATTTCAAAATATTACCCCCCTCCCTCTAAATAAGACATCGGGCCACGTGTCCTCTTATTTGGAAATCAAAATAATATGTGGTCACTCATAGTCATATGAAAATATCATCAATTAATAACCAATTGCATGGTACTTAAAGTTATTTACATTGGATGAATGTCCAAAAAGGACGCATTGTTCAAGGAATTGATACTGTATATTTCATTGAAGAGGAGGAGGAAATGTTGGAAATCATTTATGAGGTAGAATATTGTAAACAATATTGCTATACAATAAAAAAACTATGATTAAAAATTACCAAAATGATGGGTTGTGCATTTTTGAATTAAACAAATTGTGTTTGCGGATATATATATTTAAAATAATCATAAGGAAAACAGAAAGGAATAAAGTTATACCAAGGCCTTGAAAAAGAATTTATTTTTGTTCAAGGATGATGATTGATGCTCATGTTTTTCATCTTTTAAAGAACAGTAAAAAAAATGTAATTTTGGTTGGAAAAATATTTGGTTATTTCAAATGTGAAAATTCAAAAAATAAAACTATTTTATTTATTATATAACTATGTAATCAACATGATCACTATATGTACAAGGACCTTTTTCAAGAAAACTTTCTCTTGACCTCTACTAATAAATTTTGGAATTTCAACAAACATTTGACATTTTGATATCTAAAAAAGAGAACACTTGGCCCGATCAGATTTAGAGCTTAATATTTGGAATTTAAGCATAAAATATTGATCACTTTAGATTAATTTCGAACTTTTTATGTTTTCATAATAAAAGTTTGTTTGCTCTTTCTTTTTCGATTAAACCTGGACATTTTATAAATGTAATAGCCTTAATACTAGTTATGAGTGATATAAAATGAGAGTTGGTGGGAACATCGAAACAGACTCAATCAACCTCTGATGCCCTTGTGAGGTAACCCCACACAAAACTCCCTAAATCGACAATTTCCTGAAACTTTTGACTTCAAAGACAATTTCAAAATCGTCCTTCTAAGCCAAAAAATCGCATATTGCCCCCAAAATCAGCCTTTTGCAATCTCAGGTAACATATGAGGTCTACGTGACACAGCTTATGTCCTATTTTGAACCCTTAGTCCGTTCTGTCTCCCTAGTTTTCCTGGCTGACCGTAATGTTTGTTCAAACAAATGGACTCACAAATTTACCCCAGATATAAAGAAAGGATGTACGTTCGGTCATAGCAAGTCTACCTAGTCTCACTTGACTATAGGTAGTATTCATTTTATAGATTTAATTTGCTTCTCAAAAAGAGTTATGAGCCGTTTAAATTTAACCCTAATTTACTTCTCATTGTTCACTCAGACCAAATTCCATTTATGGAAACGTCAATCTATAATTATTCACTACATTATGATACAAAATGTCTTTTAAGTCGATGACTAAAAAAAGTATTTGTACAAAAATCAATATTTTGTCCATATGTATATACATATTTATTTAATATTAACAGCATGATTACGGCTTCTATATCAAGATACTTATTATGTTGGATCGCTTGTGTGTCGAGGTTTTACTGTACATATTCATTCATTACTAATACAATTTTCTCCTCCATAGTTTTTGACCTTCCGACTTTCCTGATGGTACATATGAAATGTATGTTAAATATAACTTTTCAGGGTGTATTGAACCCTGAAACGAATAATAGTAATTATATTAAGTAAACAATAAATCTGTTAATATTCCGAATTTTCTATAGGTTCTTTTATGCACAAAAATTATAAACATAGACAACAAAAATAAAGTTTATTGATTGTAGACTTGCTTGTTTAGACATTTACGTCCCAAACATAAGCTTATTAAAATAGTGATGTGTGAACTTGTGGGGCTACAGGTATCATTTACTCTAAGGTTACTAATTTTTACTTTTTGCGATTTACACGGAATTGTTTGAATATGTATATTATAATCCTATCCTAGAATTAATGCTATAACTGGTATGGATTTTTTTTTTTACTAGCTAGAAATATTCCACCAGAACTTTTTCACATTGTATACGATATCGGAACACTTCATCCATACTTTTACTCCTTCATTTGTAGAGTGGACTGAATGTTGTAAAAGACATTTATGGCGAGCAGCGACAAATTTAAGGAAGATTATTAGATGTCATCCATTGTACTGGAGAGTAAACCAAATTCACCTATTACATATACTTATAGGTGCTTAATCGAAATATGTATGGAGATTTTAGATGCAGTTAGATAAAATTTGATGTTTGGCAGATATCAATAACTCAAATTATTATTTTTAAATAATGTTGCCATAATATTTTCAGAGCAATCACCAATCTTCCATTCAATTGGCATTTATCTTGTGAACTTCAGAGCAGTAATTGGCTCTGATACTATTGCTTAAGATTTTAAGTCATTGAAAAAAAAAACTATTTATGTAGAAACCCTTTCTCAAAAACTATATAATGAACTTACTTTGTTCATTCTATTCTATGAAGGTATACTAAACGTTAAGTTAGTCAGACCACTTGTTAGAGCAAGGCCTAAATGATGAAAAAATTTATGATATTTCTCTCTGAACAAAGCGGCCTAAAGAAATAAAAACTATTATAAAATAGTTTTGTTTTATAGAACTCCTCCTTGGTCCTCCAAGTGGGGATAATATTTTGTGAAAGAGGGATTGATCACAATTTTTTAAAGAGTGTAAGGCTATTGTAAAATATAATTTGTTTGATCCTAAATTATAAATCAATAGTTAAAAATTATAAAAAGAATATATTTTATTTTCTTTATGATATAATTCTTGTAAGAGACAAAGTATTATTTATACATATAGTAAAAACAATAACTGTTATTCTATTATTATTATTTAATAATAATTCTATCGAAACAACATTATATTTTGTATAACACATACGTGTAAAAAGATATTTTTGGAAAAAAACATCCCAGTACACATCGGTATACTATTTTGAATAGTTTATTTAAGACACTTGTCACCAATTTATTTTAATATGTTGCTGGCACTCCTAGATTAAAGAAAAGCTCGGATTTTTCTGTTTCTATTTTTACCAATATATTATTTCGTCATCTTTTTAAATTCTTTGGAGATTTTTTTCACCAAATCGTTTAGTACAATCTCACTTTTTTTGTAAAATATCTTTCTTTTGGCAACTTCAATATTTGAATTATGTTTTATATACAATAAATACCCATTAAAAAAAAATAAAATATCTTTTAGCCAACTAAAAATGACTTCATATGACATTTACAATAATCGCTTTATATTACAATTTACGTTAATAATAGATAAGTTAGTAACCATACAAAATATACATAAATTGAGCGTCTGCGAATAATGTTGAAATAAAAATGTTTGTCAACAAAGAAAATCCTCAGGGTTTTTTTTAGCGAGTATGTAATTACTAATTAGTAACTATATTGTAAGAGTAAATTACAAATAAAAAGTATTAAAAAATAAACTGACCAATGACAAGGCAGATATTCACTAAATTGTTGTACCAATGCCTTTGTGGAGTTGACTAATGGACCATACAATTCCTCATTTGATATCAAAAATACCTAAAATAGCCGACTTCCACAATGACGACGTCACGTGAAAACGATCAACTATATAATCCATTTACTCCAGATTTGATCAATCCAGATTATGAAAGATATAATATGTTCTATGGGTTTTTTATTTCAAGAGCCATTGTTTAGTAATAATATCCCCCATATAGGTGGGTAAAAAATAATATGTTGGTTCGTAGTACTGAAAGTATCAAACGGTTCGGATTGCAAATGTCTTGTATATGAACGGAACCAATTATTCTAGGGTATTTACATTTTATAAGTTATTAAACTGAAACTACTAATATTTGTAAATTTAAAATTAAAATTCAAAATGTACCAAGAATAGCAAATAATAAAGTTATATCGACTGATTCATGACCATACAATAGGACAAGATCGTTTGTCCTAATTGAATAAAAACACATCAAAACCAAAAGTAGAAAGCACAAAACTAATAAATACTTAAATAAATATTTAAGTAACTTAAATATTGAATCGAACACAAATGAATCTCTTTCGTAATATTGGATCCTTATATTAATATTCAGATAATATACACACATGTATGTATTCAGTAAATAAATTATTTCGAAATTCTTGAATTGAATAAAGTCACTTTATTATTCAATTTCTCATAAAATATATTTATTAAATTATCTCATTAGATAGTGATATATTTTTATCAAATATATTTATGTTGTTGTTGTTTTTTTGCAACATTGAATCTGCATGCCAAGCCCAACTAGGGAAATCCAGTTTTTCAAGAGTTGATTGACGCATAGATAGTTGCCTGGTTATTCAGCCATGTTTGAGGAACAATAGGTACTTAGTATATATATATATATATATATGTATTTGACAACATGTTTTCTCTGCTGCTACTATATGACTATTTTGACTCCTTAGCTAAGTGATAATAATTGTACATTCATTTTTATCAAACAACATCGATAGAAAGGTTATAACGAACATTTTAAGATCATATACTATTATGTAATTATTAAAATAATGAACTATTGATATCCCTCTCCTAAAAAGGAAGTGAGCTGAGAAATCCACACATACGTTACTCCGTCTATATGGTGGAATGTCAATTAGCTACATATAGCTTTTTACCTATAAAAATAGGTTATAGTATGTATCAGCTCAGCTCCATTCAACCACGATTAGGATTTCTCTCTTAGTATTTATATTTATGTGATATCAATTTTCGTTTGTTATCATACTAACGGAAGATAGAGCTTCGCTAATGGCAAAGGCGAGACCAATACACCAATCAATTTACCCCATTAAATAGTCTAAAACATCGTCAATTTTTAAATGAGTGATTGTATTTGTATTAATCTATATTCACGTAATTTGTTCCACTCAAAGCATTTGACCATATTGATGGAACAAACTATATGGGCATTACAGCTGTTGATATGGAAATAAGCATCATGTTGTATGTAAAAGAGGTAATCAAAACGTTGTTTCATTAATATAGCATGCATTTTCTCTTGATGGACTTATCTGATCCAACGATGAAGATACTTTTTGTGTGTATGATGAACTGAGATCCATCAAATAAGTGTGCTAGATAAAAAATTAGAATAAACAATGTTTATTTGTTCAACTGTTTGAATTAAGTAATAGTTATATCATTAAGTAGGAGGCGTCCATGACGGAATAAAGAGGCAATCTTTATTTTTTTACATTAACTTTTTATTTTCAAAATTTTCAGAATCTTTTACTAACAAATATAAAATATAAAATTAAAACATTAATATCCTAAAGTTTGTCTTTTTTTCAACGATACATTTTCACCAGGTCCTATTTATTAAAGAATACGCTGAGTACATGTATATAAATAAATAGAACATTTGATAAACACTTGTAACTATGTTTATACATATAAAATAAGAACGACCATATTATTAAATATATATTGAAGATGTAGAAAAATAAATACCAAAAATGAGATTTTCATTATTGTTAATAGTTATAATAACAGCGACAGTTGTCTATTACAATCAGATCTTTAAAAAGAAATTATAATTTTTTTTATACATGACTATTTTTCTTCTATTTTTAATGCCAATCAAGTACATGCGGGAAAAGTATAAATAGTGTGTCGTCACTCTGCTTTTTAAATGAATTAAAAACGGTTGTAGTCAGCATCAGCTCGGGATCTAACACGATAATATTTAAGACCCACGAAGCCAATAGAAAAGAAACCAATAGTCAAAAGAATGCCACCAAAGAAGCTCCATCCATCAAAGCTACTCTTATCTTCGGGATCAATGGGGGTGGTGCTCGTTGTTGATGTAGTTGTGGTAGTTTCAGTGGTGGTAGACGTTGTTGTAGTTGATGAAGTGGTGCTAGTAGTTGGTTCCGTGGGTGCGGTTGTTGTTGTGGTCGAAGGGGTAGTTGTAGCGTCTGGAGAAGATTCAGTTGCACTAGGTGTGGAGCTGCTGCTAGGTGGAGGAGGAGTGGTTTTTGGAGTTGTGGAAGCTCCTTCTCCTCCCACAGGGACTGTTGTTACTTCAGTTTCGGATTCATTCCCTTCTGAGACATTATTTGGCATCACAGTAGTGTCTGATGCTTCCGATTCATTATCTTCATCATTTTTCACACCATCAGGAATGACTGTTGTGACATTTTCCTCAGGTTTCTTGGACTCTTCAACGGCTGGATCAACTCCTTCCGTGCTGTTGTTGTTATTATCAACTTTGTTACTCAATTCATCGGTTGGGCATTCTCTAGCGGGTCCCTACCAATTAATGAAAAATACATTTATTTTAGAATTGAATTGAAACTTTATACGTTTGAATAACAGCTTAATGTTAGGGTGTGCGTCAACAAATAAACAATCTTAAACAAAATTTGACAAATATAAACGCCCTAATATTTCAATGATATATTTCGATCAATTACGGACGTACATTCAAATTTCTTGGATGGTTTCAGATAACTCATAGATTTAGAGCCTTTATTCAGGGATCCAATATGACCTTTTAAATATATGGAGTCCATCTTATTATTTAATTGTTTAATTTTTAGTTGGAGAATATCAATGGATGTAATTGAAATTATTTTTTTGAAAAAAATCATTCCTATTTGCTTTTGGTATAAATGAAAATAAAATAAGTTGATTAATTAATTTCTATAATCTTTCAAAGACAGAGTATGAAAATATTAATATTATGTATATGAAACCAAACACTTTTTCAGATAAGAAAGAAACATGTTTTTTGTTGCTACTAAGTAATATATCCATGTACATATACACTACAAATAGGCGTTATAAATTCTAATTTATTGATTTTTGAATACTTCTCATCAATTAGGCTATTTTTAACATATTTAGCATACGTGTAAATTACTGAAAATAATTATACATGTACATAGGAAATAAAATCAATATAATGTGTGGCCTACTAATGGTTCCAGATCTCAAGGACAGGACTGGGGGGACATTTTAAATACACTTCATTAAAATATTTGTAATATACGTACTTCATTCAGGCCAATAGGGGCACATGAACCCCTCCATGAGCATTTATCATCTGCTACACATGCCTTGCAATTATCAAAGTTGCAATTACCCTCATCCCGAGTCGTTAATCCAGCGTAGGCAACGGCGATCAATGAAACAAACACGAATCCTTTCCACATTGTATTACTTTAAATTCTAATAAGTGGAAATGACGTACACGAAGTATTAAAACGAAAAAATATAAATAATTAATAAAAGGATCTTGGGACCCTTCACCCCACTCACCTGAGATTCCTTCCTCAATCGCTGCAATTAAGAAATGTGATAGAAATAAAGAGAGACGGACAAATCTTTTTTTTTTCCTCTTTCTCTCTCAGTCTTCCCGTACCTGGCTGCTGTAGAAAGAAGCGAAGAGGCAAGCTTTGATGTTGGTTTTCCCCTATTGCATCACGTGCTTACCTTCCTCAAACAGGAATCCCGATTGTATTTGAATGTATTGCCTTTGTACAAAGTCAATTTTGACCTACCATAGGAGCGTGCGTTCGTTCTTTTTTAATAGTTATATATATTTGCTGCGAAATGGGAAGTTAATAGACAATTAATAACTATTAAATTATGTCAAGAGAAATTATGATATCATGTCGTCTGCACCCTTCATATATAGCAGCATAATAGTAATTAATTAATAACTAGGACCAAGGTATAAGCAATTTCCTCAAAATATTGTACATCATGAAGTCGACATGAGTGAGCTGCTCATTTATATACTTATTTTATGAAGGATATGAATATAATAATAATAAAAAAAAGGAAATAAAAGCCTCAGTTAAGGCACAAGCAGAGCAAAGCTTTGCAAAAAAACAAAAACAAAATGACGTTTTGTTTATGTGCGTAATAAAAAGTACTTTGTTGTAATTCCTTTCAGCTTTGCTACGATGATGACATAACAATAAAATGAAAAGGGCTTCGTCGTGGGGAATTTCCCAAATAAAAAGAAGAAAACATTTTTCATACGAAGTAAGGTTTTCTTTCTCTTAACTGAAACTGGTTCGAGCTCGTCCCTTTATTATATACTTATTTGATCTCATTTAAAACAGTACTTGTAATTCAATATATAGACATAATGCTTTTCTCTAAAGAATTTGAATAATTAGGCATATGACAATAAAAAATTGAATTGGCAAGGTGCACGTAGAGTACTGTCTATCAATGTTACATAGACTATGTATATACTTGTTGGGAAGTATTAATTTAACTTAACGCAACCTCTCTTCTCTACAAAAACTTAAATACATACTTATTAATCTAATAAATAAATCATTCCATGTCTTTAACTCTTGAAAATCTATAACATACATGAATAATATATTCATCATCGACATCCTAAATAATGTAATCTCATGAATAATTGTATCATTATTCAATTTCCCTATATGAGTTCTCAATAAAAATAAGAGGAATTTTTGTGATTACTCATAAATACCCATAAAATAAGTCACAGTTCATTGACTATGCGAATCAAGGATCCCTCCCTCCCTTCCTCCTCCCATCCACAATAGATAATAAAATTATTATTATTACTGAATTAGATTAATATTCAATATCTATATAATATAAATTATAATATCCAATAAGCTTAATTATAGTATGTATATAGAAAACAATAAACTTTAAACCTCTTGTTCGTTTTATTTTAATAATAATAATAATCCACAAAGCATTGAAGACAAAGTAAATATTTCAAGTATTTGATAATGAAGGGGCGAGCCATTAAGTCTCTCTGCATTCTTAACATAGAGTAATAATCAAGTTTTAAACTATTATATTATTCATATAAAGAGCTCTTTCTTTCATGATCTGTAGAGATGAAATAATATATTTGCATTACGTACAGTAATATTCCAGATTGCGAGGTTGTTGTTGTTGTTGTTGTTTTGTTCATTGATATTGTTGGAGTTCTTAATTTGTAGGATAGTCCATAACCATAATACCTTGAGTATCTGATGGATATCAAGTTCTCTAGATTAAGTAGCTTAGACATCCGGAAAGACCAGCTATGCAGAAAAGTCGGAAGATATAAAATATTGAAGGAGCATATATCATTCCTTCAATCAGACCTATATTCAAGGAGGAGCCCAACAAATTATTGGAGAAGACGTATATCAGACGGATGTTGCTCGTAATTCAAAAGTATACTGTAGATACATGCATGATTCTTTTTAAGTCATTTGACAAAAGAAGAACCGATTAGCTCCATAGATGTATAACTATAACTAAGCACAGATGACTTTAATTACAATTCAGTGTGTGTATGCAAGCAATAATAATAAGGAGAGGATCACGTATTTATTATTTTCGAATGTTTATTCTATATATGATACATTATATATTATGCTCTCATTTCGTAATCCATTGACTCAACATTTGCAAGGAACACATACAAATGAGTCCAACTAAGGTTGAGTGATCATGATAATGTGATAATAATGTACAATTACTTTCCTTTTACATAATAATATGTATTGTAGTCGTATTCATAGTTAAAAATAGGCCATGATTTAAGAAGATAATCATTCAATAACGTTATATGAGTTGAGTTGGGCCTAGACTCTCTAGCTCCTTCCTACTCCTCCTCCTCCTTCTCTGAGAATCGATTCAGTCAAACTAAAAAAGTCATGTTACACTGCATTTCCCTCGTGAAAGGTTTATGAGTAAAAAACAAACAAAATAAGATACAATATAAAGTATGACTTGCCCTTGACGAAAGTCACACATAATTAACAGTCAATTCACCTTCTTCATTCCTTCAAAAAAGGAAGGAAAAAAAAAACCAATCAATAGGAACCCAAGTCAAGAAGTCAAGCACTGCAAATTTATCTTAATATGTATATTTTAACACTATGTATATATATCACCCCCCCCCATTTCTTTTGACGTAAAGCTATTGCGTGACTTATTCGTTTATAAACAGTGGGAAATTTTGTAATGTATACATACATACATACATATTACATAGATATATATACGTCAAAAAGAGTGGAGAAAATGAAGACTTCATATACATAGAAATATATTATTTAAAATAATTGATCAATTACTTAATACACATGAATCGTTTCTTCAAAGGCCACACCCAAAAAAAAAAAAAAAATCAGTAAAAAACAAACGGTTCCTCATATTCTCCCCCCCCCCTCAAAAAAAAAAGACCCCCTCTTCTTCTTTCTGAACTATTTGGCAATTGACAAAAAAAATGACTTTGCAAAATATTACATAATAATTTAAGTATTTGACAGTAGGAATCCTATGACAAGAGACAAAAAATAGCCAACAACTCGTTCTCACATATAAAAAAATCCAAATGATTCAAAATAATATAATTATTAATGAAATAACAATATATGTAATTATATATTCGGTAATTGTATTATCATTTAAGACTACTACTAAATAGGATAAGTGATTCATTTTGAACTAATAATAAGTTAAATTACAGTAATTATAGGCAGAGAGAGAGAGATAGAGAAATGAACACATTAGAAAAATATTATATTATTTTTTTTTATTTTTGTCTGGGAGGTGATGAACTTCTTCAAAATTGGTTCATTTTGATATTCATTTGTACTTATGTTTTTTTGTTTTGTTTTTTTAACAATTTTTTTTTTTTTTAGAAAAATATATGTATAAATAATTATCATATTATTAATAATAAATTATGCAAAATATCATTAATTAGTCTTTTTTCCATTTAATATTGTATTTTAAAATCAAGAGTAAAAGTAAATGAACCAATAATTGATTACTTTTGTTTAAATAATAGTTGTAATTATACTTAATGCACCTTTTATAAAACAACACAGGAATAGTCATAAAATGACTATATATATATATATAATATAATATAGAAATAATAAAAAAAGGTTTTTTTATACAATTAAAGACATTATTCATTATAATATAAATTTAAAGACAAAAATTGCAATGATTGCTATGCGCGCTGGACAATTCCTATATGCAGCTTTTTATAATATTATGTGAGGGAAATTTGAAGTCATACGAAACAAAACATAAATTAGAGAAAATTTAGCAGGCTTTCTTTACTGTTTTAGCGAACACATTTGACTAGCAAGCGAAAAGACAATAATTTTGTATAATTAGTGGTTTTGTGTACGTTGCTGTTAATACAATCCTTAAAATATAATTAACCGCAAAAAGAATTGAATGAAAATAAATGAAACTTTTGTTCCTCTCGAGGAAAAAGACTAAGATTACATATACAAAAAAATAAAACAAAAAACACACACAACGTTCGGAGTTTTTTAGTTCCGCAACGAAGCTTAGGACTTTACTTTCTCAATTACAAAAAAAGAAGAAAAAAAAAGAAAAAATGGAAGGGGAATGGGGTTGGGGGGATGGGACAAGTCAAAAGTAGTAGTATTCATGAGACTGATTTACTTAGCTACTTGCTTAAAACAAATAATATTTCTTTTTGAGTTCGCTTCGTTTCCAATAAGCAAGTTGATAAAACTCTAATCTAGAGCATTCAAAAAGTAAATCAAAGTCATGATCTGAGAGATGTTTCTCTATATTGCAACGATCCACATCCCCTGGAAGCCGATAATTTGTTGTAAAGAGCAAATGTGCTGGATAAATGGTGGAGGCCTGTAGCTTATTTCCTGAACATGTATGAGGCACTGTGCATCCAGAGCGTGGTCGTTCTCCATAGTGAATATCCCCGGATGAAACATCGGATTTAGAGCTAAAGTCCTCTTCCACTTTTGTAGACTCGAAAGGAGAGAATCGAGAGGGGAGAGTGTGTGACTTGGGCTTTGGTGGAGCTGGAGAGGGTGAATAGGGTGTAATACAAGAGCGTCTTCCATCATCCTCCCAAGGGTGCAAATGGTCTGCAATTCTGGAAGGAGATGCATTGATGGGGGATTCATAGCGGAGTCTAAATAGAGGTTCTTTATTAGCTGCAGGACTTCTAGCGGCGGAGCGAGGATCAATATAACGCCCTTTCTGAGACTTTCGTCTCTCCTTCTCAATGGCTATTTCGGTTAAAAAGATTTGTCCCATGGCGGTGGATATTTTTTTGAGTTCTATCTCTGATTTTTCTAGCTGTGGATCCTCTTCCTCCTCATCTTCCTCCTCCTCCGGGGTAGATGGAGTAGGTGGTGATGATGAGACTTTGAGGCCAGGCTCTGACCAATGTCTCTTTCTTCTTATATAAGGAAAGGGTGGAGCAGGGAAGTCATCCCTCTCAATAGGAGCTGGCTTGTCTTCTTCTGGATGTTTGCCATCCGGGTAGTGTGCAAGTCCAATGGCTTCCTCATTGTTCATATGTGGACTTTTTGGACGAGGAGTTGTGCTCCGCATGTAGTCCACAAGGAGACGCATTCCTGTTCGAGACGCGGAGCGAGACCTTCCGTAGAGCTGAGAAATGTAAGAAGACCTGGATCTACGGGATCCCTCGGGAGGAACATGGAAATGCATATTAGGATGGGATATTTTACGGTCTGAGGGATCAATGGGTCTTTTGAGTGTTCCAAGATCTGCCAAATAACTGTAGGTAGGAACAGCAGAGGAGAGACGAACCGGGGAGTGTCGCCGCTGACCGGAATCCTCCCCGTAGTCCCTGGACCGATCTCCCAAAGTCTGTTGTAACACCGTGCACATCACACCAAGAATAAAAGTGGAAGGAAGAAGAGAAATGAGAAATCTTGTTGAAAAATAAAAATAAGAGAGAATAAGGAGGAGCAAGAAGGGCCCGCAGGGGCAGCGGGGTCAACACCTGCCACACTTCAACTTCCTTTCTCATTACGTAATCAATTCAACGCGCCGCCACCGCACCTTTCAAAGTCCAACTTACTTACATCCGTACTCTTCTCGTACACTCACGCTCCTACAGTGCTACACACAGTCCACAAGCACAACTCATAATTCATAGCATAGGAAGAATCCAACACCACTCACTTCTCACTTCTCTACAGACAGGGTCCCGTGGAACTTCATTTCATTAATTCTACGTTGCCACTACATTTATGTGCTTGTTAGTTATGTCAGTGTGCATGCATAATGAAGGTGCACACACCATTTCTACTCTAGTTACTCCATACCTCATGCGTTGTCATGAACAAACAATTTCATTATTTTATAATCAATGTATTTTGCATTTTATGTACTCGTCCCGAGTACGTCCGGCTATGGGCCTCTCCATCAAAAGCAATATTATCTTATTAGAAATATAAAAAACAGGGACTGAATGGAGTATAATTAAACAATGGAGTATAGTAGTATTTAAAAAAGACTTCAACATAAAATAATTGAATTTTACGTACTTCCTAATCATAGAATACCTCACAATATAGCTGCAATAAAAATTTGACATAGTATAATAATTATTAATAGCAATGTTAAGTATGAATCCTCCTCTCAATTCAACAACTTTATCCCTAAAACAAGTCAAGTCATGAGTAATAATAATAATAATATAAGGCAGATTTAACAGTTCTCAACGTCTATTTGTGTATGTATGTACAAAGATAACGCTTACAATAATTCATTGCATAATACACTTATTAAGTCAAATTGCAAAATAACTTATTTGCCTCACTCTGATCCATCGTACTCCTGCAGCTGCTGCAGGAGTACCTTTTTGAGTTGTTTATATTATCAAAGTTATTTTATTTAAATTCAATTTGACTCATCATAATCAAAAACGTCAAATAATAGAACTAAGAATAACTATTCAGTATTCTAGTCCGTCACTCATTGGTTCCTTCACTTATCGACTCGTTAACTTATCTGACTCTCACTCTCTGCTCTCCCCCTTGCCGTGAGTTACTACAACTAAGAAAAAGAAAAAGAAAAAGTCAAAAAGAGAGAAAAAGCAACTGTCGACTCGAGAGAGGAGGAGGCGCCGAGGAGAGATAAGCAAAACACCGATCCAAAGAATGATTCAACTTGGAGGTTCGGATGATGATGATTGGGAGACGGATCCTGACTATGTCAATGATCTCACGGAAGAGGAACGTCGCTATGGAGGACGTCGGAATTGTGAAGCAATTGAGTGAGTGTAGAACTCAAGAGAATGGGGAAGGATCTTCTTTGACACTTGATCCCGGATGGATTTGTAATGACTAGAAATCCCCAGTCAATGTTTTTCTTTGTTTCAGTATGTATGGAATTCGTGACAGCGTCGTTCAAAAGGCAAAGGAGGACGGAAAGGCCAAAGCTGCTATGATCAATGGTTCTCAAGGCTATGGAGGAAAATTTGGCATTGAAAAAGATCGAATGGATGCCTCTGCTGTAGGTCATGACTATGAAGGTAAAGTGGAGAAGCATGCCAGTCAAAAAGATTATGCTAAAGGCTTTGGGGGTAAACACGGAGTGATGAAGGATCGTCAGGATCAATCTGCCTTTGGTTGGGATCACATTGAAAATGTGGAGAAGCATGATTCACAAAAAGACTATAAAGTTGGCTTTGGGGGTCAATTTGGGGTGCAAAAGGATCGGGTTGATAAATCTGCCGTGGATTGGTCCCATGTTGAAACTTTGAATAAACATCAGTCTCAAACGGGTAGGAATATATTGAATTGTTGGAATATGTATGGAATATCAAGGCACAAATTGTGTATACACAAATATTTGTTTGCTTTCTATAGATTACAAAGGTGGTTTCGGAGGTAAATTTGGAATACAGAGTGATCGTGTTGACAAATCAGCAGTGGGATGGGAGCACGTGGAAAAGGTAGAGAAGCATCAATCCCAAAAAGGTAACTTGAAACAAAATCAATGACGACAAATCTCAAAGAGTTCATAACATTTCAGATTACAAAACGGGCTTTGGTGGGCAATTTGGAGTTCAAAAGGATCGAGTAGACAAGTCTGCACTTGGTTGGGAACATATGGAAAACTTAAATAAGCATGAAAGCCAAGTGGACTACGCTAAAGGCTTTGGTGGAAAATATGGCATTCAATCTGATCGTGTGGATAAGAATGCTCATACTTTTGAGGACACTCCAGAAGTTGTGGGCACAAATTATACAAAGGATAAGCCCCAAGTACCTACTAGACAAGCAAAAAACCTACGTGAAATGTTTGAAAAGGGTGGAGGCAGTGTTTCAAATCGTGATGATGAGTTTAAGAAGCAAAAAGAAAGACGTAAGGAGCAGGAGGCTATGGAAGTACAGGCTGAAAGTAGAAGAATCCAAAAGCAAAAGAAGTGTATTGACAATGAAGCTGCTAATCAGAATCAGGAATCGATGAAGAATAAGGATAATTTAAAAGAAGCTCAGAACGTGACATCCAAAGGTCAAGCATTGAGTTTTAAACAAAGATTTGAAAGTAATTCCCAGGAACTAACGACGAGTCGCAATTCCTATGCTGAGGAGAGACGCAAAGAATTGGAGCAAATTAAACAAATGAAATTTGAGAATCAAATGTCAGAGGAGGAAAACAGCTCTAATTCCATTGATAATGTCAAAAAGAAACTTGAAATAGCGCAAGGGGGGCCTACTTCCAACGTTCGCGAAATGTTTGAAACTAACACTAAAATCATGGGTGCTTCTATTACAAAGAACAAACCGGAAGAGCCTACTACTCCGGCCACAGACTCTATTAGAAAAAAAAACTCGCAAGAAGATACTCATATTCCAGTCAAGGATTATGAAGTAGAGCCAGAAAAATTGACAGACTCAGATCTGCAACACGAAGTACATGCAGTAGAACAAGAAGTAAGAACCTACATAACATTATAATTAATTATAGATTTAAGCTACATAGGTATTATTTATTTATTTCAGACTCCTACAGATATAAGCTATAAGGCTGAGGTTGTAAACACTCAAGTGGATGAAAACAGCAGCAATGGCTCCTTATCTGCAATTGCCCGATATGACTATCAAGCAGCCGCAGATGATGAGATATCATTTTTGCCTGATGACATCATTATCAATATTGAAAAGGTAATAGCAAATATTTACTTTTGCTTATTATGAGTGTTTGCTTCAAACATCTTTTGTCTCTTGTTCTTTGAATTATATTCTAGGTGGATGAGGGATGGTGGTTGGGAGAGTGCCATGGGAAATATGGACTTTTTCCTGCAAATTACGTGGAAATTATATAGTTATTATTTTTGAATTCATTTGACATATTTATTTCATTTTTTTCTCTTTCTCTCACTATGCTTTTAACTTTAAACTTGTGATATTTTTACTATTATTGTATTAACTATCCTTTTTGTTTCTTTTATAAATCATACTCATTGTGTTTATTTTTATTAGAACTCATATTTTTTTTACATTAATATTTATTTTTATCAAACAACATCACGAGATGAAATTATAATCAATTTTCTTGCATCGCATTTATTTTGCCTACTTTTGTATATGTTTTTACATACAGAATAAATAGTTTTACAATAATAATTATAATTAAAAGTTCATCATTAATTATATTTATATGATTTTTATTATTAGATTGATGAGGACTGGTGGCTCGGAACCTTTGATGAATTTAGAGGATTATTTCCCTCCAATCATGTAGAAATGCTTTAAGATATTCTTATTAATATTATGTTAAATGTTTCTCATTTTTAAGGGCTTTTTGTATGATGTGCTTGCTTAGTTTGTTAGCTTACGTTCCTCTTTCATAGACTTCGAATTGAATCCAATGAGCCTTAATTATAGTAGGTAGCATTCCTTAATGATATCGCATGAGTGGAATGAAGGAAGAGCCTTGCTCCCATTTGACCTGATTCTATGTTGTTTTGAACAATGTAGTCAACGATAATTAATTATTAATTATATTGGTCAAATATTGAACCCTTATTCATGACGACTGATTTATGTATGTATAATAATGCTATTTGCAATTATTTACGAATAATATTATGTACAAAGCTTAACTCTTAAATAAAATGTAGGTCTTGCAAAAGTTATGACAATGTCAATTACAAAATATGCATTCACCTTGAATCACAGAGGGAACTCAAGGATTTAAAACAAACATAACAATATGTCCTCAATACATAATTCCATTTAATAACATAGAGTGGTACATCCTATTTCGACCTATGCCGGCCGCTCGAGGTGCTTTATTAAAATTTTATTAATTGTCACAATTAAAAGTAGAACTCTCAAAAATTTATATTAAGGGCCATATCAGGATGTTATAAGAGGGTATGTGATCTTAATTTAATGAATGACATTCTCATGGTCTCCTGATTGTTGGGAATACACGTATTACTTTTCAGACATTTTTCCAAATATAAATCCCACCTTATCTAAAAAATTATGAGCATTCAAAAAAGGACATTGACGAACCAAAATATTTGGCAATAATTGCTAATCCTAGCCTAATTATGACTCTTGGCATCCGGATATTAAGCATTGAAAAAATATCGTAGCGTGCTATTATTGGTACCCATGAGTAAATCTCAGTTTTAAAATGTGAACATGTATAGCTGATCAAGAGACTCAGATTTTCGCGGGGAAATAAATCTAGATAAATGGCGGTTAGAAAGAAAAGAACAAGGATAAAGCATTCTTATTATTACGTTAGATGTCGCTAATAGAGTTGATGAGTGTGTGAATGCGAAAAGAAAAAGATAAGGAGTGAGGGGGGGGGGGAGCGTTTCTTGTGAGTCTAGCAGCAGACCCAAGATAGGGAAAAAGAAAGAAAAAGTGGGATGAATAATATATACACACAATAATAATAAGAATAAAAAAAGTGGACTGAAGTGAGGAGCTAGAAGTGATCGAAGA